>OX940988.1:10998913-11711843 GCA_954871275.1 Leptopterna dolabrata | reverse complement strand
ATTATGACTGCCATTTAACAGTATGACAAATGAATCAATTCAGGGGATTCATGATGGTTAGGGTGGATTCAAGAATTCTATCTGCAATTTGGTTTATTGTTATGGATGAAGGATAACGTGTAGTTTGAAAAAAAATTGAACGAAATGCCTCTGCGTAGTTTAAAGACAAGTTTCTGAAAATCGGTCCATAGGATCGTGGGAAATTGCGTGCTTAACATTTCCCGTCTGCGCATGCGCATTGGCCATAAGAATGATCCGATCGCGATGAAATTCATAGGAGACCATCTAAGAGCTACACCCGAAACTACCCACCAAGTTTGAGGAAAATCGGGCACATTGGTTCGTAAGAAGTTGAGTAGGTAGGTACCTACAGCGGATTTCGCATTTGAGCATGCGCAGTAGCCATACCAACGGTCCGATCGCGATGAAAATCAAAGGGGTTACATTTAAGAGCTACAATCTAACTGCCCACCAAATTTGTGCAAAATCAGGACATTGGTTCGTGTGAGTATCGTGGATTTCGCATTTGAGCGAGCGCGGTGGCTATATCAATGATCCAACAGCGATGAAATTCAGAACGGATCATCGAGGAGCTACACCCCAACTACCCACCAAATTAGAGAAAAATCAGGCCATTTTTCGTGAGAAATTGAGTGCCGCGGATTTCTCATTTGCGCGTGCGCACTGGCAATATACAAAATCCGATCATTCTGAAATTCACTGGGCCCAACCAGCATGACCCCTGAAAATGTAAGCAAATCAAGATTTGAAACTTCCGCGCGTGGCAAGGATTTTTTTCGGACACAGACGGACAGACACCAAACCGAATTTGTTCAGAAAGTTTTAAAGCGTGAAACGCGAGTGGAAATTTTGATTTTGGAGCGGGGAAAAAAAGTGAAAACAAACCTTCCGCGACCCTGTAGACTCGAAATCAAAACCTGCAGGTAACACTAACGTAATATTGATAATAACAATAAGGAATGTGGCTTACTTGACACTATGGACGACTCGGAGGTAATTCTGATCGAAGGTGGCCATTCTGAGAGCCATATGGCTCACAGCAACGACTTGCGCATCCGGAAACTGGTGTCCACCCTATCAAAAATAAAACTTGAACAATTTTGACCTGGCTAATAACAGTTGAGCGACAAAACTCAAGCGGAGTTTGGATATGTAAGTTCTAAACAGTGTTACTTATCAAATTTCAGAGAAATCCATAGAGTTCTGAGCTGATGACTTACCGAAAGAGGGAATATCCGGGAGAAATAGGTTTGCCAGTGCCTGGCCATTTCAACAACGGCTCGTTTGGTGTTGGCTTTGTGTTGTCCGGTTTGGTAGTTAGTAATCGTCACCCCGTATCTCTCCAGGAGCTGAAATCACAACGAAGGAATACGATTACGCTACAGCAGAAGTTGCTCATAGTGATCTACTTGGGACTGACAGGAAACAATCGGTAGCTTTGTTCGTGCTGTCCCCTTGGGGCTAGCTCCGAGCAAGTTTAGTTTTCCCTTGAACCGAATTGGCTTGGTGCAGGTTGAGCCTGAAGCTTGTTTGGAGCACAGGCAGCTCGAACGGGTCGAGGGTGCGTGCGTGGAAGAGCAGTGCTCAGCTGCCCCTGGTCTTCTCGTGGGTACGGGAGGGCTTGCTCAGAGCAGCTCCGAGGAAGCCCCGTGGCCAACACGAACACCAAATCGTCTGCCCCAGGACAGCAAGAACACCGAATCGTCTGCCCCAGGACAGCACGAACACCGTATCGTCTGCCCCAGGACAGCACGGACACCGTATCGTCTGCCCCAGGACAGCACGAACCCCGAATCGTCTGCCCCAGGACAGCACGAACCGAATCGTCTGCCCCAGGACAGCACGAACCGAATCGTCTGCCCCAGGACAGCACGAACACCAAATCGTCTGCCCCGGGACAGCACAAACACCGAATCGTCTGTGCCAGGACAGCAAAAACACCGTATCGTCTACCCCATGACAGCACGAACACCGTATCGTCTGCCCCAGGACAGCACGAACACCGTATCGTCTGCCCAAGGACAGCACGAACACCGAATCGTCTGCCCCAGGACAGCACGAACACTGAATCGCCTGCCCCAGGACAGCACGAACACCGAATCACCTGCCCTGGGACAGCACGAACACCGGACCACTTGGCTCGGAGCTCGCCCTGGGTCTGCACAAACAGCGAATCTTTGCCTCACCCTTACTACGCATGGCCGGGTTGCTCTGAACAAGCTCTGAGGGACTGCACGAACAAAGCTACTATACGCGACCAAACTCTATAAGAGACTACTACTCTGTGGTGATTTTAGCAACTTTTACCAATATTGGCGAACTGCGAATTCCAAAACCGACCTAATGATGATCAAATTTTTTTTGAGGGAACATTTATTAAAACAGATAAGTTATCTTCTGTTTCGGGTCATCATTAAGTACCACTTTTGAGGAAATTATACCAATTTTTGGAGATTTCAGCCATTTTGACCTATTCTGTCGTCTTTTGACCCTCAAAACTCAAAAAATTGATCAATATAGTAGACCAATTCCCTCTGTGTTTACATACAGCCGATGGGGACCTGACTGTTTCTGCCTTTATATCCGACTTATTCCTTTAACCGCCTTTCTACTAAGCGACTTCTACCGTATCATTCTCGAACCACGAGTGGTCCCTGTCCTGTCCTGACCCTCACGCTGAACGCTACCAAATGCAAATATTTGTGGATTGACCCTGGTAGAAATGGCCCGGGTGTTGATTCGAAACACAACGTCAAACTCCGCCTCTGTTCTGACTTTGTTGATCCTGCAGGGAAGCCTATGCAGGATGCCCTGTCTCAAGTATTTAGGTATCATTATTGATATTGTATTGATAACTTAAGTTACGCTGGGACACACACTGCAGTAGTATAACCGCAAGAAGAAGAAAATTTATTCAGTTATTCTATCACATCCGGAAGTTGGCCCCCAAGGACACCTTGATACTGTTCTGCCGTGTGAAGGAAAGACGCCTCAACTCCAAAGTTGCCGAAAATTGGATTTTCACGTCCCCCCCACCCCTCTAATTCCAACCCCGCCTTTCTGAAGGTCCAGTCAAAATTTGGAAATTCGACCCGGAAAGGGGTTGAAATTTTAAGGGCTGAAATCTGAAAGATGCTCAATTTGGAGGAAAAACGCCTCAACTGCGTGTATGATTAGTAAAAACGCATCAACCCTCCGTTTGAAACACCCTAACTAGCGTTTTTCCTTCACACGGCCGTGTTGGGCACCAGCTAACTAAAAGTTATTAGCTACAAATAATCAGCGATTAGCTTATTTAAACAATCGTGTTCAAACAGTTAGATGAATGTAAGCATTATTACCTGCATCATATCGATTCGTTCCTCCTTGGATATCCTCGGATTCTGTTTGGTGAGTGTGTCTTTGACAACTTGACAATAGACAAGATGAAGGACAAGCGGGTTTGAAACCGGCTCTTTAGGCGAAAACACCTGTAAATAAAATGAAATAGTACAGTTAGCGATATCCCAAGACGCAACAAACTGTATTTTATGTCATTTGAAACTAAACAGGTTCAGACGATTTCCAAAATCACATAGTAATCACCATGTAGCAAGTTTCCCAACTAATATTTTCCCGTTTTATAAAAGCTGACCAGGCTTTTGGTTTATTATTCTGTGAATAATATGTATTCGCTCAGCAAAAATGTTTTTGAGCACCCCTCACAATTTTGGTTTATTATTCTGTGAATAATACACCTATGTATTCGCTCAGCAAAAAATTTTTATAACACCCCCTCAAACTTTTTTCTTTTACGTTTCAAGGTGCATAGATTCCAAAAATGCAATGTCCGTCCGCCGTACGCCGTCCGCCGTATCACGTGTACAGGCTTCATTTTCGGTCTAAAAAAATCGTTCTTTCGCACACATGCTCCATTTGGGCCCTAGTTGTGTCCCGAAACTTTTCAGCCCGATCGGAATATACCCAGGGGTGTTATGGGTGAAAATGTGTGTAAAAATAGGTACTTTTTACGTTTTAGCAACATATTGGTAACATGAGCTTCTGAGATATCGTTTTCTATGTTTTTGCGGACGAGAAGACCGAATATGAAGTCGATTTTGACCAAAGAGTGGAAAATTGAGTTCTACCAAATGTTCAGCTCCCAGAATTGATTTTTTATGAGTGAAAAACCTGGGAAATCGTGTGAAATCACCATCAGTTTGTATAATAACACTGGAAAAAGTGTCAAGACGTGGTTCAGGACGATTAAATGGCGCTACCAATGATCAAAGATAGTTTAAAAAAAAAGAAAAAAAAGAGCGTATCTAATTTGTGTTTTGGGGGCCAAAATTAATGGAAACCATCAGAAGTAGCTATTTCGATTATTACGCATGAAAGAAATAATTAATGAACAGCCAACCTTTCTGTAGGTATGTCCAATAGAATAATAAACCCATGTGACAAGGACTTTGCAGCGTTTTTTCTTTTACGTTTCAAGGTGCGCAGATTCAATGCAATGTCCGACCACCGTATCATCCGTATCTACTTTATTTTCGGTCTAAAAAATTCATTCTTTCGCAAAAAGGCTCCATTTGGGCCCTAGTTGTGTCCCGAAACTTTGCATCACGATCGGAATACACCCAAGGGTGTTATGGGTGAAAAATGGGTGTAGAAATAGGGTTTTTTGGTGTTTTAGTAACGCGAGCTTGCGAGGTACATATCGTTTTTCCACGTTTTTTGGAGCGAGGAGCCCGAACATAAAGTCGATTTTGACCACCGAGCGAAGAACTGAACGAACAACTATTACCTACTAACCACCTTAAATTACATTTAAATTTCAGAGATTTGGAGGTCGACGGATCTTTCATGCTATCCACAAACCCCGAATTTATTTGTAGGAATTTAAAACTGACCTCTTTACGGACATTGAGTTTCCACACCACTCGGTTGTACGTGAAGTAAGACGCCGATGTCGGAGGGTGCAGTTTCGTGCTGGTGTTGATTTCGGGAGGCGTCGGCAGGACTGGCAGCGGCTCCACGGCACCACCCAAGAACTCTCCGCTCTCCTCCACTGCACAGAAAATTAGGATTTCTCATTGGTTTAAACGACGAAACGTGTAAACAATTCAACCTTTCCCTTCTAAAACTGTCTGATTTTACACCTCAGCTACAGGTTTGTTCGCACTGGCTTTTTCTGAAGGTTCGCTGACTCCTAGAAAACCGTTAGAAACCATCCGTGATCCAATGCCATCTTGATAATCGTTTGATAAGGATTCGACAATGGTTGGGAATCGAGAGGGCAGCACACGGCCAGTTCTCGTCCACCCGATTTTCTGTAGACTGGAATGACGATCAGAAAACTAGGCTTTGGACGGTCAGGAAAACACAGCGAACAGCCGGTCATGGATACTATACAGTCAGAAAAGATTCTGATAATCACTACAAAGGGCACAACGCTTTTCTGACGGTCAGAAAACCCTCAGATGTTCACTGCGAACAAACCTAATGAGTTACGCGTTACTTGTTTGCTGTATTTAATCGTTTCAAGTACCAACAAAATAAACAACTGGGAATAACAATAACTAAGTACACACTTTCGATTTGATCGGAGTGCTGAGGAGGGGGTACGGGCGATGTGAATATTTGTTTATCCTGGTACATTTCCCTGCGCACTGGTTCAATTGGAGCTGGTGGAATGTTGTTACTGCAACAAAATAAAACCACAATAAAATAAAATGTTGCATACATACATTTGATAAAACATATAAATTTAAACCCTATTTCTGGACCAAATAAGTCGTATTATAGGCAAAGGAGTTTAAATGCTGCTGAATTAGTAGGAATATTCAGACGACTGGCGTTGATTTAGAAGGATGGATTGGAATTTGAGGTTGTTGTGTTCGGCCCTCAATAAGGTGGAGTGGAGAACTAGGTGCAGGGAAAAATGTAAATTTTAAACAGTTCTGTTGTTCAACGAGGCAATGCAGGACCTGTACGTGCTGCTTTAGGGCAGAGGTTCCCAGACGTTTCGGGTGGTACAAGAACAAGCCAAAATTTACAACTGCGAGCAAATTATCGACAGCTGACGAAAGAGGCTTTAACAACTGAAACTCCTTTCTGCTCTTTCCTTCTGCGTAAAGGACGTGCCCCCTGTTTGAAAATCAGGTTGAAACATAGTTTCCGGTTTGGAAATCGAGGAAAAGGCGTTCAGTTTACTTAGGCAGCTCCTACTGGGGAGAGAGGGGGAGACGTTAAACTGTTGATAATCTGAGGTCGGGCTCGGGGGCCTGAGGATACGCTCTACTAAACCGGAACGCCGACTGGATTCAGAGCCTGGAGACGTGGCCCATTGTTTAACTTCGTAATGAATGAATTTCCATAGTCGACAATGACATTTGGGACAGACAAAGAAATATCAGCTTTCTAACTTTTGTTAAAAGTTGGAAAAGTCGAGAAAGGATGTTGCCACGAAGTACACCACACACACACACACACACACACTCCCAAAAAACGTGGAGGACTGTGAAATTTCGTCAAACTCAACCAAACTGGTGGTTTTGGTGTATTTTTTTCAGCAGGGTTTGGTTCACTTCTATTCGCACAGCAAAACTTTTTTTTTTTAACACCACCACAAAATTTTTTCTTTTACGTTTCAAGGTGCGTAGATTTCAAAAACGCTGCGAAGTCCTTGTCACGTGGGTTTACTATTCTACTCGACGTACCTACAGAAATGTTGGCTGTTCATATATTTTTTTTTCATGTGCAAATATTGAAATAGCTATTTTTGATGGTTTCCACCAATTTTGGCCCCCCAGAACACGGATTAGGCTCCTACTTTTTGGTTTATTACTTTCAATAATGAACCTTTGGAATCGAGCACAGAGAAAAACAAATATGTTAACACCCCCCCCCCCCCCCCCTTCCACCAAATTTGACTGTACGTTTCAAGGTATGTAGAATCCGAAAATGCAATAAAAACACTGAAAATTATTACACAACGGTTTATTATTTACCTGTGTAGATGCCCCTTCTGCGTAGATCACTGTTTTCTGTGGTCAATACCCTCGAGCTCCCGCCAGGAAAGCCCTAAATGGAGTACTGGAGCCGGCCCGGGAATTAAGTTTCGAATACGCGGGATTCAATAATTCAATCACTAATAAATTATCTGTAGTTATTCATGAAGCATAAGGTAAACAATAAACCGTTGTGTAATAATTTACCTGTATAGATGCCCCTTCTGCGTAGATAGTATAATAAACCGTTGTGTAATGATTTACCCAATAATACATAGACGTTTGTTCAAGTTGTACCTATCAACAAAATCCAAAATTCATCATGTTTCAAATGAAATAATATCAAAGAACGACCAACTTGACTTCATACAGCCATCCGTGATTATAATCAGGTGCTCCCTAGCGATGATATCTGGGCCGGATTTATACCGTTTGATTCACGATCATGCTGACGAAGCTTTTTGGAGCACACGAACGGCTGGATGTACAATGCTCCGAGTGGTCTCAAAAAATTCTTTAGTTCAAAATCAATTTAAAAACGTTAAAAAAACCATACCCTTCCATTGAAAGTTTTCGATCTACGGCGTTCTGAAAATTTCGAACCCTATTTTTAACCCCTTAGAGATGACTGACAGTAACACCGAGCTTCTAGGACTAACTAGACCCCGAACGGGACCTACAAACCAAATTTCGTTAATTTTGGTTCATGGTAACTAAGAAAAGTGCTCAGTTCGGCGTACGGCGGACAGACAGAATTTTTTTTATTGCATTTTGGTTAAAATTTCATGCTCGGTTCCAAAGGTTCATTATTGACAATAATAAACCAATCATTTTAAATTTCTATCCGTACGCCGTACTTCGCAGTTTTCTTAGTCACCATGAACCAAAATGAATGAAATTTGGTTTTTAGGTCCCATTTGGGGTCTAGTTGGCCCTCGAAGCTCGGCGTTACTGTCAGTCGTCTCTAAGGGGTGAAAAATAGGGGTTGAAATTTTCAGAACGCCGTAGCTAGAAAACTTTCAATAGAAGGGTATGGTTTTTTTTAAACGTTTTTAAATTGATTTTGAACTAAAGAATTTTTTGAGACCACCCTGAGCATTGTACGACCAGCCGATCGTTTGCAGCGAAAAGCTTCGTCAACATGATCGTGAATCAAACGGTATAAATCCGGCCCAGATATCATCGCTAGGGAGTATCTGATTATAATCAAGGATGGCTGTATGAAGTCGCGCTGGTTGTTCCGTGATATTATTTTTTTGAAAAATGATGGATCTTTTGGATTTTGTTGACAGGTACCTACTTTTGCAACTTGAACAACGTTGAACTATTATTGGATAAATTATTACACAACGGTTATTATTACATAACAGTTTATTATACTATCTACGCTGAAGGGGCATCTATACTGATAAATTATTACACAACGGTTTATTGTTTACCGTATGCTTCATGAATAACTACAAATATTAATGATTGATTATTGAATCCCGGGCCGGCCCCAGTACTCCATTTAGGGCTTTCGTGGGGGTAGCTCGAGGGTAGTGAACACAGAAAACAGTAATCTACGCAGAAGGGGCATCTACACAGGTAAATAATAAACCTTTGTGTAATAATTTGCAGCGATTTTTTTTTCACTCGCTGTTGACCCAAATTTTGAATCGTTTATCACTTGAATTAAACGCTGCATCGCATCCGCCTCACTCCAAACTACCAGTAGGTACCACCAAAATGTAATTTTCGAAAAAAGCGACGAATCATTTTTCCCCTGTGGTCTTCCAATTATGGTTTCCATTTCTTCCTTCTGACAATAAAATTTACCAAGTTTCTCACTGCGCTTATTTTCAACCCTGTAAGATCAAAACTGACGACCACCCTGGTCAAACCAAAACTGGTATTTCATCAACACTCCTTAATTTTTGCAAAAAACTCCACAAATGTCATGTTTCGCCACTAAATAATCTTGCGATACAGGTGGCTCACGACCGATGACCTGAACGAGGTCCCGAGCTCAACTAACTGAAGTCACGTTCCGTTGCTTAGCTGACAACGCTCCTATTCGTTAAAATACACTTGGACCTGGACACTGTAGATAAAACTCGGGATACGAGACACACAAGGTACGTAACGGCTTCAACGTTGTACAGATTCTGCGGTAGTTAGCGTACGAGTAGATTATTATTTGTTTATAGGGAAAATTTTGTTCATTGCGTAGGTACATGGATATAATAGAATAACTATAAATTTACAAAACAGGCTTAGAGCACAGAGAAAACAAAAATGTTCAAAAATTCAAATGGGCCGCGGTGAAACTTGACAAACAAAAATGTATAAGACTAATCTAGATTGTTTAACGCAAATTTATTGCAGTATGACCTTCAAATGAAGTGATATACATATACCTACATGGACACTTACTTGAATTTATTATAATGAAAATGCGCACAACACAGCTCTGTTTCTCGAACCATTTTTCACGACATGAAAGTTGCAACTTCTTACAGAAATAGTCCCATAGCCACCGTGGTAGGCTCAGGTGAGAGACAGGAGGAAATGAGAGGCATAGAGAAGGAATGAGGTTGAAAGTTGAATGTCTCACCTGTGGTTGTGGGAGTAGAGGCTGCTGGTGCGAGACGGCGTGAGGGGGTGGGGGGCCACCGGAGGCGGGGGAGGTCTCCACGCAGGTGCCTTATCCCCCTGGAAAAAACAGGAATAAAAGAATAATTAAAAATCACCTCCTGGTTTGTGCAGACAAAACCGCAACAGGAAAATTCACGTTGGACAACCTGGCATACAAATACAACAATTCCAGTCTAGCAGCATGGCTTAAGGAGCGAATTTTCAAAGAAACCGTTTGGGAAATTGAGAATTTAAATTAATGGTCATCTGGTGCCTTATCCCACAGGAAAAACGGGAATAAAATACTAATTAAAAATCGTCTCCTGGTTTGTGCAGACGAAAACCGCGACAGAAACATTCACGTGGGGCAATCTGGGGCAAACGGGAATAAAAGAATAATTAAAACGCTGCAAATACCTGCACAACGGTTTATTATTTTGTACAGAATACCCTTCTGTTACAGATCACAGCTCTCTGTATAGATTGCCCGTCTATATAATATATGATATGTACTATTCTATACATATTATGTGAATCGCAGACCCTCCGTATGTTAGTACCTAACCCCGTACTCGTTACTAGGTACCTACCTAAATCACGAGGTAAATATTGCTAAAATAATTCTGTCGATGACAAACAGTAACTAAAACGGCAAAAAGAAACGCAAATAATGAAGTTCTGAAGGAAAATTGTTGATGTGGAGTGAAATAGCTATGCCCCTTCTGCGTAGATCACTGTTTTCTGTGGTCAAGTGTAATGCACCGTTGTGTAATAATTTATCATTGTGTAATAACTTGCAGAACCAATAATACTTCAACGGCTGTTCAAGTTGCAAAAGTACCGATCAACAAAATCCAGCCCCTTCTTGGTAGATGAAGCGTTGTGTAATAATTTACCGTTGTGTAATAATTTACCGTTGTGTAATAATTTACCATTGTGTAATAAATTTACCCATCAATAATACTTCAACGTTTGTTCAAGTTTCAAAAGTACCTGTCAACAAAATCCAAAAGATCCATCATTTTTCAAATAAAATAATATCGCAGAACAACCAACTCGACTTCATACAGCCATCCTTGATTATAATCAGGTGCTCCCTAGTGATGATATCCGGGCCGGATTTACACCGTTTGATTCACGATCGTGTTGACGAAGCTTTTCGGTGCACACGAACGGCTGGACGTACAATGCTCCGGGTGGTCTCAAAAAATTGTTAGGTCAAGACAAATTTAATAACGTAAAAAAAACCATACCCTTCAATCAAAAGTTTTCGAGATACGGCGTTCTGAAAATTTCAACCCCTATTTTGAACCCCTTAGAGATGACTGACTGTAACGTCGAGCTTCGAAGACCAACTAGAGCCCAAAATGGGACATATAACCCGAATTTCATCAATTTTGTTTCATGGTAACTAAGAAAAGTGGCCCGTACGGGGTACGGCGGACAGACAGAAATATTTTTATTGCAGTTTTGGATTCTCATACCTTGAAACGTAAACCATCAAATTTTGAGGGGGGTTAGACTTTTTTTTTTCATGCTCGATTCCAATGGTTCATTATTGAAATTAATAAATCAAAATAATCTCCTAGTTTGCGCAGACGAAAACCGCAACAGAAACATTCATGTGGGGCAATCTGGGGTACAAATACAAAAATTCCAGTCTTGCAGCATGGCTTTAGGGGCGAATTTTCAAAGAAACCGTTTGGGAAATTAATAATTTAATTAATGATCATCTGCTGCCTTATCCCCCTGGAAAAAAGGGAATAAAAGAATAATTAAAAATCGTCTCCTAGAGAAGAAATATTTCTTGGACGATTGCTAGCAGAAGAAAAGTTCCAGTCTTGCAGCATGTCATAATGAGCGAGTTTTCGCACAGGATGTCACACGTACAAGCTGCGCCTCTATAAATTGCACTTATTAGAAAATAAGTTTCAGGCGCTGTAGTGTTCTGGAATCATGAAGGAATTTTCAAAGAACAAAGAGCCCTAAGAATACATCGTATTTTTGGTTTATTATTCTGTGAATAATACACCTATGTATTCGCTCAGCAAAAAGTGTTTACAACACCCCCTCAAAATGTTTTCTTTTACGTTTCAAGGTGCATATATTCTAAAACATGGAAAAAGATACCTCAAAAGGTCATTTTACTAAAACACCAAAAAACCCTATTTTTACACCCACTTTTCACCCGTAACACCTCTGGGTGTATTCCGATCGTGATGCAAAGTTTCGGGACACAACTAGGGCCCAAATGGAGCATGTGTGCGAAAGAACGAATTTTTTAGACCGAAAATGACGTAGTTGATGATGAACACTTTTTGAGGGGGTGTTATACAATTTACCTGCTGAGCGAATACATAGGTGTATTATCGCAGAATAATAAGCCAAAATGCAATATCCGTCCGCCGTACGCCGTATCACCCATATCTACTTCATTTGCGGTCTAAAAAAGTCGTTCTTTCGCACACATGCTCCATTTGGGCCCTAGTTGTGTCCCGAAACTTTAAAGCCCGATCGGAATATACCCAGGGGTGTTATGGGGAAAAAATGGGTGTAGAAATAGGGTTTTTTGGTGTTTTAGTAACACGAGCTTGTGAGGTATCGTTGTCCATGTTTTTTTAGGGCGAGATGACCAAATATGTAGTCTATTTTGACCAAATAGTGGAAAATTGAGGTTGTAACGAAGTTTCAGCCTTACGTAAAAATGTTACCAAAATAGACCAAAATTTACGTTAAATTTTGGTCTAAAATCGTCGTTTTTCCTCACACAGTTTGGGTCCAAATTTTGGAACACATCTGGGTACCAGCTGTGCTCTGAAGCTCGGCCGCGCGATCGGAATAAACCCAGGGGTGTTATGGGGGGAAAATGGGTGTAAAAATTGGGTTTTTTGAGGTTTTAGTGAACATGAGCTTGTGAGGTATCGTTTTCCACGTTTTGTAGGACGAGAAAAACGAATATATGAAGTTGATTTTGAACAAAGAGTGAAGAACTGAGGTGAAGAACGAAGGTTCAGCCACCAAAATTAAATTTTTATGGGTAAAAAAACTGGGTAACTGTCTGAAATCACCATAAATTTGTAGCACGAAAAGTAGTATCAACAGGTGAATGAAGACAGTTATATTTCACTATCAATGATCAAAGATAATTTGCAAAAAAAATAGAAGCCTAATTCATGTTTTTGGCAAACAATAAATGTACAGCCAAAATTTCTGTTGGTAAGCCCATTAGAATAATAAACCCATGTGACAAGGACTTTGCAGCGTTTTTTCCCATCAAGTCCATCACCTATGTGCCAAACAAGTATTTATTCTTTATACATATCACATGATTCGGTCAACAACTGGTTTGCTTTTTCTCAATGTTATTCAATGCTGCTAAACGCTTTTACAGCAATTTATGAAACACATTCGTGAAGATCTAAATCCATCGGAAATCATTAATTTTTCTTAGCTTTGATAGAGAACCCCCCCTTATTCACCTGTGATAATCCGAAGATATTACCAGCCCCATTTCAAACCAACAACAGCACGGAAAAGGAATGAAATTAATATTAATGGGCTACTGAAACGTTATTAACACGGAAATGGCACCTTCAGTCTGGGAATCCTGCTTCAGCCCGCAACATCAGCGGAGAATGAGCAGAAGCTCGGGAGTTGCGTTTAGCCACAGACGGTGGAGAACGTCGTGAGATGAGTCAGGTTCCCATTGAGAGACTGAAGGGCCCCGGGGTTTCCATTTCGAACGCGGCATTTCATACTCAAGGCAAACTTGTTCGATCGGATTACAGATATGGGAAGTGCAGGAGACCTTCCCCCCCCATCCATAAGGTGGGAACCGAGGGTTTTGCAAGCTCCCTGTGCCCACCCCGACAATCGCTTCCCACAGTGCGGGCCGACGTCTGAGGAATAACTAGAATTTGTGGTAGTAGGTACTTCAAATGCCAAGCTCACGCGCACTTTCAATGGGCAATACTCTAAATTTGTCCGATATTTTTTCAGACTTTCAACAAATACGTGCACGTAAGTAACTCAAAAAATTTTGGACCAATTGCAATAGCATATTTTTATGGGGGAAATGAAACGTAATTTCACTACTAATGTTGAACCTGAGTCTCAAAAATATACTTCCCAATGCCAAGCTCACGCTCAGCTTAGTACTTTCAACGGGCAATATGGCCCTCCCACCTCATATACTCTAAATTTTTCCGATTTTTTTTCTTTTTTTTCAGACTTTCACAAAATACTCGCACGAAAGTACTCAAAATTTTGAAATTTTGGACCAATTGCAATAGCATATTTTTATGGGGGAAATGAAACGTAATTTCACTACTAATGTTGAACCTGAGTCTCAAAAATATACTTCCCAATGCCAAGCTCACGCTCAGCTTAGTACTTTCAACGGGCAATATGGCCCTCCCACCTCATATACTCTAAATTTTTCCGATATTTTTTCAGACTTTCTAAAAATACTTGCACGTAAGTACTCAACATTTTGGGCCTACTGCAATAGCATATTTTTATGGGGGAAACGATACGTAATTTCACTACTAATGTTGAACCTGAGTCTCAAAAATATACTTCCCAATGCCAAGCTCACGTTCCCCTTAGTACTTTCAACGGGCAATATGGCCCTCCCAACCTCATATACTCTAAATTTTTCAGATATTTTTTCATTTTTTCAGACTTTCAAAAAATACTTGCGCGTAAGTACTCAAAATTTTGAAATTTTGGGCCTACTGCAATAGAACATTTTTATGGGGGAAACGATACGTAATTTCACTACTAATGTTGAACCTGAGTCTCAAAAATATACTTCCCAATGCCAAGCTCACGCTCCCCTTAGTACTTTCAACGGGCAATATGGCCCTCCCACCTCATATAAATATTCCATATTTCGGAAGTTGTTTTTCCCCCTCTTTTTTTCAGACATTAAAAAAAATATATGTAACTAGAGGTAAGTAGTCACAATTTTGGACCCATTGCAATAGTATGGGGGAAAGGAAACGTCACTTCATTATTAACATAGAATTTGAGTCTGAAATGGAAAGATGACCATAATATCGGAAAAACGTGTCATATGATAATAATGTTTGTAGACCTGGTGGTGGGTGGGTGGGGGGGGGGGGGTGGATTCACTAAATGTGATGTGATGTACATATAAACAAACTTTTACTCGATATCAGATTAACCATAACGTGTACTAGTACACAATATGTACCTAGTACGCGTTATGCCTTAAATCTGAACAATAATGACAAAACAGATACATAAAAAAATATATCTAATCCATAAAAAATGAATACTTGAACAATATTAAAAACCCATAAATAATTTATTTGAAGGGCAGTATTTGTCAAATGGTTAATTTTGGATTAATTAATGAAATTTTGGACCAATCGCAATAGCATATTTTTATGGGGGAAATGAAACGTAATTTCACTACTAATGTTGAACCTGAGTCTCAAAAATATACTTCCCAATGCCAAGCTGACTCTCAGCTTTGTACTTTCAACGGGCAATATGGCCCTCCCACCTCATAATTATACTCTAAATTTTTCCGATATTTTTTTCTTTTTTTTCAGACTCACAAAATACTCGCACGAAAGTACTCAAAATTTTGTAATTTTGGACCCATTGCAATAGCATATTTTTATGGGGGAATCTCTATCGTGAATGAGGAGTGGAGTACACATATTACTGATAGATATTAATTAGGGTGTCTATCTAACAGGATGACAATAAATAATTTATGGATTAGACTGTTCAGACATTAAGGTATCTGAATTGACAAAATTAACAATTTAGGGATTATTAGCCTTATTAATTTTAAATGTTTCATTTTTTTTTTTTTCGGAAGAAAATCAACTAGGTATCTGCCCATCAATCTTTCACCTGTGATATCAACAGCAGGTTGGTACCCATCTGAATTTGTCCTACCCATGGGTCTGAAATTGACTGATTTTTCTGTCGAATCGTTTCCTCCGCCCCTGACTGATGATGAAATTACGATTTGTGGGTAGAAATAACGTTAATTTACTTGGTTTCCAAAACTATCCCCTAGTGACCTGCAGTGGTTCTGCAGTACAGTGGTTCTTCCTTCACACTGCAATTTAGACGTTGCCCGATACATGGCCTTAATATGGTTTTAACGGCTTTTCATTTTTCAACTTATTTTTAAGCAATTTCAACAGTTATCCAGCTTGTTACAACGTCACGGAAATGATGGAATTTTTGGATCAAATCTTGGATATATATGGAGGTTCCTGCCTCGGCCGAGTCATGGAAAACAGCGGTGACCGCCAGTGACGTCATCAAATCTTCATTAAAATAACAATAAAAGTCAGGTGCAGACCCGAAAAGGGTACCTCTAAATATATGATTTATGGGTGGAGGTAGGGAATTTAATACTGCGCATTTTCAACAAAAACCATCATCATTTTTAAAAAATGAGAAGCTGATAGAAAAATAAGATGAAAATGATGCAAATATGATGAAAACTAATATTAACCTCATAAATACTTACTTGAGGTCTGACGTTGTTCTGCGGCACCTCAACTCTTTCCTGTGTGACAGTTCGGGTGTCAACGCTGTCTATGCTGCCCCATCTGCCGGCTGAGGAAACAAACCCATTGGATTTTAGAAAGATGCTGCAGATACGCTTGATGAAATACTGCGAGCTGCATGTTTGCCTTCGCTTTGTCCCCCATTTTGTGACACGCGATTCCCTCAGACTTCAACAGGTGAATAAAACTGTTCAGATAGCCAAATCAACAGAAAAACCTGTGCTGTATATGAAGTTAGGTAGGGATGGCGCCCCCAAGCCTTAAATCGCAACTTTTGCAACTTTTGGTTTATTATTCTGTGAATAATACACCTACGAATTCGCTCAGCATAAAATTTTTTGGAACACACCCTCGGATATTTTTGGTTTATTATTCTCTGAATAATACACCTATGTATTCGCTCAGCATACAATTTTTCGAACGCCCTCTCGAATTTTTTGGTTTATTATTCTCTGAATAATACACATACGCATACGCATACGGTTTGGGAATGTTTTTTGAAAAAAACCCCAACATTTTTTTCTTTTACTTTTCAAGGTGGGTAGATTCCAAAAATAATGTCCGTCCGCCGTGTCATCGACATATACCTTAATTTTCGGTCTGGAAAATCGTTCTTTCGTACACGGGCTTCATTTGGGCCCTAGTTGTGTCCCAAAACTTAGCAGCCCGATGGGAAAACACTCAGGGGTGTTACGGGTGCAAAAATAGTGTTTTTTGGTGTTATGCTGTAATTTGTGTAAAAACAGTGTTTTTTGAGGTTTTAGTGAACATGAGCTTGTGAGGTTCGTTTTCCATTACCTATATATAATTTTTTTTTTTTAAGGGCGAGAAGACCGAACATGATGTCAATTTTGACCAACGAGCGAAGAATTGAGGTCCTAACGAAGTTTCAACCTTAAATTTTGGTCTAAAATCGCCGTTCTTTTGCACACAGGCTCGTCCACTTGTCACTCACCAAGTTGGTTCGCGAGGAGGTTCCTCCTATCCGAGTCCAGCTTGGCCGGAGGGTTCATGTTGGGAAGCGGTGGTGGCGGATTCGCCCGCGAGCTCGTCGACCGCAGGCTGTGATTGGCTGTTACCATTTCCAGTTTGTGCTTCATCTCGTTGCTGATCCTCAGCTTCCCGACGCTCCCGGGAGATGGACGCTGGGCGCCAATCTCAAAAGACCTAAAACGCAATTGAATCACATTATGACTGAATCCTGTAAAAACGTGCAAAAACTTGAGACACTTGACTATGGTAAACAATATTGAATACCTTTCAATGATTCTTACTTGTACAAAATCAACATCTCGTGTTTTTATAAATTGATTTTTAAGAAGCATACTTGAGGTTATTTCCACCGCCGCTCTTTGGTGTTTCCGCCTTGGACTGATGGTTGTGGTTGCTGTGGTTGTGGTTGCTGTGATTATGGTTGCTGTGGTTGTGGTTGCTGTGGTTGTGGTTGTTATGACTGTGGTGGTTCGCTGCCAGACTCATGGTGTTCCCCATGTTAGTTGGGCTGCCTTCCCCCATTTCAAACTCTTCCCACTCCACGCTGTTACCACCGTTCCCATCTATCTCGTTGATGTCCTGAAACCAACACATTGTTTTGTGATATGCCGAAGGAATAACTTAGCTAACGGACCGACCGTTGTACGGGTTTGTAGCAAATTAATTGGATCCTAACCTCTCATAATAGCTATGACCGACGTTCTACAGGACCCTGCAGATCCATTCGTCCATCTACTGCAGATTATGCTATTAATCCCAGTCTATCTGTACTACCATTACCAATACCATAAAGTCATACCGCAATGGGCAATTATCATGTATCCACAAATAACACTTTTGGTGCTGATTTTACAGTAATTCTTCCTGTACGCACTTGAAAAAGATGAGAAGTTGTGTTATGGATGACAATAAACACGTAGATAAAAGAAGAAGCCTATAGCGTGTCGATAGGCTACTTGAAACATTGTGATTGTGGAATTTCGGTTTGGATCCGTTCATGTATGGAACATTGATGGGTAACTAATATTACAAAGAATGAATGATGAAGAAACAAAAATTAAGGAAAGAAACCTCCAAAAAAACCATAACATAACCTTACCCTAAGTAACCTTATTCTGGTGAAAGTGGTAGTGGTGGTGAGAAAACCATTTCACCAGCCAATCAGAACCCATATCCCTACAACGTCACATGGCAACAGCAGGGCCTCATTTCCCCGCCTCTTTTTGAAAACCTCAAAATCAGTCTCGAAATATGAAGGGGACATATTTTCCCGATTCAGCCTTATACCTACTACCGTCTATCACACATCACAAACGACTGAAAAAAATACAAAAACATTCATGATAATCGCCCATTGCCATGTATTTCATAGAAGGTTGAAAGAACAAAGACGGTATCCAAAGGTTCGTTCGGACAGACAGTCCTGGATCGTTCTATCCCAGCCACGCCCCTTTTTGTGCGTTCGGACAGTACCAGAGCAGGTCCTGGATCGAGAGTTGGCTGTTCGGACAGACAGTCCTGGATCGTTCTACCCCAGCCACGCCCCTTTTTGTAGCGTTCGGACAGTGCCAGAGCAGGTCCTGGATCGAGAGTTGGCTGTTCGGACAGACAGTCCTGGATCGCTCTATCCCAGCCACGCCCCTTTTTGTGCGGTTGGACAGCACCAGAGCAGGTCCTGGATCGAGAGTTGGCTGTTCGGACAGACAGTCCTGGATCACTCTATCCCAGCCACGCCCCTTTTTGTGCGGTCGGACAGCACCAGAGCAGGTCCTGGATCGAGAGTGGCTGTTCGGACAGACAGTCCTGGATCGTTCTATCCCAGCCACGCCCCTTTTTGTGCGTTCGGACAGCGCCAGAGCAGGTCCTGGATCGAGAGTTGGCTGTTCGGACAGACAGTCCTGGATCGTTCTATCCCAGCCACGCCCCTTTTTGTGCAGTTGGACAGCACCAGAGCAGGTCCTGGATCGAGAGTTGGCTGTTCGGACAGACAGTCCTGGATCGTTCTATCTCAGCCACGCCCCTTTTTGTGCGTTCGGACAGAACCAGAGCAGGTCCTGGATCGAGAGTTGGCTGTTCGGACAGACAGTCCAGGACCGTTCAGGACCAGTTCAAAGTCCTACATTTTTTCGAAGATGGCTGATCCTGCATATGTGCATTTGAAGCCTCTATTTTTCAGCTTATGTGGAAGGTTACAATGCTTCAGGTTACCTGTTCGGAATCAAAGCCCACTTTTGGACAGACACAGTTCTGAGCGCAATCCAGGACTGCGGGTCCGAAAAAACCTTAAATATTACTAAATATCTGTATATGACTTTAGTTGTATACCTGAGAATGTTTCCTTCTTTGTTTCATTTTGAACTGGAGGAACGAGGGAGCTTCAGGATTGTCCGCATCTTTGGGAGGAGGCCACCTCCACTTACCAATTCGCACAGTCTTCGCTCGGCCATAAGGGTCCATGAAGGGACGCGCCTCGCTGGGGTCACCCTGCTCAGGTGGTGGTGGGAGGGGTGGTGGAGGGGGAACGTTGCTCTGCACAAAATACAAAATAACTGTTCACCAGAGAAGCCTAGATGAGACTACTGATTGTTGTGATGTTATACTGCAATGCAATTCCCAACAAAGCCGAAAAAACTAATTTCAATAAATACATCATAATTTACAATCACCGCTTATGTCATTAAACCGACAAATGAGGTATTTTGTGGTAGGCACTACCCATAATGAAATATAATGGGAAACTAACCTTATTTGGTGCATCCATAGAGGGCTTCCGGGTTTTGAGTTCAGACATGACGTTTGTGAAGGTTTGGTGAGGCGACCCTGACCGGTGGACCTGAAAGAGATGAAATTATGACAAGGGGGTTCCATAATTACACAGAGAAATCCAGGAAACACTGAGATAGACATTATTATTGACTGCTGACTTCCTGTACAACTGTTAGGGCCCTGTGGCCCTCTCTTCCACAACGCACAGAAATAATAATTACATTACAAGAAAATCATATCAGGTAGATCGATAAAAGCTTTTATTTTCCAAACGGTACAAGTGCAACTTTTTTTCCTGTTTAAAATGAAGCCTTGTTTACATGAACTATATATATATGTAGCACTTCCAAGTCAGATGAATTCTTTTCCAAATCAAATCGTATATCTGTAAAATAAGCAATATGGGGTGCGGCAAGTGTGAAGCAGGGGTTTTAATACGTTGTTACTTGGCCTTGGGAGGGGCCAGGAAGACGGATGTGTTCTCATTGTGTACCGTATATTTTCCCGTCTTCATTTCGCACCGTGATTTCGAGGGGTGCGCATCGAGGTTTCTCTAAACGCACTTTTGCGAGGGCTCTTCGCTTGCGCTTCAACATTCCGCGTTCCGAACTGACCCTCACGGCAACACAACTTTGGGTTCGGGCGTTGGAAGAAATAGGATCTTCGGTAAGGCCTAAACGACCTGGAGGACTCAGAAACGTAAGAACACCCTTTAGTATACGGATATGTACCTACGGTTGGCACCTCTGTGTGGCTCTTGGCGCCTTGTACCGCCATGTCAGATTGTCAGTTAAAAAGTTAGTTCAGCTCGAGTCTTCCATATTTGTGGTCTGTCGATCTGTATTTAATATACATCTTTGTGAACTGTCTTCTGTGCCAGTTTATGGTCTCCCGTCATATCATTTGGCAACGAGGATAAAGTCGGACGTGCCGCCAGTCAGTTCTTATTGTACTTCTCAATAATGTCGAAGTCAGATGGAAGCGGACCAGCTCCTACGGAGTTGTTCAGCCGTTTGTTTTCGCAGGCGTCGAAGACGAGTGCACAGCCACAAGTTACACCGAGGTATGACAAGTCAGTCGAATCATTTGCGTCCTATTTGAAAATGCGCTGGCTGTAAGGGGAGCAATCGAACAGTCACCAAATCGCTCTGCTCGGAAGCATGCAGTGGCTTTGGGCATGTCTGATCGTTCTTTACGGAGGATTTGGCTGAAATCTGGGGGACCTGTGGCTCCAGCAAGACGGAGCTACAGCTCACACAACTCGGATTTCAGTGACCAAATTGAGACAAATGTTCCCCGCTCGGCTGGTGTCTCTGAGGGGCGACGTAGGGTGGCCAGCGCGCTCGCTTGATTTAAGCGTCCACGATTTTTTCCTGTGGGGCTATTTACAGGAAAAGTTTTTCAAACATCGCCCACACACCTTGGAAGAGCTGAAGATCCAAATTACTGACGAAGTTAACGCCATACCCCTTGAAATGTGCCGAAAAGCAGTCCAAAACTTCATAAATCGACTACATCAGTGTGTTGCTGCTGAAGGCCACCATCTTTCTGATGTGATATTCAAAACGTAACTTGAAAAAAAACCGGATTATGTACGGAATCGAATTACAAAAAAAAATTGAAACCTCTGCCTTCAATAGTTTTTCTTGTATTCCCCATTCAAACCCCTGCGGCACACCTGCAGCACCCTGTATAAGTAAATTACTTAGTATAAACAATAAATAAATGTTTTGTAACGCACAATGCCGTGACGTACCTTATATTCTGTTTAATTTAATATTACTCTTATGGTTGTAAATTCTATGAGCACTGTACAAAATTATGTTCATGTCAGACACATGTATAGTTTTCGTAAAATTAATTAACCCAGTCGAGTATTTTTCCACATGGAGTTTTCTGTCTTCGAATGTACTTACCTATTTTATACTCGTTAAAAAATGTATTGTAAGTTAGATATTTTGCATAGTGTTGTAAAATGATTTAGTTGGTTGAAATATAATATACCCATGTAGCACATTAGTTTTCGAAAGTAATTCGGTAGCCTAGTAGTCTAGTGAGAAAATTGTTTTTTAGTAAATATTTATTAATGGTGTCTAGTTTTTTATAATTATGACAGTCTGCCGTAGAATCCTACGCTATTATGCACATGTACTGCGCATATGTTATTATACTTTGTTTTGGAGAGATATACATTAGTCTTAGTTGAGACCTTTTTTAGGACAGATTTCAAGCTGAACAGCAGGCAGCAGGTCGGGCAGTGGGCTTCGAACCCTATTATTTGTTCAATAAGTTGAATGGAGGTCAAATTGAGAACTCCCAATTTTTCGGCAAATTCGGATTCTACGTGAAAATTTATGAAAAAATTACTCGTCACTCGAATTTTCAAGTTCGCAAAAACGTGCAGTAATGGGCGCAAAATGTGCACTAAACGCAGAAATCGAGTTTTGTGGCGTAGGAAACTAACAAGTGTGACAGGTGCACGATTTTAGTGTTTTGTCACGCTGAATAACGCGGTATGTTAATTTTTTGATTTGCACATTTTTGTGAGCGCTAATACGCACGAAACTTCACTTAGAATCCGAATCAGCAATTAATATTCTTATGAAAAAAATAAAATAAAATAAAATAGTGTGATACTACCATACCTTCCGGTTGGGTACTCAACCAGCTAGTGACGACGGATTCCTCCGGAAGGTATGGTAATATTACTTCTCACACTGTCGGAAATAACTCTTTAGATTTAATACCAAAGTTTAGTGTGCTTTACGCACGAGTGCAAAAATACCAGATTCTACGCAGCAAATTGGGGGGGGGGGGGGGGGGGGTTGCCAATTGAAACTTTAAAATCAAGGCAGATATTTCGGTGGGCCTTAAATGTTGGTCACCCTGTATGCGCACTTCCAACTGGAAACTTATGGGGGGAAATTTGAATCTGGGAAGAAAAGACGTAGACACTTGGTGGGCTGGGCATTATACATCGTGTTACCTTCATACCTTGTGTATGGTGCAAGATGAATGATGCCGCTGTTCTTAATGGGGAATGTGGTTCTCATCACTCAACACCATTTGCCTAGTAGGAATCCTCATAAAATTCTACAATTTCCTACCCTCGAGCGAGCTTGAGATGCCTTAGACGCAGGTTAAATCCGTTTTCGTCAATAAAAATCAAGTTTTCGCGGTTCGTAGGAAAGGAATTATTGATTGATTGACATCAACAGCATACTGCCTTCTCTGCTGGATAATGTCTGCGTTATTCATCCGTTGAAAAGTTCAAAGTTGAACTGAATGTGAAAAAGGTTGTACTGAAAGGGGAAAAAAGTTGTATTCAATGTGAAAAAGGTTGAATTAGATAGGAAAATACCGGATTACTTCTCACACTGGTGCAAATAACTCTTTAAATTTAATTTAAAAGTTTAGTGTGCATTGCGCACGTGCGCAAAAATGCCAAATTCTACGCAGAAAATTAGAGGGGTGTTGCCAATTGAAACTTTCAAATCAAGGGAGATATTTCGGTGGGCCTTAAATGTTGGTTGGAAACTTATGGGAGGAAATTTGAATCTGCGAAGAAAATACGTAGACATCTGGTGGGCTGGGCATTATACATCGAGTTATCTTTATACCTTGTGTATGGTGCAAGATGAATGACGCCGCTGTTCTTAATGGGGGACGTGGTTCTTCTCATCACTCAACACAAAAAGCTCTTTGCTTAGTAGTTAATAAATAATCTTCCACTATTCTTCATAAAATTGTAAAATTAATAAGTGGAATCTCGTACTAATAATTAATAGAGCTACTGATGAATTTTCCCGAGTTTTCAATGGACTGAATTCAATATCGTGGAGGCAGTGGAGGATGCACAAAACTGAACGCGGTGAAAGACGACGGAGCTCTGGTTAGGCCCTCCATCCCCCTCGCTAGACGTGTAAACCTTTTTTTCCTTTCGACGTGCTGCATTTTCGAATGAGTTCTCAAAGGATGAGGTCGGGACGACGGGAGAAAACGAAAAGGTTCCCATGTCCTGCGATTAGCACGGTTACGGCTGATTATAAAAGATCGTTCGCCCCTCGGTGTATTAGTCTTCTTCAAACAAAGGAGCCACGAAGATGGGATTCGCCTCGTCTTCCAAACTTCGAGACAACTCGAGAGATTATTCGTATACGAGCTCAAACGAGACAATGAGCCGACTTCCTCTGTCATGTAATCCCTGACGAATGGAACACGGAAAAAAGTTACAGTCATGCAGCATGGCTAAAACAGCGAATTTTCAAAGAAATATTCGTGCTATTGTGTAAAAAGATGGCATAGCTAGAAACCATACCACTTTTCGTAAAAATTACATCATTTTTTGAGGGCTAAAGAGGGGGATTAAGGGCTAAAAATCAATATTAATTCACCTGAAGTTGTGTGGGATGGTGATTTGCGAGACAGGGACTATTTCGATGAAGGAAATATTTTTCTTAAAAAATAGCGGTTCAAGTTTGACTTTGTAAGGTCAAAAATTGTTAAAAATGGCTAAAATCACGAAAAAATTATGCAATTTTTATGAAGTGGTTTTTAGCCATTTTTAACGATTTTTGACCTTACACAGTCAAACTTGATCCACTCTTTTTTAAGAAAAATATTTCCATAATCGAATAGTCCCTCCCTAAAAAATTACCATTCCACACGTCAGGTGAATATACGAATATTGATTTTTAGCCCTCAATACCAATTTGACCCTCAAAAATCCTAATTTGACCCCTATGCTGTATGAAAAACAACTGTTGAAAAACAACAAAATGGTCTTTTTCTGTCTTTAGTCACACTTCCATACCACTTATAGTTATTTTATATCAATTGCTGGCAATTGTAGCCGTTTTTACCGATTTGTTTACCCTACAAACTCAAATTTGGCCAGCTTATTTTTGAAAATTGCTCATCTTCGAACTCACATTTTTGTTTGGCAATACAAAAGTTTTGGCGAAATTTGGAATTTTTATCACGTTTTTTGTCACGTTGTGGCGAAATTGTTTACCCATTGGAATAGCTTCATTTTCTTTGAAAATTCGCTAAAAGAGAAAACAACATGCAAAAGCAAGGCTGTGGAGTAGGTACAGAGTTGACTGGAACAAATTCGTTTGGGGGAGGCAGACAATGTGGACTGGTATAATTTCGACAGATCTACCAACTTCTCGTCTCAATTTTTCATATGCTCCTTATTTCATTTATCGATTAACTGATGTCTAGCTCTGCATTTTGAACGTAATCGAAAAACCACGTAGGCCAAAGTACAGATGCATTAAATTGATGATCGCTAAAACAAAAATGCTGAGACACAGTAGGAAATTTAATATTTGAATCTACAAGAGCGAGCGAGAGAGAGATAGAGGTTATTTATTCACAAAAACATAACATGTGAGTAAATATTAGACCTTAACAGTAGGGCATTTATATGGACCACGAAATTTATTTTAGCAAAATATTCTATGGCACTTACCTATGGACCACGACATTTATTTTTGCAAAATATTCTATGGCACTTACCTAAGTTAAATTACAATAATATACAGTAGTATTAAATTACGATTATTAGGTATTTTTAATTAGAATAAGGTATAAATTAGGTACCTTTTGAACATCGTCGAAGAAATTTGAAATTGCGCTATCACAGAGCACACCTACAATAATTATGAAAACGATAGCACCTATGGATTAGAGTCAATTTAGGATTGAGGCTGATGAAGGCTGCTAAAGAAATGTTCAGTATTATCACCACCCACCGAAATCAGCTCATCCAAAAGTAAGTTTCTTGTAAACATTCCTAAATGTAGATGTGTCACGCAAAATATGATTACTAATATTGTTGTGCAACATGAGAATTGTATATCTTGCGCTTCTATCAAGTCGTCGGAAAAATGACAAAGTGGTTCTTTTTTACACCACCACAAACGGACGTAACAGCAAAAATCCGATTTTTGAGTTACCTTCATAATAATACCCTGATAAGTGACAAAGTGACTCAGAGTTAGCACAAATCCCCACACGTTTTCGTCGCTTAGTAACACATCAAATGCTAGAGTACTAAAGACGTATCTACAACAATCGGAACTAACACACTGACAGACGGGCGTATCTATCAGTTACTTCTCTCTGTCACTGTGACAATCATGACTCGCGTCAGTTCCTATCAAAAGGCACTGCCGATATCATCCGCCAAATTCAAGGATTTGATGAAGATGTGCGATGACGGTATCATCCTCTCGGAATACCATCATTTTTATAAGAGCCTTCAGCCATCCACTGCGGTAAGAGACTGCCTACCTGAACCCAATGCGGATGAAGAATCCGACTACGAAACTCTAGACTAGAAAAAACTTTCAATTATTGATAATTCATTATTTTTGTACTAACCCAATTTCATAAAGTTACCGTTTTTCTTTCAAAACTTTCAAGTCCTTAGGTATAATTTTTATTAAAACAGTTTTGTAAGGTACCGTGTGATTTTTCTTCACAATAACTTTCCTCCATTCCCTCATGAAAAAATGTTAATACAAGTGTGAAAAATAATGATTACTCCCTTTACAAAACCTCCACAATTGAAACGGTCGAGTGACGTACCTGAAAAGGTACCAATTTTTGGCAATGAGCGAAGGACGTATCTGCTACTAAGGCATCCTTGAAGGGCGAAGAGCGACAAGTTAGGTAATGGGTTGTTAAACAAGTCAACTATAGGTGGAATGAACGATTTTTGGTTGTGTACATCTATTTTCTGATTTTTCCAACGCCCTTAAACGTTCAAATACGAATATCTCGAAATGCATTTTTTGCAGTTACGTCCGTTTGTGGTGGCGGAAAAAAGATACGCCACTACGTCATTTTTCCGACGAAGTCATCAAGGCCAACCCACGCCCAACATTTACCATCTGACAAGTCAAATGGTGATTGTGATCATCAGATTCTACTCGTATTAGAGAAGGACGAAGGAAGTATACGAGATTAGAAGGGATTTTGCATTATTTATTTATATAACAGTTGTTGCGAACCTGAGCCTTTGTTGTCAGAGGAGTCAGAGGCGATTTGCCCTTAGGTGGTGATCCGGCAGACCAGCTGTTGTTCTGTGGGGATTCCGACGTGCCGTTGGTCTGAAACAAAATTGTCAAGAACATCAAGGCCAGCCAAGGGCAACATTGGAATCTGGAAATAGGATTACCACTGGGTACTAACGAGAAACATGCAATCATTAATAATCGGGTTATATACATCAGTAAAGAAGAAATTTGAACTACCAATTGTAATACCACAATTTCAGAGATATTTTCCTACCGTAGGCGATGTCTGCTGTTTCAGCAGTTGGTGCAGAGCTTGGTTCTGAGCGAGGAGCTGCTGCTGAATCTGCAGGTTTTGGGCCATCGCCGACTGAAGAAAAGCCGTCTGGAGGTTGGCCTGATAAGCCAGAATGTTCGGATCGTTGGAGTTTGCGTTCGCTGGTAGATTCAAACCTACAAAGACGTACATTTTTCACGGTTTTTCATTTACACAGAACATTATTGTGGGGGAAAATTAAACACCGGTGTGGCATTAACACACTTCTAACCGACGGAATCATGAAGAAACAGGAAAACTAATTATTACAAATCCAGTGAACACCACAGGAGAGCAAACTAACGAAAGTTTAATTAATAAAAGATGAATTTTCATTTACATCCTCAAACCTAACAATTTTAAAAGGAATATCAACAAGCAGTAACAAAATGCTGCAAATTATTACACAACGATTTATTATTTACCTGTGCAGATGCCCCATCTGCGTAAGATCACTGTTTTCTGGGGCCATACGTCTACCCTCGTGCCCCCACCCCCAACCACAACAGGAAACCAATAAATCCAAATATGCGGCGGATTCAAGAATTCTATGAAGTACCTAACTATTTGTTATTCATGAGAAGCATAACGTTCGTTCAAGCTGCAAAAGTACCTATCAACAAAAGCCGAAATAACCACCATTCTTCAGATGGAATAATATCACCAGACAGCCAACTCGATTTCATACAGCCATCCGCGGAATCAGTTGTTCACTAGCAATGATATCTGGGCTGGATGTTAACGATCGTGTTGACGAAGCTTTTCTGTGCAAACTTCAGGGCCATAAGCTAGGTTCACATGGAGGGGCGATTCCGGATGGAATTTTTGCCGCAATGGCGTTCACATGGTAGCGGAATCATAACCAGGAATCTAACCGGCAAAATCAACCAGGAATGACGAATTCCAATACGGCTGAACAACCAAACAGCAGAGGTGTGCGCAGTAACCTCTGTGCAGATACGGCAACGGATCCGAGAGCGGAAAATATCTGGAGATTTTGATATAGTATCCATGACACTGCGTTGCAATAATCCATTTTGCGTTGGCCAATAGCACTGCAGAACGACCAGATTGCATCTCCATGTGAACCTAGCTTAACTGCGAATGAACTGCCGGACGTAAAATTACCCGGGTGGTCTCAAAAGTTCGAGATAAATTTAAAAACGTAACAAAATTCGAGATTACGGCGCCCTGGAAATGTACAACCCTATTTTACACACCTTCGAGATAACGGACAGTAACGTCGACCTTCGCGGACCAATTAGACCACATGGCACCAAAATAACCCATACTCCATTAATTTTGGTACATTTTAACTAAGAAAAAACCAAGTACGGCAGCGACAATTTTTTTCTTCCCAATTCCATTTTGGTTTATTATTCTGTGAATAATACACCTATGTATTCGCTCAGCAAAAAATTTTTATAACACCCCCTCAAACTTTTTTCTTTTACGTTTCAAGGTGCATAGATTCCAAAAATGCAATGTCCGTCCGCCGTCCGCCGTACGCCGTCCGCCGTATCACGTGTACAGGCTTCATTTTCGGTCTAAAAAAATCGTTCTTTCGCACACATGCTCCATTTGGGCCCTAGTTGTGCCCCGAAACTTTTCAGCCCGATCGGAATATACCCAGGGGTGTTATGAGTGAAAATGTGTGTAAAAATAGGTACTTTTTACGTTTTAGCAACATATTGGTAACATGAGCTTCTGAGATACCTATCGTTTTCTATGTTTTTGGGGACGAGAAGACCGAATATGAAGTCGATTTTGACCAAAGAGTGGAAAATTGAGTTCTACCAAATGTTCAGCTCCCAGAATTGATTTTTTATTAGTGAAAAACCTGGGAAATCGTCTGAAATCACCATCAGTTTGTATAATAACACTGGAAAAAGTGTCAAGACGTGGTTCAGGACGATTAAATGGCACTACCAATGATCAAAGATAGTTAAAAAAAAAAAGAAAAAAAAGAGCGTACCTAATTTGTGTTTTGGGGGCCAAAATTAATGGAAACCATCAGAAGTAGCTAATTCGATTATCACGCATGAAAGAAACAATTAATGAACAGCCAACCTTTCTGTAGGTATGTCCAATAGAATAATAAACCCATGTGACAAGGACTTTGCAGCGTTTTTGGATTCTAAATACCTTGAAACGGAAACCATCAAATTTTGAGACGCCCCCCTCCCCACCCCCCCGCTCGATTCCAAAGGTTCGTTACTGAAAATAATAAACCAAAACTATTTACAGAATAAAAAGAACATTCAATTTATGATGTAGGCATTAGAAAATTTATAAATATTATTAGATAGGTATAGAAGCAATATGTACATAGGTGAGGCGAATATTGTGTAGGTACCTAAATGTGTTATAGACCCAACCATTCAGTGGCAAGTGAAAACGGAGCATGGCATATGTGAATTTGGGGTTGGTAGGTACCCAATTTTTCATAGTAAGTGTATCGTTTATAAGTACAATTCATATTCCATTTTGAAACCTTTACCAGTTAGGTTGATTTTACTGGTATTAGTAGGATGTACGCATGTACGTTTTTCTTTCGGTAATTTTTGGGGGAACTTGCCTTGCATGTTGAAAATGGGCACCGGCAAAAAGCTTGCCATAGTCGAAGGATCCATTGAGTAACCACCAGAGTATGGAGGCGAATGCCCGTTAGCTTGATGGTGAAGAAAAATCGAGAACAAATTATTCGTTTAGAGGAGAAGCAAGTGAGTTAAACTTTTTTTCCATGGAATAACAAACCAACTAAGTACACAGGTAGGTAATGGAGGCTCTTATCAAGATTCTCCGGTACCTACCTGTCTATGGAAAATTAATGTTCTCAAGACCTTATGGATCAGTTAAACTGTAGATTATAGGGGCCTGTAGAGTTGTTCAAAGAGAGATAAGTATGGAATGACGGTGGTGTGGTTGAAATGAAGAGGATTTAAGAACGATAAGTAGTGCGGGAGAAATATGAAAAACTGAAAGGAGCGGAGGTTGTTTTCTAAAAAGGTGTAAAATTTGACGAGTCGACCAAAAAATTTAGAAAGCAGAGGAAAATATTACGCTACGAGATATTTTCTAAAACAAAAATTACGAGCGAAAAGAACAATCGGAGACGGAAATAACAAAATGTGGGGAAACAGTCGGTTTCAAAGCTGAGATAATAGGAAATAATGGGAAGGTTTTTCCTTACTTGGAGGAGAGAATACGGGGAGCGGTGGCATCATGAGAGAGGGCATACCCGGCAGAACGGGAGGCGGTGTGGTCATTGGGTTCAGCCCGAATCCATTGGTTGTTCTGCTGTTGGGAGTATTCTGAAACATTCACCAACGTCTGGTTTATATTGTGGTCATAGGACGATGAATGACGTACAAATGCACAACAAGGTTTGTTCCTAGTGAGCATTATGACGGTTATCTGACTGTCAGAAAGGCGTTGGGCCGTTCCCAGTTCTCGGACTCTCCTATGACTGGCGCAGCGCTTTCCAAGTCCGGTTTTCTGATAGTCATTCCAGTTCACAGAAAATCGGGCGGGCAAGAACAACTGCCCATGCACTGCCTTCTCGATTCCCAACCATTATCAAACCCTTCTCAAATGCTTACCAATACAGCATTGAACGATGGATGGTTTCTTATGGTTTTCTTGTAATCAGCAAACTGCCAGTGCAAAAAGAACTTACAAATTTTTAACTTTCGCTTTCATAAGGCAGGCCCTTAGGTGCCATCTACTGATATGTATATACAGACGTACAGACCTAAACAATGTTTCTCTTTCAACTTGAATGTTATTGGATATTGCAATGTGATGCAACTAAAAGCATATTCAGTGCCCAAAAAGTCAACATAGTTGGATTTTGAAACATTTAGGAATGCCTGGAATATGACTCAATCTTTGAATGACGAATTGTATGCTAATGCCTGGCTTATGACTCAGTCACTGAATGACGAATTCTCAGCTGTCATGAAGTTGATTTTTGTGCAATTTTCTAAAATGAAAGTTTCAAATGTATCCAAAACAAATAACCGTCTCCTCTGTTTTCCAAGTCAAGCACAGTTAAGCTAGGTTCACATGGAGATCCAATTCCGGATGGCAATCCGGTACGGCAAGTCGTTCTGCAATGCTGCTGGCCAACACAAAATGGATTATTGCAACGCAATGTCATGAATTCTATAACAAAATCTTTCCACTGTCGGATCCATTGCCATATCTGCGCAGAGGTTACTGCGCACAAATCTCATGTTTGGTTGTTCAGCCATATTGGAATTCGACATTCCTGGTTGATTTTGCTGGTTAGATTTCCGGTTACTATTCCACTGCCAAGTGAACGCCTCTGTGGCAAAAATTATGGCGAACACGTAGGCGTACTGTATTGCCGTCCGGAATTGCATCTCAATGTGAACCTAGCTTTAGTAATTTGCTACAGCAAGAGGAGAAAAAAAAAATTACTTGTTGGGTTCCAACAGCACCCACGCCTCCTTTCCCTCCGCCCTTGATAGACTGAACGAGCTTATTCGTGTCCATGGTGGTGTCTTTGAAGAGTGGATTGTAGATGTCGTCGAGGAAATCGTCCTGGGAGCGGATCGTTCCTCCGCGAGTCGACGGAGCGACCGACAGCCCGTCCAGGACGGGGTTGAAGAGGTCATCCAGGAACTGGTCGACGTCGCTGGCCTGCGAAGGGACACGCACTCTTCTCACATGGGAAGCTGCAAAGAGAGCCATGGAAATAACAGTTTACAGTGGGAGGTAAATGAATACAGACGAGTAATACCTTATGCTTTCTCATAATAGATTGGCCACCAGCCAGGGAAAGTCAAGGAATATCATCTGTCAGGCAGCAAGTGAAACCAGCCTTGTCCAAACTTCGAATGTTCTAAAAATCTCAAGTTGTATTCCTTTGTTACAGAAACTGAATCAGGTATTTTACCCAAAGAAGGAGCTTCGCTCGTGTCAGACATAGCTGAGCTTTTCAGGTCAGACTTGTCATTGAATCTGCCTTCGATGTGCGCCTTGCTCGAGTGAGAACCAGGAGCCGCCCGTTTCCCCGTGTATTGCGATTTGATGAACCTGGAGAGAAAAGCGGATACAAATTGAAGGTTTAGATGTGGTACCTATTTATTTTTAGTTATAAGTAGTTCATTGCCGCAATAACTGAACAATATTTTATAACTTTCCAATGACTGAAATTACAGTTGAATGCGTTACCTAGGATGACCTCTGATGTAGCTACCCCTGTCATCTTCACTTCTATTGGACACTTCAGTGAAGTCGAACTCGAGCTGGTTGTCATTCCCAAGCATATCTGATGAAGCTCTGAAAGAAAATTATAGCTTGTAAATTCTTAAATAAGCGACATGTGGATGTAGGTGATCACAGTATCAAAGACCAGCAGTTGATGTTCGTTAACGCTTAGTTAGAATGCTACTTTCAAGTAATTTTAAAGTTTTAATCATAGCTGTTCGTCATACAAGCTTTTCTAGGACAGTAAAAGGACGTGAACAACCACTCGATCTGATTTTTGCTCGAAGCTGCAGCTGGAAACACATTTTACGAGTAACCAGTGAATTGTTGGAAGCGACAATACCACGGAACAACTTTACGGTTACCTACGCTGAAATACATAGGTACATTGAAAGTGGTTTCTTAAACTAATGTACTTAGCATAGTACTTCTCAAATAGTATTATTCAACAGGTAGGTGTCCAATAATGATCAAAAATTTAACTTATCGACTGATAATACAGATAGATCATTTACCCAGTAAGGCTGTATTTCCTATTGTCTCCACGCTGGCTGACGGACTCAAGATTGTCTTCTTCTATCTTGTCGGAGTCCATGTTGGCAGGGTCAGTCTCTTCGATTCTCTCCATTGAATGATACCGATCATTCAGCCTGCTGTGGCTCAAGCCAAGATTTTCGAGCTTGGAGCTCGATTTAGTGTTCATAACGACCTGAAAGTTCGAACAAATTACAGGCAATGTAGGATAGAAACTTCTTACAAAACATTTGCGCACCTCGGCTCAAAACCTAGGCTTTGGAATGGGATCTACTTGCTCAAACAATGAATTTTATCTCGTAAATTGAAGGTATTCAAGGAATGGTGAAGGCTCTACAGGTTGAACACCAATATTTTGAAACTTTTTTCCATACTAATGCTGCGGGAATAAAGATTAGATCATTCAATTTCTTTATTGTCTGCCCTCACCAAACGGCTCTACAATTTTGGCATTTTTATATGTGGCTTTGTACCAATTCCTTCATATCTCTCATCATACTTACAGGCGACAGAAGGTTATCCAAAGACCTCGAGCGCCCGGGCTTATCGAAATAGCGGTCGTTGAGGGCGGACTTCCGTGACAAACCGTGCGAATCAGCGGGAGTGTGATCTCTCGAAATCGACCGAACTTTAGGAGGGTCGTGGAACGTGGAAAACGTCTGAAATGAAAATAAATGGAAGATATAAAATTTGAAGTATAATACTGCCATTGGACGCACACGTTCCTACACGGTACAAAATTAAGGTGAATTATAGTAATAATGAATCATACAGGGTTTTGTTGAGGAGGCTGAGGTGGCGGTACCGTAGGCCTTCTAGCAGCTGCAATGGGCTCAGCTTCCTAAAAATGAAAAATTCTGTATAAAATTCCAAAACATATTTCTATTTCTTTGTTAGTTTGGACATTTCTATCTGAATTCTGCACTTGTGTATTTTTTGATAAAACGGAACTGGACGTACTTTATAAGTGATACCAGTGGCCATTTTATTGGACGGGAAAGCTGGTGGGAGCTCCATAACGGATATGGTATCGAAAATGTAGTCTATCCCTGAAGCTTCGCTATTGTCGAGAGAAATGGTCCACCCATTGTTCTCGAGGATCTGCCGCTCGGCGAGCGCCTGCCTGCAGACGTTCTCGCACTGCGACCAGGAGTCAACGGCTGTCATTACGCTCTCCCCTGCGGAACGTCGTAAATGTAACAGAAGGCATGACCTACCTATCACAGCTAAATATAGACAGACTTCGGTATTGTAGACTTACCATCGGAGAAATGGAGCTGCAACGCCATGTTTACTTTTTTCCTGTTAGCTCGCCATTCGAGCAGGGAGGGGGTGTAGGTCCTCGGCCAAAGCCCCTGCGACTCCAGAAGCTTCCTTTGGCAAATGGATTTGTATCCATTGTGTCCATGATCTGACACGTATCTGCAGAGAGAAGTGATGTTACATATTAGTCATACTATTAAAATAGAAACTCAACAGTTAACCCAATGGTACGGGAATGAGACTGTCAGTGATCTTTCTCAAAACCCTACCCTAGAAAAGCACATGGTATAGAGTAATCCATGGATTATATGGCTCATCCTTGGTACTAATTGTGGAATTAGTTGTCCCTGTTCATCGGAGGTTTAACGATGTTCACGTTGGCGTCTGCGTGGTTATAATGGAATCAGTTCGAAATGGCGATTTTATCAAAAAAACACAGCCTTTTGCCCTCTTTCACACCGGGAGCCGCAAGGCCCCCACAGTCTGCGCTGCAGTCTGGTCCGCAGTCAGGAGCGCTTTCCGCTCCGGACTCTCACCTTTCACATTTGAGAGCCTTTTTGGCTCTCGAGCGCTCAGTCGCTAGTTCCGCCCAGTTGAAGAAGCATGGATCGCATTCGTGCTTTGGCCATTTACCTTCTTCATCGTCGCCGTCGTCTTTGACGCCAAAAACGCCGAAGTACCAGACGGTTTTGGGTCCATCCTATCAACCAACGGCGGGATGAAGCAGGAGTTTTCACCACGCTTTATCAACAACTTCGACAGGATGGCAGCAAATTTCGATTACACACGGAATTAATTAACACGTCATCATGGAAGAGCCCGAGGCGCGTGGCTCGAAGTGCATAGCTGTGATCACTCGCGGCTCGTGAGCCCTAAAAGCTCTCGCTCCCCATGTGAAAGCTCCATTGCACTCAATGCATTTCAGTCTCACGCGCCTTCCTCCTGCTCGCGATCGCGGGCTCTCCGTGTGAAAGGGGCCTTTGGGATAAGAAAACTATAACGAACCCACCAATGGACTTGAAGCAGGTACCCCTGCAGTTCCACCTTGGTGAGTTAACACATATTTCATGTACTTAACAGTAACTGCCTAAGTCAAACTTATAATAGTAATTGCTTTTACTTGAGCAGAAATTTGTAGAGTGTGGCTGAAGGTGGGAAAACAGACAAGCAATTCGCCATGAGAAGCCATCCTCGCTCGTTATTGGCTACAACTTCATTCCTCCAAGTTTGGTTGACAAGCTGGCACAAAATTTCGTCTCTGAGCTTCTCGTTTTGTAGACCCTGAAAAGTGATGTTTTCCATAAATTCTGTGCATGTTGGCGAAAAAGTAGATCAGGGGGTCACTAAATAAACTAGATTGCTTGAAATACTTTAAACATATTTTTTAAATACATTAAACAATTTTTTTAATAGCAAACCTGGTAGGCTATGTAGTCCGCCAGAGCCTGCTCCTTCTTGCCAGACAGTGAGTCGTCGTTCATGAACCTCAGAATGAGTTTGAAGATGGCCAACGACTCAGTGAAGTCACTGTCCAGAGCTTTGGTGAGCAAAGGCGTTTTGATTGGTTCCCGTTTCATTCCCCAAACGTGGCTCTGAAAATGTTAAGAGTATTCCTTAATAATTCTACATTTATTGCAAAAAATGAGTATGAACATTCATCAAGACAACCAATTATTGTGTCTGACCAATAATTATTATTGTGGCCGCCAGATCAAGATTTCAAAATTCCCCACCTTTTCCAGAGTTCCCTGACAAAAACCATGCGTTTTAATGAGAATATACAACATCTTCAAGTAACGCTATGCTCGAAACCAACAAAATTTGATATAAGTAGGTACCTAAATTTGATTCCTCATCAGTGCACTGTCTGAACTTATTCATGTCTTTCCCCCAAGCATCGCCATCGTTTGCAATATAAAAAACCACAATAGCTGCCTATTCATTTACCAGTCTTTATGGTCAATAATGTAATAATATTATTAATGACAATAAAAAATGTATAAAATTGATCATTTAAAACAGCCTTTATTGTCAATGTGTTATCAATATACTGGAGGAAAATTCAAGACTAGCATTATTATGGCGATGGGGAAAGCCCCGGGTGGCCATTGGACGTTTGAAAAATTGTCTGTGTTGGTATTATGGAGGGGTGGTGGTAAATTATCAGTTTCAAGTTCGTTTATATTCAAAAATATGTTTCTAATATTGAAGTACTATCAGAGTATTAATAATTTAATATTAGAATAATTAAATAATAGAATTCCCAGACGTTTGACGATTTTTATGCAATTCCCTGACTGGCGGCTACCTGATTATAATCCCTGAATCAAGAATGATGAGTTTTATGAACTTCATCTTACCTTGAAGTAGATGTTGGAAAACTTCGAGAAAGGATGCTGATCGACGTCATTAGGTAAGACGTACTGGTCGTTTTCTTTGTCGACCACATGACCCACGACTTTGACGAGCTGTCTCTCAGTATGAATGGGTTGCCATTCTATAAACAAATGTATCAGTCCCAACGTAGTTACTTGCACAATCGACAGTTATTAAATAACAAAATAGTATCAATTGAGTAAACCACTTCATTGAGTTTCAGAAAAAGACAATTTGTCTTCAATATCAGTTTGAAAAAAAATTAATAACAAATAATCAATATCAGTAAAAAATAAGGCACCTTCAATTTTATTGAAGACAAATGCAAGTTCAGCAGGTATGTCCAAATGTGTGACACCAGCCACAGCACGCGATACTTTCTCTCGTTCTTCCTTCTCTTCCTGTTCCCTTTGTGCTTTCAACCTGGCCCTTTCTTTGGCCATTTCCGCCCTCTTCTTCAGCTCCTCTTTGAGTTGGTGGTACCTTAAGAAATAGGCAAACATCAGAGTGGCAAACAGCAGATTCTGATAGTTTTTACAGGACAATTTTTACTGTAATTTACTGATAATTTTTTTGATAATTTACAGGATTTGATAATTTACTGATTAAAAAAAAAATTATTTACAGGATTGGATAATTTTTACTGACAATTTACACGATAATTTTTACTGATAATTTCTTCTTATGAAATACACTACCTATAGGAATCGTACGTAGGTAGAAAGTTCAACAGAATTAAAATAACGGAACTCACCTCTTTCTCTGTAAGTTGCCACGATGGACAGCCTGAGCTTTCACAATCCCTCGCTTTACTTTCAAGAATTTCTTTCTGGCAGCCCATCCTCTAACGGCCGACTGGATTACGACGGCGCTTCTTTTTGATGCTTGATATTGCCTCCTCGCCAAATGACCTTAACAAGAACATTACGTCGAATTTATGACGAATAGTTTTAAATGAAAACGTGACATCCGGTGAACTCTTCTGGATTTGGCATTTTTGCGAACTGGATTTTTCCTCATTCTCAGGTAGTTATCTACGGCAAGAACCATAATCACATTGTCCACTAATTAGCCCTACACCATATCACATGGACATTTCATCATCTGCAGTGCTCTTGGTAACGTTGAATTAAGAACCTACGTACGTACTAATCAGACGTTGATCAGCATGGTACAAAATGAAAGTGAGCGAAAAAGTGATAATGAGGACCGAAATCCAGACGCCGGAAGAGCTTTTTACAAAACAAACGGCCAAATGACCAAATGATTGCCCAAAAATACAGCAGGCGTTCATTGGACCTCATCTTAAATTTATATTCAATGAAATAAATCATAGAAAAACGATCATGAGAAAAGGAGTAAATCGTCACCTCTCATGGCACACTGGATAGTAACAGCTGCTTTGTTGAGTATTTCGTGTCTCTCGTGCTCCAACTTCCTTTCGAGGCCCTCCCTCAGGAACACCCGGGAGGCTCCGATTTGGTATTCGCCTTGGTAAGGTTGCAACATCATACTGCTTATCTCCCTGGAAAAATCGAAAAATTCAGTTAATGGTTTCCGATCCAAGAGTGACCAAGACTATAATAATTTTAGTTGTAATTTCGAGCAGTACCTTGCAGGAGTGGACCTGATGGGCAGGCGCTTCTTCAGCAGGTACCTGTACCTCTGGGCGAACTCCATAAACCTCATTCTAACAGGGTAGCCGAGCTTGCGGATTTTGATTGTCTCGAGCATACCACAATAGCGCAGCTGTTCGAGGACGGTTGGCATGTCGAATTTCATGGCGGCCTTCTCGTTGTTGGGTTTCACGCAGCGGACGAACCAAGGATTGCATCTGTTGAAAACAAAGATGATCGTTAGAACAGAGGTTAGGACAGCTTTATCATTCATAAGCAGAACTGTCAAGTCTCCAGATACCAGTGTAGTCAAATTCAAATGCGAAAAGGGAAAAAGCCGCTGACTCGGGTGGTTCTCAGGAATTTGACTCGGGCGGTGGGAGCAGGAGAGAGGAGGGCCTTCTGCGCCTCTCCCCGACGCAGCTAGAAGAGGGGCGGGTATCCCCCAACTTGTATGCTTGTTTCGTTCAATAAATTCTTTTATGTTACTGAATTCCCTTTGGTTCAATTCTTTATATCACACGTAGAGTCACAAATTCCAGTAGCCAACAGGCACCACCATTTGTTAGCCTTTCAGCTGCAGTTATCCAGCCCTGCAAAACCTAAACCTGTAGCGGTACTGTGCAAAGCCGTTTACAGGGCCATCTGCCCGCCTACGAAAACTACAGGTAATATTCAAATTCCAGTTGTAAGTTCACCTCTATTCACTCGCCATCCATCCTCAGAGGTATCAATAGGAATTTGAACACATTACACCCGGTTATGGCGCTCTGAATAACAAAGACTACAAACTCACCTCGACATTGTCTCCATCAAGTGCTGGAGAGAATCGTGAAACCTAGCAGCTACGGTAGGTGTTCTTGGTTTCATAGTGACGAACCGCCCATTGGTTTTGTTGAGAGTTTTGTTCATTTCCTGGCTGCTCCGAACGGCTTCAAACATCTTACTGACCATCTACAGAAAGGAAAGTAATAGTGGAAGGTAAATCTGTGGGTTGAAGACTTTTTCGGATTCTGCGTTGTATACGCTGAAGTAGGCAGGACAAATTACTAAGATTAAAATTTATACTGCAAGCTTACTGGAATAGAGCTGGAGATCAGCAAATCAACAACATCCGTCCTGAGAGTGTCACGATTCTTGTCGAGGAACCCTTCGACATTGTACCAGACCTGTCCGGCGAAATGCTTGACTCCAAACTCCGGGCCGTTCAACCGGGGGCGGGAGTAGAGCTCGTTGAGAGCGTGATTGTAGTGGCATTTTTCCAAAAACGAGAAATCCGTGGCACGGGGGAAGTTCGACTCGTCGTCGAGAAGATGGAGGATGCCTACCGGCTTTTTGGACAGAAGGTGAATGACTGGCTGGTTGTCCTGTGTAAAAGAGTAACATGATAAGTGAAAAAGTATTAATACATGGTGAATAAGCAAAGTAGCGAGATTAGCACAACTGAAGAACTGATTAGCCTGGTGGTGGAAAAAACTGCAGAAAAGCTGGAAATTGTTTTAATCGCTTCAGTTTGACATTTAACTGAAGTATCGAGGTTTGCACCATCATCCATCCGCTGCGAGCTTTTACCAACATCACTGAAAAGTTTATATTGTGACTTTTAAACGTCCGTTCCGTCTCAACGGCTGTTCTAAATGAAAAAATTATAGAATGAAAGTTGTAGAGCATCAAATTTTGCGTTCAGCAAAAATCCAACAAGTCAAACTCGCGTATAACAGAAAATCTGAATTTGAATTTTCCATTTGAAGACTTAAGCATACTGCCGGGACGAATTACAAGTTGTAAGTAGACAATCGACGTCGACGCAGAATTTAATGCTCTTTCTAATTTATGTAGCGTGTAAATTTCTCTGTACGATACAAATTTGAGGAGTAACAAGCAAAAATCTCAAGAAAAAAAAAAATCCGAAAATATCGTGGTGTTTTTTACCCCTCCTTTGAAGTTCGCAGCGCAGGATGGATACTTCAAACGCAAACCTAGGACACTTCGATTAGATGTCAAAACGATTTCCAGCTTTCCTACAAATTTTTCCACCAACGGCCCCCAAAAAGGTCTCTTATTTAACTGGGCTATGATTACAGGTGTTAACATTGCTGATATTATTTAACCCAATCTGCTACTGGTTCGATTGATCACAGCACCAACGGATCACGTTGATTTGACACAATAATATTCCTGTTAGGAAGGTCAAGAACGTTAAGGATTCCGCAAGATGTGGCAAAAGTTGGTGTGCAGGCAGTAGGTAGGTAATTTACAACATCTGCTGGATTATAATTTTCGTTTTCAAGTGGGCATCGATTTAACAATCCTACACGAAAATAACTAAAAGGATCAACTTAAAAGTTTACATACTGTATACGTGATGTTTTGCCATTGGATCTTCTCTTTGGCGTACTCCTGCTGCTCCAGCTTGAAGATATGCTTATTGAAATAACACTGCAGGTGTTCGTTGGCGTAGTTTATGCAGAGTTGCTCGAAACTGTTTTCCTAGAACGATGAGGTATCATATAACTCAGATATTATTAAAGACGAGGAACATATCACTAAACAGCCAAATGCAATGCCACACTCAATTTTTCACCTTATGATAACATACTAAGTGACGAACATGTAGGACAGGTAGTACTGCCTAGTATTTATGACTTAACTTTTCATACAGATTACATATAATAGGCCAAATAAATTCTTATCCTCATAATTATTCATTGAAGAACTGAATTGTGAGTTTTATTGAAATTATTGAAACTTAAGTATACAGATTACATGATTATGAGGGAGGTGCGGACGTTCACTTTACAAAGTTCCGGCGTGGAGATTGCCACCAATACTTCCATGTTCTTCATAACAGAATGGATACAAGCAAGCAAGCATAATAGTATAGATACTTGGCGAAGGGAAGTCTAATATGGAAGACATAACTGGCCGCCCATTTCGGCCTGACAGGCCGACCGCTGCGGCCCGAATGGCTTGCTCATGTTGGCCTGACTGGCCGATCACGAGAATATACTATACTGAGCACGGAAATATAGTACTTGCACAGAAATCCCACTTTCAACCACTTTCTGACTCCACACCAATGTCACTTAGCTAGTAAAGCTAGAAAATGTTGGACCACTGACAAATCTTTTGTTGTCCAAATCAAAAGCAATTGAGCTCAAAATCACTAGGAGTGATCTAGACATCCTAACGGTCATTTTGGCACCAACCGCGCCAATTGTAGTCCATTTTTACAGCAGTTACCGTTGAAAACCCTTCATAACTCCCTTACTTTTCCACCTAGACAGCTCGATCTCTTCTCTTTAGAGAGTTTTAAGAGTTTAATGAGCTGAACAAACCCAAAAAGAAAATCTGAAAAACACGGTATTTTGAGGAAGTTATGACGATCTCAAAGTCCAACATATAAGTACATATATGTACGGAGTGACATCAAGCGGAAAACCGTCGGGAAAGTCGTTTTGAGCACTCTGAACAAGAGGACCTGGTTTTCTCGAACATCTATTTTTGACGGTATCACCATAGGTAGTTCCATTCGTATATAATAGGAGCATCGAAGTGAAACGAAAACCATCAGTTTTGACTAATAAAACGTATTTAGCGTAGCCACAGGTGAAGATTGAAGATAAAAAGAAAATTGTCAAGTTAATGATAATATTTTCGTTCGATTCATCAATCGGATCTAAATAAAACACATCAAATTTTCAAAGACTAATGAGCATACAGTAAGTACCTATCTATAATGTTGATTATACCAATAGCTTATATGGAATGCTTACTTTGAAATCTTCAAAACCGAAGATGTCAAGTATGGATATGGCAGATGTTCGTTTGGACCCTTTGTAGACGATGTGATTGATCCTGGCGACGAGCCAAGCAAAGAGCGAGCTGTACAGAGCTTTGGCGAAGGCGTCCCTGGCATCCAGCGCCTGGTCGATGGTCAACGCAGTCAACAGCCTTTCGTTTCTTGCCTCCTGCGGAGATGAATAAGGGAAAAGTTCATGTATCCACTGATATACGAGTACCAGCCGAGGAAGCCAGGCCAAACCAACCTAGCAACAGATGGCTGGAACACCGAGTGACATCGATCGAGATACGGTAGTCCTCCAAAAAGTTCCAGTCATGCAGCATGGCTATAAGAGCGAATTTCCAAAGAAACAATCGTGCTATTGCGTAAAAGATGATATAGCGAGAAACCGTACTCTTTTTCGTAAAATCATTTTTACAGATTTTTGACCCTTCAAAGAAATTTCAAAAACTCATCATTTTGCTTGGCAATAGGAATATTTTGGCGAAATTTGGCATTTTTATCGTTTATCTACGGTTTATATGTACATATAATAATGTATATATTTTTGCACCTAGTTTTTTCTGTTCAATAAAGCATAATTATTTTCTATTCTCTACCGTATTCTACGTAATAAAAGGATAAATAAGATTGTATCACAAGGTCAGTGAAAGTAAAACAACCTATGCACAGTTGTTTTGGTAATCAACACCATGGTAGCCCATGATTGCAGAATTCAATTAAGGATAATACACTTTTCTTATCCCGACTTTAACGGTCATGTCAAAAATAAGTAGTATCATACCTAATGTCAATCTACTGAAGTGTATCCGACGACCAAAACCATTAGATACCATGCATATCTTTCCATTTTGAAATTCTATGTGAAATGTATAGATCAAACTTGATTTTGAACGCTTTGTGTCATGGTACCCTTATAATATACCACTTCGAATTGTACGTAGAAGATTGTTTACAATGAAGTCAAGGAGAAGTCCAGCTGCGTGATGCAAGGGACGCGGCCCTCCATCGATCCCCCAACGCCTTTCAACGGCCATCGGAGGGTAGAGGCGCCTTTATAAGGCGCCCTCCTTGCCCAGCTCACTATTCTTCCTACTTCTCTCCCAAACCTCACCTTACCCTTCTCCACAACCTGTCTCTCACAAAAGATCCCAGCGTGGTGATAAACCTTTCTGGGCATATCGTTTAGTACCTATCCAACGTGGTGAAGCCTTTCTGGGCATATCGTCTAGTATCCAACGTGGTGACGCCTTTTGGGCATATCCTCTAGTATCCAACGTGGTGAAGCCTTTCTGGGCATATCGTCTAGTATCCAACGTGGTGAAGCCTTTCTGGGCATATCGTCTAGTATCCAACGTGGTGAAGCCTTTCTGGGCATATCCTCTAGTATCCAACGTGGTGACGCCTTTCTGGGCATATCGTCTAGTATCCAACGTGGTGACGCCTTTTGGGCATATCCTCTAGTATCCAACGTGGTGAAGCCTTTCTGGGCATATCGTCTAGTATCCAACGTGGTGACGCCTTTTGGGCATATCCTCTAGTATCCAACGTGGGGAAGCCTTTCTGGGCATATCGTCTAGTATCCAACGTGGTGAAGCCTTTCTGGGCATATCGTCTAGTATCCAACGTGGTGAAGCCTTTCTGGGCATATCCTCTAGTATCCAACGTGGTGACGCCTTTCTGGGCATATCGTCTAGTATCCAACGTGGTGAAGCCTTTCTGGGCATATCGTCTAGTATCCAACGTGGTGACGCCTTTTGGGCATATCCTCTAGTATCCAACGTGGTGAAGCCTTTCTGGGCATATCGTCTAGTATCCAACGTGGTGAAGCCTTTCTGGGCATATCGTCTAGTATCCAACGTGGTGACGCCTTTTGGGCATATCCTCTAGTATCCAACGTGGTGAAGCCTTTCTGGGCATATCATCTAGTATCCAACGTGGTGAAGCCTTTCTGGGCATATCGTCTAGTATCCAACGTGGTGAAGCCTTTCTGGGCATATCCTCTAGTATCCAACGTGGTGAAGCCTTTCTGGGCATATCGTCTAGTATCCAACGTGGTGAAGCCTTTCTGGGCATATCGTCTAGTATCCAACGTGGTGAAGCCTTTCTGGGCATATCGTCTAGTATCCAACGTGGTGACGCCTTTTGGGCATATCCTCTAGTATCCAACGTGGTGAAGCCTTTCTGGGCATATCGTCTAGTATCCAACGTGGTGAAGCCTTTCTGGGCATATCCTCTAGTATCCAACGTGGTGAAGCCTTTCTGGGCATATCGTCTAGTATCCAACGTGGTGAAGCCTTTCTGGGCATATCGTCTAGTATCCAACGTGGTGACGCCTTTTGGGCATATCCTCTAGTATCCAACGTGGTGAAGCCTTTCTGGGAATATCGTCTAGTATCTAACGTGGTGAAGCCTTTCTGGGCATATCCTCTAGTATCCAACGTGGTGATAAGCCTTTCTGGGCATATCGTCTAGTATCCAACGTGGTGATAAACCTTACTGGATACTAGCTCCATAACACTCGACATCTCCTTCTCAAACTCACCTTCCAAAACCCCATTCACTCTCGACATCACCACATTTTGTAACGGTTTTCATGAGCAAAATTTATTCTTTGTACTCGGGCACATGTCCACTGACTGACAGTGATCGAATGACGAATGCCACCGAGAAATAAAAGGGCATAAAATAGGAATTTGATGACCGTGTTTACATCCTATTCTACACCAGTACGTTGCACAAGGAAGGAATTACAACTTCACAAATTTGAACTTCGAAAGATTTACTGCCTATAAATAGGTACTCACGGTAGTTTTGGTAGTCAACGCCATTTTGATTCCGTCAACGCTGATTTGGAGGAGGTGGCCAGCCCACCTGATTTCGGCGTCCGATCCTATTTCAACTCCTTCCTGTCCATGTTTGAGCTGCTTCCGATGGAAATAGACGTTCCCCAGGTGTAGGACTGAAACAAAGGCAACGGATCGCGTTTGAAAGATTTTCAAAACGTTTCACGACGCTGACCGAACCTGTGGTGGATCGGCAGCGGTAGGCACTGTAGTAGAGTGAGAGACGTACCTGATGCGAGTATACGGAAAATGGTGTCTTGCTCGTCAGATGTGAATCCGAGAACCTGCATCGCCGACATCAGCGACTGGAAGTCTTCTGCGTCATATTTACCGTCTATTTCGCAACTTTCGCCCTGGAAAATTATTACGAATACTTATTTATTTATTTATTAAAATCTGCGGGTAGAACCCAGTTTACAGACAATAACTAAAGATAGGACAATACAGTTAATTACCTACACAAAATTTTGACGAAATTTGCGAAGCTCTAAAGATATTTCCAGTACACCTACTGATTTTTCGAAGTCTTCACAAAATTGGAATTTTCTTGTTTTGTGCAAGTTTGATCCCCTTAAAGCACTATTTGTTGTGAGCTCTAGGAAATGCTGTCGGTCGAATATAATGTGAAATTTAACGAAATTTTTAAATATGGGGTCAAAAATAGAAAAACGTGAGTAAATAGAGGAGAAAATCAGGTGTTCATGTGAAATAACCGTTTTCTGAAACCGTGAAAAACCGATTTCTCCACTAGTTTACGGGTTTTTTTTTCAACCCCATGTTTCGACACTCTTCTCCGTCTGATGTGAAGTTTCACTCAATTTTTCCCCCGGGCTTATCAGGAATCACCATGTAAAGATGCTATAAATTTGAATTTACAAGTTCAGGAATAAGAGAAAGGCTTGGGTCAACAAAATAATGACATTAGGTAAACAAAATAATGTCAAAATTTGAAATTACAAGTTCAGGTCAACAAAATAATGACAAGACTTGGGTCAACAAAATAATGACATTCGGTAAACAAAATAACGTCAAAATTTGAAATTACTAGTTCAGGAATAGGAGAAAGACTTCAGGTCAACAAAAAATTACAAGACTTGGGTCAACAAAATAATGACATTAGGTAAACAAGATAAATTTGAAATTACAAGTAACAAAACAAATTTGAAATACAAACAAATTTGAAATTACAGGTAACAAAACAAATTTGAAATTACAAGTTCAGGAATAAGAGAAAGACTTGGGTCAACAAAAAAATTACATTAAGTAAACAGAATAATGTCAACATTTCTAGTGATCATGAGTCACACAGAGTTGTGAGAACCAACAAAACGTACTTACATACCTATAATTACACAACTCAATTCGGAAAACAATGATTTCATGCGAGTGATCAGGAAAACTATTTCGAACTAAGTTGCATACAGTTACGTAGGTACCTACATCCAACAGCGGTTTGGAACAAAGCCATCCGATAAATTACAGGTTGAGCAGGAAGGAAGAGAAAGCGGGAATCACAGCAGTGGTTGTTTTTTTTCACCATATGAATGGACTATAATGGTGCGTTATTCTGATTTATTTCACGGACAGGCGATCGTGGAAAAAGAGACGTCTCATCATACGGACATATTTTATGTAAATAAACTAAATGCCGCACGAACGAACGTCTTTCCTGACAGGACGTATCTTACGATAACTGCCTGAACTTCTACGCGGTTTTCGAAGGTGAAAGAGAAAGTTGTGGAATTTAGGAACCTTCAAGTGGATTAGCATAAACAGGCAGAACAGTCAAAAGCTTGATACCGCAGATCAAACTCAGTGTTATCTAAATTCGGGGGCCCAACGTTGTGGAGGCTGCGAATTATGTATGAACCTGCTGATTCCAGAGAATGGACTTCTGACACAAACTTCGCCCTAAGTAAGATCTTGTAGGTGGGAAGCCACAATCAATGAATATCTTACACTATTACTACAATTACGATGCGCTACTTGTGTAGGTACTGGTTATCCTAAGAATTTACTTACTTAAATAGGTAGATACTGTGGCGTCATTTATTTCATTTTTAAAATCATACTTCGGTAACTCAAAATTCCAAATTATTAATCACCTGGAATTGATCCCTCACCGGTTGATGTTGAAAATACAGCAGTCTAAGACGAGTAGGTAGGTACCTACTGAGAGTGGAAGCAACAGGTCAGTTCACTGAATTTAGACTAAACTGAAATTTATTTATGTTTAAGAACCAAAAATTGCAACCATGCAATCAAGAGCTTTCCAACGAATGGAAAACGATTTTTGTCCGATGAAAATAAAAGAAGTTTCATTTCCCTAGCAACTACTCGGTTGTTGACGCTCAAATTTGACGCGCAAAATTGACGCGCAAAATCGACTCGCAAAAAATGCTAGTACCCCAGGGCTAAAACATGATACATGTTAATATAATTGACTTTCTGTTCCGCAATTCCTGCAGTTATATCTCACTCGTAAATCTTTTCAAATAAAATAGGACACGCACTAAAATACCTACAATACAGACATCAGTTTTCATGTTGTGAGATCTGTCGGTATTTGGAAATAACATCAAAACCAGGTTGAGGACTATTCTGAGATTCTTTTTCGTTTACTACCATCGTCTCTCCTATTAATTATCGCCGGTAATACATCTCTATAAAAAATATTCACCAAACCCCTAAATTTTCAACTGAACCAAGACAAGAATTTTATCGCGGGTAATACATGACTATAAATATTCGCCAAACAAACGAAGGCAAGAATTGACAAAATTTGCAGCTTTCAAGGATTCCAGTGAGCGAATTCCGCAATACATGGCTGCATTATCGGGGGTTGCGGTTGGAAAAATTAATTCCCATTTTCCCCTAGGGCGGTAGACCAGATTTTCATCCTAGCCAAGTTCAATGGCTTTTGAATTCTTAATTTCCATTTTCTACTATCTTAGCGAATTTTCAAAGAAAATGAAGCCATTGCAATTGGTCCAAAATGTTCAGAACATGAATTTTTGAATTTTTTTAATAGGCGAATCCGTTTGGTTTTACAGCACCTTGAATACATCCCTACAATTTAACAAAAGTTACATGTATACACCATATTTATGTATTTATGTATATTTATTTATATGTCAAACTAGACGATATCATTGGGTACATGATAAGAATGTCAAATTTCGCCGAAATGTTCTTACTGCCAAACAGAAAGAAGAGTTTGAAGATCAGCAATTTTCGAAAATTTTAAGGGGGTCAAATCTGAGTTTTTAGGGGTCAAAAATCGGTAAAAACGGCTAAAATTGCGAACAAATGATATAAAAAAATATGGAAGGGTGATCAGGGACGAAAAAAATACCATTTAAGTTGTTTTTCATACAGAATAGGGGTCAATTTAGGATTTTTTGGGGGTTAAAAATTGGTATTCACCTGACGCTGTGTGGGATGGTGATTCACGACAAAAAGAGGGACTATTCGGATGATAAAATATTTTTCACTGAAAAGAATGGGTCAAATTTGACTCTATAAGGGTCAAAAATGGCTAAAATCACGAAAAAAAATTATAGAATGTTACAGTGGTATGGTTTCGCGCTACATCATCTTTTTACGCAACAGCACGAATATATCTTTGAAAATTCGCTATTATAGCCATGCTGCATGGGTTTGGTTCCGTAAAACTTCCACGTTACTAAAAACTTCGGAAGTTGCAGTATTATAAAGATATTGTAAAGATTAATTTCAAGTGTTCAAATCGGAGTTCAAATTGGAGGTGAGCACTGTGCATGGGTTGCTATGAGCCCAAAATGGCCATATTCGTCACTTATTTATTTAAACACTGACCTGACCATATGAGTGGCTGTGAGTGAATATTCACAAGTAGTTATGCAAATTTTATTAAGGCGTTATTTCGATCGAGTGCTGCGACGAATTTCCATCAACCCGAACGTAAGCCTCGGGGTTCCGCAACTTACTTCGGACTTTTTTCTTCAATAGACGAGATCGATATGCAACAGGGAGAATCAATGGAAGATGCCAATAACTTACTTTTGGAAGTTCTGGGTCATCCATTCCTTTCAGTAGGTAATCACTAACAACACCCGCGACACGTAGAAATACCAGGAAGAAAAGTGTGGCTGTACGGAGATATCGAGGAAGACTGACCGACAGAAATCCGGCATGAAGAGGAGGATCTTTAGGAGGTAAACAACTAGCATCCCCGTTTCCCTACGAGGGGCATATAGGACAGGGAGCGTGACAAAAGAACTGGACTCTTCGGCGGAGAACCAGGATAATAATTCGGGAGATATTCCGTTTTCAGGCCGACGGACGCTCAAATGAGATATTCTTCTTTAGTCCTTCTATATGTAAATGGTTTTTTCCCCTTCCTCCCCATTAACCATCCCTTTCCCACTCCTCGTTTCCCCGTGGAAAAGACCTTCTAGATGTGGGAAACACGACGTCCTGGTGAGAGGGAAAGGGGGTGGGTCGTCCGTTGTTGGGCTTTCAAGTTTCGTAAAAAACATCAAGTTGCCTACAACAGAAGTCATTAGAGGGGACGTAATGTTTTATAATTAAGTGGACGAAACGTTGATGGGATGGACGATTATCTCGATGTCCCCAAGCAAATGACAGGTCATGGCGAAATATTTTGACTCAAGTTCCCAAATAATTAAATTAACTTCGAGCTAGCAACACAAAACACAACACCTTAAACAAATTATAAAACACCTTTCAATTTTCATCTGCGTACCTATTATACCGGGGGTAACAGCACTGCCCGCCAACACTTCAGGGACCTATTCTACAACTAATTTGCAACAAAAAGTACCACCTCGACATTTTTCAAAAAACACTTCGTATTCGAATTATTTCGATTTTAAAATTTGTTCGTGTGATTTTCTCGACCTTCCATCATAAAAATGGCCACAACACCCGTAAACGTTGCAAATTTACGGTGCACCATTAAACTGATTATACCAGCGTTAAATTTCCTATCATAACATGGCCTAACACACATTTTGAAGTACATTCAGCAGGCGAAAAATTGGACGAAAAATAAAAATTGCTCAAATTTTCGAGATCATCATTTCCTCCAAAATAATGGGCGATTGAACGTGCACGTGACGGAAGAAACTTCTTCAGAACCTCAGGTTTCCAACGGCGTCGTTATTTTTCATTTTACTGCATTAATTAGGGGAGAAAATCACGTTTAAACGCAAGAGGGGAAAACAACTCTGGTACTAACAAGGACGTACAAAATTGCCTCCCTCCAAGGTTGTCTTTGATCTGTTAACAAATGCGGTTATTGACTGATCTGTTAACAAATGCGGTTTTTTTAATAGGTATCGTGCTGTTTTAAGGTTAACAACTACCGGTTTTTACCAGTTGTTTACGTTGGAACTGGTTTTTAACCTCTTTTTAACGACCGGAGAGGCTCGAGAGTGTCACCATCCGATTCAGCATGAAAAATTACGTAGAAGAAGACACCCAACTCCTCAAGCCATGGTCAGGTTGTAAACGCCCTGAAACGCTCTATTTCCTCGACAAACACTAGTTTTTTTTTGCATTCAAACGTTTTCTCCCCTAACGCTACTGCCATTTGAGAAATCAGTGATTTTGAGACAATGGTTCTTTTCAGTCCAATTTTTCGCCTGCTGAATGTACACCAAAATTTTTATGACAGGGTCATATTCTAATGGGAAATTTAATGATCTTTCCAGCGGTATCATTATTCTTAATTCACAGCGAATTTTAAGTGAGTTATGGCCATTTTAATGGTATAATGTCGAAAACATGAAAATAATCGTAAGACTGAAAAACGCTGCAAATTATTACACAACGGTTTATTATTTATCTGTATAGATGCCCCATCTGCGTAGATCACTGTTTTCTTAGGGGCCCCCAGGAAAGCCCTAAATCAAGTACTGGAGCCGACTCCGGAATTACAGTTTCGTCAAAATTGCGCGGGATTCAATTACACAATCATTAATAATTATTTGTTGTTATTCATGAAGCTTAACGTTTGCTCAAGTTACAACTACCTACCAACAAAATCTAACAGCCATCATTCTTCGAATGAAATAATATCACAGAACAACCAACTCGACTTCACACAGTCGCCCGTGATTATAATCAGATGTTCCCTAGCAATGATTATCTGGGCTGGGTTTATACAGTTTCATTCACGATCATGTTGACGAAGCTTTTCAATTTTCGATGCAAACAAAAGGCTGGTCCTACAACAATGCTCCGGGTGGTCTCAAACAATTCTTTAATTTGAGAGCAATTTAAAACCATTAAAAAACCCCTTCTACTGATAGTTTTCGACCCCTTCTACGGCGTTCTGAAAATTTCAACCCCTATTTTTCACCCCTCAAAGATGACTGACAGTAACGCCGATCTTAGCGGACCAACTATTCCCCAAATGCTATTCTACAAATCAAATTTCATTATTTTCGTTCAAGGAAAGTGCAAAGTACGGCGTACGGCGGAAGGACAGAAATTTTTGTATTCCATTTTCGGATTCTACGTACCTTGAAAAAAAAAGCCATCAAATTTTAAAGGGAAGTTAGTTATTATTATTTTTTTTTTCATGGTCGATTCCAAAGGTTGATTATTGAAAATAATAAACCGAAAACTCACCAAAACAAGGTTTATTAAAATTTGCAAGGAGGAACTTTTCGTTATATGAGCTGAAGAATCGACTCCTGAAGTTTGCCACACCTTCAACTGTTAACAACTTGCAGAGTTTTTCAAATAACAAGTATTCTATATCTACAATTAAAACAATAAGAACAGTAAAAACAAGAGCGTCCACTGTTGGGATATGAGGAAATCCTCGTCGATTTTTCGGCAACAATTTGACTGAGAATACCTCCGAAATTACATATTTGAAGTTTAAATTTGAACAACTAACGATGATAACGTTAGGTCTATAAAGTCGGAGATATGAATGTGCGGGGTTGACCATAAATACAGGACTTCAATAAATATCTACTCTTTCCGGAGGTAGGCACCTACTACATCCCTACACAGTTTTGGCCATGAATTTATGAGTGGGTTGTGCTCCCTGCGAACTGAAAAACATTTACAGGAATAAACTACGTAGGAATCTGAAGTGCCACTGAAAATACCTGATTGAGGTAGAAGTACTTGTCGGCGGATAGCAGGCCGTATTTGAGTTTGGTCTCATCTGACAGACCCGCCAGCAACTCGTAGAAGACGTGGTAGTTTCGCTCCTCCGGCGCTTGAGTTACTATCCGCGATTTTTCCAGTAGGTATTCCGTCACTTTTCCTCCCATAATTACCCCTCTGTAACACACATTTTGAAAAACTCAAGGATTACAGGTCATAACTGGCAAACAACTCTCGAGACTTGGCTTCACTAGAAGCAATTTTGCGTGAATACCACAATAATTGAGGGCAGAGCACAGTTGAAGAATCGCTATTTCTTTTTACTGCTCCACCATTGCAGGATTAGGGTTGTACACTACCAACATTCTTAGCTGTTAACTTCGGAACTTGAATACACCCAAGGCCGTTAGAATCCTGCGGACTTCGAAGGACTCGACTGGTGATTAGGCCAACTGAATATTTAAATAACCTATTGTTGAAATCTCAAAAATGCCAACTTGAAACAGGTCAACAAGCGCGCTGGCAACACCCGTGTAGCGTGTATCAACACGGACCAAACGGCAGCACTGATGAAATGTCCAATCTTCTTCACCAATGTAAAAATAAAAAAATAAAAATATATATAGGTATTTAAAAAAAATAATAAAATAAATAAAAATGAAAAAATAAAAATTACTTAGGTACTTACCTACCTAATCTCCTATTGGCATGTAATTACTGAACTATGGAGGAAATGAGCGTATTTTATTCTGTCGAAATGGAAATGAAACATTCAACCAACCTACAAGCCCATGGACAAGGACATGACGAATGAACAGGTAGGTAAATGCAACGAAATTTGGAGACGATGTTTGATTGACAAACGCGATTTTCAGGGTTTTTAGGAGGAAAACAATTTACAATTGGTAATTTTCTTGAGTTACAAATTCTGCTTTTTTTGGCTAAATTCTGTTCAGTAACGGAAATTTAAACGGTGTTCACGTCGGAAAGTCTAGGCAGAAAACTCATATAGCGCTTAGAGAGCTAGTGCATCAATTTATTAAAATGTTTTTATTGAAGAGCTATCAATTTTTTTATTTATGTAGTAGATAGATGTTTCGACCCGGAACGAGGTTTTCCTCAGCCTAATATTGCGGGCTGTTGTCCACTATCACTACATACCATCAAAACTTTCATCTTCATATTGAAGGCAAAGTACTGCCCACAGGTCGCTACATGTTATTTTTTATGTATAATATGTAATACTTGAGCGAATTAATTTGTTCAAGTACCATTATGCATAAAAAATTCTTAACAAGTAGTGGAAAAGTGGAAAGTTCTTGGACTTGTCTTCAATATTAAGACGAAAGTTCTGATGATATATTACCTATGTAGTGATAATGAACAACCCGCAATATTAAACTGAGGACGACCTCGTTGCGGGTCGAAACATGTACCTACTACATAAATAAAAAACCGAAAATCAAGCTCTTCAATAATATAATCATGAAAGGAGATGGTCAAACCATACCACCCAACCATGAATTTATTATACGATATACAGAATCGCAATGGATGGATGGATGGAACCTCAAATTTATAAATAAATTTAGAAAAAGGCCTCAAAATCAAAACGAGTGAAGGTTCACGAAGGTCACAGTAAAGGTTCTTGAAGGTTTCTAATGTTGGGCTGTTGGCAGCATTGAGAACCTTCGCCTCCGAGGCTTCGTTCTGCCTCGGAGCCCACAGCCAATCTTATGTCTAGATCTGATACGTATATTCTTGCTGCATTTTTACTTTTAATCTCCCTCATTTAAAATCTACTGCTTATTTCTGAAAACGGACTTCAAACGGGCTTTTTCCGAGAGTTCTGAACATAACTATTTTTCAATTTGATTTCTCATTAACGGTAGGTACAGCAAATCGCAAAATTCAAACAATTTTTGTCAACTAACATCGCGCTTTGGACCACTGTACGCTAGGCTCTCCTTTCATGGACCTCAATGAGTAGCATAAATTCTTGAATATTCACGATTTCTTCGGTCTACACAGGAAATGTACTACCTACTCCAACTATTGTGGTTCCAATTTGGCCCTGTTGTATTTTTACCTACCAATTTACAACCCAAATTATTCAACATCGTAGTATTTGCAAGCTGTTCTCAAATCCTCCAATCTGGGGGGTTTGCCAACAGAAATCGAATTGTCCAAATGACGCGGATTCTTCAAATAAATTTCAAATTGGTTAACTGAGAGTTGCCAGTTTGGGTCTGTGACAGAGTGTGACAAGTAGACCCTGGAGAGGGGTCCCCCCTCTATACCAGCGAGATTATCACCGGTTAAGAATGTATATCGATTAGGCTTCCGCCAAGCGACCCCGTCTCCACCGGACCAAAAAACTACACGAGAATAGCCACATTGTCACACTCCTTACCACATGACATACTTCTGGGTAGCAGAAGTATGAGAGGGAAAAGGGGGAATGAAAAGTATTATGAAGTTCTAGTTCAGGAAACGACATCAGATCAACTTCAAGGTGGTAACCTCATTAATATTTTACTGGTGGAGAACAAAGCTCCTACATACGAGTACTGGCGGAGGCAACCTCTAGGTGATCAGCCACCATCACTGAGATGGAACAACTACTGGGACTTGTAAATTGGGACACGGCATTTCTCAACGTCAAATGAGCTCAGTATATTTTAATTATACTGACGCTCTAAAGTGGAGAATGGAGGTGGAAGCCAATGGATATATGTATTATCAAAGAGAAAGACTGTTTGTAAAGGAATCCATCTGGGAAACCTTTGGGCTTATCCTTCTGTTAAGCCAACAAAAAGTGGATGGAGAATTGCTCAGCGCATACTACCAAACCACGCTCTGCTACCATGTGACAGAGTGTGACAGAGGACCCTCGAGAGTCCCTCCCCCCTCTATACCAGCGAGATTATCACCGGTTAAGAAGGGATATCGATTAGGTTTCCACCAAGCGACCCCGTCTCCACCTGACCAAAAAACTACACGAGAACAGCCGCAGGTCTCACCATGTAGCCGACCATGGTTACAAGGGAAATGGCCTGAGTAGGTACAACATGCGGATATTTCCTATCAGACATAATAAGATGAAAAGATAGCAACTCACTCTTTGAAGTGGACCTCAAGGAACTTGCCGAAACGAGACGAGTTGTCGTTGCGGGATGTTTTGGCGTTGCCGAAGGACTCCAAAAGAGGAGACGCCTCGAGGATTTGCTCCGTGATGAGGTTGGAGGGCGAACGGTTGACGGCGGCCAGGTACTGCATCACCAGCTTCGTCGACTCGGTTTTGCCAGAGCCGGATTCACCTGAAACGCAAGAGATGGTAAATGAAACGACGCACAGCTCATTGAATGGGAAGTGTAGATGGAAATCGTAATCATCTACCAAATTTCATGTGCTTCTGTCATGTTTGAGTACATCTTATGTGGTGCTCAGCTAACAAGACGTCCCGGCATGGTTGATTTGGGGGTGCTGCTTGATGAACGAATGACGTTCTCGAGGCACATTGAGCGTGTTGCGGGTAGAGCGATTAGGGCTTTTGGGGTTTTTGAAACGGAACACCCGAGAATTTACAAGTGTGGAGGCTATCGCCTTGCTGTATAAAGCATTAGTACGTCCGATACTTGAATATGCCTGCCAGATTTGGTCCCCAAGCTATGCGATTCATAGGTATACTCTGGAGAGGGTGCAAAATAAGTTTCTTCGGTACGTGGGATACAAGCTCGGTGTTCCTACTTCAGAAATGCAGTACGACCTACTGTTGGACTCAAGTCATATGCTGCCACTGGAGACTCACCGGAGCCACGCTGACGTCGCACTTCTACACAAGCTTATTAACAGTAAGTTGGATTGCCCCGCATCGCTGTCCAAGATTGGTCTTCAGGTGCCACGGCTGTCCGCGCGCTGTTCCCCCTCTTCCACATACCCTTCGCACCATCGAATTATTTGGCCAACCGTCCTCTCCACAAACTCCCTCGTTCCGCGAACCTCTTCATCACTACTCAATGTGAATTCGACTTTTTCAAAGATTCATTTGGCTCACTGAAGTCCCTTCTTAAGACCTCAAAGGCAAGCTTCTGTTAGTACCTACCCGTTTGTGCATCACAAAGTGAATTTTCTTTTTTCCCCTGTTTTCCTTATTTTCATTTCCCTATGAAGCTTCTTTATTTTTTGTATCTTTATTTTACGCGAATTGTTTCTCTGTCTGATTTGTATTATGTTCCTGTACAATTAGGCTTGTTCCCGTAAAAGTAAAATAAATAAATAAATAAATAAACTTCACTGCATCAATCTCGTACTGAGAACTATTCTAGTTAATCTCACACACATTACGCATAGCACATCGGTGGCCAAAGCAAGACTGGAGAATATCCAGAATCGTTTCCTCCGGTTCATGACATACAGAACGAGAATTCAATTCAGAGACACAGACTATGGGGTGACGAGGGTTACAAGTGGATTTCCTTTGCTTGAAACGAGGCGCCAGTGGCTGGATGCCACATCTGTTGACAACTTGTTCAATGGTGGTTTAAACCGCCCTGCACATCTTGCTCTGTTTCAACTGAAAGCCCCGAGTTATAATATGCGGCACCACATGCTGTTCTCTGCCCCTCATACTCCCACTAACTATCTGCTAAATAACCCCACAACGAAGATGCAGAGGAACATGAATTTTTTTGGCGTCATTAGACGAGGATCTTCAGTTGTCGTCATCCACCATCACATTAATTAGAAAACGATTTGTTATTTTTATAATATTGTTCTAACCTATTATTTAGTTAGTAATTTAAAATCTAATGCCCCGCATTCGTGATGTGTTTTTGTCTCTACCTAGAACCCACCCTTGTTTTCATTTTATCGATAATTTTGTTTATTATAAAGTTTATCCACCGAATACGCTTGCAAGTTGTTTGATTTATCAATGTATATATACGTATATAATGTTACTTTGTAATTGGAATTTGCCCGTATATTATCCAAGTAAACAAATAGCATGGTACCCTACGGTAGGCCTGGACAATTCTTCTTGCAATGTAGCTTGTTAGCAAAATCTCCTGCAAAATGTTCATCAACAACTCATGCTTCCTAACAACCACGATACCATACATGGTTTGTGGTGCATAACGATAAGCTATACAACTCCATAATATAAAAGCCTAAAACCACTTTTAAATCTTGAAAAGGTGCTATGGTACCGTCTTGTACGTGTAATTGGTGATGTCCCTTTAGTCCGATTGGAAATTAATATACTCCGCCCTCATTTTATGGTCGGTATGGGGGGAGGGGGATCTATTCATTATTAAATTATTCCTTAAAGAATTTCAACAGATTGTTTAATGCAAAAGATATACTGGATCTACAGAAAATTATTTTAATATTTAATAACAATACTGAGTGAGACAAAGTGGTTAGATACTGCAAACTGGCCTGGAACTATCGTAAATGTTTTATTTCCGAACTTGACTTTGACTGAGGACATTATGTCCGTCTGGCTGGACGATTTATGTATTTATTTTGTTTCTCAGGTAGGTACGAATTATTAGATAGGTACAGACACGACTTTCTTAAAACATCCAAAATAAATTTCAAAAATTGAGCGTAGTAACAAAAGTAGGTACGTTCCACGACTCGTTTGGCAGCTTAAATTTGGCTTGATATTTCAAGCTTTAAGAAATTTTCTTTTTTTTACATTATAAAGTATTCTTCTTCTTTTTCTCTTCTTCTTTCATTTATTATTACATTTATCTCTCCCAATCGAATCCAGTCAAGTAGGATAGAATTTATGAACTGTAGTAAGTGCGTACTGGTTGACTTGATAATACTGTGCCCCCTTCCTCATACAGGCTCTGCTGCAGCGCTGTTAACTCAAAGTCAGTGTTGTCAAGCAACTAAAATTAAATTAAATTTTCACTCACCTGAGATGATCACTACTTGACTGCCGCGGGGAAGTGCGGAATACGCTGCTGAACCTATCGCGAACAAGTGGCTGCAATGTAAATAGACTCATTTCAATTAACGATCTGACAACCTAAGAGACAGACATATTATTTATGTTAAATTTCAATAATAAAAAGGTCAGGCACTTACGGAGGTAGAGTTCCAAGGATTTGGCCTTCGTATTTTTTTACCATATCGAGACCGTACATGTCGTACATACGGTATGGGTTCACAGCCACCAGGATACTTCCTGTGTACGTCTGTGGATAAATTAATCAAATCAACCATTATACACTCTCTACCTTCCATATCTTGCGTAAGTTTTACAGTTTAATAACATGAATAGTGAATGGAGGTAGGCACTTATAGTAGGTAGCACTGTTGTAATTATGGTTTAGTAATATACCGTCAAAATATAAGCAGAACTTACATAAATGAGCTCTTTGTCGTATCTAATTTTAAGGTTCCATAGTAGCGAAGATTCGTTAAGGTCACTGAAAAGAAAAGAAAACCAAACAATTAATATGGTTATATCATCCAGGTTGATGGATATTTATCCATGTACTTGCTAAATTCCATAAAGGGGGTTAGTGGTTACCTTATGTTTGCATACAAACATTGCTCATGCAAGCGTTTCATTCCGAAAAAAATTCTAAAAAAGCCCTAAAAACAAAATTCAAGTAGGTGCTTTTAAAACTACCAACATACGAGATGAATGTTTAAGTAAACTGAGAACCTCCCTAGTTGTCATAAAATCGAACCTTCGTTTATTTGCATTTGCAGCATAATATCGACCAGTTGAGTGCGGTTTATTTTCAACATTAAAAAAACGCTGCAAAGTCCTTGTCACATGGATTTATTATTCTACTGGACATACCTACACAAATGTTGGCTGTTTATTTATTGTTTCTTTCATGTAAAATCATTGAAATAGCTATTTCTGGTGGTTTCCACCAATTTTGGCCTCCAAAACTTGAATTAGGTAGGTACGCTCTTTTTTTTTTTTTTCAAGTATCTTTGATCATTGATAGTACCATTTAATCGTTTTGATCCACGTGTTGACACTTTTTCTTGTGTTATTCTACAAATTGATGGTGATTTCAGACGGTTTCCCAGGTATTTGACTCATAAAAAATCAATTTTGGGAGCTGAACATCTGATACAACCTCAATTTTCCACTCTTCGGTCAAAATCGACTTCATATTCGGTCTTCTCGTCCCCAAAAACATGAAAAACGATACCTCAAAAGCTCATTTTACTAACATGTTACTAAAACACAAAAAGTACCTATTTTTATACACATTTTCACTCATAACTCCCCTGGGTATATTCCGATCGGGCTGAAAAGTTTCGGGACACAACTAGGGCCCAAATGGAGCATGTGTGCGAAAGAACGAATTTTTTAGACCGAAAATGAAGGCTGTACACGTGATACGGCGGACGGCGTACGGCGGACGGACATTGCATTTTTGGAACCTACGTACCTTGAAACGGAAAAGAAAAAATTTTGAGGGGGTGTTATAAAAATTTTTTGCTGAGCGAATACATAGGTGTATTATTCACAGAATAATAAACCAAAAGGGGTGATTATCAATTCTATCTGTTTCTGTTTTGGTTTATTATTCTGTGAATAATACACCTATGTAATCGCTCAGCAAAAAATTTTTATAACACCCCCTCAAAATTTTTTCTTTTCCGTTTCAAGGTACGTAGATTCCAAAAATGCGATGTCCGTCCGCCGTACGCCGTCCGCCGTACGCCGTCCGCCGTCCGCCGTATCACGTGTACAGGCTTCATTTTCGGTCTAAAAAAGACGTTCTTTCGCACACATGCTCCATTTGGGCCCTAGTTGTGTCCCGAAACTTTTCAGCCCGATCGGAATATACCCAGGGGTGTTATGAGTGAAAATGTGTATAAAAATAGGTACTTTTTGCGTTTTAGCAACATGTTGGTAACATGAGCTTTTAAGGTATCGTTTTTCATGTTTTTGGGGACGAGAAGACCGAATATGAAGTCGATTTTGACCAAAGAATAGAAAATTGAGGTTCTACCAGATGTTCAGCTCCCGAAATTGATTTTTTATGAGTCAAAAACCTGGGAAATCGTTTGAAATCACCATCAATTTGTATAATAACACTGGAAAAAGTGTCAACAGGTGGATCAAGACGATTAAATGGCACTACCAATGATCAAAGATGATCTTTAAAAAAAAACGCTGCAAAGTCCTTGTCACATGGGGTTTATTATTCTACAGAAATGTTGGCTGTACATTTATTGTTTGTTTCATGTGAAATAATTGAAATAGCTATTTCTGATGATTTCCACCAATTTTGGCCCCCAAAACACAAATTAGGTAGGTACGATCTTTTTTTTTTTTTTTCAAATTAACTTTGATCATTGGTAGTGCCATTTAATCGTCTTGATCCACGTGTTGACACTTTTTCTAGTGTTATTCTACAAACTGATGGTGATTTCAGACGATTTCGCAGGTTTTTGACTCATACAAAATCAATTTTGGGAGCTGAACATCTGGTACAACCCCAATTTTCCACTCCTTGGCCAAAATCGACTTCATATTCGATCTTCTCGTCCTCAAAAACATGGAAAACGATACCTCAAAAGCTCATGTTACCAACATGTTGTTAAAACGCAAAAAGTACCTATTTTTATACACATTTTCACTCACAACACCCCTGGGTATATTCCGATCGGGCTGAAAAGATTCGGGACACAACTAGGGCCCAAATAGAGCATGTGTGCGAAAGAACGACTTTTTTAGACCGAAAATGAAGCCTGTACACGTGATACGGCGGACGGAGTACGGCGGACGGCGGACGGAGTACGGCGGACGGCGGACGGACATTGCATTTTTTGAATCTACGCACCTTGAAACGGAAAAGAAAAAAGTTTGAGGGGGGGTTATAAAAATTTTTTGCTGAGCGATTACATAGGTGTATTATTCAGAGAATAATAAACCAAAAGTTTGAGGGGGGGTTATAAAAATTTTTTGCTGAGCGATTACATAGGTGTATTATTCAGAGAATAATAAACCAAAAAAAAACGTACCTATTTCATGTTTTGGGGGCCAAAATTGGTGGAAATCATCAGAAATAGCTATTTCAATCATTCCACATGAAAGAAACAATACATTTAACAGCCAACACGAATCTCTAGAACTCCAATAGAATAATAAACCCATGTGACAAGGACTTTGCAGCGTTTTTTTAAATGTTTGTCCAGCGACTGTTCCGAAATTACTGAGCCGAATTCGATTATTATTTTCTCAAATGAATAAGGATCCCCTCTGGTGGTCCCATTCCAGGTTTGTAAGTAGAAAAGTAGTACTGGGCCTGCAAGTATGTGACAGTGTGTAACAGCGGGGGGGGGGGGGGGGGGGGGGCTCAAGGGTCCTAGACCAGTGAGATTATCACCGGTTAAGAAGGGGTATCGATTAGGCTTCCCCAAACCGATCCCGTCTCCACCGGAAGAAAAAAATGTATCGAGAACAGCCAACACTGTTACAAGTACAAGGCTAGTCGTACTCTTCGCGTTCTGGTAATTTACACGATTCACACTGTAGCATTTGACGACAGAACACAGACATCTTTTCGGATCAATTTTTTGGATAATCTGTTGATCGCAATAAAAAGCAAAAAATCAAAATAGCTGTATGTCGTGGTATCCTCCCAGAACCACTCCTTGTGAAATTAAGATCTCGCCAAATAAACATAGAAGTGGGGACGGACGACGCAGGAGAACCGAGAAACCCAGTGGGGATCCCCACCATCCTCCACTAGCTGGAGGATGGAGGGAGATAGCCCTCAGGGCTATAAATACTAAAAGACTATTCTCTCTCTCCTCACTCCTCATCTCGCTCCCCAACCTAAAAGGTCCTGGGCATGTTGGTAGCTCTGCCCTATAACCAAACCAGGCACACATCCAAAAAGATCCCGGGCATGGTGGTAGTTCTCATGCTATAACCAAACTTGGCACGACCTACCTTAACGCCTCTCGTGGTGAATGCGAGCCTCATATGCATTCACTACACTGTACTTTCCTTATTTACGCCAAATTTTAACTAAAAACCCCACACATACGTAGGGCCTTCTCATTGTATCCCTTGTTTTTTTTTCATAAATTTTAGTTGATATTTTGCGCCATCTTCAACAATTTGTTGTATCGGTTTGAGTAAATTAGGCAAGCACATTTGTTCGGCGTAAAAATAATTTTTTAATCTTTAGTTTTATACAGCTTTTTATTTTTTAATAAACTTTTTTCTATTGGGATTTTTGGGGTTCTTAATTTTCTTATCCGAAAAATATATAAAGGCAGCGACAGGTATAGGAAATCAAACCCCACGATTTGTTTATTATAGATATTAGATAAAATTATGAAAAACTGCCAAATTTCGCAGCCTCTACTGTCTCGCTAAAAGCTTCCTGGCGCGGTATTTTATCTCCATTTATTATTGCACATAATTCGGTTTCAGAAGTGACATATTCATTTCGCCTTCAACATTTCAGAGTCGTTACAAATCATCGTATGATAAATGTTCCGATGATCTTCCCGAATAAGTTTCGCCTGGCATTTACGAGGTTCAATACCCGTTTGACGGCTCTGAAATGAAACTCATTCGGGATGAATAGGCGTGACCGGGGGAATCGTTTTCGAAAAGGGTTCACACAAGCGGTGAGCATACGCCGACGCCGTGTAAAGCGCCAATCTTAATTGACGTCTGATTTGAAAATCGAAATTTCAAGTTCGTTAGATGCGTTAAAAGTAGTTTTTAAGGGTGAAATGACGCAATCGACATTCGTGATGAGGTCGTTGGTATTCAAGTCTGCCCTATCAGGTCGTAATAACCGTTGCTCAGATTCTTAGAAAGTTTTTTCAAGATGAAGGCACTGGAATTTACAGCGCAAAGTGCGACTAGAAAATTAACTTGGAAAGCAGGAAACATATAAAGAGCCTCGCTTTAAAACCAGGAAGTGAATTCCTCATTTATTTTAATGCTTAGTTCCAAAATTTTTTGAAAGAGATTAAAAAAAACCACACGATTTTAGTTGCTACTTTTTCAAAAATTTGCTTATTTGATCTATACCACAATCACATGACCTCATACCCTACTAGAAGAAAGAATATTCGATTATCTGAGTTTCAGATAGACATACCTACCTGATCATAAATTATGACGTTTTGTAATCCTGTTGCTATCACAATGAATCCGATATTACTGTAACATGAACGTGAAATTGCATCAATCCAATAATTGAACTGCCACTTATTTCGTCAATAACTGTTCATTGCTGTTGACAGTTGGACTTTATAGGTAGGTAATCCCAAATACCTTCAAATTCAGACTCGAGTGAGCTGGATTAGATTCGATTGATAAGATCGATTGAGGGACCACAGCAGTCAAGTTCCAGGTCTAGATTCACATTCAAATTTTCGTATCACTGAGACTGTTATAGCAACAACGTGATCACGAGGTTTCATAACAGGTTAAAAAAAATAAAAATAAAATAAATTTAAAAAAAAGTTCCGGTCATGCAGCATGGCTATAACAGCGAATTTTCGAAGAAATATTCGTTATATTGCGTAAAAAGGTGATACAGCGAAAAACCATACCACTTTTCATAAAAATTTTTCGTGATTTTAGCCATTTTTACCGATTCGGCCCACTTTTCATCATCGACATAGTCCCTACGTCGTGATTCACCATCCCACACGACATCAGGTGAATTGATATTGATTTTAGCCCTTAATGTATACCAATTTATGACCCCCCCCCCCCCCCCCAATACAAATTTGAATTCTAAATGAAAAACAACTGAAATTGTACTTTCAATTATTTTATATAAATTTTTCACTATTTTAGCAGTTTTTACAGATTTTCGACCCCCCCCCCCCCTTCCCAAAAACTCAAATGTGACCCCCATCGAATTTCTGAAAATTGCTCATCATCCAACTCATCTTTTTGTTTGGCAATACGAACATTTTGGCGAAATTTGCAATTTTCATCATGTACCCAAGGACAGAGTGACACGTTTGTTAAAATCTAGGGATGAGTTCGGGTTGCTCTGAAAAGGATTTGTCTTCTATAGCATTAAAATAAAAAAATTAAAAATCATGTTCTGAACATTTTCGTTTTCTTTGAAAATTCGCTATTATTAATAAAAATGAAAAACCGGATAAAAATCATTTAAGGACAAGCTAAAGCTAAGGTAGGTTCCCAACTGCTTTAGGTTTGGGGGCAAAATACAGGGTTAAATGCCTACCTACTGGGATACATTTTGGTTCTAAGGCAGTCCGTTGTAGGGAACAATAATTTGAAAACACCAACAAGCAAGAGCTCGATCAAGTAATCCCAAATCGCGCTTCTACGCCGTTTTCTAGACTTCAAGGTGGTCGTGTAATTATTCCGCTTTCTAAGCTGTAATCACATTCTTGGAGGGTCGGGCCGGAGGGATCTACAAGCTCAACTGGGCCTCCATATTTTCAACGAGGTTTTCTTTAAAAACATTACGGACGAAAACCCACACTTTGCATCGTAAATCGACCTACCTACATCCCAGGTGTCTCTTACTTTCACCGAATCGCGTTATATGGACCTAGCTACATTTATTGTTGGGGTAATCACAACATTTTCATATCATCAATCAACATAAACAGTATTAAACCTTGACCAGGTAGGGAGACTACGCCACTATTTTTAGGAACGGTAGGAATTTTTCAGGATTTTCAACGTAAAACAAGTTCCGAAGACAATGTTTGCCGTGAAAATGGTGTTTAATTATGATGCAAATGTTGAAACCTGAGGTAAAGTTTTAAGAATGTGTTTAATGGAAATTATTGGACGAGCGGACAGTAAATCAATACTACTGACGCCACAATCCAGAATAATATATGTAGGTATGAACTTATTCTCATGGTGGGCAATGACTGAGATCCCTAAAATACTATTAGTGATGTATGGGTTTTTTTAAAAAACATTTACATTAGGAGAAACCTTTTCTTCATGTATATATATACATTTTTAACATGTACATTGTTACTCTTTTGTTGCCAAAATATATTGAATTTGAATTTGAATTTGAATTTTGATTCCTATATTCCGATTGGGATACTATTAAAATAGCTGGGAATCCATTAAGAAATTGTTATTTTCGATCACTGAGTTAATTACGTTGGAATGTTTTTAAAGTCCCACGAATTCTTAGAGAGGGATTCACAAACGATGGAATGTCCCAGTTCAAAAACCTGATCTCCTCCCTTGTAACGTACACACAAATCTCAGGATTACCTCAGAAGCCGATGGGATCTGGCTGCGGGAAAACCGGTCTTGAGTCAGAATCAAAATACTCAACCACCGGTTGCTTATTAAATCGAAGCCGGAAAACATTCAAGGATTCCCGATACAGGTTTTAGGGACTGAATCAACTGATTCATCTCTTCAGCTCAACAACTCCACATGAGTACCCACTGCAGATCTTAACTCTCCAACTCCACGTAACAATGGCCGAATGCGGCAGTCTATCACAAAGAAGGAGGAGGTGTGTGAGAACCATTCAGGTCATCATACGGGACAGCTTTATCATCTGTCTTCAATTAATCTAATTTATTTGTACCTATCTTAGTTCATCAAATCTAAAAACTGTTTCTGTACTTATATTCTTCATTATGTAAGTACTAAATATGTTTTTGAATAAAAAATTGAATTGGGGAAAAAAAAAGTTTGATCTGTAAATTGTAACTGTGTTATGTATTTAGGTAATTACTATCTTGGAATATGGATGGCATAGGTGCTACATACCCATACATATATACTTTTTTTTTCACTCAAGTTGAATATTGTCTGTAAATATATTGTTTACAGCTAAAAGTACACGCTCAATCCAAACTAATAAGCCCCTGGACGGGTCGTCAAGACCTTCAGGGGCCATTCATGAACGTGGTTGTCTCATGTTTCTGTACTTATATTCTTCATTATGTACTAAATATGTTTTTGAATAAAGAATTGAATTGAATTGAATAAAAGCGAGACATTTTATTTATTTAAACAATCACAATGTGCATAGGCATTTCTGCCCTCCTAGTGCATGACAGCAGAACGGCTTTGAAATATAAATATATGTCAAGAAAAAGAAGGGCCTATGCCTACTATATGTGGGCGCAGTGAAATCGTGGAAGGAGAAATTACCATACAAACCGACTTTAATCTTCACTCAATGTAACTTGTAATATTGAAAATTGTCGTGAGTCCCTCCAGGAACCACTCCAACTAGAATTAAGTTCTCGCAAATTATCTAACTGCCAAATTATCTAACCCCCAAGGCGGAGGGGGCTGTGGCGGACGTCGGGGTGAGAGAGTGGAGAAGGGGTTGGCGACAGCTGCGGTCGGGTCTGACGTCGAGGTGGTGGGGGGTTGGAGGGTGGTAGGCCGGAGGAGTGGAGGCGATTGAGAGTCCGAGTCCATGGTGTAGGGAGGAGTCAAAATTTCAATTTTGGAAAATTGGGTTAAAATTGAAATTGGGAATTTGAATTTTGAAATTCACAAAAATATGGAAAATGGCGTGAGCTGAGCGAAGATGAGAGAGGTGAAGCCGTTGTGTGAAAGGTTGGGCATTCAAATGTTAGAGTGAGGAGTGTGAATTTAAAATGTGCATTTAGAGGGTGCGTGAAGCGGCGACGTCGAGATGAGAAGGGAAAAGGAGGAAGGTTGAGTGAACGTCGGGTTCACCACTGTGATGAATTTAAAATTGGCGTATTTCATCACGGTGGTGTGAGGAAATGCCCAGGCGGGTTATGAGCGAAGGACCACCCTTTCCTGGGATCTTTTTGGATGTGTGTGCCTAGGCGGTTATGAGCGAATCACCACCGTCATCTAGGATCTTTTTGAGGATTTTGCTCAGGCGGGTTATGAGCGAATCACCACCCTTTCCTGAGATCTTTTTGGATGTTGTGTCCAGGCGGTTATGAGCGAATCACCACCGTCATCTGGAATCTTTTGGGAGAATTTGCCTAGGAGGTTATGGGCTGAACACCACCTTCATCTAGGATCTTTTAGTTTTGAATAGAGAGACAAGGGTAGCAAGAGAGAGAGTAGCCAGCGGCTAGAGGAAGCGTCGAATGAAGAAAAAGGCGCAGGATCCGAGTTTTTATAGCCCAGGGAGCCTTCTCCTTCCAACCCCCTGTTAGGGGTTGATGGAGGGGCTCCAGGTTGTGCACTGGATCCTGCGGCTTGTCTCCCCACTCGTACCGTTTATTGGTAGCAACTAAACTTGGCAGTTAGATAATTTGCGAGAACTTAATTCTAGTTGGAGTGGTTCCTGGAGGGACTCACGACAAAAATACTTGAGAAAAGTTGGCCTTACGAATTGCTGACAGTAAAGTCATGGCGTTCCAAGTACTAATGACAAATTACTCGCCTCAAGATCTTAGCTACGTACTTCCGGTTATGACCAACAACGACTAAGACACTTAAGAGAGAATGATGGGATGCGTAGTGTGTTTTCTGCTGTACTCTCGTGATAAGATATCCACCCGCCAAAAGTAGAGGGCGATGTCACCAAAAGTAATTCCCAGTGTTGGTATCAGCGCTGTCAACCATTCAAATAGTTGTCCCGTAGACGACTCTAGCGCTCCTTGCAGTAACTGCTACTTCCACTTGAATTTTCGCGAGCCTAACGGTCAGTGAGCCGACACACATAACATCTTACAGAGGTGACATGAAAATACTTCGGAAAAAGAATCTGTTTGTACTGACCAAAAATTTTCTCCTCTAACTGATCAACAATCTTCTCCCCAAATTTCTGGGACAACCAACCACGGCCCATTACTGGAATATCTAGTACAAAAGTACCTAATACCTCGAGGATGTTCTTTATCAGGATTTGTTTCAGACTGTTTCCATTCTGAAACAAATCCTAAAAACTATAACATGTTTCAGAATGTTATAGTTTTTAGAAAACTATAACATTTGTTTCTGATCATTCTGAAACAAATCCTGAAAAATATGTTGAAAATTTTATTGACTAGAAAGCAAATTTGACTCGGTATTTTACGGAACTGGCCCATAGCATAGGTGGGTAGATGTGCACGCGTTTATGATTTTAACTGTCCTTTATTTACGCGTTATTTGTGCATATACCAATACTCTGACTTCATACCGAACTTCAGAATCATTTTGTAAAACACGGCAGGAATTCAGACAGTGGGAGACCAACTCACAACAACCATCCAATAGCCCTAATTATGTATACGAACTAAATCACTCACAACGAAATCACGTTAACCCATTTCAAAGAATAAAAACTAAGTTATTGGAAGGTTGTCTATTTCCACTAATACACGAAAAATACACTTTTATACCGGTTTCGGTGATCAAACCATCGTCAGTAACAAACAATAAATGAAGACACATAGGAGAGAGGTGACCTTATAAACAGCCCCAGAAGTGAAAGGTGGTTGACTGGGACTGGTTGCTACGATGAAAGGAGAAGGCAGCAAAGTGAAGGGGGTCAATCCTGATTGGCAGTGGAAGTGAATGCCAGAAAGTGAAAGGAAGGTAGGGTGGGTAGTGGGTGGGGGGGGGGGGGGGAGCTTGCAATAATGGAGAAAACTTGAAGGAATTACATCATTCGAGAAGATTTGCCCAACCTGTCACTCTTACGAGTAATAATTTCTAATTTTTCAAGTAGGATCCAACATGCTCCCTTTCGAGCAGAAATAAAGGCACGAACTATCAGTAAGGTCAAAATTGAAGCTATGACTGGATTCATTCAAGTGAGGCGCAAAGGCCGAGTCACCCTTTTTTCTTGAACATTAATTTTACCTATAACTGTTCTTAATAAGATCTGAGATTAATTTTAGATTTCAAACCTTCTTTAGAAGTTCTGACATCCCTGCAAGGCCAATCAGGATCTATCCCCTTCACTTTGCTGCCATCCTTTTTTCATCTTCACAACCAATCCCGATACACAATATATTATTTTACTTTTTGGACTATTTAAGGTCACCTCCCACCAATGTGCCTTCAGTTATTGTTTGTTACTGACGATGGTTTGATCACCGAAACCGGTATAACAGTCTATTTTTCGTGTATTAGTGGAACGGGTTCCGGCGTCTCGCTCCTCCCCTTGAAAAAAAATCCGGCGTTTCAGTCCCAATGGTGGCATACAGGTGAGACGTTTAGCTCCCGTCTGTGACACGAGGAAGTGGCGTTTCACTCCTGTCACTGCCAAGCCAGTTCCGTTTCGCTCCCATGAATTGAGGGAAGGTTTTCAGTTTGTGTCTGGTGAAAAATGAGATCGGAGTGAGCGCAAATACGTCGGCTAATGCTAATAAACCTTGAGGCAACGAAGCCCCATGAAATAACGAACCACATTCTGGAAGGCAATGATTGCCTTTGGAGGAATGGTGGTGGTGGTTGGGTCACATCATACTGTCGATTCGTCATTAAACTTACTCGTTCCTCGATAGGTATTTATCAAAAATCATTTCAATATTTAATAGGCATAATAGCGAGTGATATTATATATTATTAATTCGATCCAGATGAAATAACTGTCAAAGTCACATTTTACTAATTATTACCACTTCGCTAATGATGTTTCAATACCTCAAATCACGTGCCACCAGCAACTTAGTCTGCTAATTTATGGTATTTAAATGATCAAAACTGTAATGTTCTTTGAACAATGAAGTTGAATAAATATTTTAAAAAACTCGAGTTAAATGATGCTAAAATAATTCTGCCGATGACAAACAGTACCTAACAAAAAGAAACACACATAATGAAGTTCTGAAAAGAAATTGTTGATGAGGAGTGAAAAAAGTTGCAAAAGTACCTACCAACAAACTCCAGCCCCTTCTACGTAGATGGTATACTGAACCGTTGTGTAATAATTTACCGTTGAGTAACGATTTACCGTAGTAATAATTTACCCATCAATAATACTTCAACGTTTGTTCAAGTTTCACTACCTACCAACAAACTCCAAAAGAGCCATATCATTTTTCAAATGAAATAATATCACAGAACAACCAACTCGACTTCATACTCCGCCAATATAATCAGGTGATCCCTACCAATGATTTTATCTCCGCCAAATTTTCTATTGTGGGCGCGTCTCTGGTTACGAGATTTGGTTTGAATTGTATACAATTTCATTCACACTGGAGTCGAAAATGCCTGTCGGTGCAAACTTCGGGGCCTTACTGTGAACGAACGGCTGGACGTACGATGCTCCGGATGGTCTTAAAAAACTCGCAAGTTCAAGAACTATTTAAAACCGTAAAAATATTCACGTAAAAAAATGGTATAGGCGTTTGGAAAATTTCAACCCCTATTTTGAACCCCTTAGAGATGACTCACAGTAACGTCGAGCTTCGAGGACCAACTAGACGCCGAACGGAACCTATAACCCGAATTTCATCAATTTTTTTTCATGGTAACTAAGAAAAGTGGCCCGTACGGCGTACGGCGGACAGACAGAAATATTTTTATTGCAGTTTTGGATTCTACATACCTTGAAACGTAAACCATCAAATTTTGAGGGGGGGTAAGAATTTTTTTTTTCATGCTCGATTCCAATGGTTCATTATTGAAAATAATAAACCAAAAAACCTATTTCATGCGATGTTTTATATCGAAACAGTTTCGAAAGATTGTGTCGATTACGATTAAATCGAAATTATGTATTTTGTTTGTTCGTATTAGTGGAAATAGAAAACCTTTTAATAAATCCGACCTTTTTTCTTTCTTCATATTCTACTTGTGTTCTGCTCAGAATCCCACTTCTGTTGTAAGGTGGTTTTCAGGATTCGACTTGCGAAATCTTGTCGTGACTTCTTACTCGAAAATCACCAACTGCGTAGCTGAACGGTTATTTAGCCGACCACCCATTTTCCTGTGCATTTTAATGTTCCTAATTGTTTTATGTAGGAGTCAGACAAAACTCCAACGCTCACAACTCAGAAGCTAAATAAACGTTCAGCTACGAAAACGTTGTCGTTTCACTCCCATCGCAAAGTCGGGAGCGAAAGGACAACTTTGAATGTATGACACCGGAGTCAAACGCCACACCGCGGGATGGGAGCGAACCACCCCGGAGTGAAACGCCGGCCGCCCTAGTGAAAATGGACAAGCTTTCAATAACTTAGTTTTTATTCTCTAAATGCCGTTGATAATTTTATTTTATACTCTCCCGCAGGTACAAGCACAGTCATGCGATGGCAAACGTCAACATCCCCAAGAACACAGATCCTCGCGGTGGAGGTCCCTGTTTTCACGCCTCTCATTCGCCCGATTTCAAAAGCGTGATGGGCGGAGGTGAGGGACCCTCCATTGTCCATTGTGAAGTAATCAAAACCCTCGTGAGATGGCTTCTTAATGAATCCACTGCGATTGCCCCATCGAAACATTCACACATGTTCTTTTTTTCATCCTTCTGTTCTCGGTGAGGTTGATTATGAATTGGATTTGAAGGCACCTCATCTCCATACTCGGAATTTCATTACCTGTATCGAATCTGGCGATGTTACGCCAAATGCATCCAGAAAGTATGCACGACGAAAGCTAAGATATAAAGCATCAAATCGACCCGTATAATTTCAATGTGTTTTCATCATTTCAAGCACCGAAGCATTGCACCTAAGCATAAGATCCACGATAAAACGGATTTTAACTGACATCAGAACTCAATATTTTAAATTTAAATACTCACTAAAAAGTGTAGGAATTCAGAAGAATTAACCTCTAACTGAATATTTAATATGGGGCATCAAAGAACGAACGGATTTCATTTCGGAGAGGATCCAAAAAGCCAATGCAGCAAGAAAAGTATTCAACAATTTAATCCCAGGAGATTTAGTACTAATAGTCAATTTGCGAAGCAAGCCGAACAAAATCCCGGCCACGTTTCTGTCTTTACGAGAGGAAAAAATACATATCGGACGAAAAGCCCCAGTCTGGAATGGCTGTTTACTTTACTTTACCTTTGGTTTATTATTCTGTGAATAATACACCTATGTATTCGCTCAGCAAAAACTTTTTATAACACCCCCTCAAAATTTTTTCTTTTCCGTTTCAAGGTACGTAGGTTCCTAAAATGCAATGTCCGTCCGCCGTACGCCGTCCGCCGTATCACGTGTACAGGCTTCATTTTCGGTCTAAAAAAAATCGTTCTTTCGCACACATGCTCCATTTGGGCCCTAGTTGTGTCCCGAAACTTTTCAGCCCGATCGGAATATACCCAGGGGTGTTATGAGTGAAAATGTGTATAAAAATAGGTACTTTTTGCGTTTTAGCAACATGTTGGTAACATGAGGTTTTGAGGTATCGTTTTTATGTTTTTGGGGACGAGAAGACCGAATATGAAGTCGATTTTGACCAAAGAATAGAAAATTGAGGTTCTACCAGATGTTCAGCTCCCGAAATTGATTTTTTATGAGTCAAAAACCTGGGAAATCGTTTGAAATCACCATCAATTTGTATAATAACACTGGGAAAAGTGTCAACAGGTGGATCAAGACGATTAAATGGCACTAACAATGATCAGAGATAATTTATTTAAAAAAAAAAGGAGCGTAGTTTATTCGAGTTTTGGGGGCCAAAATTGGTGGAAACCACCAGAGATAGCTATTTAAATTATTTTATATGAAAGAAACAATAAATAAACAGCCAACATCTCTGTAGGTAGGTATGTCCAATGGAATAATAAACCCATGTGACAAGGACTTTGCAGCGTTTTGCTTTTCCGTTTCAAGGTGATTATATTCCAAAAACGCTGCAAAGTCCTTGTCACATGGGTTTATTATTCTACTGGACATACCTACAGAAATGTTGGCTGTTTATTTATTGTTTCTTTCATGTCAAATCATTGAAATGGATATTTCTGGTGGTTTCCACCAATTTTGGCCTCCAAAACTTGAATTAGGTAGGTACGCTCCTTTTTTTAAAAAAAGTATCTTTGATCATTGATAGTACCATTTAATCGTCTTCATCCACGTGTTGACACTTTTTCTTGTGTTATTATACAAATTGATGGTGATTTCAAACGATTTCCCAGGTTTTTGACTCATAAAAAATCAATTTCGGGAGCTGAACATCTGGTAGAACCTCAATTTTCTATTCTTTGGTCAAAATCGACTTCATATTCGGTCTTCTCGTCCCCAAAAACATGAAAAACGATACCTTAAAAGCTCATGTTACCAACATGTTGCTAAAACGCAAAAAGTACCTATTTTAGCGAATTTTCAAAGAAAATGAAGCTATTGCAATGGCTTCGAAATTTAAATAATATAAATTTTTGGAAATTTTCTTCATAGAAATCCGTTTCAGACCATTCTAAAACGATTCCTGAAATTTAACACTTTTTTATATGTATATATATATATTTATATATATATGTGTCACTCCAGACGATAACTCTCGATAGAATTGAGATAAACAGCTCAAATTTGCACAAAAAATCTATCTTGGCAATCGAAAGGCTAAGTTCGAAGATGGGCGAAATTGGCCTACTCTAAGGAGGGTTTTGGCGCATTTAAAGTGCGCAAAAATTACCCAAAAATCCCCAAAATGTTATTTTCCAACAAGTGACCCCTCATTTTAAAGGTTTTTGCACGCTGAACACGATGGTGGAATTGGATTTTAGATATCTTGATCCGTTCTCAAATTAGAGCATTTAAAGTGCGCAAAAATTACCCAAAAATCCCCAAAATGTTATTTTCTAACAAGTGACCCCTCATTTTAAAGGTTTTTGCACGCTGAACACGATGGTGAAATCGGATTTTAGATATCTAAATCCGTTCTTAAATTAGAGCATTTAAAGTGCGCAAAAATTACCCAAAACTAGGATAATCTTTAAACTCTTCCCCCCCCCCCCCCCTTAGAGTGGTCAGATTGAAAAATGTGAGAAGTATTTCTTTGAAAATTCGCTCATTAAGTCATGCTGCATGACTGGTTTTTTATACACATTTTCACTCATAACACCCCTGGGTATATTCCGATCGGGCTGAAAAGTTTCGGGACACAACTAGGGCCCAAATGGAGCATGTGTGCGAAAGAACGAATTTTTTAGACCGAAAATGAAGGCTGTACACGTGATACGGCGGACGGCGTACTGTGGACGGCGGACGGACATTGCATTTTTGGAACCTACGTACCTTGAAACGGAAAAGAAAAAATTTTCAGGGGGTGTTAGAAAAATTTTTTGCTGAGCGAATACATAGGTGTATTATTCACGGAATAATAAACCAAAATGCAATGTCCGTCCGCCGTCCACAGTACGCCGTATCACGTCTACAGGCCTCATTTTCGGTCTAAAAAAATCGTTCTTTCGCACACATGCTCCATTTGGGCCCTAGTTGTGTCCCGAAACTTTTCAGCCCGATCGGAATATACCCAGGGGTGTTATGAGTGAAAATGTGTGTAAAAATAGGTACTTTTTGCGTTTTAGCAACATGTTGGTAACATGAGCTTTTGAGGTATCGTTTTCCATGTTTTTGGGGACGAGAAGACTGAATATGAAGTCGATTTTGACCAAAGAGTGGAAAATTGAGTTCTACCAAATGTTCAGCTCCAGAAATTGATTTTTTATGAGTGAAAAACCTGGGAAATCGTCTGAAATCACCATCAGTTTGTATAATAACACTGGAAAAAGTGTCAACACGTGGATCAAGGCGATTAAATGGCACTACCAATGATCAAAGACAGTTAAAAAAAAAAAAAAAAAAAAAAAAAAGAAGCATACCTACCTAATTTGTGTTTTAGGGGCCAAAATTAATGGAAACCATCAGAAATAGCTATTTCGATTATTGCGCATGAAAGAAACAATAAATGAACAGCCAAAAATTTCTGTAGGTATGTCCAAAAGTCCAAAAGAATAATAAACCCATGTGACAAGGACTTTGCAGCGTTTTTACTTTACATATCAACAGCGACCAGTGGCACTCGCTACCTCCTAAAACTGTTCCGGCAATCGCCACCAGTCCATACCAGGCTGTGAATTCAAGTAGTATTATGCGCTATTTTTCTGTCTGAACAGACAAGTGGTCTGGATGCTATAATAGCAAAATCACATCTCCAAAAGGAGATTAGTTGGGTGAGTAGATCTATATCTACTGATGTTGTAATAATTGTTATTGTTTAAGTTGAACCGGAAGGAAATGTAACGGCATTAGAAAAGGTACCTACATACTACTGGTATCTATTAGATTATGACAAGAGCCGAGAGGTGAATCGGGACATTTGGGGGCGGGGTTTAAAAAAATTATTATTACGTAGATTTTAAATATGCAAGTTTCTGTGTTCCCAAACACTGATTGTAGATACCACTTCTAATTTCCAATACAAATATCTGAATCATTGCAATACTTACTCTAATTTTATCATGTCCTCCACTCCCAGCTGTCCCAGGTCTTGCCGCCGTTTGACTCCATTTGGCGACGTCACTGAGAAAACCTGGGGCTGAAATCAAAAAGAATAAATATTTAGAATATATGAAAAAGTCACCAACATGAACAAGTCCAAACGGTGTAAGTTGGGGCAGGGCGGCACTGGAATAAATAATTGTAATCACAGGGTGAAGAGTGAAGAAGAATACTAAGAGACATTTTACAAACAATCAGAATAAGATTTCTCCATATCCCTTCCAAATTAAGAACGGTAAGTTCCTACTGCAACTGATGAGTTTCAGTGGGCTTTACTAGAATTTCAAATTATTAGCTATTTTGGAGTAGCTAGGAATACAATCGACCAACCTGCTACGTCGAATTACGATGGTAGAACAACTAACAGCTTCCAACGTTATAAAACAAACTTGAAAGCTCAATAGCGCCGGTTAAACTAACCAAGGAGAACGATCGGTCTTCATCATATACCTTCACCATGGAATATTTTCCGAGTGTCTTCCCACAGTTACGCCACACAGTCTCGGAAAACTGGATCAGACGCCACATTTCGTAAGCGCATGCTCGTGTGTGGGTGGCATTCGGCGGGAAAATCGCTAGCCTGAGAGCTGACCTGGTTTGGATTATTAATTAACAGAACGTATGACTGTTGAAACATTGTGTTCACGAACAGGGGCGTTGCGTCCATAAGGCCACTTGGGCCGCTGCCCCGGCACCCAGAAACACAAAAAACTACAAAAAAGAATTCCAACCATTTGTTCAGTTGGCATTCGAATTTCCCTCCGTATTCTGTACCTAGCATTTTTCACAAAGTTCAACAGCGACTCGACAGAGTTCTCTGGCTATGGATATTCAATATGTGTTTCCGTCATGTTGGCTCCCTGTAGCTCCAAGGAGCATTTTATCGGAATATATCTACAGTAATCGATGTCCTGCAATCGAAATCGAAACCTAAGCTTCTGAAACTGGCAGGTCCTGGGACCTGGTGTCGCCATGGCAACTGAGAAAAGTGGCCCGTCCGCGCAAGCTCAGTAGAGTAAAAATTTGGTTAGCCACGCCTCTTTTCGGCCCTGTCCCAATATTTCCATCCAAAAATCGTTTGTGTTCACAATCGATTGGATTCTTTCAATTCATCTTGTCATCTCGATACGAGATGCTTGTCCTTCGATCTGTCATCCCCTAAAATTGTTATCACCCGCCATTCTGTTCCTATGTTGAGTTTTCAATTTTCTGCTTACGTTTCGAATTTTGTATGTTCCCATTCGAGTTCCCGGGACAGATTTGGGTTTGTGATAATTAAGAGCATTGTGTCCTGTCTGTTGTCTTGTGGATTTTTTTTTTTTTTTTACACAACGGTATCAAAATTTTTTATTAACAAACAAATCTCAGCCATCTTCCATCAAGTAGCAACGCCTGGAAGCCAGAGTAGCAGTGGGAAGAATCAACGGAAGGAAGGAACCTGCTAGCTTACCCTGTCTGTTGTCTTGTGGATTGATCGACGTCAACATACACAGATAAGTACCTAGCTTCTAGTCTGATTCTCCATCCAAGTAGGTACTGGCCGGCAGGTTATTACTTCGTTGTATTTTAGTCTAGTTCGTTGTTTTTAGTTGTTGTTTAGTTTATTTGCTTCTGTTTTTTTGTACCACATGAATTCGGTGGCTAACTTACAGTCGAAATTTTCGACGTTTCCCAACGAGGATAGAGTGATGATTAAAAGTTTAGGAAGAGATAGTAGGCCTTTGCTGAGTATTAGTCAGTATGAAGCTATAGAACTTTTAGCTTCTGGTAATCCTGGGTACTGGTCAGAACAACTGTGAACATAGTGCTTACATTCTGACTTGCTAAGAGCTGCGGTTGATTAAAATCCACCCATTTCTCATAAGAAGACTCCACTGTTGGAAAACATTTACAGGTATTTTGTAGAAAAAGCTGTTGATTTGTGTTGCTGTGCCGGTGGCCCACCATTTGCAGAGCCCACGCACCGCTACTGTTCACGAACGGGGTGTTCGTTCAAGTCCATTGTTATCTTCATGAGAAATAGAACTCAAAAGCTGTGACTATCAGTCACATTGGCTTTTACAAATATTTGTTGACAGTGAAGTGAACCTGTCTCAGATCTTTTTGGGAAAAGTAGGTGGGTATCTTTCTTCTAAAATCTCTACCTACTTACTTTAAAATACATAGATACGCAAATGAGGGTAACACAAATTTATTATAGACATCTCAACAGTAATACTTAACAGTTATTGTTACTATCTACCATTATTCATTCAAAACGTTGTTTAATGTGCGACGTTTCCGCCGAAGATTTTGGCCGGTCATGCAGTTGTAAAAATTCGAGAAAAAGGTGATTTTTGCAGGGTTTGAGAAATTCTATGTCTTCTTTTATAGCAGTTATCTTATTGTTATCACGAATACATATATTGGCCCCTCAGAAGTGGCCGAGGCCTTGTGTTTTCATTTTTACACTTTTTAGACAATTTTCATTATTTTGAGGGGGAAAAGTGGATTTCCCCATTTTCGACAGCGCTGAACACGAATTCATCGAGGGGAAAAAAACCGAAACTTCAGGTCCTTCAGGTAGTTTGTATGTGCGTGTGTGTGTATGTGTGTATACGCTTTTCTGCGAACCGCCATAACTCACGACCCAAAACCAAACGGTCCAAATTTTCTCAAATTTTGATGGTAGTTCGGGGTTAGGTCCTAGTTGGTCCCATATGAATTTCGTCGCATTCGGATCAGTATTGCAGACTGCGCATGGGCAAACGTGAAAAACGTCGAACCCACATAAATCACGACCCAATGGTTCAAATGGGCTCACATTTTGATGGTAGTTCGGGATTAGGCCCTCGTTGGTTCCATATGAATTTCATCGCATTCGGCACAGTAGTAGCAACTGCCTATGCGCAAACGTGAAAACCGCTGAACCGCCATAACCTACAAACAAATGGTCAAAATTGGCTCAAATTTTGAACCCATAGTAATCCATGAATTACTCTAGAGTCTAGACCACAAATATGTTTACAACTGTATGACGGGCCAACATCTTTTGCGGAAACGTCGCACATTAAACAACATTTTACTGAATACCGGTAGGTACCTCAGTTTAGCCTAGCTGTGGTTATTATCAGTCTTTGAAATACATAAATATTATTATTTTGAAGGCAATAAATATTATTTATTACCTATCTACCATATAGTTACATACATACAGAAGGTGAATCGATCCAAAGAATTTCTTGTTAAAGACAAGATGACGGTAAAACTATACGTACGTACGTATTTAAATCAAAAAGATAATCACACGTGGCAACATCTTCTCAATAGTAGTTAATTAAGTATAGTTATTGAAGAAGAGAGCAACATGAAATCTTCAAACCTGTAGGTCATGTGATGGAATGGATAACCTTTTTTACCATCGAATAGTACATAATAAGATCATGATCATTCTCAGCAATTGATGTTCGTTACAAAAACGCTACCTGGACTGATGGTAGTGACGTGCATAGATGTTGGATATTGTAATATTGTACTTCATCGAGAGGTAACTAATCAAATGAAAGTCGAATGAGCCGGAGAATGAGAATACTGACCGACGGCAGGTGAAAAGCCAATCACACAATCAATTGAAAATATCTTCTGAATTGTGCAGGGCATAAGAAGACGGTAACGGGATCGCGAAGTGAAAACCGTCTGAAATATGAGGACCGTCGCAATGCACGTAATATCCACACCGAGCACTCACCGAGAAGGTTCTACAAACACCTCGATCGAACTCGCATTCGAGTGGCACTGCCTAATCAACAGAAATGAAGGGATAACCAGGGGGTTAGAAAGTTTGGGGATCCTCAGCGTTAAAACCACCGTAGGAGCGTGTCGCGCGGACGCGGAAATGCGTGAAGAAAACCCGGGAATTTCCTCGTTTCGTCCAACAGAAGGAATCACTCTATACACGAAACGTTTCCATCCGGTTAGGTAAATAGGCCGCCAGGAAAACCACATACTTTGTGTGTTGCAGGAATTAGGAAAATATAACGAGAAAAATGCAGAAAAAATACGTTGGGAATCGAACCTACGTCCCTTGATTGTCTAGACCAGAGCCCGAACTACTGATTAAAGTTTAAAAAATCTACAACAACGTGCCTCAAGGAATGATTAGAGAGAAAAGTGAATTTTCTTTCTTTAATCAAGCCATAATAAAGGAAAATTTAAGTAATACTACTCAAGTATAAATTTGCCTCCTGACAAATTTCGCTAGACACCTGAATAAGTTTTTACGTTATCAAGATTATGGCGGCAGGCAATGAGTTTTTCAAACATATTATGATGAGGAAGCCCATTTCAACCCTATTTCCACTCAACAACACCCATTTTCACTGAACAATACCAGCAAAGAATCATAAAAGGCCGAAATACTAACAACAGGGAATTCGAAAAAACGTAGATATAGGTATTTTCTAGGATTAAAACGGTTCAGGCGGGCTTGAGATGTCAGTGTTTATGGATCAATATACATCAACAGTTTAAATTAATTAAAACAACAGTATAAAACAAGAAGTGATAATAGCGAGCCAACCTTGAGTCATTAGGATCAGTCTGGAGCCGTGGAACAACTTGGAAACGACCTGGACTTGTAGCGATCCTTGACGGACGCCAAGATCTCACTCTTGTTAAGGCAAAAGAAACCAGACTCTGCACGGGCACCACCGGACACAACACAAAATATTTTTTTCAACTTTCGATTCAATATGAAAGGGTAAAAAGAGCGGTAAATGGTAAAGAAGAAACGATCGGAGTTGGAGCGATTCGAAAGAAATTCCAAGGTAGAAAGGGCCAAGACCGGTCTGGAACGCGTATGAGGACGTACTGGTTAGCTGCAAGGTGGACGGAACGCTAAGGCCGTGTGGGGGGTAAATGATCACTTTCACCATCTGGAATCCAAAATACCAAACCCAATTACAAAGCCGTGTGAACTTCCGTATTATGATAATTGTGTTTTGTGGTCCCTGCAAGAATAAATTATATTGGTTGCAGCGACTGCAGGTGGAGCGTGGCAATCTTGTTGGGGTTCGCGGAGCATCGTTTCTCATCGTGAGCTTAAGCTAATGGATGATACGAATACAGAATTAGTGATTTAGAACGAAAATCATGATGGGGAAGAGCCCGTTTTATAAAGATGGAGAACAAATGTAGTAATCACCAACTTCTTCATGATAAGCCCTCGCATCGGTAAAATCAAGTTCTGCTTGTAGAAATTTATAATGAAGTGATTACATAGTGACCCCCATCCCATCCGTTTGCTGAGTTCAGACCACTGAGAATACAAGATCTTCTATCTTCACCTTCTATTCTCAGTGGTTCACGCCCATGTTTGAATTTGTTCTTCAATAACGAGTGAATATTAATGACTGGTTGTTGCAGGGGAAAATTCCGATGAAATTGGCTGGGTGTTATACGAAGAACCAAAAACTTGTCCCGCTTTTAACAATTCTAGCACTCCTATTGATGGGCAACCACCTAGTCGAGTATTAGCCCTGGAATAGGAAATGTATGTTCCCTTGAAATGCATAATTATTTAGGACCAAATGGCATCGGCAGGCATCGTATTTCTCGAACAGGAATTCTAGGAATAGGACAAACAGTCCTCAAGTTTCACTATTCTTTCTAAAATTTCTTTAAATTTAACACAGGTAGGTAAATGGGTATTACAAAAACATGATAATGAATCATCTGGTCTAGTGCAGAATACCATCATGCACTATTTTACATAGGTACCTACATAAAAAGTATGTACACGAATGTACATCATCATGCACTATTTCGTGCATGGTATGGTACTATGGTATCGTATAATGCTATTTTTCACAGAGCTTAGCTGCATTTACGTAGAACAGGGATTTTTTCAAGCCTTTTCGAGCGATTTGCTAGCATTTTTCAGCTTTGACTGCTTTTCCCAGGAAAACAATGGGGATTTCAAAAAGTGTCAAATAATTCAAGTTGTACAAAACTAAACTTTGGTCAATTTGAAACCAATTTGAGCTTCCCACGATTGACGGTAGCCTAGTACGCCACTTGGTGTAAATTGGGGATTATGGCTTCATAATCCCTCTCGAAAGGGCTTTCGAGAGGTTTTCTAGCAATTCCCAACTTTCACCACGTCTCCCAGTAAAAAAAAACAAGTTTTTTCGAAAAATGTTAGAAAAGTAAAGGTATAGAAGACGAGGACTAAAATCCAACAATTTGATACCAATTTCAGCTTCCTACGATTGAATGTTGCATTTTCCCACATTCCTTCACCCCTGGACAACAATCAGAAGTGAAACCTGGTTCAGAAGTTTGTTCCTGCTGAACTGCTGTTAAGTTCCTGAACCACCTTCTCGTTGGCACCGGTTCAGGCACAGTTCAAGTCACCCACTGAGGTAAGCAGGTACCTTACTTTACCTTCTTCGTAATCTCTTTGTAGGGGTCACACCCAAAGCCAGGCAACATTTTTCCCCAATTGCTCATCTGCAGAAGATGCTGGTCTGTCGCTATATTTACTTCATAATTCTTAATAATCCACTAACATCAGACACGGTTCGCACCCATTTTGGTACTTTCCGTTAATAAATATATACCTACCTACAAATATTAGGCAGGTACGCAAAAACATTAGGGTGTTTTAATAACATGCTTCCTAATCATTCATTAGTATACATTTAGGTATGTGAGCAGAAATTCATCATTGCCGCCATGTAGTAATAGTTTCGAATATACCAAATAACAACCCGTTTCGCCAAACAACTAGATTCGTACGAGATCTTTGAAGTTGCCCAATTCTTGGCCAACTCCTCAACAAGGATACGAGATTTTCCCCAGGTTTATCAAGTCAAGCAGTGAATGGATGACTTGAGAAACAGCTCGTTAGCCGCGAAGGTAATTCGGTCTACCGAAAGAACTATCTACAGTGTTGTGCGGTACATCATATTCGAATGTGCGCCTATGGCTAGGGTTGACCAGACGTCCTTTCTTTTGGAAGGGCGGCACTACTTTTCAACCCGTGGTCCTGCCGTCCTTCAGAACCCTTGGAAGGACGTCTGAAGGTACTTGATGGGGAACAGAAAGCCAACTTCTAACCAGCAGCTCACATTATTAATATTATAAAGTTAGGCTTCCGAAAATAGGTAGGTACGCTTAAGAATTATTATGTTGAGCTAGTCAGCGTACTATGACCAGCCAGAAGTTTTGTCTTGTTAAACTCAGCGACCCCCCCCCCCCCCCTCCAAGTCATCTTGGGGGTCTCGTGTTGATTTTTCGTACACCCATTCTCTAGGTGCCCCTGATGATGTGTACCAACTTTCAAACCTCGCGACCATCAGGTGCCGGAGTTATAGAAGTTTGAAAATCGCTATTTTTCACGTTTTTCTATTTGTCATTGTTTTGCGCACACATTCTTTAAGGAGGTGCTTTTTGTGCATTTTGCCCCCCCCCCCCCCACCACCATTTTGAAATTTTTATGCATAAGCAGGTATTGAGAATTTTTTTTTTTTTGAGGCTATACAGCATAATGGGTCGAGATGAAATTTTGCACACACATTTCACATTTAGGTACCTACTGAGAAAAAAATGTTTAGGAAGGTACTGGGAAAAAATACGTTTACTTCACCAATCAATGCAAAAAGACGTGACATCCCCCCCACCACCACAGCCCTGTTGTAAAAAGTTAACCGCCAAAAAATGTAGGTACGGAGTAAGTAGGAACTGAGTAGGTAGTATTGAACAAGTAGGTATTCCGTAGGTAGTACTGAGTAAGTGGGTACTGAGTAGGTGGTAGTACTGAGTATGAACTAAGTAGGTAACACTGAATAGGTAGGAACTAAGCAGGTAGCACTGAGCAGGTACTAAGTACGTAGTACTGAGTAGTTAATAAGTAGGTACTGAGAAACCTGTGTACCTTTTTTTAAAGATGTTTCGGGAAAAGTATTATTTACGTTCGTTTACTTTTATCTCCTTAAACTGAGGTCCACGGTCATGGATCTCTTCGAAAAACCCTTCATGGTTTTGTACAATGAATTGTCCACAGAACACCATCAAAACATCCAACGTCCACAAAACACCATCAAACATACAACATCCAAAAAATACCTCCAGCTTAAACCTATCCGATGAATGTTAACAACGTTCTCATCTAGGTACAGTTCCAATGGCCCTTCTTTTTCATGTCGGAAAATATGGTCACCGTAACTATGGCTCCTACTGTTGGGTCAAACAGGCAACAAATCTAGCAGAAATTCTTCAAATTTAGCAGAAACCGTACTACATCTGCTGTTCCTGTCCCAATTAAAACTTTATGCCCACTACGATAGGTCCATAATTACGAAATTACTTATCTATGATATGTATTTTTTAACAATACTTTTTTCACAAAGATAAATACAGGTAGGTTGAAATGTTGGAAATACTGTGAATATAGTGCATTAGTAGTACATCTGTGGAGATAGCACTGATATACCTATTCACAGAGTTGACACTGATTTCTTCAAGATTGATCAACACTTCTGTCGTGAGTCCCTCCCGGGAACACTCCTCTAATATTTAAGTTCTCACCAACATTCTAACGCCAAACTTACTTTCCGCAAATAAAGATATGAGTGGGGATACGGGCGACAGAACCCAGGGTACACAACCTGGGGCCCCACCACCAACTCCCTACAGGGAGTTGGAGGGAGAGGCCTCCAGTTCCTATAAAACCCTGGATCCTGGAGCTCCAGCTTCATTCGACACTTCCTCTAACTAGCTCTCTCTCTTCTCTCCTCTACCTTGCTCCCCCTCTCAGATGATCGGTGGATTACCGCCGCCTGAGAATACCTTCTCCTTCCTTGTCTAGATGATCGGTGGACTACCGCCGCCTAGACAAGCACCTTCTCACCTAGATGATCGGTGGATTACCGCCGCCTAGGTAAATTCCTTCACTCACCTCCATCTCCTCCCAAAGTCGTAGATGATCGGTGGATTACCGCCGCCTGGGTAAATTCCTACACTCACCTCTATCACCCCTTAACAGGGCGTAGATGATCGGTGGATTACCGCCGCCTGCGCCTTTCCTTTCCTCACGCCACCGTGATGAAATTCTAAATTCATCACAACTTCCCTACTGATTAAAACGGTGAAATGCTATCAAGTTTTCTTGTTTACTGTGTGCCTTATGCAAAAGTGGGTAAATTTGCGACACATACTCATCAACTTGGGTTCATGTAGTCCATCCACATGAATTCAAGGCATAGAAATTTGCATCAAATTTGTAAATTACTACAGCCGAGACTTCGAACTGTTCGTTCTGGAAGATTAACCCTAATACCAACCACGAATCATCAGTTGGTATGTTCCGACAGCCAGTCCTGGACCATTCCAGGATGGAAGTGCGTTCTGCAATTGAGAGGACAGAACCGTCCAGGATTGAGTCCAGAACTGCGTCTTGTCCGAACGCACGCTGATGATTCCGAACGGATAACCTGAAGCATTGCGCATAGAGTGCGCATGTGCAGGATCAACAACAGTCCTCGAAAAAATCCAGGACTGCTATAACTAGTCCCGAACTATCTTGGACTGTGTCCGAACAGCCAACTCCCGATCCAGGACCAGTTCTGGCGCTGTCCGAACGCACAAAACGGGGCGTGGCTCGGAAAGAAAGGATTTTCAGAAAAACCGAAATGTTGAATGGTTCGAATACAATGTGGTCATTCCCAACAACCATCATATATTATGGCCTTTCAGTAGCGTTTTAGATGATTATGAACATTAAAAAAACCACAGTCATGCAGCATGGCTATAAGAGCGAATTTTCGAAGTTTTCGGCATCTTCCTCCTCCGCCTAAAATTTTCTGAAAATTAATTTTTGGCCAATGTTTTCCCAACTTGATACCATACAAAATTAAAACAGGAGTAGTTTTACGCAAAGTAAAATTTGGGGTGGAAGAGGGAGGAGGGGAAATCAAAAATGTTTTGAATACCAGAAGAGTAGGTATTGGATACGTAACAAATTTTTTGTTCCATTTTTTGCCGAGTAACACCTCGGTTTGTAGATTTTCCAACGCTGAACACGATGGTGAAGTCAGAATTGCGATATCCCATTCCGTTATCAGATTAGAGCAGACGAACCAGGAAGAACATCTCAAGAAATAACCACGTTCCTTCATCTTCAAAGTACTCCAGTTTGAGAACGGAATGAGATATCGCAATTCTGATTTCACCATCGTGTTCAGCGTAAAAAAACCTTTAAAATGAGGTGTCACTTGTCAGACTGTTTCATTTTGGGAATTTATGGGTAATTTCCCCCCCCCCTAAAACTCCCCAAAACTACCCCTTAGAGTGACCCGATTCTGCCCATCTTCGAACTTAGCCTGTCGATTGCCAAGACAGATTTTTCGTGCAAATTTGAACTTTTTATCTCGATTCTTTCGAGAGTTATCGTCTGGAATGACATATATATATATATATATATATATATATATATATATATATATATATATATATATACATATAATTTTTGGTGTCTTTCGGCAGTGAATTCAGGATGGTCTGAAACGGATTTTGGTATAAAAATCTTTCAGAAATTCGAGTTTTAAAAATTTTGGACCGAGAACAATAGCTTCCTTTTCTTCGAAAATTCGCTAATATACACAGCATCGAACTAGGTGCTTCCATCAGGTCAAGGCTGAAGAAGTCCTAGTAAAGGCCTTTTACGATCAATAACTTGACCTCATCCTCATACTCATCGATTGGTCCCTAAACCACCTACCGCCCTGATTCATAAATCCACCTCATCAAATATTATTCTGATTACCATCATATTATGTCACTTCCAAGAACCTGACTCATTCAGTTGAACACCACGTGAGGACCATAAAAATTCAGTAATCGGCACTTTAACTTGAATGCCGGATGTTTTGTTTACAACTTCTTTATCACTCGTCACTCACCTACCTGCCGAATTGGACGTCAACTGGTTGCTACATAATTTGTGATATAACGCCCCAGTAGGAGATACCTACGTGTAGGTACTGTCTATTCTGGATTTCGGGTTTCTCAATTTGGTTGAATTTTATAGCATTATCTGTCAATTTGAACCGATTCGGTATAGTTTTTTTCTGGTCACATGTCGCTAGGTAGTACTAAAGAAAATGTCTTTCAGGTACGAATTAATAAGTAGATTTTGAAGAATAAGCGGTCATACAAGCCCTCATCAGAGATGTAAAGGGGGTAGAAATACCCATTGGGGTATTGGGTATTGGGGGATACAGAGTTAGACTGTTTATTTACCCTGGCACCTAACCAAAAAGTGAGCATTTATTATTTTTCGTAGAAAAATACAGCGAGGGCAGCAACGACTAGCAGAGGATACTGACAATGAAGTTATATTTGATGAGGACAGCCTGCACTGTTTTAACTTATTTTTTTTAAATATTTGAAGTTTGAGCATTTTTAAACTTTTGAGCCCACTCGCACCCATCATAACCAACAAAGTTTGCTAATAAATTAGTCAAGGTGTGTAGATCCCTTCCAATAAATTGGCATTCATTTTGTCATGCGATCAAACGGTCAACAAAGTATAGGTCGAAACACGTCACAGTTTGGTAGGTACGTGGGAGGTAGGTATCTCTCTCACAACAAGAGGAAAGTTCTGCGGTTTACAAGGACAGATATAGCTTTCAATCTTCAATCCAGACTAGAACATCAATGGTTCACTAGTTCTCCCACAAGTGGGATCCCGGCTCCCGAACTAATTTCAACTGTAGCTGAGGGGGTATCGGTGAGTCCATTAGCAACAAACCGCACAGCTCCGGAAGATAGCGATAATGTTACCCCCACGTGAAAGTCAAGCCGCTCAGAGGTTATCGGACAGAAGAGAAATTGAAGGGCTCGAATGATGAAAGTTGACGAGGGTCGATAAATCACGTCCGGCAGTGGAGGAGCTGGACGAAGGAATCCATTCAGCAAAATGTTCAAAGTTGTTCACACAACTGCGAGCAGCTTGGATTTCATCACGCAAGCCTCAAAACAGCAGCTCTGGGGCCCCGAGTGATTCGAAAACGACTTCAGCTTGGTTTGAACTTTGTCTGGGTGAGGTAAGATGGCAGCCGAAACTTTTTCAAGCACCTAGTGCAATAAATAGGTGATTTATCGGAACTGGAACATAGGCTTGCTACACAGAAATGAAGAAATTACATCTCAGAAATAACTCAACGAAAGTAGCCCACTCCGGTTTTGATACACAATTCTTATGGTCTCCACAATATAATCACCATCCACAAAAGAAATAACAAAAAGATTTTTTTAAGTTTAAAATAAATTATTAGGTACCTACTTGAGCATACGAAAAGTGGAATTTGGAAACACATTAGGTACCAACTTTTTTTCCCTATCAATCGACGATGCCGGTATATTATTGTTCCAGGTGACAAGCGAAATGGATGAATGAATATGAATTGAAGTTCCACGGGCGATATTACGCAAGACCGAGCCATAAATTCAACGGAATGGAAAGTCTTGTATAATAGGATTTGAAAGTCATGGGACGTCTATTAGTCTGAGTGCGGTTAGAGCGTCCCTTTTCTTCAAAAACAACTATCGATAAAACGACTGTAATAATGGATATCGAAACACATATACGTCCCTGTTGATGGTGTTATCGTTTTTCGCTATTGTTCATTGGCTTCAGCCTTCGGGGTTTTCGGGAAATTACTTCGAGAACAATAATTTGGCGCAGGACATCTCCAGTTTTTTCCCACTCGGTGTTCTGCTGGAGCTGAGGCATTCAACCCTGCATATGCCTGCTCCTGCGCCACAAAATACAGTGAAATCCACCACCACCATAATATCCCCGTTGTACTTGTAGCAGGTATCTATTATAATATATATAAAGGTACAAAATATTTTTGGGAATTAATCCTCTGATGTTGTACCTATAACTGCATAATATACAAAAATCATGAAAATTCTAAAATTAATAATGGAATTTGAACGTGAGGAATGCATATAAGAATGGCAAAAAAACTATTCATAAATTGCATGCACACTCATACATTGCGCTTGATATAAAAATCTGAATACCGTCTGATAGAGAATTAGGTATTATGTACATTGAATGAATGAATGTTGGGTTGGGGATTATTAAACAATTAAACAATTGCGGAATCGTGCCGGATTTGCGGATCAACACATACATCGATACAAAACGTTTTTTAGTAGATAAATGATTCGATACGTTTCTGTATACGGGGCTAGCTCAGTCACAAATCATGAAGAAAGAAAACAGTTTGTTGAAAGTTCCCACCACAAAAAAGGATTGAGCGGATGTTACAGGAAGGACCGTCTGTTTCCTGTCTTTGGAAACAGACCTTGTCGTTTGACCTGTCTGGTTCTCTAGTCGCTCGACTAGAAAAACAGCCTAAGATTCACCGAAATGTTTTTGGTCGCTTAACGTCGACCAAAATTAATGAAATTCGGTAGGTAGTTTCTATTCGGGTCATATCCAAGCAGTGAAAAATAAGGTAAGTTTTCAAAACGCCGTAGCTATAATAATATTTCAGTAGAAGAGGTTTTCTTCGCGAATCTACGACGGCTCTGAATTTGAAACGTCAGCGACATGAGCTTGTATCAAACGGTCTTTCAATAGTACAGCTCAGCTATCAGTGATACACCTGATAAAAGATCAGTCGTGAAATGGAATTTGTTGTTTTATGAATGTTTTATGTTCTGAGATACTCTCTGAGCCCATGGAATGAGGAGGAGGGTAAGTTACAAAAATATAAATAAATAAAAATAAAAATATAAAAAAAGTTACGAGTAGGGAAAAATGGGTCTCTACTCCACCTGGACGCAACCTTAAGGAACATTTTTTTTTTCTGCAACAGCCCAGGTTTGCACTCTGCAGCTTCTGATTTCGAGGGAAATTATAGAAAAACATCTCCAGTAATGGAGTACAACGTTTTAAGTAGTTATTTAGCAACTTTATATTAATAAACAATAATTTAAAAAAGCCTTCGAAATGGTGTGGGTAATACCGCCATATGGGGGGGAAGGAGGAATGAACACGCCAATTCGAAATATTGGAATTACGATTCATTGAACTGAAAAACGGAATATTCAAGTGTGCAACTGCGCTTGAGGTAGGCAAGTATTTAGGTACCAACTTAGGGATTAGATTTTGCCCGGCTTGGATAAAGGTAGGAAAATCTCCATCCCAGGTAACTTCTCACCATGTTAGGAACTCAACTGACAAGGAAAGGTAGGTTCATTTGAGGTTGACTAACAATGACCACATCAACACAATAAAAGTGGAACGTATATATACCTATAATATAATGAAAGGGTTTTAAATAAAAAACCTCCCACGAACCTTATTTCCCGCTATCCAACAATATTACATGGTAATATTAATATTAGGAAGGCAGGTAGGCACCTGGATACGGAATATTATTCAGTAGGTACCTAGGTATATAATAAATATGATTAGGTAAATAGAAGTAGATACTAATAGAACTAGGGTATCACAATATAATTCTTCTTCTCAGTATTAATAATAGGTGTTAATAATATTACTCAGTATTAATAATAGTTGATCGTTATTAATAATACTCAGTATTAATAATAGGTGTTCGTTAACAAAAATCCAAAAACTACTTGGCGGCTAGTAGGCAGCAAAATCATCGGGTATAACTTAAATCACTCGCGGCGGAATAGTGGAAATCCATAGAAAAAAACTTTTTTTTTTTACGGGAAAACGTTAAATTTAAGGCACTCACGGTTGAACCAAATGTTCCACTTGAAAATAGTAAACTTTAACTTCATTCTATAAAACAAAACCGCGACTTCTGCTCGACTAGCAGTACGAATATAACTTAAATCACTCGCGGCGGAATAGTGGAAATCCATAGCAAATCATCATCATCGGGTCTTCTGCAGTTCACTCTCTGAACTTATTTTGGGAATTATTGAACTTATCATAGCCGTTTGACAACAAAGTACCAACTGGTTCCTCTGGACAAATTCAGCACACGCGCAGACGAATCTCAACGTCGGATTCTGATGAATTTTATCAGGGACAAACACGTTAATAACACTTTTGTATAGTTCTAAGGCGGTTTCGAGAGTACTGCGTATCGAAGCCCGCAGGTGTACAGCAAATAAACCAGCGTAGAAGAATTTTCAGCGTTTTTAGCATCATCATTCCACAACGTCAGGAATCAGAAGAGCCTTCAGCGTGCAAGAACATGAACACCGTACTAAGTATGAAGTTGGTCATTTTAATGTTATTAACGTAACTTAATTATTCAATCCTGAGTAATGCATGGGTATCCGAAACAGATGGTACTAGTTACAGTTTACCACAAATTTCTTGAGCACAGGAGGGTTGTAGTAAAGTAGTTCTAGAACCAGGTGACTAGTTGGAATCGACAGAGCTCTGGGTTAAAAAGAAACATTCTCAAGAAGCTTCTTCGTCTGGCAGAGAAAAACCTGTGGTAGCCGCCAGGGGACGAGGAGTCGATGAACTGAGGCCAGCTGGTTCAACTTAGGCGTCACCCGAGTCTTCTTCCTCTTGCAGTGTCCAGACCTCGACAAATCTCGTCGAGAGGTATAAGAGTTTCTAGTAGGATTTCAAAATTTAGCGTAAGCATAACTAAATAAACCTAGTAAAGGGTGAATATACCAAGTATGCCAAAGAAGAGGGTACGGCGACTTAGTCCTTCAAGGGTTCAGCCCTTGAATCAGCTCTTATTGTCCTAGCAAACAATTTTGTGAAATTGGCCAAATCCCGCACAACTTTAGAAATCAAATTTTTGATGAGTAATATTTTTGAATTTTTCGTCAATGGTCGGAAGTTGATTTTAAGTAGCTGGAAGTAAGTTTTATTGTTCTGTGTAAGTTTTCTATGATTTTTTAAATAACAATTTCAAGTGTGCGTTCACAAAATATGCTGTACAAACTCATCGCCTCTTCCCGATTCTTTATTATTATTTCTTTATTAGTCCTGAATGCATTCCAACCAGAATTAGCTGCGAGCACCTGCGACCTTCAGAAGCCTTCATTCGAAACAAATCGTGCACACAAATGGTGGGTTTAGGAGTGGGCAGCCCTCTTTCTCCACTCATCTTGGTCAGTATTCCGAGCCACTTGATCGGTTTCAATTATTATTGTTCGAATAAATTGCGCTTACAAAGGCAACAAATTGTGTGAATTGCACTACTTAACAATAATCAGGATGAAAGTAACATTTTATTCTGCTTTCTCCTCACATTTTTACCGTCTAGACAGAGTCTTGTTCGATTCAGCGTGAAGAAATACGTTGTAAACAAGCTTAACTTACCGTTTTTGAGGTATATTTTGGGTGTTTCGGCTATTACCTCAATAGTGGACATTCCTACCGAATCGGAGATGGTCTATATCGATTAAGCGTGAAATAAACAAATAGGATTCAATGTTGAAAACGCCAAATTACGTGGTTTTTATAGCTTTAACGAGTTTTGATCGTTTTCCCACCGTTTGGAACCACTGTGCGCCGCTCCGCTGTGTTTTAGGACCATCGAATTATACCTCGATCCACATAGGATGTAGTATAATTCGATGCATAGGACTAAGTCCCCCATTCAAGCCGCCAAGTAAACCAGCGTCACGTCGTGACCCCCCAAAAAGCCTTTCATTTCATATTCCTGGCCCGCTGGATTTTCGAATGTTTTTTTCTCCCCTCAGGGGATTTCGACAGTTCGTCTCGGATTCGAAGGTGAGAAAATCAAACTGCTCGAAAGCTCGGACAATTATCAGTAACCAAGAATGGCTGGGTATACTTATGATCGCTACGTAACGGGTGAATCGGTCCGTAATAGGCTTGGATTTCGCCACATCGACAAATTTCGCGTTTTCCGGTCTGCCGGGCGGGAAATGATGACGATTAATCGTACGCGCGTTGGCTTCGAGTTTAGATCATTCATGATCCACGCAACAAGTTCTGTGTGGCACATATTGACCAACAAGAAAACGGCACATATTGAGAGATTGACAAAGCAGGCGAGATATGCCACTGGTTAATAATAACAATAACCTATGTTCATTAATTCATCGAATTTCGGTATCTCCCTTTTGTGGTAAGCCATCTTGTAATGTGGGATAAACACAAAATAAATGGAAATGGTGTGATAACACTAATTTATTAAATACACAAAGCTTTTCACTCAAATTCTGAGCATCATCAGGTAAACACAGATAGAAGTGAAACCTCCCACAAACTTCCTACCCTGACTTGGCATGTTATACAATATTTCTGTCTACACCTGTTGTTATGGAGGGAGGACTTCATAAGTCTGCCCAATTGCACCCTACATTAACTTATTGCACAGAAGGTATTGATATATCTTTTTATGTAAATTATAGTATACAATGTATTGTTTACACGTATTTGTTATGTAGTTACATGTTTACATGTATGTGTAAAACGGTACCTACACAAACAATACATTGTATACTATAATTTACATAAAAAGATATAGCAATACCTTCTGTGCAATAAGTTAATGTAGGGTGCAATTGGGCAGACTTATGAAGTCCTCCCTCCATAACAACAGGTGTAGACAGAAATATTGTATAACATGCCAAGTCAGGGTAGGAAGTTTGTGGGAGGTTTCACTTCTATCTGTGTTTACCTGATGATGCTCAGAATTTGAGTGAAAAGCTTTGTGTATTTAATAAATTAGTGGTAAGCAAAAGGTGCATTTATTTTGTGTTTATCCCACATTACAATAACCTATGCTATCCAAACAGGAACGTGTTCATAATATTGTAGAAAAATCACAAAAATATTATATTTAAGAAATCTCAACTGGAACTACCTACAGCTGAAAATAATAATAATAATATTAAATAATAGGTAATGAAACAAACAAAATTGACTTGGAGCTGACTTAAAGTAAGTTGCCTACACAAAAGGTTAAGTTAGTTATTCAAAAACAAGTGACTTGCATGAAAAAATCAGCTCCAGAGAGGATTTACTGGTGACAGGTGTAGGTGAGTTTGTTTAGAGGTGTTAAAAAGTTTTAATACACTTAAAAGACTGTTGCAAAAGGAAGAGGTTATATGGAAAACTTGACAATCGTGAATATTTTGCTGCGGGACACAAGTTACAAGTCACTGAACGGATATTTGATCAAAGCAAGGGGGTTGAATGAAAGCCAAGCAATATTATTGCGCAATATTTGGGTTTATGTAATAAAATTGACCGCGCGTTGTTGATTTAATATTTGTTGGGAGTAATAACTGTACGAAATTTTTAAAAAGCTTGATATTTACTGCGCAATATGGGGAAAATATTGCGCCGTGTTTGGGCAATATTGTACAACATCGCGTCAGATGGTATCGACAAGTGGTGGACAGCGTGTCGCGATGGCGGACAAAACCCGTACCGATAGGTTCCTTTTGGAATATATCGGCGTGCACCACGCACTTCCGGCTCTGGACGAGCAAAGATCGCGCAAAAAAAAGTTCGAAAACCATTTTGCTCGCATATTCTCAGTTCATAGACTACTTTTCTCTGTTTTGTAACCCCTGTTTGGCCCACTTCCGACCTTTTCGTTTCTTCATATTTGTTTGCACTTTCGCCCACAGCGATCAAAATGCAGCAAACTTCAGTGCCACCGCAAGAAATGCCAGCAGGGACCGGCAATAATATTTACACCCATCAATTCATCGAATTTCTTTATGAACCTTATGTGGTAAGCCATCTTGCAATGTGGAATATACAAAAAATAAACCTTTCGCTTACCACCAATTTATTCAGTACAAAGCTTTTCACTCAACTTCTGAGCATCATCAGATAGTGTTACGTGGTACATGTTATGTGAGTACCTATCTGATGATGCTCAGAAGTTGAGTGAAAAGCTTTATACTGAATAAATTGGTGGGAAGCGAAAGGTTTATTTTTTGTTTATTCCATAATTATTTACATCTATGCCCGCCTTGCACAATAGTAGGATCTTTTTCGTTATGTGTCAGCAATCCTAAATTATTTTCTATTAACGTTGTAATGAAACTAATACCTCATACCTTTATTGAAGAGGCCAGTAGGCGACAATATCACTGATAATTTGTTGAAATAAGTCTTTATCCTTGTTCCGCCGACGCCACAAAAATTCACACAAATATGAGTCAATCATAGAGCGCCGCGTACCGCACTGAACTTTATTCCGATGTTTTGCAAGCCGCCAGTTACTTTCTACCGTTCTGTGCTGACACATAACGGAAAAGATCCCAATAGTATTGCACACCCATAAATACTGCCTCCACACGATTCAATTTAATGGCACAAACCCTGCCATGTGCTCATTAATGCTGCACCTCTATGAGGGCTACCGTCGATTTATAAACGCCAGTGCAAATAAGTTGAATAACAGCCTACTACATTCTCTCTCTTGCATTCGAAATTCGAAGCATTAAATTTTCTTCAACTTGACGCGTTCTATTCATTTCATGTGTATAAAACGCAACCTAATATGTTATTATTATAAATCCAAGTTACGAAAGCTATATAGGTAATGTCCCTACAGTTTCCTATGTCCATGTCTTTGGACAAAAAACTTGAGTTGTTCCTCTTCATTTAAACGCGCAGAACCCGTACCTGCGCGTAGCATCCGGCCTTGAGACCCTACAGACAGGTGAGAACTACCTAACGCAAAAGCACGCAATAAAGGGGTTTCCCGTGTAAATATCAAAACCTCGCCGTATCAGCACGCCTGGAGTGCGAGGTATTCCTTACTGAGGAGACCTGGGGGCCTATTCACTAAAATAGATAGTGGAAAGAGATTATCTATTTTGAAAATCTCCCGCGAGAGATAGTCTCCCCCGGGAAGACAGTCTCTTCCAATGTCTCCGGGTTCGTCTATTTTACAGAATAGCTCCAGAGACTTTGAGAAAGAGATATGGATCCTAATACACGAAAATGCCATAGTATCCATGAAGTGCGAGATGTTTGTGCCCCTGGGAGTTCAATTCCGTAATAATGAACGCATTTCTTAGTAATACCTATTCAATGGGTACCTACCTACCTCAATCCATACTTGGACGTTTTTACTCACGAATCGGATAAAAGTTTAAATGAAATTGAAAAAAGTCTCAATTATAAACAGAAAAAGTCGAATTAGGGGGCTTTTAATGCTTGTGTTATATTTATCTACACCTAATGAACCTCTTAGGTAGGTAGGTACCTACCTCAACCCATACTTGGACGTTTTTACTCATGAATCAATGATTATGTATATATTTTTAATTTAAATTGACTTACCTTTATGAAATGAAAGAATACACGATCAAAAGTACCGATGTGGTTGCGGATGAAGGAGGATATTACACGGATGAAGGAGGATATTACACGATCACTGTGAAACAAACGAGAAATAGACTCTCTCTTTCGAGGGAAGACACCTAATTAGGTGTCTCTCTGAAAGAGATCGAGAATGCCAAGATGGCCGCCAACTCTCTCTTTGAAAAGTTACTGAATAACCCTGTCATGGATACTATAAAAATCTATTTGGCCCAAAGAGAGAGTTGGACCTGAAAGAGATGTCTCTTTGGCTTAGTGAATAGGCCCCCTGGTGGCGTATTTGCCAAGTGCCAACCTTGAACCCGTTAGTGTTAAGAAGTTACCAGACCGCTAGCTAAGTTCGCGAGCCTGAAGAAGACACAGGCACGCTCATTAACCGGAAACCTTCTTCTTCTTGTGCTCTTCCAAGTCTTTCCATGATGGTTTTTTCCGTTTTTAAGAACATTGTCAAAAGACGGAAACGAAAGAGTAAGCTAAGCACAGGCACCTACCGACAGGCTTGCACTACGCCTTGCCCAGTTTATTGACGGTTTTTCTGTAATTGATCGAACGCGAAGGAGCATTCGAAGTACCTAGCTCTTGGTACCAGAAAAGTACCAGAACAGAGGAATAACTTGAATATCGTATAGAAAGAAAATACGCTGCCAAGGACACGGCACAGAAGCTTCCTCGTGGCCTTCACAGTATGTCACCATTAAATTTTCATACATAAAGATTCAGATTAAAACGGGTTAATTAACAAAGATTCAGATTAATTATTATCGGAATTATTTAACTGTTATTTAATAATAAGGGTACCTAATTCGAAGTTAGTATTCATGCTTTAAGATAAAGTAATTAGTCCACGTATATAGAACTGAGAACGCAAAGAGTCTCCATCAAATTTCAACTTCCTAGGGTGAACAGGAGAGGATTTAGCACATCATGATGAATGTCGTATGGGACCTCAAGGGACCTTACCCGAATCACCCCTGAAAATCTGACCAAAACCCGTTCAAAATGATGGAGTTTTGACTGTAGCAAGAACATCTCGTTAGCGCCTCCGCAGAGGCTACCGTTGATTCGATCATGATGAAACTGATAGGGGACCATCTAGCGCTAAACCCACGCATTTCCTGAAAATTTGATTGAAATCTGATCAAAATTGTGGAAGTGGCAACTGTGGCAAGGAAATGTGGACAGACAGACGGACTGACAGACAGGCACTAAACCAAATTTGTTCAGGAGGCCCTGAAACGCAAAATGCAAGAGGAAATTTTGATTTTGGAGCAGAAAAAACATTTCCATTTCGAAAGTGAAAACAAAGCTGCCGCTGCCTTGCAGCCTCGGAATCAAAACTGAAGAAAACTCGGCGCTGCGCGCCTCGCCTGAGTACTACTTAGAGCCCTTGGCTAAAATTACAAAACATGAATATGCTTTAGCCTCATGATGTGCTCCTCGCTGTTTCTCTGACCCAAAATGTGGGTATCATTATGTGAGGCTGCACATTTGTTTTCAATACTTCATCCAGTAATTATTCAACAAATTGAATCTTGGAAACGAGGAATTATCGCCAATCTACTTTGCCCGATGGAGTCAGTACGAGTGAGAAGGAAGGGAAAAGGAGCAAAGAAAACTCGGCGCTCCGCGCCTCGCCAGGGGGCAAGCCCCCTGGACCCCCGGTTGCCTCTATTTACATACTTCGGACGAAATTATAGAAACACAGAATGTGTTTTACCTGAACCTAACTATTACTTCACGCTTTGTGTGTTTGGTTGGGAACGACTTGTAATGTCAAACTAAAGTAGGTTTGAAGCCCGTTTTAAAGTACAGCTTTCGTACAAGTACGCAACCACGAGGGACATTTTATGTCTTTGCGCCCCCTCCCGCACCCACACCACGTACCACGTACCTCGTTAGTGAGAATGATCACCTGTGTGTAAACAATTATTTAAACAATCACGCTCATACCGCAGCTTGTCGGCCACGCACTCCGCAGTGGTTAACGTAATATGGTTAGGTAAATCGAGAGCTATCCAACGAGTGGTGAACGATTTTTGTACGATGATAACTGGCGAAGTTAAAGTTCCGTAGCAACGAATCGGTTGTACGTGAAAATCATTACAAATGTTGTCGTCCCAGATTTCGTTACGAAATTTGCTTTTAGCAAATTTTCAAAGAAAATGAAGCTATTGCAATGGCTTCGAAATTTAAATAATATAAATTTTTGGAAATTTTCTTCATAGAAATCCGTTTCAGACCATTCTAAAACGATTCCTGAAATTTAACACTTTTTTATATGTATATATATATTTATATATATATGTGTCACTCCAGACATTAACTCTCGATAGAATTGAGATAAACAGCTCAAATTTGCACAAAAAATCTATCTTGGCAATCGAAAGGCTAAGTTCGAAGATGGGCGAAATTGGCCTACTCTAAGGAGGGTTTTGGCGCATTTAAAGTGCGCAAAAATTACCCAAAAATCCCCAAAATGTTATTTTCCAACAAGTGACCCCTCATTTTAAAGGTTTTTGCACGCTGAACACGATGGTGGAATCGGATTTTAGATATCTTGATCCGTTCTCAAATTAGAGCATTTAAAGTGCGCAAAAATTACCCAAAAATCCCCAAAATGTTATTTTCTAACAAGTGACCCCTCATTTTAAAGGTTTTTGTACGCTGAACACGATGGTGAAATCAGAATTGCGATATCTCATTCCGTTCTCAAACTGGAGCACTTTGAAGATTAAGGAACGTGGTTATTTCTTCGAAAATTCGCTCTTATAGCCATGCTGCATGGCTGTGGTTTTTTTGGCTAGTTAGGTCACGGCTAAAGCATATTCATGCTAAAAATTAATATTTGTACAATTATTTATTTACTGCCAATTATTACAGATATAACAACGTTGATATTTCTGTTGTTAAATATCTGAGCGAATACTATTATGTGAATGAGTAATTCTCAGTTAAACTCCTTAATCCGACTAACACACCACAGTCCATTTCCTATTAGATGAACAGGCCACACGTCCCAGTTTCATAGGACAGTCCTTTGTTTGTACCTTGGTCCCGGTGAACTGAGATGATATGGGAAGTTAACACTTTACACGGACATGTTCAATTGTTAATCCAATATCAAGTTTTGTAAGTTTCACGCCGAAAGAGGATTTACACTATTTACAGCATCCAATACGTTCAAATCTGGAATTTTTTCTCAGGATGGTTGGACAGTTTGATCTTGACGACAGCCTGACACCAGTACGATTAATATTACGGAAAATAGCAAACAATTTTGCATCCATAGATGGACACTGCAGGACATCTTCTCAAATAAAGATACATTCCGATTTCTTCGTAATGCAGGAGGGAAAGTGTTAGGTTTTCCCTCCTCACTTATCTTTCTCCGCCATTTCATTTCATTTCTTTGTTCTCTCCGTGCTCCTATAAGAATAATTTTGCAGACGGGCTGAACCTGGGGATAGTGGCGTGCTCTAAACAAGGTTACCTAGTTGCTCACCTCCCTCCATCCCACCGGTAATTACGGTGCAAGACTTCGCTTTTTCTTTCTTTCCTTTTTTGCATCAATTTGCCTAACACTACCCGAAGGTAGGTCTCATAGCTCTGAGCTTGGTGCGATGTTTCTGGTTTCAACATTGTTAATTTATTAACGAGTCGTAATTGGAAACTCACTACCTCAAGGAAAAAACCCTGTTCGTAAGGGTAAGAGTAGAATCATCAAGAACCCCTTGAAATTAATTGAGCGTGGGAAAACAAATTTTCCAACTTCAAATTTGAAATTTCCTCCCAAATTTTAAGAGCACCGACACGTTCTTCCCAATTTTTCAAGAGTCAATTTGACCAAATTCATGTGTCAAGATTATTGGCTATTGGCTGAATTATGTTAATTTCAAAGGCTTGTAAGATTTTGTAATGCTAATTATTTTCATCGACACCGAAACAAGTTTTGAAAAAATGCTTGCTTAAAGAAGCTTAGTATTTACGAACACTGATCACACTGATAACGACTGAGTAACGTACCTACTATAGTAAACATCATCCATTCGTCCCTAGATACAATAATTTCATTAATACTCATTAAAAAAAGACAAGGTTACCTGTGGTTACCTTTCTACGCATTCGTAGAGAAAACTAACGTATAACGTAGGTACTTGTATTGTAACTTGGCCGTTATGTACCTCGCGAAGTACGTATAAGTACAAAAGACACTAAAAACTACCGTCTTGCAAATTCTCTACTGACTTTATATCACACATACACAGTCTCACACGTATGAATTTTTAGCGCGGATTGGTTTAAAATGGTTTGATACGAATTGGATCACATGTTGCACCAATACATTACTCAAACCAACATTTCATCTGAGACAGGACCATTTCTATGGTTATACCGGGTGAAAAATAAAATAAAAACGTCTGCCAATTCGAGTAGGCAGTACAGCTTCCTCACTTGAATAACATGAACGTGTATAATAGTTGGGTAGGTTCATTCAGTGGATAGGTGGGAGTATCCATGCATGGATTAATGACTAAACGACTCAGATCACATGGACTAACAGAATTAGTTCGGTGGTTTCAGCTACCTACGACTTTTTTGCGTAGTTAGAAGCGTTACAAGGAAGCGGTCAACATTTCATGTTCGCGCATGCGCAGACGACATTTACAGCACAATTCCAGTGAAATTCGTAAGGAACTATCTATGTATTATTCCTGAACGACCCTCCAAGTTTGAACTCATTTCAACGATATTTAAAATCATGATGATATAATAATACGAGTGTATATAATGATGAGACAATGATTTCGACTTGAGACCAGCTGCGATCCAACCCGCGTGTACCACCAAAATTTCAGCTCTCTACGACCATTTTTCGAGTAGTTAGAAGCGTTACAACGAAATGGTCAACATCTCATGTAAGTGCATGCGCAGAAGAAAGTTACCGTACGATTTCAATGAAATTCATATGGAACTATCTAAGTATTATTCCTGATCGACCCTCCAAGTTTGAACCCATTTAAACGATACTTAAGGCAGTTAAAGGCGTTTCAAGTATTTCAAGTTTGCACATGCGCAAACGAAAGTTAGGATGCTTTTCAATGATTTTGGTATGGGATCATCTGCGACCCAACCCGCACCTACCCTCCAAATTTCAGCTCACTTCGACCATTATTTCGGGTAGTTATGGGCGTTACAAGGAACTGACTACAGACAGACACGGAACCAAAAATATTCCTCGATGTCTGAAATGCTAAACGGTAGTGGAAGTTTTCATTTTGGAGTATACACTTTTTACAATAATTTACCCATCAATAATACTTCAACGGTTGTTCAAGTTGCAGAAGTACCTACCAACAAAATACAGCCTCTTTTGGGTAGATGAGCCGTTTACTCAATCAGGAATTCAAGGCTTCCCTGCCTTCCGGTAGTGAGGAAGCCAAAAAATTGAAGAAACGTTTTTCGTTAAGTAGGTTGAAATCCCATTCCGATTGCTTTCCATTATGAATAAGTGTAAAAGTATTCTTATGTAAAATTTCAATGTTTCTTGGAATGTTCGATATCACGAAACTGTAGCATAAGAACCATCGCTAACACGCACCAAGGGCGAACCAATCTGGGAAGTGAGGATCCTTGAAGAATCTCAACTGCAAACCAACATCGAACGTAAGCGAATCGGTGAACAATGGAAGAACACACAGCCCTCATAGTGGGAGACGTCCTTGCTTATTGTTCAGGAAGGCGATTTTTTGTAACGGGACAAGCGACACCAGGAAGGTATAGGACTGACTGTATGGAGTTGGCGGTCAATTCATCAGAAGTACCCACCCAACAGCCAATTAGACGCCCATGGATACTTCAAGACGTCACTGATATCAGGGTAAAGCTGTGACCAAACAATGTATGGATGTATGGGTAATGTTATGGGTCATTATTCGTCTGTAGATAAAAAAATACTAGTCAGCAGATGAGTGAGTCGAATACCTAGTCAATACTACCTTATTTTCTTTCAAAATTCGCTGAATAGATGATCAAACACCGAAACAAACATTAAAATCGAATAAACACTCAAGGAAATTGAACTTTTTGTCGAACGATGCCACAACTGAGCCCCTCAACTATACTGTAATGGGTTTGGAAAGTTTTTCGAAAATCTACGATTTATTTATTTTATTCGCAAACAAAACACTATGTGACCGTTTCAGTGGCGTCAGATTTCCATTTCTTAAATGGTCGCATTCCACCGCCCATTAGGAACCTTCAAATCCTGTGAGTTCTGTTGCCTCGAAAAATTTAGTTCCAAATTTTTCATGAAACTTAAAAAATTCACCATCAATTGAAGCGACAAATCTTGAGGTCTCATTTGACACAGAATCTAATTTCCTACAGCTCTTGGTATTTTTCGCGAAAAACCTTAACTTTTTCCTATAGAATGGATAACTCCATTCAGGAACCCATTCAATATGGTAGGTATAATCGTGGTAGGTATAATTTCAAATATGAACTTTCATGTTTGTACAGATGACTTGGGACCTCTGTATATGACCCTAGGTAAGAAGCTGAGCGTAAGCTATACGTATTTATGGCAGTACTTGCATTCCGTCTTCCCTATGGTTATATAGGTTTTCCAAGTCAAATTAGTAATTTTCCAAACCAAATTAGGATTTTTTCAAACCGCATTCAGACTTTTGTAAAACCGAATTCACACTTTTCCTAACCAAATTAGGGAATTTCTATTTTAAATTTAGGATTTTTCCATTTCTAATTAGGAAATTTTAACGAACTAAGCTATCTGCAGTGTTTCTCCGTTTGGCTGTCTCTCTGCCCCACGCAACAGTATAGTAGGTAGTTCAACAATATTATGAATACCACTCATTATCAGAACCATATTCTGGAAGGTGGTGAAACAAGAAATGATCCATTTTGAGGGAGGCCTGTTTGCTGAAGTGAAGAAGTAGGTAAAAAATACAGCTTCGGTAGTTTAACCATTTAGTTTAAATCTGTTTTTCAACAACAGAAGGTGTGGCCGGTTGATTAGGACAAATCCTAAATTTAAAATGGAAAATTCCACATTTGGCTTGTGAAGTCTGAATTTGGTTCGGAAATATCCTAATTTGGTTAGGAAAATTTCTAATTTGACTTGGAAATCCTATAATTATTCTTGTGGCAATAAATAATAAAATAAGTTGAATCAGTCAGTAGGTGTCAGTACAACCTCCAACGGGAAAAAAACTACTACCAGCATAATGTGAAGCCATTTGTTATAAAGAACAATTTGCTCAAAACCGGTTGTTGTTGAGAGGTTCACGACAGTTCAGAAAAACAGATGTTGTGATGGTCAACGGACCGTTCCCTTGTTGCATTCTGTTCAATGGAATCCTGAATCATCGGGTCAAGGCGCAAGTATCCGTTTCCTTTCAGATTCAGTGAAACTCGAGGTTGGTCTGAAATGAAGGTATTGTGGAAACTAAGTGATACTCATAAGTACTAATAAAAACTGCAACCTCGGAAATACCGAACACTTATTAAATCTAACAACATTAATTTATAGTAATCAACCAGTCAAAATGATTGTGGACGTACGTGGACAAAATTCCATTTTTCATTCTATTTACATAATCACCAATGTAATTACGGTTAGTTAGTACACCAAAATATAAATTCATCCATATCAAGAGGCCTGTATCACTGGCACTAATTTTCTATTTTTCTTACCGTTCCAAGATTTTTCAAGATTATTTTTCAAATTACTCATAATTTCAGTTATTTCCACATGAAATGTCACAGATTTTCTTACCTTTCCGGCGATGACGGCTTGAACGGTGAGAACCTGGGCGGGTTTGTGGTACTCGAGTACCTCCCCTGGGAGGACATGTCCCACCCCTGGGTCGAACCATACCAGCTCTCCCTGAAACAATTGAAAAGAATCAATATTGAAAAGTAGAGATGGTCAGTAGAACATCCAGCAAAAAGGTCGGAATTTTATAATACCAGCTCATCAAAGATAACTGATTCCGAGAGGGATTAACAATGTCAAGATATAATATCTGGGTAGGCAGTACAATTTCCGTCGACCAACGATAGTGAACCAAAAAAAAAAAAAAATTAAAAAATCGAATATTTCAAAATCAGTTAATAATTGACAAATCAACTAGGAATAAATAATATTTGTGATAAAAACTAATGTTGTTGGAAGAACACATATTTCAATGTCAATTTCCAGTCACGCGTACAACTGATCTAGACACGTCTCGCCCGCCAAGAAAACCGAAGAACTCGATAGTGATCGGCTCAAACCACTGAAATCATTTCAGAGTCATTGGTTTTGTGCTATCAAGGTCTTTATATATAGCAGTTCTCGATTCGCTCGTATCAACAAGGTCTCGTCGAGAAGGCGCACAATTCCAAAACAATACATAATTTTGTTTCAACACCTCCCCTCCCGTTGGAGAAAGGTGGAAAAGAACTCTCATCACGATCGGTTCAGGCGGTTGAACGTGATTTTGCAGACCAAATGAGTACAGGACTGGGTAGCAGGAGCGTACAGGAGGATTACCAAAAATAGAAACTACAACAAAAAGTATTTTAGTGGGTAGGCCCCAACCGGATGTTGGATATGCCAACAAGACTTACACAGATTCCACTAAAATTGATGAAAACAGCAGCCAGCTATCGAAAGCGTATGAATTTCAATATAATAGAAGGTAATCAGATTTTGGCAAGGAAGTTGAACTTTGACGCAATACCATAACACAGTGAAGATATTGGATATTCTATTGGTTCCCCCATTGAGCACTTTAACAGACTATAGTGATCCCTACTTCCACCCTTCTATCTCCTTCAATCTCACCCCAAATTTCTTTTTTCTCCCCTGCTGTTTTGTTCTTTATTCTCTCTTCTCTCTTATCTCATTTCTTGATGTAAAATGTCGCTGGTTTTATATTTATTGTCATTTGGTCTGGTTCAACACTAGAAGGGACCTTTGGTCCTATGTTGTAAACAGAATTTGTAAATAAATAAATAAAATGAATAACTAAGTAAAATTAAATTTAAAAAAATTTAAAAAAAAGCTGATGACCAATCATGCCAATCAGCTGCCCCTGATGTCTCTTGATCTTGACTGCTTACTTACTTTTTAAACCTGAATATGCATCGCGAATATTAGGTAGGTATGTACTTGAGACCACGGCGGTCAGTATTATCCATCAAACTGAGCTGAGTCCTGAGTGCCTTTGTTCGAAATGTGTACAGAAGGAATGCAGCTGGACTCTGTAACAGTTCCTAACGCATGAACACGCAGAACTGTTACAAAAGGAACGGTGCTACCCGTCCCAATGATAGGAAGGGGAACAATCAATCCGTTTCCTGCCTTCAACAAGGTAAAATCACAACACCTCCCTCATTTTTATTTATATCACTCGATATTTAAATCATTTCATCTTTTTAATAATTCTGCGGATGCAAGTTAAGTCATCCTTTGGAATTGTCACTATTCGAGAAATATATAAATCCACCCACCCTTGGGTAAATTTAGCTTCCCTTTAATTCTCCCCTTATAAACAAACTTCTTGGAGCTTTATTCCTTGATTACCCAATAAAAGGTATCGAGTCAGAGCAGAATCGTTGTGTACTTAATATTTTCCCTTCTCCTATAATATCGCATTTATAAAAGAAATTATTTTATTAGTGCAATTTAGGAGAGTGACCCAATCCGAGCAGAGTCGATGTAAAAATAATATTACCCACTCTGTTACAACTCTACGAAGGCTACGGGGGGAGCAATTTGGTAAGCATATTGATTGCGCAATGATCTTCAGCTCGCATTCTGTAATCACGAGGCGAGAAGCCAACCAACCAGATTCCTTTCTCACCAAGTAGGTACAACTCCTCCCTCCACACAGCAGGGCTTGGAAGGTCGCTCAGAAATGACGTTGGTTCGCCTCCGTTATGAAAAATACGGGCTTTGGCCCTGAAAATTTGTATTCAACATCTTACTGCGCAGTGGATGCGATCTTGAACATGATATTATGACCCCGCACATTCCAGTGCATAATATGCAGACTGCATTTATAAACTATGTACTGAGTATCTATGTGTTGAGATAATGAGCCGCATTCATAAGAACGAAGGATATCCTCCCAAATATAAGGTAGAAGTAAAAGGTCATGCTTTAAAGAAAAAGGTTGAAGCATTTCCTTATTTTCGTATTCATAATACCTCATACTTTCAAGGATATCCTCCATGCACAGTAGTAAAAGATAGGAATAGCTCCTCCGATTTTGTTGATCTCAGATAGCGGATGTCTGCCGAATTCTCCGAAATTGAATTTCTAGAGACAACATGAGCAATATTATGGAGAGCGACACAAGCATTTATTATTTTTGGTCATTTTCCAATTTCCCACGACCAACATACCTACTGTAAGATAGGAAAGCGGCGTTTCAGTTGGCCAAATTACTCTTTCTAATTTATTTTTTTTTAAATTTTGTAAAGCCATTTATTCACATAATGATCATATTACAAAAAATCGAAGTTTTTGATACTTCATTGCAAAATTAGAAAACAAAATCATCATATCTTGTAAAGAGGAACAAAACAAAACATGGCAATATACTGATCTCCAAAATTTAAGGAAATTGTCCGGAGATTAGGAGTTGCTAATAAAAAATTACTAAAACTAATACATCAAAACTGAAATCGGATTCACCAACTTAAAGAAATCAGACTTTTAGAGCAGGAAAAAAATTAAATTAATTATATTAATTGCTATGCAATTTTAACGCCGGGGGTCATGTGAAAAAAATGTCCTGTCACAATATCCTGTCACAAGAACGCGTCACGCAAAGAGGAATGTGATGAAGATGAGCACAAAGAGGAATGTGATAAAGATGAGCACAAAGAGGAATGTGATAAAGATGAGCACAAAGAGGAACGTGATAAAGATGAGCACAAAGAGGAATGTGATAAAGATGAGCACAAAGAGGAATGTGATAAAGAATTACCAACGTTATCTTTGTTACCTATGAATAACTAGTAACCTACATTTCATGGTAACGGGCGCCGCTTGGCATTTTTTAATGTGTTTCTATGAAAATTGGCCCCGTATTGGCCAATTGCATAGCAAATTCTCCTTTGTTATACGAGGTATAAGAACACATCCTTCGGGGGTGAGGAACGGCGAAGCCGTTCCTAGGGGGCCGAGCCCCCTTTGGGGGTCCAGGGGGCTTGCCCCCTGGCGAGGCCCGAAGGGCCGAGTATATATATATATATATATATATATATATATATATATATATATATATATGTACACACAGGTACTTAGTACAAATAACACAAACTAAAGAATATCATAATTCAAATTAATTAGGAATTGCTGTGAAAGAAAGTCATTTACGCAAGTTTTGAATCTGTTAAATATTTTAATGGTTTTAATATGAGCAGGTAATTCCATAAACAACCTAGGAACCAGAAAAGAACATTGTCTCATGAAGAAGTCACATTTAGGGTAAGGAATTGGTATCATAACGGCATGGTGATGTCGGGTTGCACCATGTAATCGAGGGATATATGGAAGCTGATACTTGAAATAGTACTGGAGCAGTTAAGACACATAAGTGAGTCGGGGAGGAAGAATGTTAAATTTTATGAATAACTAGCCTGACCGCTCGCTTCGCTCGCTATCCGAGATTCGCTGTACGCAGTATCGTGGAACCAACAAACGACGGAAAAATCCCATAGCCTACCGGGTATTTGTGCCCAATTTTATCAAAATCCGTCAAGCCATTCAGGAGTTGACCATGGTCGACCATATTTCCGCTATGGTCAGGGAATTAAAAATGCGCCTACGTTCAACTTGGGAGGCTACCGAATATTGGTGCCAAATTTGGTCGATATCCGTTGAGCAATTCGGGATTCGACCATGGAGGGGCCCATGGATGCGCTATGGTCGACCGCGGGGGTAGTCCGAAGGTTCGATCGTAGATAGAATTTCACGTAGATTACGAATACGCGATAAAAAATAGGGGTTACCATTTCAATTAACGAAGTTGACCATGGTCGACCATAGTTCCGCTATGGTGAGGGAATTAAAAATGCGAAGTTGCACAACTTGGGAGCCTACTGGATATTCGTGCCAAATTTGGTCGATATCCGTCGAGGCGTTTGGCCGTGCATAGAAAGACAGACAGACAGACACACAGAGATTCGAATTTATAATATAATAAGATGGTTTACTATGGCTTTGGTATCGAGCTCTGAATATAATACGCAATACTGACTTTACCGCAATCTCAATTGAATTGAAGGACGTTTCGAATTACATTACTTTTTCTTTTCTCAAAAGCTGGATGTATTTTTCTTCCGCAACAGGAGTAGGATTTTCAGAAGGAGTCGTGAGGTCGATCCCATAACCGCACCGATCAGCACAGCACTGCTTTGATTTCCTAATTTTCCTTCCTCCTTCCTAATTCCTTTCTGAAGTCCAGGATCACTGAGGTATCGCAAGCATACTTTCATTTTATGGACTGATGACCTCCACGTGTTTCTTCGTTCGCCCCCAAAAATCTGCCCGCGAGCCACTGTACGACTGTACATTTATCTCTTCAAATCTATATAAATTTTTGAAGTCGCGAGCAAGTGTAGACAAGCGGGGCTTGTACTGTTTAGCATGCAAAACATCTGCCATCGCACTGAGAACTGAGAACGCACTCGCACAACCGTTCACAATAGTATACGAGTTTGCTACTGATCTAACTCAGCCTTTTAAAAGGATATGCTTTTTATTTTAAGTAAATGGTCAATTTTATGCATACCCATTTACTTTTATACAAGTAGAAGGCTATGCTTCTTTCAGAAGGATTTCAAGATTCAAGTTTCAAGATTTATTGGCAACATAAACAAGAAATATGACGGAACAAATAAAAGTAATAGAAAACTAATACATGTTGGACACAGCAGATTAAAAATAAATCAATAATTTTCCTCTCAAAAATTGCCCACCGAAGGATAAGTTCCAAGGAACTTGTGCTCTTCGCAGGAGTTCAAAAGTAGGTAGGTACTTAATAAATAAATGAAAAAAAAAAGCTCACAGTTGGTGCCAACTAAGTCAATTACAGAGTACCTATAATAGCAAAACAAAAATGCGATAAAGGGAGTACGACAACAGTATAACGGGAGATAAAATTATAAACTACTATACAATACTTTCTTGAAACTTGACAAGTTGGCGAATGAAAAAATATTTATTCCTTTATGAAATAGAACTCCAAGTGCAGTTACATAGGAATTTCTGCTATAGAACTGGGTTTTTACTGTAGGTAGGATGATCCGAGAACTATTATAATTACGAGTAACAGCTGAAGCAGACAAATGATTTGAATTTATGCCAGTGGTAAACACATGAACGCAATAATGGAAATTAAAGATTTGATTAATATTTTTAACTTCTAAGTGTTTATACAACAATGCAGTAGAATTTCCTTCGTATTTTGCAAGTATAAGCATATCCTTTTCTTTATGAATACGGCCCAATATCTGGGAATATTCTATAGGTATTGGTTTATAAATGCGTCATTTGAAATTTGACCCAGGACACCATAACTGAGTTATACGCATCATCGTCACACTTAACCCAACTAAGTGGATAACAGGACGTATAACAGGACATAGATGGAGGGTTCTATAAATATCAATGTGGGAACAGGAGTAAGTATAACTGTTTGACAGTTAAAATTACACCAAAGGCGACAGATATGAAAACTGAAGTCCCACTAAATGAGTCCGTACCACAAAGTAAGATTATGAAAATCTGTGTAAATGTGAGCTCGTGGGGATTTTCCCTCTAATCGTTTTATAATGACGAGGAAATTCCTATTAGTCGGGAGAAATCGCGAATATTTACTTGGTTTCAAATATTACGCACTGACAGACAGTGACGTCGCACTGTGAAGTTCTTCCTCCGCGCCGCAGTTTCAATGTTGACCGGATCACGACTTGCAGCTGATTTTAATGACGTTTCCTTCAATTTTTTTCAAATTACCTACCAATTACATGTTAACTGATACCCAACTAGTTATAGTGCGCTCCAAAAGAGATTAATTTTTACTCCCATGTTCCTATTATATAGGAATGGACGTATGGTGATACCATGGAATCTTGTTCAGAAGTGATGTTTACGACTTTCTAGACGGTTTTCCTCTTGATGTCGTTCCGTACGTCTGTACGTATGTTGGAATTTCAAATGGGTAACTTCCTCAACTTTTTCAGATTTTCTTGTTGGGTTTTTTTTCAGCTAGTTGAACTCTTCAGTTAGCGACGAGAACGAGCTTTCTATGTTGAAAATAAGGGAGCTATGATGGGTATCCTAATTTTTGGATTTTCAACGACAACTGCCACAAAAATTGACCGAAACTGGTGTTTTTAGCATCAAAATGTCTGTTAGGATGTCTAGATCATGCCTATTGATTGTGAGCTCTATCGCATTTGCTTTGGTTAATTGACAACAAAAATATGTCAATGAGTCCAACATTTTCTAGGTATACTAGAAGATAGTAGCTGAAGTAGCTAAGTGACGGTGTGGTGTCAGAAAGTGGTTGAAAGTGAGATTCCCGTGGAAGTTTACGGATTTTTATGCGGCCTGCCGCCAAACTTGTATCCACACAATTATTTTGAGAACATGGAATGTGTGGCGATCTCCACACAGGAACTCTATAATAAACATCAACCAATAACATGGTTAGGCACGCAAAGTAACGTGAATACCTTCTAATTCCTCAACCGAGTTATGATTATATCGGCACGCACCTAGTGACGTTATCGAAAATTCAGGAGTCTTCCGTCTAAGTAGAGTATGTTTGCGTGCCAAGCTGCACAGCCTAAACGGTTAGCTCAAACTTGCTTCAGCAAGGTGGCGCGATGATATAACAACATTTTGCGATCTTTCGATTACTGGTCTATAACATAATCTATATAGCATTGATGATCCAATGTTACATACAATGACTATTATCGAGTCTTAACGATTTTTATTAAAATAACAACGAATATCTTATGCAAACCTGAAGTGGGCACTAAGAGTACTAACTCATCTCAACGTACGCTTTAAAACAATAATTTTTAAAAAAAAATTGCGTAAAATTACATCAAAAATTGAGTAAAATGCCGCCAACCGCATATTTTTTTATGCGTTGGCATTTTAAGGTTTTTTCAGGAAAACCGTGTTTTTTCCTTTTAAGCTCAAATTTCTCCGCTTTACCTCATTTAATTTTACTTTTTGACCTCATTTTCGGAATCAGCGTTAAATTTTCCATACGCATGGTGTACTTCAAGTCTTGAAAAGTACCATCTAGAGACCAAAACAACAGCTCAAACATTAGACGAATTTGAAAAAATAAAATGTCTGAAATTTTAAAAACGTTAATACTCCTCCGAAAAAAAATCCTGGAAACTGGCAAATCTCTTGAACAATTCTTCATTTAATAAGCTTTCTAATGGTATGGTCAACTTTGCGATTATCTTGTTTCTTTGATGAATGCAAGAAAATGTTAGGCACCTCAAAAGGGGGAATTTGATCAGAGGGTAGAAAAAATGTTTTTAATTGAAAAAACTGAGTCAATAATGCCAATTTACAATTCGAAATCAGGTTTTTCGGTAATTAGGAAAGCCCGTTTTCTAAATTCCCACCGTTATTTCTCCCCTACCCGTCGGCCAGGATATCTAGCACGATACTGCTGCTGTGCAGCAAGCGCATTTCCATCTCACAGCCCGTAGGTACACGAAATGTATGTCGGCGTACTCGCGGTTAGTGAACCGTGCCATTTCTAACATCAAACTGCATTGGGAATAACTTCCCATCTCGTTATTGTTTAAACAGGTGGATACACGAACTCACTTAGATACATTGTAATGCGTTGATTTTGAACCTTGGAACTAATTTACTGTTCCCCTGGTGTCCCCCTGATGACAAACAACATAAAATCTCCTAACGTTTTCTTGCATTTAAAATAATTAAATTGGCACTATTGACTGAATTTTTTCAATTAAAAACATTAAAAACTTTTTTTACAATTTTTCTACCCTCTGATCAAATTCCCCCTTTTGAGGTGCCTAACGTTTTCTTGCATTTAATCTTGAATTCGTCATCAAAGAAACAAGATAATCGCAAAGTTGACCATACCATTGGAAAGCTTATTAAATGAAGAAGCTTTCAAGAGATTTGCCAGTTTCCAGGATTTTTTTTTTCGGAGGAGTAGTAACGTTTTTAAAATTTCAGAAATTTTATTTTTTTAAATTCGTCTAATGTTTGAGCTGTTGTTGTGGTCTCTATATGGTACTTTTCAAGACTTAAAGTACACCATGCGTCTGGAAAATTTAACGCTGATTCCGAAAATGAGGTCAAAAAGTAAAATTAAATGAGGTAAAGCGGAGAAATTTGAGTATAAAAGGAAAAAAACACGGTTTTCCTGAAAAAAACCTTTAAAAAATCCTATCTCGAGAACGGATTGAGATAAAAACGCTGCAAAGTCCTTGTCACATGGGTTTATTATTCTATTGGACATACCTACAGAAATGTTGGCTGCATGCGTAATAATCGAAATAGCTATATCTGATGGTTTTCATTAATTTTGGCCCCTAAAACACAAATTAGGTACCTACGCTCTTTTTTCTTTTTTTTTCAATAACTATCTTTGATCATTCGTAGTGCCATTTAATCATCTTGATCCACGTGTTGACCCTTTTTCCAGTGTTATTATACAAACTGATGGTGATTTCAGACGATTTCCCAGGTTTTTCACTCATAAAAACGCTGCAAATCCCTGCACAACGGTTTATTATTTTGTACAGAATACCCTTCTGTTACAGATCACAGCTCTCTGTATAGATAACCCTTCATATAATATATGTACTATTCTATACATATTATGTAGATCGCAGACCCTCCGTAGGTTAGTACCTAACCCCGTACTCGTTACTAGGTACCTACCTAAATCACGAGTTAAATGTTACTAAAATAATTCTGTCGATGACAAAAAGTAACTAAAACGGCAAAAAGAAACGCAATAATGAAGTTCTAAAGGAAAATTGTTGATGTAGAGTGAAATAGATGCCCCTTCTGCGTAGATCACTGTTTTCTGTGGTCAATACCTACCCTCGTGGTCAAGTATAATGAGCCGTTGTGTAATAACTTGCCCTTCAATAATACTTCAACGGTTGGTCAAGTTGCAAAAGTACCGATCAACAAAATCCAGCCCCTTCTCAGTAGATGAACCGTTGTGTAATAATTTGCCGTTGTTCAATAATTTACCGTTGTGTAATAATTTGCCATTGTGTATTAATTTACCCATCAATAATACTTCAACGTTTGTTCAAGTTTCACAAGTACCTACCAACAAAATCCAATAGTCCATCACTTATCAAAAAATTAAATAATATCGCAGAACAACCAACTCGACTTCATACAGCCATCCTTGATTATAATCGTGTGCTCCCTAGTGATGATATCCCGGCCGGATTTATACCGTTTGATTCACGATCGTGTTGACGAAGCTTTTTGGTGCACACGAACGGCTGGACGAACAATGCTCCGGGTGGTCTCAAAAAATGGTTTAGCTCAAGACAAATTTAATAACGTAAAAAAAACCATACTCTTCTATCAAAAGTTTTCGAGATACGGCGTTCTGGAAATTTCAACCCCTATTTTGAACCCCTTAGAGGTGACTGACAGTAACGTCGAGCTTCGAGGACCAACCAGGCCTTGAACGGAACCTATAACCCGAATTTCATCAATTTCGTTTCATGGTAACTAAGAGAAGTGGCCATTACGGCGTACGGCGGACAGACAGAAATATTTTTATTGCATTTTCGGATTCTACGTACCTTGAAACGTAAACCATCAAATTTTGAGGGGGGGTTAGAATTTTTTTTTTTTTTCATGCTCGATTCCAATGGTTCATTATTGAAAATAATAAACCAAAAATTTAAAAAACTACCCGGTAAAAGTGTAATGATATTTTTGTGATGTAGATTAGTTCAATCTCCTTAATCTCAAGTACAAACCTAGTTTTTTATTGGTGAAGTATACAGGTATGGGAATATGCCGAATTTCTCTCTTCATGGGCTCAGAAAGGGTTTGAGTTTCGGGGGCAGATAGGACTTGGGCTTGGGTTCTAGAAAGGGCATGTACGAAATATGACTCCAGTCCGACAATTAGGGCGCGGTGGAGGGAAAAAATACCGTAACTGGCCACTAAGCGATGAGCATAAGAAGACGTCAACTCGACACATATTACAATAAAAATAATCGAAAATATTACAATAAAACCGAATAACATAGTACGGAGCTTTAGCAGTGGTAGAATCTTGAATGAAGGAGGTACAAAACCAAATCACAACACACAACCATTGATTGAGTTGGTAGGCAGGAACGAAATGTTCCGTTTCATTTGACCTGCCATAGTATTTTCCTGTTCATCTTCGTACCATTTCCAAATAATCATGAAAATGCACAGTTTGGAACTGCTTGTGCCCCAAAGTCGGATCTCCTGACTTGGATTCTCCAGTTTCACCTCCACATCCTACCATTTGCTATGGCTTAAACCTAGGAGAAAGTGCGTATCTCTTCAGTTTGCAACAAGATAATAAATTAATAGCTATTTAGTTTTTAAAAAATGCACCTACCCCTGCGTTGCTATAAGTAGTTTTGCTACCTAAAACTTTTCATAATTACCTGTATGTTTAATGATGATTACCCTCGACTTTGTAGTTATTTAAAGAAATATTACTTACAATAAATCAAAATAACAAAGTCGCAAGTACCTTTAGTAGTGTGTACAATCCGAGAATGAAGGTAGAATCCAGTTCGTAGCACTAACCGCATACACAACCACTGATCAACGCGGGCCAATCAGTGCACACACGTTATTCATCGGATTGCCCATACCACTTCGCGGTCAATCGGCTGATCATTCCGAGGCGATTCGAGGAAAAACACAATAATCTAGTCCAGGAATTATTTTTTAAAGATGAATTTTGACGAAAAACTACCACAAACCTACCATCCGTCGCGGGTGATCGAGGGACTGACTAATAGAGAGGGGCGGCAAGGTGGGGAAGGTGGTGGGGAGGGGAAAGTAGGCATTTAGGTACTTGTAACTTTAATTATTTTTCCCTTCATTTTACCCGACTTATTGTCTTTACCTGTTTTTACCCTTTTCCAAAAAAATCCACGAAATGATTGAAGTTACCAATCTACGTGGCACTGGGTCTGCCCGCCAGAGCTTAAACTCTCCAGATGTACCTAGGTTAATACTTGGAATTTTCCATCTATTTTATTGGAATTGGTCATTAATGCGATCTTGAATTTCAATAAACCACCAATAGTTGTATAGTTGGTGTTTTAATCGTTCCAAGTAACTAAATCATGTTGTGAACTGATGCCCTCGTGGCACAACCAGTGCCACATAGATTAGTAACTTGTATATTATTTCTTCGATTGTTTGAAGCAGTTAGGAAAAGAAAAACACAATGAAAATTCAGGTAAAAAAATAAATGAATAAATAAATAAAAATCGAGTGAATACCTACCTACCCCACCACGCCCAGCCACATCATCTTCCCCACGCTGCCACCCCTCACTATTAGTCAGTCTGGCCCGATCACCCGCGACGGATGGTAGGTAAGTGGTAGTTTTTATTCCAAATTCATCATAGAAGAATAATTCCTGGACTAAATTTTACTGTGTTATTGTGAGTTTTCTCCTCGAATCGCTTCGGTATCCGCCGATTTAATCGGGAGAAGTGATATGGGCAATTCGAAAACCAACGTGGGTGCATTGTCGGCCCGCGCCGATGATGATTGTGTTCAGTGATGCGATTTGGATTCCACCACCTTCATTCTCCGACCGTCCAATACTAAAGGTACCGTAAAATTATGTTATTTAGGTTTATACTAAGTAATATTTTCTTTACAATTTATCATGTCGAGGATAGTAATTATGAATTTAGGTACCTATCTCTATCTACCTACTTGGAAGTTTCGACCTATTTGATTTGAATTTCCAAAAACCATCAATAAGAGTTTTTAGTGTTCTCATCGTTCCGAGTACCTGTGTGAATCAGGAGAATCGTCGCTCTGGTGGCACAGCCCATGCCACGTAGACATACCTACCTACCTTACCTACACATTTCTTCAACTGTTTTGAGCAGTTCCGAACCGAAAAATACAATGAGTATTCAGATAAATGAAAGGAGAAAATATTAAGTAAATATACCTACCAAGGCCCACCCTGCTGATACTTTCTGAAGTCAGTCCGTTGATCACCCGCTACTCGTTGGTATGCCGTCGACAAAATGCGTCTTTATTCCTGGATTACATTATATATAAATTATTTTTGGTGTGCTTTCTCCTGGAATCGTCTCGGTATTATCCGCCGAATAACCGCGAGAAGTGATATGGACACTCCGATACATAGGTACCTCACGTGAGTGCAGGTTGGCCCGTATTGATCAGTGTTTTTGATTATTAGTGATGCGATTTGGAATCTACCACCTTCATTCACGGATCATCCGCTACTAAAGGTAAGTACAACTCTGTTATTTCCCTTTATTTTAAGTCGTATTTCCCTGTAACTATGAACAGGGGAGTAGTAAAATCACGAATTTAGGTATCTACTTGGGAGGTTCTACATATTTTATTCAACTTCGTGGTTAACACGATCTTGAATTTCCAAAAACTACTGATAAGGGACCTATACGGTGTTCTCATCGTTCGGAGTACCTGTGTGAATCAGTAGAATCGATCCTCTGGTGGCACACCCCATGCCACGTAGACATACCTACCTACCTTACCTACACATTTCTCTAATGGTCTGGATAAGTTACGAACCGAAAAATAAATTGAGAATTCAGATAAATGAAAGGGGAAAATATGAAGTAAAAACCTACCAAGGCCCACCATGCTGATACTTTCTGAAGTCAGTCCCTAGATCGCTCGCAACTGGTTGGTATGCGGTAGTTTTTCGTCAAAATTCATCTTTAAACAATAATTCCTGGACTAGATTATAAATTTTGGTGTGTTTTCTCCTGGAATTGCCTCAGTATTATCCGCCGAATAACCGCGAGAAGAGATATATGGACACTCCGATACGTGAGTGCAGGGGGCCTATTCACTAAGCCAAAGAGACCTCTTTCAGGTCCAACTCTCTCTTTTGGCAAAATGGATTTTTATAGTATCCATGACAGGGTTGTTCAGTAACTTTTAAAAGAGAGAGTTGGCGGCCATCTTGGTATTCTCGATCTCTTTAAGAGAGACAGCTAATTAGGTGTATTTCCTCGAAAGAGAGAGTCTATTTCTCGTTTGTTTCACAGTGTTCGTGTAATATCCTCGTTCATTCGCAACGACATCGGTAATTTTGATCGTGTATTTTTTTCATTTCATAAAGATTAAATTTTTCATTTCAATTTTAATTAAAAATATATACATAATTATTGAGTCATGAGTAAAAACGTCCAAGTACGGGTTGAGGTAGGTACCTACCTTCCTAAGAGTGGCCGTTCATTAGGTGTAGATATAATACAAGCATTAAGCCCCCTAATTCGACTTTTTCTGTTTATAATTGAGACTTTTTTTTCAATTTCATTCAAACTTTTATCCGATTCGTGAGTAAAAACGTCCAAGTATGGATTAAGGTAGGTAGGTACCCATTGAATAGGTATTACTAAGAAATGCGTTCATTATTAAGGAATTGAACTCCCGGGGGCACAAACATCTCGCACTTCATGGATACTGTCGTGAGTCCCTCCCGGGAACACTCCACTACAACCTTAAAGCTCTCACCAATATTCCGATGTAAAAATTACCTTCCGTCAATAAACATCTGAGTGGGGAGACAGGCGACAGAATCCGGGGGACACAACCTGGTGCCCCACTACCAGCTCCCAGCAGGGAGCTGGAGGGAGAGGACTCCAAGTCCTATATAATCCCGGATCCTGGAGCTTTAGATTCATTCGACACTTCCTCTAACCAGCTCTCTCTTCTCTCTCTACCTTCCTCCTCCCAGATGCCTGGTGGTATCCGCCGCTCTGGGAATTCACCTCCTACCTTCTCCTCTTGTCTACATCGGTGGATATCCGCCGCCTAGACAAGCACCTTCCTTCCTTCACCCACATCGGTGGATTACCGCCGCCTGGGTGAATTTCCTTCCTCTCGCCTACATCGGTGGATTACCGCCGCCTAGACGAGATTCCTTCCTTCACTCACATCGGTGGATTACCGCCGCCTGGGTGAATTTCCTTCCTCTCACCTACATCGGTGGATTACCGCCGCCTAGGTGAAATTCCCTCGCTCTCATCTATTCACTCCTTCACGCCACCGTGATGATAAATTTAAATTCATCACAGTGGTGAACCCGACGTTCATCCAACCTTCTACCCTTCCTCCCTTCTTACCACCTCATGTGTCGCCCCAGTCTAGTTCGGTGTCCCGCATTTTAAATTCACATTTAAAATAGTCAGTTTAAATTCGCAATTTTGGCCCACCCGCATCCGCTCACACAACTCTCAACGCTCCGCTGCAACCACCTCCGCCGCCGCAAATTGCGAATTTTAAAAAAAATTCAAAACCTCAACCAATTTGAATTTTGTTTCCAGACACCTCAACTATGGACCCGAACTCACCGTCACCGCCGCTCCTCCGGCCGTCCCTGCTGCAGCCGCCGACCGCTGCGACATCTGACGCAACCGACAACCCCTTCACCAGCCTCTCACCACCCGGCTCCACCGCATCCGCCGCCGCCGCTGCCGCCGCCGCTGCAGCTGCCGCACACGCCGCCGCCGACGTCACGACGGCCTCTGCGTCGTTCCCGCTGTCGCTACCCCCCTTCTACACGCACGACCCCGCACTCTGGTTCTTCCAGGTCGACGCTGCGTTTTCTGCCGCCAACATCCGCAGCCAGCGTACCCGCTACTCCCGCATCATCTCCCTGTTACCATATGAGATCCTCCTGCAGACATCTGACATCTCCCCCGACGCCACGGCCGCCTACGACGACCTCCGCAGCCGCCTCATCAACTTATACCAGCCCTCCAAGATCGCACGTGTCGCGGCGCTGTCCCAGCCCCAACATCTCGGCGATTTGAAACCCTCCCACCTGTACCGTCGCCTACGTCATCAGCTACACGACGTCGTGACGGCCGACATCGCTCGGACGTTCTGGCTGCGAGCCCTCCCCCACCCCATCCAGATGGCGCTCGCCGGCCACCTCGACGGACCGGACGAGCCGCTTCTCCGTCTGGCCGACACGGTCTACGACCTCGCCGCGGCCGCCAGCGTCACGGAGGTCGCCGCACCCCGCTTCCCCACCCCACGCAGGGACCGATCGCCGTCTGAAGAGCGCCGCCGGCCCCCCTCCCTCCACCGGCGCCGCTCCCTCTCCGTCGATCGCCGGCCGACCCCCTCCTCCGACCACCGACGCCAGCGCTCGGCCGACCGCCGCACCGTCTCCCCCTCCCAGCAACAGAGGGGGAGGTCCCCAAAAACGGCGCCCCACTCCAACTCCACGCGCCCCACCAGGACCTACCTCCCGGCGGACCCCCCCCACCGATGTTTCTACCATGTGAACTTCGGTGGGGAGGCCCGCAAATGCCAGCCCCCCTGCTCCTACTCCTCCAAGCAGGGAAACGCGGACGCCCGCCGGTAAATCCGGCGGGCCCACCTCCTCGCCAACACGGGGGGGACCACCACCAACCCCTCCCCGCCCGCATTCACACCACCTCCACCTCGCCTCGCTACCCCTCCTACGCCGCCGCCACGGCTGCCAACCTCCCGGCCGCATCTGACGGCGCCGCTAAACACCCCACCTCTCCATCAACTGCTCCCCCACCCCTAGTCAACCCCCCCAAGCCCGCCTCCAGGGCTGCCAACCTTCCGGCCGCCACTAGCGCCGCCACTCCCGTTCCCCCACCCCGGAACGGCCCCTCCAAGCCCGCCTCCAGGGCAGCCAACCCTCCGGCCGCCACCAGCGCCGCCACTCCCGTTCCCCCACCCCGGAACGGCCCCTCCAAGCCCGCCTCCAGGGCAGCCAACCCTCCGGCCGCCACCAGCGCCGCCGCTACCGTTCCCCCACCCCGGAACGGCCCCTCCAAGCCCGCCTCCAGGGCAGCCAACCCTCCGGCCGCCACTAGCGCCGCCGCTACCGTTCCCCCACCACGGAACGGCCCCTCCAACCCCGCCCCCAAGACGACCACCCCTCCGGCCGCCACTCGCGCCGCCACTACCGTTCCCCCTCCCCGGAACGGCAAAAAATCACCCCGCGTCTCCTTCGCGGGGGACCAATCACCGCCATCGCACCCGCCCATCGCCTCGGACGAACCAAGCCCCCCCCCTCCGACGGACACTCACGGTCGATCAGGGGAGGCAATTTGAATTAGCCCTACTTATGTCTACTTATGTCAACTTATGCCTACTTATTCTACTAATTGTATGTCACCCTAGCTTTAAGACACCTCCGGTCACTCTTCTGCCTTCAGCACTACAATTGTTTGTTTCAGCCTTCAGCTCCTGTATCCTTGCGCCTTCAGCTCCCCTTTTTGTTTCCGCAGCCCTCAGCCACTGTCAACTTGAGCCTTCAGCTACCTCAATCATTGGTTCGAACTGGGGGGACCTCTGTCGTGAGTCCCTCCCGGGAACACTCCACTACAACCTTAAAGCTCTCACCAATATTCCGATGTAAAAATTACCTTCCGTCAATAAACATCTGAGTGGGGAGACAGGCGACAGAATCCGGGGGACACAACCTGGTGCCCCACTACCAGCTCCCAGCAGGGAGCTGGAGGGAGAGGACTCCAAGTCCTATATAATCCCGGATCCTGGAGCTTTAGATTCATTCGACACTTCCTCTAACCAGCTCTCTCTTCTCTCTCTACCTTCCTCCTCCCAGATGCCTGGTGGTATCCGCCGCTCTGGGAATTCACCTCCTACCTTCTCCTCTTGTCTACATCGGTGGATATCCGCCGCCTAGACAAGCACCTTCCTTCCTTCACCCACATCGGTGGATTACCGCCGCCTGGGTGAATTTCCTTCCTCTCGCCTACATCGGTGGATTACCGCCGCCTAGACGAGATTCCTTCCTTCACTCACATCGGTGGATTACCGCCGCCTGGGTGAATTTCCTTCCTCTCACCTACATCGGTGGATTACCGCCGCCTAGGTGAAATTCCCTCGCTCTCATCTATTCACTCCTTCACGCCACCGTGATGATAAATTTAAATTCATCACAGATACTATGGCATTTTCGTGTATTAGGATCCATATCTCTTTCTCAAGGTCTCTGGAGCTATTCAGTAAAATAGACGAACCCAGGAGACATTGGAAGAGACTGTCTCCCAGGGGAGACTATCTCTCGCGTGAGATTTTCAAAATAGATAATCTCTTTCCACTATCTATTTTAGTGAATAGGCCCCCAGGTTGGCCCGTATTGATCAGTTTTTGATTATTAGTGATGCGATTTGGGTTCTACCACCTTTATTCACGGATCATCCCCTACTAAAGGTAAGTACAACTCTGTTATTTCCCTTTATTTTAAGTCGTATTTCCCAGTAACTATGAACAGGAGAGTAGTAAAATCACGAATTTAGGTATCTACTTGGGAGTTTCTACATATTTGATTGAATTTCGTGGTTAACACGATCGTGAATTTCCAAAAACTACTGATAAGGGATCTAGACGGGGTTCTCATCGTTCCGAGTACCTGTGTGAATCAGGAGAATCGTCGCTCTGATACTTTCTGAAGTCAGTCCCTAGATCGCTCGCAACTGGTTGGTATGCGGTAGTTTTTCGTCAAAATTGATCTTTAAACAATAATTCCTGGACTAGATTATAAATTTTGGTGTGTTTTCTCCTGGAATCGCCTCAGTATTATCCGCCGAATAACCGCGAGAAGTGATATGGACACTCCGATACCTCACGTGAGTGCAGGTTGGCCCGTATTGACCAGTGATTGTGGTTTTGATTATTAGTGCTGCGATTTGGGTTCTACCACCTTCATTCACGGATCATCCGCTACTAAAGGTAGGTACAACTTTGTTACTTCCCTTGATTGTAAATAATATTTCCTTATAACTATAAACGTGAGTGTAGTAAAATCACGAATTTAGGTATCTGCTTGGCAGTTTCTACCTATTTGATTGAACTTCGTGGTTAACACGATCTTGAATTTCCAAAAACTACTGATAAGGGACCTATACGGTGTTCTCATCGTTCCAAGTACCTGTCTGAATCAGGAGAATCGATCCTCTGGTGGCACAGCCCATGCCACGTAGACATACCTACCTACCTTACCTAGACATTTCTTTAATTGTCAGGATAAGTTACGAACCGAAAACATGGAAAATGATATCTCAGAAGCTCATGTTACTAACATGTTACTAAAACGCAAAAAGTACCTATTTTTACACACATTTTCACTCATAACACCCCTGGGTATATTCCGATCGGGCTGAAAAGTTTCGGGACACAACTAGGGCCCAAATGGAGCATGTGTGCGAAAGAACGAATTTTTTAGACCGAAAATGAAGGCTGTACACGTGATACGGCGGACGGCGTACGGCGGACGGACATTGCATTTTTGGAACCTACGTACCTTGAAACGGAAAAGAAAAAATTTTGAGGGGGTGTTATAAAAATTTTTTGCTGAGCGAATACATAGGTGTATTATTCACAGAATAATAAACCAAAACGCTGCAAATCCCTGCACAACGGTTTATTATTTTGTATAGAATACCCTTCTGTTACAGATCACAGCTCTGTGTATAGATAACCCGTCTATATAATATGATATGTACTATTCTATACATATTATGTAGATCGCAGACCCTCCGTAGGTTAGTACCTAACCCCGTACTCGTTACTAGGTACCTACCTAAATCGCGAGTTAAATGTTGCTAAAATAATTCTGCCGATGACAAACAGTACCTAAGAAAAAGAAACACACATAATGAAGTTCTGAAAAGAAATTGTTGATGAGGAGTGAAAAAAGTTGCAAAAGTACCTACCAACAAACTCCAGCCCCTTCTACGTAGATGGTATAATGAACCGTTGTGTAATAATTTACCGTTGAGTAATGATTTACCGTAGTAATAATATAGCGTAGTTATTTTTGTGGGCGCGTCTCTGGTTACGAGATTTGGTTTGAATTGTATACAATTTCATTCACACTGAAGTCGAAAATGCCGGTCGGTGCAAACTTCGGGGCCTTACTGTGAACGAACGGCTAGACGTACGATGCTCCGGATGGTCTTAAAAAACTCGCAAGTTCAACATCTATTTAAAACCGTAAAAATATTCACGTAAAAAAGTGGTATATGCGTTTTGAAAATTTCAACCCCTATTTTGAACCCCTTAGAGATGACTCACAGTAACGTGGAGCTTCGAGGACCAACTAGACCCCGAACGGAACCTATAACCCGAATTTCATCAATTTTGTTTCATGGTAACTAAGAAAAGTGGCCCGTACGGCGTACGACGTACGGCGGACAGACAGAAATATTTTTATTGCAGTTTTGGATTCTACATACCTCGAAACGTAAACCATCAAATTTTGAGAGGGGGTAGGAATTTTTTTTTTCATGCTCGATTCCAATGGTTCATCATTGAAAATAATAAACCAATATGCGGTTGGCGGCATTTTACTCCATTTTTGATGTACTTAATTTTACGCAAATTTTTTTGCGTCTACAAGCGGATCACCCTGTATAATATTAATTGGGTAGTCCTCACTGGTAATGAAATTGAAACTTCATCCAGGGCAAAATAAAGTTATCTTCCCACTCGATCTCCTCAGTAGCTGATGAGATATTTCATCTTCCTCCTTTTTTACAGCTGCAATATTCCTGCTCCAGAACGCCCTGAAGCTGCAAGAACAAAGCGTGAGTCAGTAAAAGGTTATCGCTGTTCCATTTACCTTGAGGTCCCTGGCCTGAGCTTTGGTTTGGCTTATCAGGCAGAGGTTATGGGCCCCGAGAGATATACAAGGGGCGTGGGCGACTTGACCTTAAGACCGTCTAGCGAGGGTACACGCACTTACGCCCCCGCCTTTGTCGTTGGACTTCTAACATTACAACATGAACCATAAGAGCGAGTCATGGGCAGAATAATTATATAACAAAGTATCCAATTCATGGGCAGAATGTATACCATAAAGTATCCAAGTCATTGCATCACCACCTAGTGCAGGATGAGGTAGGTAGTTCATAAATTATTGTGGAACGTTCGGCCACATCTACCTAAGATAACTACCAAATACAGTTTCAATATTCGTTTTTGTTTCCAGCCCTTCAAATGCGTGAGCTTCAATGAACGATATGAAGTGCTAACGAATTATAGTCCCAGGGAATTGAACAAAACTCGGGAAGTCCGCAATGAAACTGACGCGTCACTAAGTTTAGGACAGACGAGAGATTTTAACGGAACGTATTTAACTTTATATTTACCAAAGGAAAAATGTGTAAGAAAATTGGAAATCGCAAGTGCGAGCTACGAGATTTTTCGACCAACTCTAAAATGAATGTCGAGGAGCAACATACGTTAGCAACAACCGAACATGTGAATTTTGAGCCAGGAAGTTAAAGTTGTAGTCCAGCATCACTACAAAACGTTTTAGCAGAGCCCTAAATGGGGGTCAGAAAGACTATAATTCGTCAATATTGCTGAAACTTAGGGAGTAACTTCTATTTAGGACCAAATTAAAATATTAAAAGAGTCCCTAGCGATTCCGGGGGTGGAAGGGTGCTTTGGTTTATTAGTCAGTGAATAATGCAACCAATTTTTTGAACACCCCCTCAACATTTTTTCTTTTACGTTTCAAGGTGCGTTGATTCGAAAAATGCAATGTCCGTCCGCCGTGTCGTGCATATCTACATTTATTTTCGGTCTAAACCGTTCTTTCGTACACATCTGACTCCTAGTTGTGTCCAGAAACCTTGCAGCCCGATCGGAATATACCCAGGGGTGTTATGGTTGAAAAATGGGTGTCAAAATAGGGTTTTTTTTGGTGTTCTAGCAACACAAGCTTGTGAATAGGGTTTGCAATCCCGGGATCCCGGGATCCCGAAATCCCGGGATCCCGGACAATTTTCACCGATTTCAAATCCCGGGATTCATGAGGCCAATCCCGGGATTTCGGGATCCCGAAATCTCAAAATACAAAAATTTCAAACGGAAATTTTTTTAGCATTAAAACGGAAAATAGTCCCAACTCGAGGCAAAGTGCTCATGATGAAAACCAGAAAGGAAATTCTCAGAATTAGGAAGCAAGTCTGTGACTGTGAATCACAGAACCGTTTCCCCTTCAGTCCGAACTCCAAACAGCGCGTTCTTCCCTCCCTCTCGCAAGCTCGCAACGTCGCAACATGTGTGATTCACACTCGCGAGCGTGAAGAATTTTCCGGACTTCCATTTTTTGTTGACTGAGTTGCGTTTTGTGCGTTGTGCGTTGTGCCTAACAGTTTTCGACTGTGCCCAATACAACTGACTGTGTGAGTTTTTGACTGTGTTTTTGTGTGTAGAGATGTCTGGAAATAGTGAATTAGTGAAACACAAAAAGGACGGCAACAAAGATTCCATATGGAGCCTGTTTCTCACGAGTAAGGATGGAGCAAGTGCGAAATGCAAGGTTAGTTTTTACCAACTTGATAAGTATTATTATGGTAATCACAAGGTGTAGGTACTTACTTCCAATTGTCGGGTTAAACATTACGTCAAAGTACATTGGTTGCATTTTATTTTCAGGATTGTAATAAAGTGCTGAAAACTGGTGGTGGTTCAACAAAGGGATTGCATACCCACTTATTTGCTATTCATGGAAGGAAAATTAATACCACTGATATATCTACGTCTGGCACTGGCAGTAAAGTAGTTGATGGGAAACGTCCGTGTTCATCAGAACCAGCTAAGAATCCGGGACAAATTACTGGGACGAAAAAGAAACAAAAACTCGAAGACTACTGTTTTAAAAGTTATAAGAAGGATTATTTGAGTGAAACGTTGGCTCGCATGACAGCTAAAGACGGCATGCCTTTTTATATGTTCGTTAAATCAGTCGACCTCAGGAAATTGTTTGAAGGCATGGGACACCATGATTTACCAAAATCCCCCAATGGAATTAAGAATCGTGTTATGAAATACTACACAGAGATACGACAACTGATCACAGCTGAAATAAAACAGCGTAAATCATCAGGTGCACGGTTTAGCCTCACCTTCGATGAGTGGACATCAACTGCGAACAAGCGTTACATGAACATTAATTTACATGCTGTTGACGAATTCTGGAACCTAGGTTTGGTTCGTGTGCGTGGAACTATGCCAGCTGAGAAGTGTAAGGAACTCTTGGAAGGCCACCTATTCCAATTTGGGCTTTGTTTGGAGAAAGATATTGTCTGCATCGTCACGGATGGGCCTTCTGTAATGGTTAAAGTAGGGAAACTGGTGATGGCAGAACATCAACTTTGTATGGTTCATGGTATCCACTTGGCAGTTTGTGACGTTTTTTACAAGAATAAGGAGCAAAGTACTGCAGTTGGTTTCCTCGAAAAGCAAGTGGGCGACAACGATGAAAACGAATTGGAAGAAGAAGAAGAGCAGACAGAAGACGAAGATAATGAAAATGAAGAGTTGGAGTTGGAGAACGCTGAATCAAGTCTGAACTTTGACTCAACGGAAACTGCATCTGAACGGGATCTTGAACTTCTGTCTGATTATCAGGACCTGAATGCTGTTATTAAAAAAGTCAGGAAAATAGTTGTCCTTTTCAGAAGGTCCCCAGTAAAAAATGACGACATACTGCAAAAGTATGTAAAAGAAGAGCGAGGGAAGGAGATGCAACTGGTCCTGGATGTTAAAAATAGGTGGAACAGCCTAGCCACAATGTTGGAACGTTTCGTGAACCTGAAAGGTAGCATTCAGAAAGCTCTAATTGACATGAAAAATCCATTCACAGTCAGTGATTCTGAATTTGCTTTCCCCTCAGACGTGGTTGCTGTTCTCGCTCCAATTAAGCTGGCTGTGGAAGCGCTTTGTCGGAGGGAAGCCAATTTGTTGTCGGCTGACGCAACCATGAAATTTCTATTTGAAAAATTGCAAGCAAATAAGTCTGCATTGGCTGAAAGGATGTCGTCATCATTAATGGCTCGATTCAAAGAGAGAAGGGAGAAGAACCTATCGGGGGTAATTGCGTACCTACACCACCCTGAACCTGAACAGCCCGACGAAGATTCACCTGGGGAACACGACTTATTTGGAAGACCCTCACATGCAGCTATACGAGGAGAGCTGAAGCGAATACTCGAAAGACTCGCAGTCGAAGGTCCTTTAAGCGGTGAAGACGACCCTACAACTGACCTGAAAGAATTCGAAGCCGACAGATCCACAGTAAGCGATTGCACAGCCAGTTTGCAAGATCAACTGGAGGCCCGAATCCAAAAATCCATGGGGAAACATCAGCCTGTCACGATCACGAAACATCAAAGAGATCTGATGACCACAATCAAAAAAGAAATGAGTCTCTTTGACAATGGAGGTACCCGAGGCCACCATTTAACCATAGTTTATAACTATCTGTTGACCATCCCGCCAACCAGTGTCGAAGCCGAGAGAGCATTCTCAGCAGCAGGATTATTTTCTACGAAACTGAGGAGCAAACTGGCTGATGAGACACTGAATTCTCTCTGCTTTCTGAGGGCACATTTTATGAAAAATGAAAAAAAATAACTTCTACGTACCTACATGTTCGTAAACAAAATTGAAAATTGAAAATTTTAAAATAATTTGTAGGTAAATGAGTTAAGTTTGTAAAGTTATACTTAGCATTTAAAAAAATAAACGATTTTTTCGGTTTTTACAATAATTTTTATATTTTTTAAATTAATTCCTGAATCCCGGGATTAATCCCGGGATCCCGGGTTTGAGAACAGGTAATCCCGAGATCCCGGGATTGGTAAAGCTGGACGGGATTGCAAACCCTACTTGTGAAGTACCTATTGTTTTCCATGTTTTTTAGAGCAAAAATACTAAAATAATATGATGTAGATTTTGACCAACGAGCGAAGAGTTGAGATTCTAACGAAGTTTCAGCCTTAAATTTACCTTGAAATTTGGTCTAACATCATCGTTCTGTCACACACAATTGAACAATGGTTCAATCGATTTGGCATGAAAAAATGCACGGAAAACGACAGATGCCCACGCTACACGACTTTCTTAGCTTACTTGCTGAATTTTCACATTTCATGACCCTTGAAATGACTTCACATCGTTTAAAAAAATCCACCCCCGGAATCGCCTGGGACTCTTTTTATCCTTTAATCTGTTCCTCAACAGAAGTTATTTCCAAAGTTTCAGCAGCCGATGAATTATAGCCTTTCTGACTCCCACTTTGGGCTTAGTTAACTGGACTACATTGGTAAAACTGGAATCTGCAGCATTAAAAAAAGTTTCACTGCGGACTTTCGCAGTTTCGTTGAACTCCCTGGGGCTATAATAATATACTATAAAGTGCTTTATTTACTGGACTAGAGCAGTACCATACAATAGTGTTACTGATTATTTGTAACACCCTTGTATGGGAAGTAACACTCCTATACTCCCTGACCAATTTAATCATATTTTGAGGTTACAGATATTAAGTAGGTACTTTAACGTATTATAGTTCCAGAGAATTGTAAAAAACTGAAAGTTCGCAATAAATTGTTTTTTAATCCCTCTGATTACAGTTTTACCAGAGTTACTGATTATTTGTAAGACTCTTGTACTCCCAAAACAGTTTAATCATATTTTGGGGTGATATAGGACTAATAACCACTATGATAATTTTGGCAGCCATGTTTCGAAGCAAACAGTTCAACTTATTTGTTGGAACACAACACTTTTCAAAGACCAAACATTGAGGGATGGCTTACAATTTATTTGTTGTCACATATTGCAATAAATCAGTTGAGAGGATTACTTGAGTCGTCAGTGGGAGGGTTCTGTTAGGTAGCCTGATTTATGTGCCTAGGCCATTATTCTAGAACCATAATTTTCAGCACATGAATTTTTGACATTTTCTAATAGGCAAATCAGTTTAAGAGCATCCTGAATTCATCCTTAGATTTTAACAAAAATCTATAAATATATTTGTTTATGTGCCACTCCAGACGATATCTGGCCGTGGGTACACGACAAAAATTCCAAATTTCGCCGAAGTGTTCGGTACTGCAAAACAAAAGGATAAATTTGAAGAAGAGCGATTTTTTCAAAAATTCCAAGGGGGTCAAAAACCTGTAAAAACGGCTAAAATCGCGAACAATTGATATGACAATCACTGAAAGGGGTAGTTCGAAAGGGTGAGCGAAGACAGAAAAATACCATTTCAGTTGTTTTTCACACGGAATAGGGGTCAAATTTGGATTTTTGGGGGTCAAAAATTGGTATTACGGGATAAAATCAATATTAATTCACCTGACGTTGTGCGGAATGGTGATTCATGATTGAGGGACTATTTCGATGATAACAATATTATTTTCAAAAATGAGTGGGGGGTCAAATATGGCTTTATAAGAGTCAAAAAATGGATAACGAAAAAATTATACCTATAATTTTAAGACAAGTGGTACGGTTTCTCGCTATATACATCTCTTTTTACACAATAGCACATTATTTCTTTGAAAATTTGCTCTTATAGCCATGCTGCATGATTGGTTTAATTTACGGTAACAAGCAAAACATCATTTCATGTTTGGAAGCTACACTGCCCACCCACTAGGCAGACATTTTCTGGCCGATTTTCCCTCCGTATCCTCAGGTGTTTTGTTGGCGGATCCTCTTCAACGGACCAAATCTATAGTTTACTCAAGGTCATCCACAACAATGGCAGCCATTCAAGTAAGTGCGCAGTTGAGTTCGGACTCGAGCGGCGTCGGACCTGGTGAAAGTCTTCGGCAAACTACTTGTCAACTCGCATGCAGCCTTTTGGCAGAATAAGTGGGCCACATCCATCAAGAAGCCTTCACGCGGCCCTAAACCCGAGCAGGCTCGTTTGTTTGGCAACGTTTCCTCTGATTGTTGCCACTTCCCCGGTACGACCACTGGAGGATTTCCTGTCGCGGATTCCGATTTCCACACATCTCACAGAAAGGCGGTCTGTGATTACCGCTGGAAGAATTCAACGAAGCTAATTTTGGTAGGTACAAGTGGATACTACACACAAGTTATGCACCACACCAGTTTGGTGACTTTTGGTTATCATAAGCAGTTCAAACTTAAACTAAATGATCAACCAACACAGGGAAAGAATATCCACAATTAAATCTTAAAAACCACAACGGGCTACGTTATTCTTGTTTACAAGTAGGTAGGTATGAAATAATTATTTTATCTCACACTCCGTTCATTTTTAATTCTGTTATACAACCTTCCAGGGGCGTTGCGTCCATAAGGCCACTTGGGCCACTGCCCCTACACCCAGAAACACAAAAAACTCCAAAAAAGAATTCCAACCATTTGTTCAGTTGGCATTCGAATTTCACTCCGTATTCTGTACCTAGCATTTTTCACAAAGTTCAACAGCGACTCGACAGAGTTCTCTGGCTATGGATATTCAATATGTGTTTCCGTCATGTTGGCTCCCTGTAGCTCCAAGGAGCATTTTATCGGAATATAGCTACAGTACCTAAACGATGTCTTGCAATCGAAATCGAAACCTACGCTTCTGAAACTGGCAGGTCCTGGGACCTGGTGTCGCCATGGTAACCGAGAAAAGTGGCCCGTCCGCGCAAGCTCAGCTGAGTAAAAATTTGGTTAGCCACGCCTCTTTTCGGCCCCGTCCCAACATTTTCATCCAAAAACCGTTTGTGTTCACAATCGATTGGATTCTTTCAATTCATCTTGTCATCTCGATACGAGATGCTTGTCCTTCGATCTGTCCCCTAAAAATTGTTATCACCCGCCATTCTGTTCCTATGTTGAGTTTTCAATTTTCTGCTCACGTTTCGAATTTTGTATGTTCCCATTCGAGTTCCCGTGACAGATTTGGGTTTGTGATAATTAAGTGCGTTGTGTCCTGTCTGTGGTCTTGTGGATTGATCGACGTCAACATACACAGATAAGTACCTAGCTTCTAGTCTGATTCTCCATCCAAGTAGGTACTGGCTGCCTGGTTATTACTTCGTTGTATTTTAGTCTAGTTCGTTGTTTTTAGTTGTTGTTTAGTTTATTTGCTTCTGTAATTTTGTACCACATGAATTCGGTGGCTAACTTACAGTCGAAATTTTCGACGTTTTCCTACGAGGATAGATCGAGTGATGATTAAAAGTTTAGGAAGAGATAGGCCTTTGCTGAGTATTAGTCAGTATGAAGCTATAGAACTTTTAGCTTCCACGCACCGCTACAGCAACCTTCGACCTTCAAGCAAAAATTACGAACAGTAAAGTGATATTATGAAATAATGAAGCCGCTTCACTTTCTCTCCACAATTTTCAAAACGACTACCGACCTAGGAGTTGGTTCGCAGTGAACATCTGACCGCCAGAAAGGCGTTGGGTCGTTTCCAGTGATTCTCGGGCTCACTTCTGACTGTATAGTATCCATGAATGGATGCTCGTGGTGTTTTCTGACTATCCAAAGCCAGTTTTTTGATCGTCATTCCAGTCCACGGAAGACTGGGTGGACGAGAGAACTGACTGACCATGTCTTCTGTCGCTGTCTTCTCGATTCCCAACCATCATCAAACTCAAACCCTTCTCAAGATGGCATTGGATAGTGGATGTTTTCTTGTGGGTTTCTAGGAGTCAGTTAACCAGTGCAAAAGAACCCGATCAGAGATATTTTCAACTCAGCTGATCAGACAGTCAGTATAGGCAAAAGAAAAATAAAATGCAAAAATACCTTAGTGGTTTGTTCGCAGTGACGGTTTATCTCACCATCAGAAGGGCTTTAGGCCGTTCGCAATGATTCTCGGACTATTTTCTGACTGTATAGTATCCATGAATGGCTGTTTGCACTGTTTTCCTGACTATCCAAAGTCAGTTTTCTGATCGTATTCCAATGCACAGAAAACAGGACGGACAAGAACTAACTGACCATGCAAACCCAAACCACTATCAAACTAAAATCCTTCTCAAACGCTTATCAAGATGGCATTGATGGTTTCTTACAGTTTTCAAGGAGTCTGCTAACGGTTAAAAAGCTAGCGCAAACAAACCTAATAATCCATAATATTAACATGTTACCAAAAGTTTTATCCCTTTGTTGCATAATTATGCGTACAAGATTTTATCGGGAGTGGTTTAGTTCGTATCGTGGTGCAAGAGGTTTTACTGCGATCCATCAGTCAGGCTGTACCAATTTATGACTTACGAGCCAAAATGGTGGGTGAATATCGAGTCATGTATTTGAATGATCAAATTAGAAGTAACGTACATTGCAGTTCAGTAAGTAAAACAAAAAATCCGGTGCTACAACAAGAATGATAATCATCCTGCCTGGTTATCACCTGTGATAAAGATTATAATCATCTCAGCATCCTGCGTCCATTTCTTTTCCCCAACATCAAATGGGCTGCAAGGAAGTGCTTGAGAGGTTGTTATTCTGTCCAGGAACATGCAGCCAGCTACCCTTGAATATCTAGCGTTTCCATCAGAAAGTGACTAAAGAAAGCTCATATTATAATTACCTACTCTATTAGAGATTACCTACTCTACGAAAGAAATAATGCTCTTGTCACTTAGCTAACATTAACCAGTGGCGACCCTACCCACTAGGGAGGTATCTAATGGGGTATTCCAGTTTTGTTTTTCTTTCATTTTTTTCTTTCCCCGAAAATATATTGCTTGGTGTCGTGAGTCCCTCCCGGGAACACTCCTATCATATTAAGTTCTCACCAATATCCAAACGCCAAACTAAAGCTCCGTAAATAAAGATATGAGTGGGGACAGGCGACAGAACCCAGGGTTACTCAACCTGGGGCCCCACTACCAGCTCCCAGCAAGGAGCTGGAGGGAGAGGCCCCCAAGTACTATAAAACCCCGGATCCTGGCGCTCAAGATTCATTCGACACTTCCTCTAACCAGCTCTCTCTTCTCTCTCTTACCTTACCTCCCAGATGATCGGTTGAATACAGCCGCCTGGGAATTTCACCTCCTCTCTCCTCTCTCCTCCTCCTTGTCTAGATGATCGGTTGAATACAGCCGCCTAGACAAGGGACCTCTCCTTTCCTCTCCTTCACCTAGATGAACGGTTGACTACAGCCGCCTAGGTGAAATTCCCTCATCCACCTCTCTCTCCTCCAAAGTCGTAGATGTTCGGTTGACTACAGCCGCCTGCGACTTTTCCTCACCTTCTTTCCACACCACCTCTCTCTCCTCCAAAAGTCGTAGATGTTCGGTTGACTACAGCCGCCTGCGATTTTTTCTCCTTCTCTCTCCTTACCTAAATTCACTCACTCACCTTCCACGCCACCGTGATGAGAATTTTAAATTCATCACAGTGGTGAACCCGACGTTCACTCAACCTTCTTCCTTCCCACCTTCCCACCTCATGTGTCGCCCCAGTCAAGTAGTTCGGTGTCCCAAATTTTAAATTCAAAATTTTAACCAGTCAGTTTAAATTCGCAGTTCTTGGCCCAACCCTCAACACTCACCTCTCAACTCAACGCACCACCGCTCCCGCCGATTGCGAATTTCGAAATTCAAAACCACGTCAAATTTTTGAATTTTAGTTACAGAAATGGACCCGAACTCACCGACGCCGCCGCTCCTGCGACCAGCTACACTGCAGCCGCCCGCCGCTGCGACATCCGACGCATTGGCCGACAACCCTTTCTCCACGCTCTCCCCGCCGACCTCTGCGACATCGGATACCGCCGCCGCCGCTACGGCAGCAGCCGCCGCCAACGTCATGACGGCGTCCGCTGCGTTCCCCCTGTCGCTGCCCCCCTTCTACACGCACGACCCGGCACTTTGGTTTTTCCAAGTGGACGCAGCGTTTTCGGCCGCCAACATCCGCAGCCAGAAAACCCGATATTCCCGGATCATTTCGCTACTGCCCTACGAGATCCTGCTGCAGACCTCTGATATCTCCCCCGACGCCGCCGCTGCGTACGACGACCTCCGCAGCCGCCTCATCAACACCTACCAGCCGTCGAAAATCGCCCGAGTCGCCGCCCTCTCCCAACCTCAACACCTCGGCGACCAGAAGCCCTCCCACCTCTACCGACGGCTGCGACACCAGCTGCAGGGGATTATGACCGCCGACATCGCACGCACGTTCTGGTTACGTGCCCTTCCCCACCCCGTCCAGATGGCCCTAGCCAGCCATCTCGACGGCCCCGACGAGCCCCTCCTACGGCTCGCGGACACCGTGCACGACTTGGCCGCTGCGGCCGCCGTCGGTGAGGTGCGTACGCCGCGCCACCCCCCGCCTTTCCGGGACCGCACACAATCCCGGGACCGCGGCCGGGCACCCTCCCTCGACGGACGTCGACCCCTTTCGGCGGATCGCCGACGCGACTCGTCCGCCGACCGCCGCCGCCGGCGCTCGCCCGAGCGCCGCAACGCATCCCCTCCCCGCCAGCGCAGAGGACGGTCCCCAGCAGCTACACGCGCATCCAACTCGGCCCGCCCCACCACAACCGACTACCTCCCTGCGGACCCCCCCCACCGTTGTTTCTATCATGTAAACTTCGGTGGGGAGGCCCGCAAATGCCAACCCCCCTGCTCCTTCGCCCCTAAGCAGGGAAACGCAGCCGCCCGCCGGTAAATCCGGCGGGCCCCCCTCCTCGCCGACACGGGGGGGACCATGCACATACCCCCCCCGCCCGCATTCACACAGCCACCACCGCCAAGCCACGCTACCCCTCCTACGCCGCCGCCACGGCTGCCAACCTCCCGGCCGCGCCTGCAGCGCCGCCAAACCCCTCACCTCACCACAAACGGAACAACCCCTCCCCGCCCCCCACCAGGACAACCAACCTTCCGGCCGCCACTCACGCCGCCGCTACCGTTCCCCCACCCCGGAACGGCCCCTCCACGCCCGCCACCAGGGCAACCAACCTTCCGGCCGCCACTCACGCCGCCGCTACCGTTCCCCCACCCCGGAACGGCCCCTCCACGCCCGCCAACAGGGCAGACAACCTCCCGGCCGCCACTCACGCCGCCGCGTCCGTTTCCCCACCACGGAGCGGAACCTCCCCGCCCGCCTCCAGGGCACAACCCCCTCCGGCCACCACTCATCCCCGGAACAAGGCGAAGCCTCCTCCTACCAAACCAGCCAAACCCCCTACAGACCCCACCGTTCCCCCCCTCCGGAACAGCAACAAGCCGCCCCGCGTCTCCTTCGCGGAGGACCTGCCACCACCACCACACGTCCCTACCTCCGCCATCAAACACAACGCCCTACCGACCCACCAGCGACTTTTCCTGCGCTGCAGGAAAACTAATGTTCCTTTCCTGGTGGACACGGGGGCGGCGCTGTCGATCTTCCCCAACAACATCCTCCGTCGTCAGGCGCGCTGCTACCGGCAGCTTCTCTACGCCGCCAACGGTACCACCATCCCCTCGTACGGGACGTACCGCTCCTCAGTTCATATGAGCGGGCTCGCGTACGAGTGGGAGTTTACCGTGGCGGACGTGGAGAAGGCGATCCTGGGGGCCGATTTTCTTGCCTATTTCGGTCTCCAGGTCGACGTCCGGAACGCGCGCCTGATCGACCCCGCCACCAGAACACCCATCCCCGGATTCATTCACGCCATCAACCACCCCCCAACACAGTTTGAACGCCTCCTCCTCAACTACCGTCCCCAGCGCCGCCCCTCTGCACACATCTCCACTGTCCAGCACCATATTGAGACCACAGGACCACCCATCACCGCCAAAGCCCGCCGCCTACATCCCCTTCAGTTGTCGAAGACCCGCCAACACTTCGACAAACTCATCGCCGACGGTATCATACGCCCCTCAAAATCCCCTTGGGCTTCTCCGCTCCACATCGTCCAGAAGCCCAATGGGGATATCCGCCCCTGCGGGGACTACCGGCGGCTCAACTCGAAAACCACACCAGACCTCTATAATGTCCCCCACCTGCGTGACTTTTCGTCACATCTCCATGGCGCCACTATCTTTTCCACCCTTGATATTTCGCGAGCGTTCCATCACATCAACATCCACCCCCCCGACGTCCCGAAAACCGCTATAATTACCCCGTTCGGGTTATTTGAGTATGTGAAGATGGGCTTCGGATTAAGGAACGCGGCGCAAACTTGGCAGCGGTATATGGACAGTATCTTGCGAGGCCTGCCTTTCGTATTTTGTTTTCTCGACGATATACTGATCGCCTCCAAGACCCAGGAAGAACACCTCGCCCACCTACAGCAAGTCCTCAACATCTTTTCCACCGAAGGCCTCCTCGTCAACACAGACAAATGTGTCCTCGGCCAACCCTCCGTCCGCTGCCTCGGCCACCAAGTATCCTCGGACGGCATCACACCCCTCCCGGACAAGGTCCACGCGATTATTGACTTCCCGCAACCCCGCACGGTCACCGAGCTCCGCCGCTTCCTGGGTATGCTCAATTTTTACCGTAGACACATAAAACACGCCGCTCAACATCAACAACCACTCATACACGCCATTCCCCAACCCTCCAAAAAAAATGATAACCGCCCCATCACCTGGACCCCCCAACTCTCCGCCTCCTTCAAAATTTGCAAACAGGACCTAGTAGACGCCGCTCTATTAGCCCACCCCGACCCTCACGCTCCCCTTTCCATCACTACCGATGCGTCCGATTGGGCCATCGGGGCAGTGCTCCAACAGCACACCGGCGCCACCCCCCAACCCATTGGCTTCTTTTCTAAAACCTTATCCCCCACCCAGAAAAACTACTCTACCTTCGACAGAGAACTCCTCGCCATCCACGAAGCCATAAAACACTTTCGTGACTTCGTGGAGGGCAGGCAGTTCTCTGTCATTACAGACCACAAGCCCCTGACCCACGCCCTCCTTCAAAATCGCAAGTCCGCCTCCCCGCGTCGCCTCCGGCAGCTCGAGTTTATCGGACAGTTCACGTCCGATATACGATATCTGCCGGGGGCCGACAACTGCGTGGCGGACGCACTCTCCCGACCCACCCCTATCCCGGCGCCGGTGGCGGAGTTGCTGCCATTCCCTTCCCCTCAATCCATCAAATCCCGCCAAGATCCAACCTCTGACCCCGCCCTCTCCAACCTTATTTCCGCATCCAAGTTGGAACAGCTGCCTCCCCTCGACCTCTGGTGCGACGTAACGGCCGACTCACCGCGCCCTTACGTCCCACCGGGGTTGAGGAGGCAGTTGTTCATCCACTATCACTCCCTTCACCATCCTGGCATTCGGGCTAGCCGGGACCTTATCAAGACGCGGTACTTCTGGCCCCATATGAATACAGATATTCGTAACTGGGTTCTAGGGTGCCAGAAGTGCCAGCGCTTCAAAGTCTCGGCCCACCCGCATGTCCCTCCTCAACCAATCCCCGACTCCCTCCCGTGGGAGCATGTGCATTTGGATCTAGTGGGCCCCCTTCCCCCGTCCGAGGGGAAGAAATACTGCCTCACGATGATCGATCGTGCCACCAACTGGGTGGAGTGCATTCCCCTCTCCACCATCACCGCGGACGCCGTCGCAACGGCTTTCCTCTCTCAATGGGTTAGCCGTTACGGTTGTCCGCGGACAGTCACGGTCGATCAAGGGAGGCAGTTTGAATCGGCCCACTTCTCCGAATTGTTACGCTCCCTCGGGATCCAAAGAATCCACACTACCCCTTACCATCCCCAATCCAACGGGAAAATAGAGCGGTGGCACTCGGTCCTGAAACAAGCCATTTCTACATCAGCAAATTCCCCTTCCTGGACAAAATCTCTCCCCTATATTTTACTCAGCCTTCGAACATCCGCCCGTCCTTCAGACCAAACTAGCCCCGCACAAAACGCCTTTAAGGACCCACTACGTTTACCGGCCGACATATTCATCCCAAACCACACCCCGTCAATTAACAGGGAGCCTCTACACTCCACGACACCCACAAACGACACCACATATCCCAAACGCTTTTTCACCACCACACACATGTACCTGAAAGAGCCCGGCATCCATAAAACTTTCCGACCCCTGTATGCCGGGCCCTTTCAGGTCATCCGCACAACACACTCCACCGCTACCCTGTTAATTGACGGGAAGCCCCACACCGTGCCATTGGCACGGTGCAAACCAGCCCCAGTCCTCCCCGACCACTCTCACTGCACCAATCCCACACCCAGCCCTACACCACCAACGCCACACATCGCCTCCATTTCACCCGCCGGACCCCGGCGTCGCCGCCTCTCTCCGCGACGCCCCGGGTGCCGGCTCCCACCGGCTCTTCCCCTTCACCGCCACCCTGGCAGTGAAGGAACCCCTCTATCAGACTTCACTAACGTGAAGACTGTTAGAGGGGGTCGCCTCCCTCACTCACACACTTCACACACACACAACCACTCACCACACACTAAACACACCCAGGAAACGGCGGATCCTCGCAACCGCCTCCCACGAAGTGACCAAATGTTTGTACATACCTCTGTATTTTCTGTATATACTACTTCATCTTTTGTACATACTCACCCGTCATCTGTAAATACTCATCCGCCAACTGTAAATACTCATTCATCCTCTGTACATACTCCATCTCATTGTAAATATTGTTCATCTTCCTCATCTCGCCCTTGCCGATCACTTCCCTAAATGCCACATGTTTAGGGATCCTGACCACTGCACTGTACATACTCTCGCCATCTCATCCTACTTATTCTACCTTATATTGCCTACCTTATCATCTACCTTATATTCTACCTTATGTTACCTACCTTATGTTCTACCTACTTACTTATAATCTACCATGTCACTACTAGTTTTTAAGGACCGCCTTCAGCTCAACCTCTGTTTGCATCGGCCCTCAGCCCCTGTCACTTTGCGCCTTCAGCTCCTCCTCTTGTTTGCCGTAGCCCTCAGCTCCTGTCCTTTTTCGCCTTCAGCGACCACCTCTGTTTGCATCGGCCCTCAGCCCCTGTCACTTTGCGCCTTCAGCGACCACCTCTTGTTTGCCGTAGCCCTCAGCTCCTGTCATCTTGCGCCTTCAGCACCAATATTGGTTCAAACTGGGGGGACCTCTGTCGTGAGTCCCTCCCGGGAACACTCCTATCATATTAAGTTCTCACCAATATCCAAACGCCAAACTAAAGCTCCGTAAATAAAGATATGAGTGGGGACAGGCGACAGAACCCAGGGTTACTCAACCTGGGGCCCCACTACCAGCTCCCAGCAAGGAGCTGGAGGGAGAGGCCCCCAAGTACTATAAAACCCCGGATCCTGGCGCTCAAGATTCATTCGACACTTCCTCTAACCAGCTCTCTCTTCTCTCTCTTACCTTACCTCCCAGATGATCGGTTGAATACAGCCGCCTGGGAATTTCACCTCCTCTCTCCTCTCTCCTCCTCCTTGTCTAGATGATCGGTTGAATACAGCCGCCTAGACAAGGGACCTCTCCTTTCCTCTCCTTCACCTAGATGAACGGTTGACTACAGCCGCCTAGGTGAAATTCCCTCATCCACCTCTCTCTCCTCCAAAAGTCGTAGATGTTCGGTTGACTACAGCCGCCTGCGATTTTTTCTCCTTCTCTCTCCTTACCTAAATTCACTCACTCACCTTCCACGCCACCGTGATGAGAATTTTAAATTCATCACACTTGGGGTAAACGAAAATCGGGTCTGTTCGTAGAGAAAATATTAACACGAACTTAGAGAAGCAAACAGAAATTAGGAGTCCGAAAAAAAACGAGCCGCAGATATTTTTCACTGCCTCCTACGTAGTATCGGGGACAAATTAAAACTGAATAAACAAATCTAATGGCAATAATATAATAGCTGAAGTATTCTCTACCGTTACTTGACCATTCTTGAACGGTAAATAACGTTAGATAGAATGAGCGGAGGCCTTGATCGCCGAGATCATTATGGATACTATAACACCTTGCCACTTTTACGCACGTTCGCGCGCGCTCGCACACACACACGCAGCCCGGCCGTGACGCAGAAGTAGTACCCGCGCTTTTTCAACATCCGATATATTTATTTCGCATTTACTTCTTTATATTACAATAATCAACTTCTTCCACAATCTATGTCCTTTTCACAGTTGGTACTTGAACTAAAATATTCCAAAAACCATCTCACTTGTAGACTCACAGGAATACCCCAGTCACATAAGAAGTTCAGTATGCGCACCTACCTGTGACACTAACAAACCTTACCGGTCTGTTGATTAGATACCTACTTGGTAGGTATTCACTAAAAAACAGGTAGCTACTGAACGACTAGCATACTTAATTTTTGTAGGTTTTCCTATTTTACGACCTCAGGTTACATATTGCAAATAGACAAGCAACACGCTTAATCGTAGGTCCTTCATCGCCCAGAGCATTAAAGGTGGTTAGTTTCTGATTGAACTATTCTTGAAGAACTAACTCCGTTAACTGAACTACTCCTCGACTTAGTTCACTTCACTGAACGTTCGTTCACTAGGACCACAGAGTAAAACAATCAAGGACCCAGTGTCTACTGTGTCTAGAGATGGATGTAGGAAGGGGGAACTAAAGAACTATCGTTCTGTGCATTATGAACTAAGTACTAAAGAACTAATAACTGTCAAGGCGACTGAGATGGTTCTTTAGTTCTTGCAGTTCATAGGACATGTGGATACTACATCAGGAGTTGATAGTATCCACTGAACGATAGATAGTTCCTTTAGTTCACCAGGAGTTGCATTAGTCATCACGAGTCATTCAGATGTTGACTACCTGAGGAGTTTATAGCATCCACGCAACGACATTTCCTTCACTACAATCTTGAGGAACTGATAGTATCCACTGAACGATAATTCCTTTAGTTCATTAGGAGTTGTTCTTGTGTGACTGGAAACGACAAAGAACTGCAATGAACTACTGAACTAACTCAAAAGAACTCCTCCTTTCGAGGAGTGAACTAACTGAACTTGAGTCCCTCAAATCAACTACTCGTATCCACCACTACAGTGGATGCACGAAAACTTATCGCCATCCAACTTTCTAGCAACACCTAAAGCCCTCTAATCTGTTAGTTAATGGTACTCGCTTATACTTTAATTTACAAAAACTTGACAACAGCCTTTATCAGACACCTGCCAGAAGTGCAGGACAATACAAAACAAAAACAAGAAAAATCTGAAAAATTGAATGGCGTTCTTCCTTATTTGATAACAAACTCGAATAACCTCGTCTCTTGCGTGAAGTTATTGACAACGAGAAAGTTCCTGGTGAGTTACTACCCATTGTTTGAACGCATTCAGAAGTATTAAAAACGAAAGCGACAGTTTTCTCTAGAAGAATTATCTCGAAAATAATAATCTTCCCTGTCACAAAGGCCTCGAAGGGAAAACCTTCTTTATGAAACATCTTTTTCAACAGCCACAGTTAAGTTCTCTGTTAATTTTTTGAACAACGCAATTGTTGAGAAACGGAAATTCAGCGGGCTTTTTCTGTATTTTTTTCCCCCCACAACAAATGAAAGAAAATCTTTTGCAAAGCCGAGGCTTAGTTACGTGAGCAGTTTTACCTATTGTGGGAACAAACGTTTTCAGAGTAGGCGGGAAATGGTCGTGTGGGGGAAGGCGGGTTACGTTCCATATTATACCTAGTTGCCCGGTGAATGTGCTTTTGTGTTACTGAAAAAGGTAGTCACATAATCGTCGTTATAACGTGACTAATTTTTTTTTTTTTTTTTTTTTTTTTCATAACACCAGAGCCGAGAGGCTGCTAATAGTGAGAAGGCTGGTCATGTTTTGATGGCCGAACAAACTATTAAACTCACACACTTCAATGTGCTGTTTATGCGCTAACGGTTACAATTGTTTAGCTTTGCGAGATAAGCAAAAGATGGTGATTATAGTGACCTGAAGCTTGCAGCAAATCGGCATAAATTTGCGTTGATGTTTTTGGCATTGAAGGTTGGTCGATAGGTGGTTCAAGCCGAATCCCTGTATAGATTAACTTGATTTTGATACGATGCAGCGATCATTACATTTTCCTCACTCATGACTAGGGACTGGAATTTTATGCACAAAATTTGGCCAAAATATGCACTCGAAATGGTCGAAATATGCAAAATATGCACCCCCAAGCAAAACTGCGTTTAAAAAAAATTAAAATAGGTAGTTCTAAAATGAACTAAATTTTGCTGTGGGAACTACAGAGTCTATACATTGTTCCAGTTATTATCGCGTCCTTAAAAAATTATAGAAAAGGATCAAGGAAGAAAATGGAATGAAAATGTACACAACTTTTTTTCGACTATACAATATTTACATTTATACAAAAAAAGCCACTCGCTATAACAATTATAGCACTGGATCACAATTGATTTTTCTAAATTTTCAACCGTAAATCTCCTACGGTTGTCGCTGAGGACTTTAAGGCAGAAAACGATCTCTCGACATCACAGGACACGATGGGTACATCTGTCCTGTACCCATTTCAGTACAGGACAGTACAAATTTCAATGCTGAGAGCACCTGGGGTACGGCCAGATGAGAGGTCAGACTGCAGCATTTTTGGCTGATTCTTCCGGGCAACCAACACCTTATCCTGACGGCCTCAGGGGTTTTTTTTGTGCTAAGCCCTACCAGGTACACGGATTAAACGGTGAATGGCCTAAGAATATCCGTGACGCCTTTTCAGAAACACATATCTCGAGGATATTATGGCAATTAGAATGTCGAAAAATAGGAAAATTCCCGAATTTCGACTAAAAATACAGAAATATGCACAAAACGGCCAAAATATGCAAAAAAATCTCCAAAATCTAACAGAATGCGCTATTTAAATTTCAATTTAACACACGCTAAACGCTTCAGATTCCCTCAAAACGGAAAAGTAGGACGATATACACGATAAAAAACACATCTGCAAAATATGCAAATTCCAGTCCCTACTCATGACTCATCAAATCAAACGTACGATATTTACCGTTTTACCCCTCATTTCACGGTGGTATTGATGGTTGTAAGATGCAGGAATGTGGAGGCAGCTTGTAATGTCCAGTTGTGTGTTGACTCATTTGTAAAAACCCCTCGTCCTGGGGCGACAGGGAGATTTCAAACAGCTAGAATAGGAAGTTGGTACCTACATTTACACAGCCTACCACGAGCGCTTTTTGTCCAGGGAAATGGTACATTTTGCCTTGCACCAAATGGGGTAGTTCTGCTTTTGGTGTATTATTCTGTGGCTAATACTGGTTTAAGTATTATTCTGTGAATAATAAGTTCAGCAACACAGTTTTTGGAAAACCCCCTCAAATTTCAAGGTGCGTAGATTCCAAAAATAATAATGTCCGTCCGCCGTGCCGCTCCATCCATATTTACCTTTACTTTCGGTCTAAAAAATTCTTTCTTTCGCAAAAAGGCTCCATTTGGGTCCTAATTTTGTCCCGAAACTTTGCAGCCAGATCGGAATATATGAGTGAAAAAAGGTGTAAAATGGGTGTACAAATAGGGTTTTTTGGTGACAGGAGCTTGTGATATGGTTTTCCACGTTTTTAGGGCGAGAGGACAGAATATGAAGTCGGTTGTGACCAACGAGCGAAAAATTGAGGTTCTAACAAAGTTTCAGCCTTAAATTTACTGTACATTTTGGTCTAAAACCGTCGTTCTTTCGGAGACAGGCTCCATTTTTAACTTGAACAAACGTTATGCTTCATGCATAAGAACAAATAATTAATGACAGAATACTTGATTCCACCAGCATTTATAAAATGTGACTTCCCGGTTGCCTACAGTATTCGGTTCAGAGCTCTCTTGTGTGACCACAGAAAACAGTGATCTACGCAGGAGGGGCAGGTAAATATCGTTATGTAATAATTTGCAGCGGTTTTTGATGTGCTGAATGTGATGAAATGGTAATGACAAATCCATGTTTTCCAACGCTAAAGCCCTCCGAATCAAGCATGCAAGGCCCTGAAGTTTGAACCGAAAAGCTTCGTCAACATGAGTGTGAATGGAACTGTATCTACTCGTACATATACATCCAGCCCAGATACCATTGCTAGGGAACAGCTGATTATAATCATGCATGGCTGAATGAAATCTAGTTGGTTGTTCAATGATATTATTTCAGTTCAGATGGTTATTTTGGATTTTGTTTATAGGTTACTTTTGTAACTTTATCAAATTTTGATCGGTGTCAGTCCACAAATCCTTGCCACACGCATAACTTCCTCAATAAGAATCCCATTTTGCTGAAACTGCAAATTTCAGCAAACGATCATGCGAGTTGAGCCCCAAATGGTCCCCTATGAATTACAGAACGATGGGATCATTAATACGGTCATCCTACTCATATTCTCAAGAATAAAAGGCGCTCCAATTCGGTGGGTAAGTTAAGGTGTAGCTTCTAGACAGTCCCCTGTGAATATTTCAAAACGCTGGGATCACTGGTATGACCACTGCGCAAGCGCAAACGCGAAATCCGTGGTAGCCAATTCCTCACGAACCAACGGCCCGATTTAGCTCAAATTTGTGGGGGTAGTTGAGGTGTAGCTTCTAGAAGTCCTCAATTAGATCGGTAAATGGTTGCCCAAAAAGGGTTTGAAGAAGTGCGTTAGATGAGAGAAAAATTGACTTCAGGAATTAGAGTAGTTAGGAGGTAAAAATACTGAAAAAGTCCTGAGTCCTACGGGGACAGCAGGGTGGAGGTGTTCTATGGATGGATTAATAGCAGACAATTTGCCGCTTAAAAAAGGCGAAAGATGATCATTAATTACTGTACAGTGCCACACCTTGGCAGACGCTTCTTTTCTGTATTGGCGATCTTTATCTAGATGCTGTAAAAATGCCGTCAGTTGTGTGTCACAGTATGTCGAACGTCGCTTGGCACTGTCACAAGTTATTTCCGATCCGTGGGTGGATCCTATAGCTATTTGGCTACAGATTCGAGAAGGACCTACCGGAGGAAGATTGTAGAAGAACTTGCGGGGCAGCTGCCGATGCCGAAAAGGTCGCTCGAGCGTCGCCGGGTGAACTCGAAACCCCTGCGAAATCCTCGGTTCCGGCGACTCGGCGGCACCGCACAGCGTCGAAAACCCGCGATTCGGCCTTTTTGACAAGTCGTAGCGACCCCGACGACCCAACTCGGACCACCGGCGCTTGATTTTGGCCCCGAGGCCTTCCCTGGGCTCACGAACCATTCCACATGTCCGACCACTCCGCGTCCCGTGAACTCACTGTAACGCATCCCTGGCTTCCCAGGCAAACACAAAAGCACCGGAGAGAGAACTCCCAGACTTCCGGCACACGGAGCAAACTAATTGGCCGACTCTGCATCCCTACCTTCCACCCGCAATCCCATGACAACCCCGATAATAGGGCAACAAGCTCCCACAGTCATATGGACTAAATGGTCCAAAACCCCGCTTTTCCTCTCGGATCGGCTCTTTATTGATTTAAAATAGTTCCCAGAGATTTTCCAAAAGCGATTTCAGACAGCTATTTTCACAACCTCCTGACCTCGTTACAGTCAGAACCAAAGAGATACTTCTGTAACACTTTACAACCACAATAAAAATCCCGATAGGGCAGCAAGCATGCCCCCCAGAATCATACGGCCTAAATGATCCATACTCCACAATTTCCCATTCAAAGTTTTCAGAGATTTTCGAAAGGAGGCAATTATTTCCACAACCTCCTGACCTACTTGTAGTTTAATACATACATGGCAGCTTTCTTAATCAAGATGCACGCTCAGCAACAGAAAATATCAAAATCAACCACAATCGACCATCTTTGGTAATTAATAACAACAAATTACTAAGTGATTTTCACCATTTTCGCATTCTACGTAAAATTGGCCGACTCCACCTCCTTACCACAATCATGAGCCCTAAAAATGTTCGACCCCCACGTTTCCTTTCGGAACTGCACTTCATTGATTTAAGACTTCCCAGAGAACCGTGGGTATTGCCCGATGTTTACAAAATCAACCAGCATTTCGACGGTGGGCGAGAGACAACCCGTAACTCCAAAAACGCTACTTTAGAGGACAGCAAAAAAACGCTGCAAATTATTACACAACGTTTAATTATTTATCTGTATAGATGCCCCTTCTGCGAAGATCACTGTTTTCTGTGGTCAATGCCTACCCTCGTGTTTCCCCCAGGGAAGTCCAAAACCGAGTTCTGGAGCCGGCCGGGGAATGACAGTTACATAAATATTCGGTGGATTCATGAAGACATTCGTTCAACTTACAAAAGTACCTATCAACAAAATCCAAAATAACCATCATTCTTCTGATAAAACAATATCATGGAACAACCAACTCGATTTCCTTCAGCCATGTGTAATTATCATCAGGTGTTCCCTAGCAATATCTGGGCTGGACTTATACCGTTTCATTCGCAATCATGTTGACAATGCTTTTCGGTGCAAACGAACGGCTGGGCGTACAGTGCTCTGGACAGTCCCAAAAATGCTCAAGGTCGACATCAATTAAAGACGTATTAAAAAACGTAAATTTGAGGCTGAAACTTCGTTAGAACCTCAGTTCTGGTCAACATCGACTTCATATTAGGTCTCCTCGTCCTAAAAAACATGGACAGCCTCACAGTCCTCACAAGTTACTAAAACACCAAAAAACCCTATTTTTACACCCATTTTCACCCATAACACCTTTGGGTATGTTGTGATCGGGCTGCAAAGTTTCAGGACACAACTAGGGCCCAAATGGAGCCTGTGTGCGAAAGAACGAATTTTTTATACCGAAAATAACGTATGGATGGATGTAAGGCGGACGGACATTGCATTTTGAATCTACACACCTTGAAACGTACAAGAAAAAATTCTGAGAGGGTGTTATAAAAAATATCTGTTGAGAGAATACACTTGGTTTATTATTCACAAAATAATAAACCAAAAATAACAATTTTCCTCACGACTCGTGCTAAAACCAGGAAATTCCCCAACATACCGTCTCTGGAACTAGAGATTATGTTAATACGGGAGATGAAGGAAGTCACAACTTCTTGCTTGGAATATCCAACCATTTTTGTTCCACCTTTGGAGACGTGGAAAAAACCAAATACGTAGGTACTTGAAAAAAAAAAATTACGTTTCACCGCTATGAGCGTCGGAATCGCTAGAAAGCCCCCGAAAAACGAGTCCAATGGTAGAAAAACCTCATTTTGGCAAAAAATGGAGTTACCCACCGTCTCTTGCCCACCGTCGATTTGGGTACCGCAATATTGAAAAATCTATGGACATGAAATGATTTTGTCGAGTTGATGACCAATGTTCACGTCCATATTCATGTCCAGTAGGTTTCAAGGGCCAAGGAAAAAAAAGGGTCAGTGGATCAAGTGCTCTCACGCGTTTTGTGTTCACTGAAGTCGCTTTGTGGTGTGACGGTGGCTGCTTCGGCGAATTAATGCACCGCTGGCTTCTTTGGTTTTCCAAGCAGTCTTTACAAACCTGCTGCAACGGATTGCTATGTAATACCAACTGATGGATCACCGAGTCCTAGCTGCAGTCAGACATATTTTGAATACAAAATGCCAATGCAAATCGTAAGAAAAGCCTTAAGGCCGATTCACACTATACGGGCAGGGCAAGGCTCGGTTTTTCGATGTAAAAGTAATCCTTTCGTTCACACCCAACGTGAAAGGTCCGTTGAAACGCCGTCCCTTGCGCGAACCTTGCCCGGTCTATCGAGATCAGAGCGATCAAAACCGGTTTCTGCCGCTTCCCCCACCCTTTCACCCACCAGCCTTGATTTAACTACATTTTCTCCGGATTTGTAAAAAAAACTACCTATTACTGCCCAATAATTATAAATATAAAATATATATTAATATCCAATAATTATATGAGTAATATTTACTCAACTTAGACAACAAGCTAATTTTTCTGCAGGTGTTATGCTCTCACGAAAAGTTGCATTTGATTTCTCTATGCTACCTTCTATAGGAGCTAGCAATTTCGAAAAGTCGTACGTTGACGTTCGAAAATATTGGTAAAATTTTGTTTCATCGTCCAGTAGTCCTCCAAATAACGTATGAAACTCTCCTTCCTGTTTTCTTCACAATGTTGTGGACCCACAGACGTTTCCGGCGCACTCTTTTCTCTTTCTCCTCTTCATCACGTAACAATGCTATTTTTATTAGCGTTGTTGTTGACAGCACCGCATGTATTGAACGACTGCCCTGCCCGCCAAGTGCCCGGGCGATGTGAACACTTGGATCCGTCAAGGCACGATTAATGCATTTACCGGTCCTAGCCCTGCCCGTATAGTGTGAATCGGCCTTTAAGTGCAAAGGGCGCAATTGGCAGCGGCTAATTTGAATCCGAGTAACGAAATTATCCCAGCACCAGACATGTTCTTCTTATTCCAACACCTAAGGCCCGGTGCACATGAGCTGCAAAAAAATCGGGACGCTGAGATTGTTTTCTATCCTATCACTTTGATACCCATCTGAGTTTCTGTGCACATGAAGATAGTATGCCGCGTCCTACCTCTTTGATACCTGGGAAAATTTTCCCCCACCACAACTGGGTGGGGATTCTTTCTTCTTCAGTGTTGTGGGTTGTTTCTCCCGAGATGGATCATCGAGCACAAGTCGAAATTTGTCGTGGGATCCTCCCAGAACCACAACGATTGTACGTAGAAATAAGATCTCGCCAAATAAACATAGAAGTGGGGACAGAGGACGCACGAGAACCGAGGGCCAGCCTGGGGATCCCCACCATCCTCTACCAGCTAGAGGATGGAGGGAGACAGCTCCCAAGCACATAAAAACTCGCCTCCTGCCTCCTTTTCTTCATTCTACGCTCTCCTCTAGTCGCTGAATACTCTCTCTCCTCCTAACCTCGTCTCTCTCTCCTATCCCAAAAGATGCTGTGAATGGTGGTGGTACGCCCGTAACCAACAGCCAACTCGCCCTAAAAGATCTCGGGTATGGTGGTGGTCCGCCCATAACCTACCGAGCACACTCCAAAAAGATCCGGGTGTTGGTGGTGGCCCGCCCATAACCTTAACCGGCAACGAGCCCGAAAAGACTCCGTGAATGGTGGTGGTACGCCCATAACCAAAGGACACATCCAAGAAGATCCGGGGAAATGGTGGTGGTCCGCCCATAACCAGCCCGGGCATATCCCCCCTCGTACCGCTCGTGGTGGATACGCCAAATCTACATCCATCACAAAATTTATAAAAAGAAGGTTTTATTTTCTTACTTTGTGTACAAATACATTTATGAAAGTGACCATAAAAGAAGATATTGGGTTCATCCATTTAACGATGCGAGATCTTTAAAAAGCGCTTTCAACACTATTTTCATAGAATTGAGGGAAGAAGAACATAAATTCTTCAATTATTTTCGAAAGTCTATTCGTTCATTTGATGAACTGGCTGCAAGAATCAGTGATGCATTAAAAGAAGTTGGTGGTTTCGAAGATACCGTATTATTGTAATACAAGTTATCTAATGTTGAAGAAAAAGCACCAGATAGAACGGACGCAGCGACGTCTTGTGTACTGTCCCATTGCCACCTGTGTACTAGTGAAACGCGAGGGACAGAAAATGACGCTGATAGGGGGAGAGTAGGGATGTCCGATACTTCAAAAGTATCGATATATATATATATCGTATCGATACATCTAAAAGTATCAAAAAGTATCGATATGATACTTTCAAAAAGTATCGATATTTTGAAGAATCGATACTTTTTGATACTTTTTCAAAAATGGGTGGAAATGTCGTTTTTGTTCTCTCTCCATCAGTGTGACAGTGAATATTATTATCACATCCCACGTTTTTACTTCGTCTACATTGGTATAACATAAAATACCATCGTCAGCCTATCGAAGAATTATTTCAGGATAATATTATAAAATGAACAATAAAATACACTTCTTTCTTATTTGAAACTTTTTCTTGTTTGGGCGCTTGTTTTTAAAAATTATTGACAAGACAAGTCAAGGCATGACATTATTTCGTTAATATTCGGCACAATCACATCAGAAAACAAGAAAGAACAAAAAACCCAAAATCCAACCAAAAAACTATTGAGTTAAGTTGATTGGTTGCTTGGTTGGGTTAACATTTTGTTAGCCCTTCCTACTAAATGGAGGACAGCTGATTCTCACTGAGAGCTGGAGGAGGTGGTACATCAACTTTCTTTAATTTGTTGAAGCGGTTGGTCTCCCAGCAATCTAGTTAGAGGTACTGTCAACAGCTACACGTCGTAGGTGTTGAAACTGATAAAATGTGAGGGATAAAAAAAAGTATCGGCTCCGATACTGGGGAAAAAGTATCGATACTACGATATATATCAGGGGGAAAAGTATCGATATGTATCGATACTTTTTTCAAAAAGTATCGGTACTTTTAAGTATCGATACTTTTGGGACATCCCTAGGGGAGAGACCAGCGCAGCCCCGATACCTACCGAGATAGGCCGAGGGTATCGGATAGCTATCGGCGTCCCCTGTGCATTGCTCCGTTACTCCCAACATCTTTCTGACTATCCGATTGAAAACAATCTCAGCGTCCCGATTGTTTTGCAGCTCATGTGCACCAGGCCTAGGAAGGACTCCGACGATAACCAACTCCGGCCCGGGCGTCCTCGACAAAACCCCAGGCGTTCCACAACAGACACAAAAGCGACTTGGACGACGCGGTGGGGGAGCAAGCGGAATCAGAAAAGGCAGTCACAAAGTAGGCATCCGTCTGACAAAGTGGGCAGAGCCTACTTTTACCCAAAGGAAAACCTATTAGGATGCGATGTGGATAACTTCCAAAGAGAGTTTAACGGGCCAACCCAGTTTAACAAATACTGATAGGTTACGGGGGGAGGGGGTCCTCTCAATTGAAGAAAAGAATGTCAATGTGTCACGCCTAGGTCCCTCTCCGTCACGTACAATGAGGGATTCCGAGTGCTGCCGAACCGGATATGCAATCCTGAGGGCGATTTCCTGAGTTTTGTACAGGTTAACGAGGAGTTTTCACGTGAATTACGAGCTATTTGGTTTCTTTCAACAGGTCGATTTCAATGGATTTCAATGAGATGTGTGTAAGCTCGAAAACTGCCTTCCGAAAACTAAGTAACGACCTGCCAATAAGGTAAAACGCTGCGCAGGGAGGGGAAATTTCAAGTGCACGTCTGACTTGTAGGTTTGTTCCCACTGGATTTTTCTTACGGTTAGCTGACTCCTAGAAAACCGTAAGAAACCATCCAATATCCAATACCATCTTGATAAGCGTTTGAGTTTGACAATAGTTAGGAATCCAGAAGGTAGTGCAAGGTCAGTTCTCGTCCGCCCCATTTTCTGTGTACTGGAATGACGATCATGGGCCTGTTTCATAAAGCAACAAGTGACAAGTCGATTATTGTAGCAAACGTGATGAACTGTGTTTCACAAAGCCTCAAGAAAGTGTAGACTTATGACAGTGAATTCTTAAAATTGTACAGGCAGATTTTGACAAGTTAAAGATGTTTCTCCGCAATTTTCTACAAGTTCCAGTTCTACCTACAATAATTGTAAGTCGGCCGATTTTTAACCTAATTTCGTTTGCCTGTAAACTTGTAGAATTTATGATTCTTGTAGTTGAGTATGGATTCATTTCATTTCTCCCTCAGTCGTTTTTCCCTTTCAATTTTATGGTTACTGCGTACCTATACCTATACCTGATGTGTGGAAACGCTGCAAATTATTACAGAACGGTTTATTATTCACCTGTGTAGATGCCCCTTCTGCGCACATCACTGTTTTCTGTGGTCAATACCTACCCAGTGCTCCCCCCCCCCCCCCCCTCCCAAAAAGCCCTAAATCGAGTACTGGAGCCGTCCAAGGAATTACAGTTTCATCAAAACGCGCGGGATTCAATAATCTATTATTTTTGTTGTTATTCATGGCCGTTTGTACAAACTGAAAAAGGGTCTATCAACAAAATCCAAAAGAGCCCCATCATTCTTCAAATTAAACAATGTGATGGAACAACCAACTCGACTTCACACAGTTATCCGTGATTGTAAGCTGTTCCACAGCAATGATATCTGGGCCGGATTTATACCGTTTCATTCACGATCATGTTGACGAAGCTTTTCGGTGCAAACGAACGGCTGGTCGTACAATGCTCCGGGTGGTCTCAAAAATTGCTTTGGATTGAGATCATTTTAAAAACGTAAAAAAAACCACAGGTACCCTTCTATTGAAAGTTCTCAAGCTATGGCGCTCCGAAAATTTCAAACCCTATTTTTCACTCCTCAGAGAAGACTGACAGTAACGCCGAGCTTCGTGGACCACGAACGGGGTACCTACAAACCGAATTTCATTAATTTTTGGTTCATTTTTGGTAATCTTTGGAAGGACAGAAATTTCTTTACTCAATTTTCGGATTCTTACCTTGAAACGGAAACCATCACATTTTGAGGGGGATTAAAAATTGTCATGCTTGATTCCAAAGGTTCATTATTAAAAATACTAGTAACAAACCAAAAACGCCTTCTGAACATGAAGAACATGAGTTTGTTAACGTCAAAGGCGAGCTGGGTCTTTTTAATCAAAGAATAACAGCAACTTCCAAAGTTTGTATGAATTCAACGAAAGGTTTCGATTGTCCACTGAGGCCCAGGCTGAGCCATTTTCATCGGTCGACGGATCGAATGTCCTATTATACCAACGGAAAGGTATCCTCTCTTTATCTGAAATTGAGATTGTGCATTGCCCTTTACTGGCTAAGTAAGTCACACTGAATCTACCTACTACCAGTTAGAAGTACTACTTTTGGTTTATTATTTCCAATAATGAACCTTAGGAATCGAGCGTGAAAAAAGAAAGTTTAACACCCCCTCAAAATTTGATGGTTTCCGTTTCGTGTGCAGAATCCGAAAATGCAATACAAAAATTTCTGTCTGTCCGCCGTACTTCGCACTTTTCTTATTACCATGAACCAAAATTAATGAAATTGGGTTTGTAGGTCCCGTTTGGGTCTAGTTGGCCCTCGAAGCTCGTCGTTCTTGTCAGTAATCTCTCAAGTCTAAGGGATGAAAAAGAGGGGTTGAAATTTTAAGAACGGCGTAGCTCGAAAACTTTCAGTGGAAGGGTATGGTTTATTTTAAATTGATCTTGAACTAAATAATTGTTTGGGACCACCCGGAGCATTGTACGACCAGCCGTTCGTTTGCAGCGAAAAGCTTCGTCAACTCGATCGTGAATCAAACGGTATTAATCCGGCCCGGATATCATCACTAGGGAGCAGCTGATTATAATCAAGGATGGCTGTATGAAGTCGAGTTGGTTGTTCTGCGATATTATTTCATTTGGTAAGTGATGGACTATTGGATTTTGTTGGTAGGTAGTTACGAAACTTGAACAAACGTTGAAGTATTATTGACAGGTAAATCACACAATGGTAAATTATTACACAACGGTAAATTATTATACAACTGCAGATTATTACACAACGGTTCATCTACCAAGAAGGGGCTGGATTTCGTTGATCGGTACTTTTGCAACTTGAACAACCGTTGAAGTATTATTGATGGGCAAGTTATTACACAACGGTTCATTAAAGGTATTGACCACAGAGAACAGTGATCTACGCAGAAGGGGCATCTATTTCACTCCACATCAACAATATTCGAACTTCATTATTTGCGTTTCTTTTTGCCGTTTTAGTTACTGTTTGCCATCGAAAGAATTATTTTAGCAACATTTAACTCGTGATTTAGGTAGGTACCTAGTAACGAGTACGGGGTTAGGTACTAACCTGCGGAGGGTATGCGATTCACATAATATGTATAGAGTAGTACATATTAGATTATATAGACGGGCAATCTATACAGAGAGCTGTGATCTGTAACAGAAGGGTATTCTGTACAAAATAATGAACCGTTGTGCAGGGATTTGCAGCGTTTTATGATTTGAATACGTTGCCTACTACAGGATATTATGACAACGCTATCAACAACCCTTGAGTGATGTAATCCCCCTCATTACTACGTATTTGCCTACCGTACATGAGGAATCCCTGCGCAAATTTGTCAATACCTATACAATTTTCGTAGGTATGCGTGTAGTTACACATTCATACATAAATATTGTTATAGGAGTGTAGTAAATACTACGAACACATTAATAGTTGATTTGGTGATAATGACTTCGGTTCTGTATAGTGCCTCCAGCCACAGCAAATATTCACAATTCGTAGGTCTGTACCGAATGACTCTAAGCTCCGAAATTAATGTAGGTATCTGCCAAACAAGTTTGTCGTTACCACCTAGTTTCTGTTGAGGCGATTTGAACGTTAATCGTTTGGCGAGCGAGATATTTTTGAAAGCGCTTTTTCTAAAGGTGTTCGGCCGAGCAAAATAGAGGCCTTCACACTTCATGGTTCACTGACCAGAAGTTTTTCCCAACCTTCCTCAACGAGATGCGAGAACCTCCCCTCATTGAAGTCACTGCACCATAACATCACGATATACTTCATGGATACTACAATGGGTTAAGTATCCACCGCATTGTTTATAACAGTTACACGGTCGCCATCTGACGTGGGATTCGCGAACTATCCGGCGGTGATTACCTCCGAATAACGACGGGCGGTACCGCTAGTTTCGAGGGAAAGAGTTTTCAGAGTCAAGTCACTGGTTAATTCTTTCATTTGGTTTGTCCTTGTGATCGTCTCCTCTCCGGGCACCAGACTAAAAAATACCATTTAAGTATGATTTTGTGTCACGAAGTTATTGAAGAGAATCTTTGGTTGTAGTAGGGAAGGTGGGTGCGCATGGGTAAAAAAAAAACAGTTTTTTACATATATATCCCAAATATCACCAACCATTTTATAAACCACCATTTACCACCATTTTATAAATTTCATCAAATTCTGACGTCACAATGGGCAGGGGCTCAGGCGTTAGGGGTGCAATGACGTCAGAATTACTGGAATCATAGAAAAATAACTACTTCTCGTTGGACAGTGCGGTTGGTGTCAAAATTCTCAAAAAGGAATAGACTACTTTCATTTAAAAAATAAAATGAATACGTGCACATACCACAGTGCCCGTTATGCCAAGTAGTGTGATGCTTATAACTGCCCCCTACATGATTCATCACGAATAATAGATAGATGTTGATTGATTGCATTATTAAAAATCAATTAATAACCCCGTGTTCTCTCTCTTTAGACATGGCACAACCTACAGTTTATTCAGTTCGGGTATTTTTATGGCAAGAATTCAACGTCCATTTTTTGGTTTTTATGGTAAGAACTCCATTTTATGGTTTTCATCCACTTTTTTAAGTGATAAAATCATGGCTTCACGAGATTTTATCAGGCCAACACTGCAAGCACAGAGGATAATGTCTGAACTAAACGACAATAATAACTGCAAGCAGCAAGTCTTTTTCTGTACCCCCAAGCAAAGTTGTAAATTAACCTCCAAAATCTGAAAATGGGGACATTTTGAGGTACTGAATTAGGTGGCTACACTAAATCAACATGGCGGTCAGATGAAGCCACTTGATTAATCCCTTTTACATCTTTCTATGCTCAAGTGTAGCATGACAAATCAATGCTTATGCATGTGCATGTGTAACTCGGCAATGCAGTAAATTTATTCACCCTCTCCCTAGACTCAGTCAAGAAACACAGGAAGTGACTCGGTAATTACTCCATTGTAGTTTGCCATAAATGAACTTTGTTTCCTGGAATACTGTCATCTGGGTGGACCAATAGATCAAAAATAACCAATTTGGCAATGCATTTTTATTGAGACTGTAAAAGACACATCATTATCCTGTTGTAAAGAAGGTAAGAACATTTACGTTTTAACACAGGTAATAAAAGGTCTCATCAGTGTAGGTACCTACTAGATACATAAATCCCCATTCTACGAACCGTGTGACTTATAAGTACCTATATATTTATAGATATAAACTAGCCAAATTCAGTAACATTGAGGTAGGTATGTAAAATCTTTTTTTCAGAAACCTAAATGATGTTGAAAGCCCAAATCCGAAAATACAGACGAAAATGTAGAAGAGAAGTCATTGCCTAATTATTTTTCCTATTATTTACACCTCTAGCTGTGGTACACTACTTGCATGGCGTTTAAATATTAAGGTAAAACCACTAGTACGTATCTATCATCCGTATCTGATTTATGGCAGAGTACTGCAAAATGGTAGATTGAGAGGCCCGTAAAACGTTTTTCATAACAAGTTTTCTTCAATTATAGTGATGTCATGATGACAGTATCGCTAGAGATTAGATCTTTGAGCATACCGTGTTGGTATTCGTGACTAACCTTGCCTGCTGGATTTGTAATCAGTGATCTTACCTGAAACAGACAAAAAGTCACATTAACATAGTTTTAGGCAGGTTTTAAGTGATCTTGTGTTCAATCCAACAGAATATATGGGGAAAAGGGTCCCAAATTAAAAAGTAGATCGACAGAAATACATATTATAGAATAACACAGGTAGGTATTTAGTTCCATGACATATATTTATGCAGGTTAAGCTGATGTCTCTTCATGTTCTTCTATTTTACTGAAAGATATTATATTCATACTAGACATTATGCAATATAAGCATGGAGAAAACTGTGCACTCTTTCTCCATGCTCATACAGCATAAAATCTAGCATGAATATACCTTTCAGTAAAATAGTAGAACACAAAGATACATCAGCTTAACCTGTATAAATGTGCACCGTTTTCAGTCGTAGTTTTGTTCAAGTCCATGTTTTCGTCAAAAAGCAAGGATTGTTTCTGCTGCTGGCGCAAAGAACAGGTAACTTTCGATGATTTTCGCCTCCAACTTCTTGCATAATTTTCCATGAAAAGAACCACTGAAGATATATATTAACACACCCTTAGTTTTGTTACTGGTATATTATTTGTAGCCAGAATAGAAAACTCAGACTAGAAATTCTACAAGCAGACCACAGATAATGTGATGGATAAATACCTACTAAATAGGTATTGAATAGGCACCTGGACATGAACGCTGTCATTTCAACATTCATTATCGATGTTACAATCATTTTACATTATCATACGGTGCTCCAAAAAATTAAGTGTTCGATACAATAACAGGAATAGCTCAAGCATAATACTTCAACAGGTGTTGAGTGCTGAGAGTCTCAGTACTAATTAGTATTCTCTCGAAGTAAAATGCGAGGAGATATGCGACGACAAGTCGCTAGTAAGTCTGCAAGGGGTTAACGAACGGCCAGAGCCGGCTTGAATCCCGTCAAGTGCTTTGCCAGGAAGGATGTTGTTTTGCTTCCACTCAAGTAGGAGGTAGGTACCATTGAAACCATTGAAATTGTAAGGGCAGAAAAGGACTCGTATTTATTTAAACATTTGCTCTATCGAATACTGCTACAACTGAACGAGGAGCTTGTAATTTGTAATTTTTTTTGCTACAAAAAATACTGTATCTACAGTTCAAATGTACGAATTCTGCATGTGTACGTCCACAAAATCCAATGTATTCCTTACGTAGTAGATTATATTTTGGCGTTAGGATGTTCACCAATATCCATAAACGAATTGTGAAGAAAACATTTGACATCTCCTCTTGAGGCTCTGGTGGATGATCAAGTTGCTGTGAATGCCCTCAACCCCTTGGCGTTCCTTCCGCTACAGTGAGGAGAGTAATGCAACATACTTTCTGATGCAGGACCACTTTGGACAAAAATGGTAACAGAGGACAATGTGTCCCTCAATGCACGAGGAAAGTAATTTTATTAATTTATCTTCTCAAGTCATATGGGCGCCTAGATTGCACGTGACGTTCAAAGATTAATAATTCAAAGAACTCGTATAATGGAGAAGGAAATGCATTTCTTCTAGTAGAGGTTCAAAATGGAGTAATACTAGCTCAAAATGTTTTACTATATTACTTACTGATGTATAGGTATTGGTCATGAAATGATCTACAGCAGCATTCATGAAAAAGGAAAGGAAAGGAAGGTGTCTGGTTCCTAGAGGGTACACCAGTCACTTTCAATGGCAGTAGCTTTTTGTAGGATCAAAATTTTATAATACTCTTCCATTTGACCTCAAAAGTGCGATTAGTCAGTCCAATTGGAAGGGTCTGATCACTAGATTTCCAATACCTAACCATGTAAGACGGATTTAATGTTTCTTCTCGTCTCAAGGTTTAATATTTATATTAATAAGTATTTATTTATTTTTTATTTTATTTATCTAGTTGCAAGTAATTGAATATTATTTTGATCTCATCTCCATTCTTTGCTTGCGAAGCATACTAAATTGTGTTTACCACTTTAGCCGTATCGGCGTGAAACTATGCAGTGATGTTTCTTAGAGTGATTTCTTGTTATTGTGACTCCTCTCTCTGTGCACGGGTCTCCTTTCAGAGAGAGCAATTTCCAGAAGGAAATTTATGTACTTACAAACTCTGTGCTTTTTCACAACACAAATAATCTTTGTAGAAGATGTAATTCATTGTTTGTTAGTTTTTCGGATATGGAATTTAAAAATAAATAAATAAATAAATCTCTTCATGATTAAGGTGCAATGCGGAATAGGTAGACAAGCATTTTAAATAATGTCACGAGTAAGGGAGTATGTAATTAAGCAGTAACATTCGTACTTGGTGGAGGAGGATTCCCAAACACTAAACTTTATAAATAGTACCAAGTTATGTGCAGTGTGCTCATGATGACCAGAATCACAGCAGATTTTTCCTGTATCCTTATCCTGGTGAACTCCCTACGTTTATCCCATGAAGGGTACCTACCAACTTTCGAATTCACTAAGTAAGTACTAATAAGTACTTTTTCACCGTGTGTTGCATTTATATTTCAACGATATCTGGCAGCTTCGCGTTGAGATGAGGCATATTTAGCTTCCGCGCTTCCGTGTTAGAACAAATGTTTGAGTACTTCTAATTTTTGGATAGGTAAAGGAGGTACTTATTCACCATCCGAGGGTATTTGGAGTACCTAATGTACCTAATGCTCTAGCGTAAAATACAACAAGGATTGAAGGTGCACGATTATTACAGCAGTGCACAAGTGATGATAATTATGAAGTAAAATTATTTCTGGGGGAATCCACTACGTTCAGCTATGCACACAAGTCCTATACCAGCCTTGTTTGACGCCAGTAGAACACGCGCCGGGAGAAAAGAAAAGCCGCAGGATGTGAAACATCAAAGGAACGAGTCAGGTGCGTCTGGAGTGAAAGTTCTTTCTTTGAAGAGGTTAAAACCGATTCCTGGCGGATGCTGACCCTCCCAAGTACCTCGATCTCGTAATCTGGGTTTTTGACGTTGTTCCTCTGACTGTCGCTGACTCATGAGCGGTGATTGCCGCATTCTACCGGACGGTCTTTGAAACCCGATTTTGAGGATTATTGAAGGATTACGTCTGGTCGTGACATCAAGAAATGAATCGATCTCGGCGGATATTCGTGAATATTTAGGACACAACAAGTCATTCATTTGATTCGCTCATTGAGATTCACCCATTTGACCGAATATGAACACCTACCAAACAAAATTTAGGACATCCAAGATGTTGAACGGCCTGGATATACGGAAGGGTGGAACCATTCGACCCACACAACTAGAAAATTTCAAATAATTTTACCAAAACGCAGCAAATTATTACACAACGGTTTATTATTTACCTGCATAGATGTCCCTTCTGCGTAGATCACTATTTTCTGTGACAAATACCTACCCTCCCCTCGAGTTTCCTCCACGAAAACATCAAGTCGAGTACTGGAGCCAACCGGGCAATTACAAACAACAAACAACAATACTTTTTTATTTATTCACAATACATGGAGTACAAAATGAGCAAAATAGTTTGCAGAACAAATATTGCCCGTCTAAAGGCAGAAGCCCGTGGCGACGGGTCAAGGGTCACTAATCAGGACCCATGTATATAATTATAAATTTAAAAAGAAAATTAGAAAACAAATTAGACAACAACAAAGGAATATCTCTGTCGATATAACCGAAAACAACTGTTGACACAAATTGGTGCGAAAACAACTGACCAGAAAAAACTTCTATGGTTGAAACTCTATCGAAAGGTAGACGAAAAAAATACAAATGAAATAACCAAACTAACAAACATAAAAGCTTTTCAAAATCAAATAAGACTGTACAAGATTCAGCGAAATCAAATAGGAAATTACCATAGCCTTATATTTGGCCTTTGAACAAGTAGTTGGCGACTTAAGTTCCCCGCTCAATTTGTTGTACAGCACACGAAGAATACAATGAGGGCTCTTTGATGTTAAAACGATGCGGCTCCGAGGAATTACAGCATTGCCTGCTTCATGGAAACGAGTGTTATGATCGTGAGCCGGTTGATCGCTAATTAAGGAAGGAACTTTGTGGTAATAGAACAATAAATTCTTCAAAAAAAAGTGACGCACAGAAAATAACTTGGACATTTTGAAAACGGACTCACTAAAAAATAGTTTGGGCTTCCTATAGATGATTTTAATAATTGATACAGCGTCATAAATATGCGGTGGATTCAAGAATTCAATAACTAATAAATTATCTGCAGTTATTCATGAAGCATAACGTCGTTTGTTTAAGTTACAAAAGTACCTATCAAAAAACTCCAAAATAAGCATAATTCATCAGACGAGATAATACACGGAACCAACCAACTCGATTTCATAAAGCCATGCGTGATTACAATCAGTTGTTCCCTAGCGATGATATCTGAGTTGGATTTATACCCTTTCATTCGCGAACACATTGACGAAGCTGTTCGATGCAAACAAAAGGACCTTACTGTGTACGAACGGCTGGACTTAAACGCTTCGAGTTGTCTCAAAAAGTTCCCAAGTTCACGATCAATTTAAATACCCATTCAACATTCGAAACATAATCGATTCAGATAACGGCGCCCTGGGAATTTCAACCCATATTTTTCACCCTTTGATGACTGACAGTGACGACGAGCTTTGCGGACAAACTAGATCCCAAACGGGACCCACAAATTCAGTTTAATTAATTTTCGTTCATGGTAACTGAAGAAAAACGCTGCACAGTCCTTGTCACATGGATTTATTATTCTACTGGACAAACCTACAGAAATGCTGACTGTTCATTTATTGTTTCTTTCATTTGCAATAATTGAAATAGCCCTATTTCTGATGGTTTCCACCAATTTTGGCCCCCAAAAACTCCAATTTTCCACAAATAAAAAACTCCTATTTTTGAAAAAAAAAGATCTTTGATCAGTGTGTATCATTATTTAATTGTCTTGATTCACCTGCTAATACTACTCCTGGTTTTATTATACAAATTTATGGTAATTTCAGACAATCTTCCTGGTTTTCGACTCACAAAAAATGAATTTTGGGAGCTGAAACATCGTTAGAACATCAATTTTTCCACTCTGGTCAAAATCGACTTCATATTCGGTCTCCTCGCCCCAAAAAACATGGAAAACGATAACTCGCAAGGTCATGTTACTACAACGCCAAAAAACTATTTTTACACCCATTTTTCAGCCGTAACACCCCTGGGTATATTCCTATTGGGCTGCAAAGTTTCGGGACAACAGGCCCAAATGGAGCCTGTGTGCGAAAGAACGAGGAGGTTAAACAATTTTTTTTTTTTTTTCATCATGCTCAATTCCGAAGGTTCATTACTGAAAATAATAAACCAAAATCGAAGTTTGTTCCAAACTCCAGGGAATAATGCCAAGACCACAAAATTTTGGTTTCAATTAAACAATACTTCCATGAACTTGATCCAAAACCAGTTATCAGATATTGTTATTCCAAAACGTGATATAAAATTAGGATCAAAATCGCTAAATCAAAAACCTCCTGACAGCTAAAAGTTATCAACTTTGTTCATATGGCCATGACGAACTTACAACAGGTTTTATTTACTGCGCATCATAATCAAACCTGGACGTTATTCTGCAAGGATAAACTTCAAAACTAGGTACTTCGAAACAACGTGTATAACCGTTTCACCGTCCTTTTCTCTACGGTTAACTCTATAAAGGGATAACAAAGCGTTCTCTATGCTTGAGAGAACTTCATTGAGGCACCCGGGGGTGGTCAACCACTGAAAATCCGTCGACGAAAGACTTTCTTTCGAGGTTTCACTTCCGATAGGGAAAAGGCGACAGCGACGTTTCCCGTTTGGAGTTGATTCATTTCCGAATTCGATCGACTGACACTGAAGTGCACATTGTGTTGGGAAACGTGAAGAGAGAAATTTCTCTGGAAGCCAGTATATTGTGCGGCACGCAATTCTCACTTCCTACAGGTCATTTTGGTTGAATGTCGATTCTGAGTCATTCGTTATTATCCATGTCATGACGTTGGTTCTCTTGTAACCAGGGTTGCCGTATTCCGTAGGAGTTAACAAAGCCCCCTCCTTCTGCTTACCAACTGTCGCTGGTGTAAGGGTTTCAAATTTTTATAAAAAATGAACCTTTGGAATCGAGCATGAAAATCCGCCGTATTATCTGCTTCAATGTCGGTCTATACGCCTGCACACAAGTCCGCAACACAGTGAGACATTTTCACGTTGTACCACAAGCTTTATCTTGACAGCAGGTAGTTAACTAAGAATCATTCTCTCTTGTTTTGCAATGGCTTCGAAATTTAAATAATATAAATTTTTGGAAATTTTCTTCATAGAAATCCGTTTCAGACCATTCTAAAACGATTCCTGAAATTTAACACTTTTTTATATGTATATATATATTTATATATGTGTCACTCCAGACGATAACTCTCGATAGAATTGAGATAAACAGCTCAAATTTGCACAAAAAATCTATCTTGGCAATCGAAAGGCTAAGTTCGAAGATGGGCGAAATTGGCCTACTCTAAGGAGGGTTTTGGCGCATTTAAAGTGCGCAAAAATTACCCAAAAATCCCCAAAATGTTATTTTCCAACAAGTGACCCCTCATTTTAAAGGTTTTTGCACGCTGAACACGATGGTGGAATCGGATTTTAGATATCTTGATCCGTTCTCAAATTAGAGCATTTAAAGTGCGCAAAAATTACCCAAAAATCCCCAAAATGTTATTTTCTAACAAGTGACCCCTCATTTTAAAGGTTTTTGCACGCTGAACACGATGGTGAAATCGGATTTTAGATATCTAAATCCGTTCTTAAATTAGAGCATTTAAAGTGCGCAAAAATTACCCAAAACTAGGATAATCTTTAAACTCTTACCCCCCCCCCCCCCCCCCCTAGAGTGGTCAGATTGAAAAATGTGAGAAGTATTAATTGAAGACGAGAGTTCGAAGCAAAAAAGGGGGAGGCAAAGATTAGTACAACTCCTTGAATTTCCCATTTGACATATAATTGTTATGATACCTTCATAGATAGACAAGTACCGGCCCACGTATTACTAGAAGGAAGACGAAAGAAAAAATCTATTTCAAATTATTCAATTTAGGTACTAACAGTAGGAGGAAGAAGGTTAGGTAGGTATCTTATCAATTTATTATCAGTATCATACGAATATTTGATATTCAAAGGTAGGTAGGTACTTAACATGATAAAAATAATATCAATGAAGAAGGAAGGATCTACCTACCTAGTAGAGCAAATCTTGAACTGGTTTTAGATACCAGGCCTGAAATCGTAGTCAAGAGGAAAGGCCATTCAGAAGGAACAAGGAATCTACTCATAACAAACGGTAGAATCAGGATGGACAAAACGTACAAATTAAAATAAATACGAAGAGAATATACATAGAAAACCAAATTTTAGACCGAAGTTTTCCTTTATTCAAAACCATAGCCATTAATTCGAATATTTCTTTGAAAATTCGCTCATTAAGTCATGCTGCATGACTGGTTTTTTTTTCTTCATCATCAAAAAATAAATTGTAACGCTTTTTGGTGTGATTTCTTAATTTTGCGCTCTTTCACACAAAATTTTTTTCAAACCAATAGACTCAGTCACTTAATGAAAGTGGTTTATTTAAGTTAGTAAACATAGTTTTACGGAGGTTTAGTAAACATAGTTTACTTCAAAATTATTATGATTTAAGAATGTGTTTCCATTTGGCCAAAAGCCGAATCCATCGTACACAACGTACGTAATCGTAATTTACAAAGGAACCTCTTCTTAATCTTGATTCAGGAAATACAACAATTTAGGGATCATTTTACGGAATCATTTACGGGTTGCAAGGTCACAACATTCCGGGTTACACACACAGTGGTGCAAGGTTGCCACATTCGATACTAGTAAACAATGACTGTCTTCATTACCTATGTTGCTGACTACCTTGTTTACCCACCCTTTTTTTCATCATGCTCAGCTCAGCTACCGCGCAAGGTACGGGGGAAAGGTTAACAAGAAAATATTCAATAAAATCACACGATTCCAACGAGTGGTGAACGATTTTTGTATGATGAAAAAAGGCAAACATGAAGTTCCGTAGAAACGAATCGGTTGTAAGCGAAAATCATCAGAAATTGTGCATAACGCGTTTTCCTGTCGCTTTTTGGTAACGCTTTTCGAGTTTGTGTGCCAAAGTAAAGACACAAAAATTTCAATAAAATAAAATAAATCAAATCCAATGAACATTAGCTCACTGTTACCAACACCACTTTGAGGTCACAATGTTACTTCTACATGAACCTACAGCTCTCAGAATAGGCACATGGAAGTCATAATTCACATACCTAATCTCTAAGTTGATTGTTTTTACAACGGAATACAAAGTTGATAAGGGTAAACATTATACTAGGTGTGAAGAAGAATAAAAACTGACCTACTGCAGATAGGTCAAAATGTTTGGAAATCTGCCAACAACTTCATCGTTAAAATGGCCGGCTAATCTGGAGTGTATGTTAAATTTTTGCAACAAAAATTGATCAGAATCAGATAATTTCTTTGGGATTTCTACCAAGGTAGTTTGAGACAGGTATGTAGTAGGTACATAAATAGTGAAAATACGATGTACTTCGGGGCACGGTGATCACCGATAAAGTACGATACTTGAATAAAAATGAAGTATTGCCAGAATTTGAAGCTACTTACTTGCAAGCATAAATATTTCATCGCAATCAAACAGGAAGAGGCTTCAAAACGGAGGTACCCTTAGTTTAGCTTACTTACTCATGGATTTCTCTCAAAATTGAGGACAGCTGATTTTTTTGGATTTCACGTGGAATTTGTGGTCCTAAAATTCAAAACTGAAATTTACCCTACTTTTAGTCCTCCTACCACAGAATATTCGCTAACGCTATAATTTACTTAGTTTTATCGAACGGAAATGAAAGTTGAGTTCGGACAACTGTGTCAGGGTCATTATTCATACTGTAATGCCCACAAGACTGACCTCGGCAATTCGTACAAAATACTTTCACTATGACCCTAGCTATAGCTGTCGTTATTTGCAAATTACTATAACCCAAACGTGCCGGTAGCGCCGGCCTAAAGGATTAAACGCATTCCAAAACCAACCGATTATTCGTTGAGACGGCGAAAGTACCAACACGTTCGCTACGCCTTATCCACAGATCTATAACAACCTTTGAAGAAGAAAAGTTTTACTAAAATGCACGAAAGCATAGCGTGGGAATAGAAAGACCCATACGGCTATTCAGGGGCCTATGGGTATCTATTCTCATAGGGACATTTCTATTCTTACTTACTCGTAGGTTTCCAATTCATGAATTCCCACATGCTGATAGAACAGTATTCACCGCATCCATATGTTCGTGTACAACAGTAGTACTGGATGGTAGTTACATAAAGTCAGTAAAACACCACCCTCGTGTTAAGCTGATCACGTTAAATTTAAATAAAAGAACAATGGAGAAAGCTCAGTGCCCCCTAAATACTACCAAATTTTAAATTTTCCTCCGTTTATGAATCGGGTATGTATTAGACTGACTTATAGCAAACACAATGTATTAATGTTATTCAATATTATTCATTTAGGTTTAGTATCTACAACAGGTAGGAAAAGAGGATCATAGAAGAGGAGTGGTGGCATGAAATATAAATTTATGAACCGACCTGAACCAACATAGTCGACCTCATGAGTTTGATAACATTTGATTTGCCCCTATTATGCAGCAACTTGAAATTAGCTACCAGTAGGGCGAATTTCAACGTCCCACCACATGTTCAGATAGAATACGCGTTTTCGAATATGCTCACATATAAGAGATTCTGTACAATTCGTTCCAATGATCTAATGCGCCTCTCGAATAACGTAATATTGGCGTAACTACCTCAGATCAATTTAATGAGGACCAACGTAAGATTTTGTCTCCACTTCCCTCGTTGCAGGTTTCTTATTATAAATTTTGTATTTTTGCCCGTTTGGTGCTAATTATTGGTAGTTAATTCTGAATTGGCCACTATTATAGGTGGTAAACAACCCAACACACTGAAAAGGAATGCACTTAGGACATTTACGACTACTAAAAGTTCCCTTCTCACCCGGATGTATGTACAGTAACACAAAGAAGAGATCTGAAAATGTGTATTTTCGTTCTAATGCATCAAAAAGAGATTCCAGGTAGGCAGGTTTCTCTGCGTGAATTTTATAACATCCGCTACACACGAATAAATCTCACAGGGCTGACACGAAGCAGTAGAACATTTCGTGAATACATCAATTTAGTTGAAATTATTATAAGGTTTGTTCACACTGGCTTTTTCTGACGGTTAGTTGACACCTAGAAAACCGTAAGAAACCATCCAATATCCAATACCATCTTGATAAGCGTTTTATAACAGTTTTTCTGATAATGGTTGGGAATCGAGAAGGCAGTCAGCTCTCGTCATCTTCCTTGGACTGGAATGAAGACCAGAAAACTGGCTTTGGATAGCCAGGAAGACACTGCGAACAGCCAGCCAACTATACAGACACATAAAAGACGCAGTACTATACAGAAAAGAGTCGAGAAACATTGCGAACGGCCCAACGCCTTTCTTACGGTCATAAATGGTCAGTGCGAAAAAACATCAGCTGCTCTGGGTGGTTGCATTAAGCTCTGCATTACCATTTTATGTAGGACAAGCTCTGTATTACTCCTAGGTAGACCTGTTGTATGGTTTTCACATTGAACTAATCGTCCACAAACAACCAAATTTGTGCAAAAATTATTTTCAATTTAGAATTATGTATAAGTAAATGCAAAATAGTTAGGTACTGATTTGGAGACGGATACCTGGCACAGGTAATAGATACATTCAAACCCACTACAGAAGATTTATGAGGAATGTTTTACTCGTCAATAGATGGTTCGCAAACAATTAGCGTGAAGTTCTGATCACCACAATTCTTTCAACACAATGTATCATCGGGATTCGAGACAAAAGAAAATGTCAGAGGAAGTTTCGAGGTCATAACAGTACCGCGCATCTTCGCGTTGCCCAACAGCTTCACCTCAAGACATCATCGTGTAGTTTTGTATTCGCATGTCGCAATACCGACAGCGATGGGAACGTGTGGGTACTGCTGTTCGTGTGTAGGTGCATCATCGACTGCTGCATTTGCTCATACTTCACCTTGGAGTCTGTTCAGGAAGTTTTATCATAGTGAAGCTCTTCGAGAAACTGACAACAGGCACAACTCCAAAACTGTGTTAGCATTTTAAAATTAGCTCAATTCAAGTCAAGGTTCGACCTCTGACAAGAAGATGGACCTAACTGAAATTACAACTTATTAGAATGCGACATCGCCATCACACAACCTCATATTTACGTTTTTGACCGGTTGAACCGATCGAAACTGTTTTTATAAAGAACAACTGGCCGTCAAGTCATGCGACCACAACTTCCCACTGATTGATTGATGATATGAAATTATTTTTATTTATTTATTTAAAACTTTCTACCCAGGATCTGGGTCCTATTCATAAGATTTGTGGTCCAAAGGTAAGTGTTATAGGTGGATAGGTGGTAATTTCCAATTTGATTCACTGACCAGAGGTAAAAAGCAAATTGCTTAAATAATTAAGGTTACTGGTTAAGGTTACTCAATAATTAAGGTTACTTTAAGCAATTTGCTTTTTACCTCTGGTCAGTGAATCAAATTGGAAATTACCACCTATCCACCTATAACACTTACTTTTGGACCACAAATCCACATGAATAGGACCCCAGATCCTGGGTAGAAACGTTGTGGGAATTAAAAAGTCCTTGTCACATGGGTTTATTATTCTATTGGACAAACCTACAGAAATTTTGGCTGTTTATTTATTGTTTCTTTCACGTGAAATAATTCGCATAGCTATTTCTGATGGTTTCCACCAACGTTGGCCCCCCAAAACACGAATTAGGTAAGCTCCTTTTTTTCCAAATTATCTTCGACCATTTTAGTAGTGCCATTTAATCGTCTTGATCCACGTGTTGAAACTTTTTCTAGTGTTATTATACAAACTGATTGTGATTTCAGACGATATCCCATGTTTTGGACTCACGAAAAATCAATTTTGGGAGCTGAACATTTGGTAGAACCTCAATTTTCCACTCTTTGGTCAAAATCGACTTCATGTTCGGTCTTCTCGTCCCAAAAATATGGAAAACGATACCTCAAAAGCTCGTGTTACTAACATGTTGCTAAAACGCAAAAAGTACCTATTTTTACACACATTTTCACTCATAACATCCCTGGATATATTCCGATCGGGCTGAAAAGTTTCGGGACACAACTAGGGCCCAATGGAGCATGTGAGCGAAAGAACGAATTTTTTAGACCGAAAATGAAGCCGGTACACGTGATACGGCGTACGGCGGAAGGACATTGCATTTTTGGAATCTACGCACCTTGAAACGGAAAAGAAAAAATTTTGAATAAAAAATTATTCTCAGAATAATAAACCAAAAACCATCAAAAACAAGACTAGACTGGTCATTCCTCAATCCTGAATTGTGTTCATCAACCTAGTCATCAGAATCAACTTTTATATATACATATATATATAAAGTACAATGAACATGGGCTTTAAGAAACGAAACGAAAGCTCAGGTCAGCTAGGAAAGTGAGCCTCGGCAAGTGGGGAGGGGGGGGGGGGGATTAGAATTGGAAGGCAATGGAAATGGAAAAGAAGCGGGGGTGAATATAAAGAAGTAAGAAATACAGTCGAAAGAAATGATGGCTATGGAGGCTGACTATCAATGAACTTCCTGACATGAGATTTGAAGGAACCCAAGGTAGGTAGCTTCCTTTGATTCAATGGTAAACTATTCCACAATTTGGCACCCGCCACACCGAAAGAAGATTTGAATTTGGCCAGGGTTGCATGATTTAAATCAAATTGATTTAAATCATGATTTAAATCACGATTTAAATCAGCCAATAAAAATCGTGATTTAAATCAACCGTTGAAAAAACGGGGGGGGGGGGGGGGGGGGGAGTGAATTTTCTCTAAAAACGAGAAATTGTTCGGGATCGGCAGAATAGCTTCATCGTATCCGACAACTAAACACAAAAGGAACTTTTAGAAGGAAAATGAAAAAATGAAGAAACACAATATGAAGAAGTTCGGCTCACGTATTTCCATGAAGTATGTAAACCAGTCGGGACCGGTCGGCGGAAACGATTTCCACGAATTTCCGAACGCGCCTCGAGGCGATCAAAATTTAATAAATTTCGTTTTTTTGAAAGCGTGTTTATTTCTTTATTCTGCTCCTTCACTATCTCTTTGCTCCGTTTATCAGTAGATTATTCCTTATAAATTTCCATATTTCTAAGATGCTTCTAATGCCATCTCCTCAATGAACAACATCGCTTACTTTAATGTTACAATAAGTAAAACTTTTGCAAAAAAATGAAAATTTTGTATTTAAATTTAAAAAATCCGATTTAAATCAAAGAAATCTGATTTAAATAAAAAAAATCCGATTAATTTGATTTTTTTTTTAAATCGTGATTTTTTTCAACCCTGAATTTGGCACAGCTGGCTCTCATCAGTCTGACTGTGTTGAGTCTAGGAGATGGTCCGAATTGGCCGGAAAGGTACTGTAGATTATCAAAGGTGGGAGGGGTGGAGGAGTTTGAAGATCACACCAAGAACCCTAGTTTTAATATACGTGAAGAAAGTGCAACCTAATATTTTGGAGGAGTGTGCAGAAATATGCCCTCTGGGCTTGAGCCCATACACGTGCCTTGTGCAGTTATTGAACGCGACCGTTAATTTCCTGCTAGATGAGCAGCCCATTGAAAGAGTGAATAGGATTTCGCCATATGTCATAACAGGAAGAATTAGGGACTTGAAAAGACGGAGTTTAAGGTACAATGGGGTAAAATGTGAGAGTTTTTTAAGAGGATGGAGTGCACCGTATACTTTACGACATGAAGCATTAATATGTGGCTCCCATGATAAATTGTAGTGCAACAGGACACCTAGATTCTTCACGGTCGAGCTGAATGGAAGGGTGACAGAATTCAGGACGACTTTAGGAGTGCAATTTAGGCCAAGATTTGATTTGGTAAATATAATCACCTGAGTTTTACATGGGTTGAGCTTTAGGGAATTGGTGTCGGCATACTTGGAAATAGACGACAGGCCGTTATTTATACTAGTTATGGCATTTGGAATTTTGTTAAGGGGACAGGTAAGATAGAGCTGCGTGTCATCAGCAAACTGGTGACATTGAGAAAATTGCAAGAATGATGGAAGGTCGTTCACGTATAGCGAGAACAGTAATGGAAATGGACCCAACACAGTTCCATTTGGAATTTCATTATAACATAGTCATTAACAAAACAGCTAACTGAATACTTAAACTTCATAGTCAATTATGTAAACCGTAACCAGTAACCGCCATCATTTCGCCTATAAAATATTAATCAAACTTTCCCTTTCGGTTTACCGGCTGAGTGTCGAAGTGACATCCTCACTGGGAAGTTTTGCGAGAAACGTCGTCGATACGTCATTCCTTCTTGAAGGGGATACCGCTAAGGATACGGTGGTCGCGGCAGGAGCCTTTAGGAAACCTTAATGGCTTGTACTGTGCTCTTTTTTTTCTCTTCAGATTGACAACTTGCGAGGTGCCATTGGTCATGAACGACGCTTCGTAAGAGGAGAAATGGACCTCGGGAGAAACGTGGGAACCGCGGGCCCTTACAAAACTGACCAACCTCAGTTGTTCGTTAGTATCGTTATGTGACGTGTTAGTGCTTTGCTGTGATAAAATACCTGTGTTTCAACTATAAAAGCTGTTGTTTTCTGTCCCCACTGCATACTTATCTTATCGTTCGTTTGTTTGTTTGTTCGTTTGCTCGTTCGTTCGTTCGTTTGTTTGTTTGTTTGTTTGTGCGTTCTTTCGTTTGTTTGTTTGTTCTTCATTGACGAATGTTCGTCTGTTCGTACAGACGAAGTAATTCTTCATTTACGACTCTTATTATCGACAACGTAGAACAAACAATTAATTTGCAGGATTATTCTACAATATCTACAGCAATTCGCTGATTATGTCAACTAAGTGAAGGTATTATTAGACTAGTCACCTCCACTCCAGTACTCATTAGGTTAGTTTGGGCAGCTCTGAAAGATAGGACAGCAGGAAATCCAGAACTGGTTCAGAATCGATAGTGGGTTGTTCGGAGAGGTCTTGAACCGTTCAGAACCGGTTCCAAGGGTTTTGGATTTTTCAGAATTGTTGATTGAGCATGCGCACTCGATGATTTTACTTTATCATCTTATCAGACAAATTCAGCCTTCCCTCTTTGAGTTTTCTGTCTTTATCTTGATTTCCTATCGATCCGATGAGTTTCCTGTTTAGTTTTACTTTAAAGATGACAGAAAGCACTAGTATTTACCTGATCGAATTAGACGATGAATTCTCATTTCTTGTTCTCAACACCCAAACGCCCCAACAATGAGGACTGCTTGGGAGGTACAGTCAAATGGAGCGAAGTAAGCTCTAAATACCAATTTTTGACCGTTAAACATTCAAATTTGACCCTAATCCGCATGAAAAACAAGTTGTATTTTTCTGTCTTTCCTCATCCTTCCATGCCACTTTCAGTGACTTTATATCAATTGTTCGCGATTTTAGCCGTTTTTACCGATGTTGATACTTAAAAACTCAAATTTACCCCCCCCCCCCCCCTCCCCCCCCCACGAGAACTTTTGAAAAGTGCTCATAAGAATTCATCCTTTTGTATGGCAAAATTTGGAATTTTTATCATGTAGGTACACCATCATGTCCAAGGACAGATATCGCCTGGTGACACAAAAAATTTATATATGTGTGTGTGTGTGTATGTGTGTGCGTAATTATATATAAATTTTTGGTAAAATCTAGGGATGAATTCAGGGTGCTTTGAAACGAATTCGCCTATAACAAAATTCAAAAATTCATGTTCTGAAAATTTTGGACCAATTGCAATAGCTTCATTTTCTTTGAAAATTCGCTAATATCCGGATATTCTTCAATATCGTCTTCATTCCGTCTGTATTTCCCTTACACGATCAGTAATACTGTCGATTTTTAGTATAATGACAGTACCTAAGGTGCCCTTATGTGAGTACTTGGTGCAGGCGACAGAATCAATTATCAGCCTTGTGGGACACCAGCGCCGGAGGTAAGCAGATTCTAGAAGGCGAATCCCAAAAATTCCTTCAACAAGAAGGGAGGAATTCCTATCGACGCGGAAGGCGGGGAGAAAGCACCGTAGTAGGGAAAAAGTAGTGACTTTGGGGCGCGGTTCTATGACTTTCACCTCTGGCGGTTCATTCAACCCTTTCACGGAGCCTCTTGGAGACAAAATGTGCCACTTCCAGAGGGCGATCGCCGATAGCCGAGTCTTCTGCCAAGACCAGTGTCCCAGAACGGTGGTTATTTGTGAAACCGGCTTGTTGGTTAGACAACACAACTACGGGTACTATATAGTGTAGAATGCGCTAGCTCCCAGGTGTTCTCATTTATCACAATAGCTATATCATCAGCAAAAGCTACACATTTGCATCTCAAGTTCATAGTAAAAAGGTCATTTATATGTATCAGAAACAAAACTAGGGCCAAGGACAGATCCTTGCGGTACTCCAAAGCAGATTTTTTGTAGATTGCTATCAATATCCTGAATTTGCACATATTGCTGTCTATCTGTGAGGTATGATTCGAACCATCTAACTGCAGATTAATCAAGCCCAATTCTTTCAAGCTTAAAGAATAATCTCGATGTTTCTATTGAGTCAAAATGATGGTTTATTTTGTATTTTTTGATAGGTAATTTTGTAACTTGAACAAACGTTATGCTTCATGAATAACAACAAAATAATCAACAATATAATTCTTGAACCGACCTCACATTATTTATGAAACTTTAATTGCCCGGCTGGCTCCAGTACTCGATTTAGGGCTTTCCTGGGAGGAGGAGGGAGGGTAGGTATTGACCACAGAAAACAGTGATTTATGCAGAAGGGGCATCTATACAGGTGTTTCTGATTGAGGGTAATTTTTAATTTCTCTATAAGCTTAACAGAATAACGTGCGGTGGCAATATGCCGCCTGACTCTTGACTTTTACTAATAAATTTTTTAAGCAATGCGACAAAATAAACAACAGCCGATGATATGAACTGCCCCAAACAAACCAATAGAATAGACGCATACGTATAAATACGTGGATAGGTGGTATCCCAAAGTCAGATAGGTAGGTACCTAGTTAGTTGTAGGTGAAGTGAAACAGGCAAAAAGAGATATTTATTCCTAGTTAGGCTATGATGTGAAGGCTCAGACTGTTGCGTAAGAACCTTCTTATATGGAGGTATCCAGGTACTTATACTTACAATTAGGATGATGATTAGGTTTCCTGAAGAGTGGACTTTATGATTTAGCGTGACCCAAATCCGAGGATCGTGTGGAACCCTCGAACTTTCAACGTGTCACGTCACTCTCACTTGCCTAATTTTTCTGATGAGTAAATTATAGGTTGTATGAAATGTGAGATGCGAGAACGCGGAGTTTCGGAATCAGGGTTAACGAAAGTGGGAGTTGATGGGTTAGAACCTGTGTACCCCGTGTGATTCGTTCATGAAATCGTTGAACGTACAACACGTAAGTCGCTGTGAGCCGTACAACAGAAAACTGAAGCAGGTGGGTATCCAGATAATACACAGATTCCTACGTACCAATTAACAAATTAAATACTATTCATGTTTTAAGCAAAATGTGTCAAATTTATGGGTACAGACGTTACGTGCAATTTATGTACCGAAATTGAAAGAACCAGTTATTTATGTAGGAGTGAGATAAATGAGGTATCGTTCTCAAACATTTTCTCCAAAGATCTAATTCGAACTTGACTATCAAGTTAAACGGAATCACGCCTTCACCATGTATTCATGTCAACAACCTGATAAGAGGCCAGGTTGGGAATGTTTCCTTTGTGCGTTAGTCGTCAACTGGATAAGGTCTATCGTCAGCCTGGTCTTATTAGTGTTTGTCAACAATTTAATAAGCATTATCCCATGACATGCTTGACGTGCGAGTTACCTTGACAAGGTCCACTGACATTATTACAATTTCCTTAAAATTTGACGATTTTGGTTATATACAGTTGTTAGGCCAAAATTAACATGAACGAGAAAACATGTGATTATATATATTATAATATGTTGTTGGTAGGATTCTTGAGGTTTTGGTCGCAATAAAATATCCACTATGCCGACGTTTCGATTTATTTATAAAGTTTTTTCATTATCTTCCTGTGTTGCAGTATTCTCAATTTTGCCCATCAACCTTATATTGTGATAGCAAAGACCAAAAAAATTTATAAAATTTTATTTTTTAGGTAGTATAATACATTTTTCCTCCTGTTCACTCCCAGGTATGGGTTGATAAGAAGAAATAAGATGCCCGAATACCAAAAGATGTTACAATTATTTAAATTATAATAGTTATTTTTAACTTTTTTTTTAGAACTTTTTATTCTATTTCATGAAACATTTATTTATAAATCGAAATGTCGGCATAGTGGATATTTTATTAAGCGACCAAAACCTCAAGAATCCTACCAACAACATTAATACTGAGTGGTCGAGAACGTTAATCATATAAATATATATATTATATGTATATGCTTTCTTTCTTTCTTTGTACTTTATCAGTTCGCATATCATTCATCCAATTGCGATCACAAATTTGGTGAGTTATTGTGCGCATGCCCACGAAGGTTCCTGCGTCCGCCCTGATCAGCTGAGTGAGCTCTGAGACCAATTTCTTTCCTATTAAACCTACGAGGCTCAAATTTGGAATGGAGCTTCTGTGGGACTGCTGGGATGAACACATTCTTTCATTGGTTGGCATTGCAACGCATGCCGGTTACAGCTAGTTAACTATAAACGTTGCTGAATATCGTTAATTTTGATCAGTAACACGAATATGAAACTTTTGCTGTATCCAATAGCTTTATTCGTGGTTTGCGTTCATTTCTATGAGTAACGTGAGATTTGATTTTGTCAACAGCATTAAGAAAGACCCGTACATCAAGGGTCAAGGTGAACTACTGCAAATTTATACTGGACGAACCGTGGATGGCAACCCATTCTATTTGCTTCCGAGATCTAGACATTACACACTATAATAACTATGCTACGGACTAAATGAATAAAAATCTATCATCATAGTTATTAGTCACCTAACTTTACGAGCCGGTCACCCCATGCAGTCCACTACAAGGCTCAACATCAATCTTAATTCACACTCACCATAATTTCACGTAGTACCTACTGACGTATAAAGTTTAACAGGTGGGTACTTCATTGTTTATGGTATAATATCTATTCAGTCGAGCTGGATATCACCAAAAAAAATCAACTCCCGAGCAAATGATAACTTTATATTTAATGCAATAGACCCATAAGGCTATACGAATAAATAAATGAATGAATGAATGAATATTAAATGTAATATTTACTCGTCGGTGGATGATAATAATTAACCTATCTACGTAATGCTATTATATTTTTTTGCGTTATTAAGACAAATCCAAGATAGACTAGAACACCAGTAATTGAGGTGCCTAGAGCTACCAATTTAGATCAGCAATGTTTCACATTTACTTTCACCAGTTTAAGCCATTATTGTCATAACGTGCTTATCTCTTGAACGTGTATCACCTAAGTTACTTTAAAAAGCAGGCATTAACAATATAAATCAGAGTGATCTAGCTCTGCGTAATAGGCCCCTTTCGTTCAACACTTTCTGCTCGGTGGACTTCGGTAATGCTAGTTTCGCCGAGGGGCTTATCCAGATGAATCGCTTATGATATCAGGGTGAATAATACGAGCGTGCCGGGGGAATCACGCCGAAAAACGTTACGTTCGGATGTCGTAACCGCGAAGTCAGGTTTTTCTGAGGGGGGAAACCAAAACGAGTCTTTTTCTCATTTCGGCGGGGAAAATGGGTAACAGTTCTAATGGAAGGGGAGGGGAGGTCCTGGAAAGGAAGTCGTGACGTGGTGGGGGTAGCGGAACATGATCGAGAATGCGATGTTATCGGCTGGGCGACCATCCTCTGAACATCTTGGGCTGATACCGTGAGACGTAGCCTGGCCACAGCCCAGGTCAGTGAACCAACTATCTACGGACCGGTGGTTATAGCTTGTGTAGTTACAACAGCTTTGGTTCCAAAAAGAGAACAATTTAGTCAGCCAATTACACGTAGGATACCTATGTGGAGGACATGGAAGACGTGAGCATTTTTGTCGGCAGAACATTCTGGAGTCTTCCATGTCCCTTCAGTGCAGCCCTGCATCCTGAGCTGAAATTGAAGGTAGGTGCAGGTTGATACCCAGATGGACCCCAATCAAATACCATAAAAATTCTACTGATAGGTCAGTCTAGTTTCCATAGTCTCATAAAAATGTTTCACTAAATTTCGGGGCGATTCATGTAAAATCCACAAATAACAAGACGAGTAGATACCGAACGCTAAGTAACTATGTAACTACATCGTCGCCAATAACTCTATAAAACAAATGGATGAAAACATCCGAAATTATCTTCCTTCTTTTCATTGGCACAAAAAATTAAAGATTATCAGATCAACAGAATCTATTGTAGTCGACAGACGATAAGCGAGGTTAGAAGTATAAAGGTGTCACAAAAGTTGCATTACGAATTTATTGTAGGTTCTACTGTACATAAATATGAGGTGTAAAAAGTATAAATGTGTCCCAAAATTGTTGTCTCCAAAATCAAAATTTCCTTGCTGCAAAATCCTTGCTACTCGGCATAAAGCATACCTACCTATACTAAAAATTGACAAAATGGGTTGACATTTGGAGGACTGGTGCGGATTGCGGCATAGATTATCCCATGTGGAGGGGATACAACTTACTACTCGCAGCCCTTATTACACATCGTCCATTTTATATAGATGTCTAGACTACGATTTAAAAAACCCCAGTAAGTATTCAAGAAATACGTGTAAGCAGAAAATTTTTACGTTTCTAATAGATAAAGGACCTATTAATGTAGAAATTTTTTTTAACAAGTCAGTACATACAAAAGTAAACATTGTTAAATGTAATATGAGAGAACACATAAGTAGTACGAAATTATAATTTTTCATGTAATATAAGTTTGTTTTATTTTGGTTTATCAACTCCCCACAGCAACACAGGCCGTAGGTCTAGCGCTGTGGTGTAATTTACGTTAATAGTGAACGAATTTAAAGCAGTACTGTTAAAATTTTGAAATTTGGTTTTATTTTTAAACTATATTAATCCTATACAGGTATTAATTTATGTAAAAGTTCGTTCACTTAATTATTAAATGGCTATTTCTTTCATTTTGAATTATTTTCTTCTGTCAATAAATTTCTTTCTCTCTCTCTCTCTCTCTCTCTCCCATGTGAATTCTATCGAAATCGGACTGTATCCTTCGTCTGAGCTTGCGCAAACTGTTTACATTATTAACTATAGGTAATGAAAAATATATTATTAAAACTATATTTATAATAAACTATAAAATATTCGTTTATACTGAGGGTGGAGGGGGTAGCAGGTGGGTCTGAATGGGGTGAGTGGTGCCATCTGACAGAAAAATATTTTCCACCTCCAGCATTTGCTGTATAGTTTTTGGTGCTATCATGTGCCGGGGAATCTTCGAGCGACGATGACGAGGATATCAGCTTCGTACAACGAACAAACCAACGACGAATGATGCTTCCTGATTGATTTCTTTATGTTTCTTTATTTTCGTCTTAAAAATACAATTTTTAATTTGTAATGTTGAAGTTTCGATTTGTCTGTCCACGATTTGTTTCCACGTCTCTCGCGCAGAGTGCGAGGTCTTTGGATTTTTTCGTATATCTACAATCAATTTGAATGTATAATATTGTTCACACTGAGCCAAAACTATGCCGATGGATTCATGCTAGTGTATTACTACCTACCTATGTAAACTGGAAGTTATTTATTAGGTACCGTATCACCAACCATTGTGGTGGTCTTACATGAGTGTTGAACTAGTACTGAAAGAATAAAACTGTTGAATATTTTGCTTCACGAACTGCTTGATTTTGAACACCCATACACGTTTTTGTTCTCGATTCCCAAACTGGAAGGCTTCTGACGAACCCACACACTTGGATTTTCCCTAGAAACCCAAGATAGCGTCTACCTTTGCACAAAATTCCAAAAAAAAAAAAACGGTGAGTTTCATGAACCAACAGGAAAACCTGGCATTCACGAAAAGATTTATTGTACGACTTACTGGTTCAGTGATTTAAAACGACGAATCGAAGCATGTATGCCGACTAAATCGGCAGATCTCCTGGCTTGAGCAAGCCTTACATTTTGAATGAAAAATCAATTGCTATGCACTGCGCAGATTTGTTTGTAACGTGCGTACCGAACCCTTTCGATACCTGCTCCAATTTCAGGAAGACGAGAGCCCTTCTGAGGACGAGACCTTCTGGTTTTTATTAATCTGTGAATAATACACCTCAGCAAAATATCTTTGGAACACCACCTCAACATTTCTTCTTTTACGTTTCAAGGTGCGCAGATTCCAAAAATGTCCGCCGTATCATCCATATCCACCTTTATTATCGGTTTGAAAAATTCGTTCTTTCGCAAAGATATGGGCCTTAGTTGTGTCCCGAAACTTTGCAGGCCGATCGGAATATACCCAAGTGTGTTATGGGTGAAAAATGGGGGTAAAAATGGGTTTTTCGGTGTTTTAGTAACATGAGCTTGTGAGGTATCGTTTTCCATGTTTTTTTTTTAGAGCGAGAAAACCGAATATGAAGTTGATTTTGACCGGAGTGAAGCACAGAGGTTGTAACGAAGGTTCAGCTCCCAAAATTCATTTTTTATGAGTCAAAAACAGGAAAATTGTCTGAAATCACCATAAATTTGTATAATGACGCTAGACGTAGTATTAACATGTGAATCAAGATAATTAAAAGGCGCTATCAATTATCAAAACTAATTCGTCTGAAATAGGAGCATAATTCGAGTTTTTAGGGGCCAAAATTGGTGGAAACCATCAAAAATCAGCTTTTAGGGGCCAAAATTGGTGGAAACCATCAACAATAGCTATTTCAATTATTGCACATTTCTGTAGGTATGTCCAATATTTTAATTGATATCGAAGTTAACAAGAATTTTTGAGACTACCTGGAGCACTAAACTACGTCCAGACCTGAAATCTGCACCGAAAAGCTTTGTCAACATGATCGTGAATGAAACTGTATAAATCCGGCCCAGATATCATTGCTAGGGAACGGCGGATTATAATCACGCATGGAGGTATGAAATCGTGTTGGGTGTTCCGTGATATTATTTCATTTGAAGAATGACAACTGTTATGTATTTTGTTGATAGACACTTTTGTAACTTGCTTCATGAAGAACAACAAATATTTAATGATAGAGTTCCTAAATCCACCGTTATTTATGAACTCGATTTACGGCTCTCTTGTGGGAAGCATGATGGTAGATATTGACCACAGAAAAGAAGGGGCATCTATACAAGGAAATAATAAACCTTTGGGTAACAATTTGCAGCGTTTTTACGATTAATTGCAACCGACAAACCGATCAGCGCGATGGCATTATCGTCGACGGTTGGACTGAAGGGATCGTTAGCGGAAAATCGGAGCTGTAAATAGAAAGCGTAGAAGCGCCAGAACTGTGCAGATTTCATCTAAGAATTGATCGTACGACGAATGATCGTCGATAAATTGTTAGGTGGATGCCCGGCCTAACAAATGAATTCCAGCATTCCAGGATACTAATAATACGAGTAACGTGGCAACGACAACTCACAGTATACTCGTAACAGGAGTTCTTGGATTTCTGATATGATAGGTATGTTCCAGCGCGTCGAGTTCATGAACTCAGTTCATGAACTAATTCAGTGTGGGAACCCAAAAGGTGGGGATGAGTTCTTGAAATTTCTCAGTTCACGAACCGAACCGCTGGAACGCCCAAAGTCATTCCTGCAGAGCGCTCTAACGGAAGAGGCGTGTAACCTCCTCCTCCTCCTTCTTCTTCTTCTTTTTCCCTGGTTATTATGATTTATGATTCCGCTTGTCAATCTGTGCAATAATTGCATAATGTTTGAGAAACTAAATCTCATTAATGGCTATCGTTACCATGGACCTTTTTTCATTGTGCTGTTGGAATTATTCTGACGTGAGCATGATACTTGTATTTCTTAATTTGTTTGGTCTCTGTGCGCTTTGTAAATTCAATCTCTCGCTCCGTTTTCGTTCGTGCGCAGTATGTATTCAAATATGAAGACTGATGATTTGTAGGAAGTGTACGAAGTAGTTACCGAATTCAGTTAATAAAGTGATATTTTGTTTATGATTTCTAGTTACTTCCTTCCATTTCCCTTTGATTACATTCCATGCAGAGGGGCTATTCTCTCAAGTTAGGAACAATGATCGCAGTTTCGGGGCGCTTTTCGTCTTCAAATGAGAACATTGTCAAATGTTTGTTCATTATGCAGGGTGAAACATGAGTGAGGCAAAACCTCTCTCCCACGTGTTCTACATCCAATCTCCGACCAAAAGTTTCCTGTAACATTATTTTTTTACTCCGCTTAAAACCCTACTTTTTTCACTTTCTAGGCTTTTTTTCCAGTTTCCGACCCCGTCTCACTAAAGCAGCTATAATTTCCTTAATGTAAAGAGGAAATTCAAATTTGAATATACCGTTGGAAAGAGCATTAAATTTCCTGTCTCTAACGCCTAACAAAAATTGTTTAGGATTTGAGGAGTGAAAATGGAGTTTGAAAAGTTAATTTTGTCAAAATCTTAAAATCGCCTGTTTTTTCAAACGCTTGGTCATCCTATTAATTCTTGTAGCAGAATGGTGAAGGTAAGCTAAAAAATGCGCCAAAACGTCAGCTTTCCAACGGACTAATCAAAACGGTTTTTGGAATTGATTTCAACAGAGAAAAATAGGTTTCAATACGAAAAAAAGGGTTTTTTCCGTCTAAATCGTGGGTTCTTCATGAAAAATATATACCTTTAAGAAGTAGTGAGTTTACAGTTTAAAACGGAGGGCATTTTGAGCAGATAAAGGATTGAACAGAGTCCCGCTTAACTTCCAGGTTCCATTCTTTGTAATGCCAACACCCTGCGAGAAGAACGAAGAACCTTGGAAGCCGAGGCGAATTTTTTTTGGAAGGTTATCACCCTCGAGTTGGGTTATCTTTCAGTTCTCAGTTCTCAACCCTGCTCTCGATTGAGTGCAGATAGTTCATGAACCGTTTGCGAAAAGTTCATGAACTAGAAGCGCTGGAACGCGGTCTAGGTTATTCAGTTCTCGAACTCGACGCCGCAGGAACGGGTCAGTTCATGAACTCATCCTGCGCATGGTTTCTGCGCCGAATTGGTTCATGAACTGCTACGCGCTGGAACATTCATAATGGTGAAGGGTAGAGACTACCTGTCTCCTTTTGTATGCTGGGCAGGGTCCTTTCTGTGGGTGGTGCCCCACATGAACTGACCTCGTTTTCAACTTTTTCACTTTTAATTCAACGGGTATATGACGAGTCCCGAATGGAATAAAAATGAAAACGCTGCCAATTATTCCGCAACGGATTACATATTCTTTTCCTGAACAGACACCCCTGGTATCTCCGACAAACCGGGCAATTCATTCGTGAGGAACTGAGTACCAACCTCGGATTCGCGACTGCCCAGTGCCTGTACTCATGATACAATTGTTCTTTCAAGTCTTGACGCGTAACAGTTTTTGATGCCGATCTATTCAAATCCACAGGTTTCTGTCGGAGGTGCGCGGACAAAATGTCTTTGGACAAAACGTCTAAAGAAATAAAGTCTGAAGACATAAAGTCTTAGGACAAAAAGTACTGGACGAAAAGTCGTGGGTTTTTTTCAATTTGCAGTGTTTACTAACATCACGCGGCCAGTGAGGAGAGCGCGTCGGAGGACGTTTTATATCGCTGTGAGTGTGTTTTATAAGGGGAACCCAAGTCCACATAGTTTGCAGAATGGTAAAGTTCACACGCAGCGTTCTTTCATTACTGCCTCATATCAGTCGTCGGTTCCATCCGGTCGTTGTTGGTCAGTTGTTGGTTCAGTCCGTTCGTGAAGGTTGCGTGTGTGCTGGGTTAATTATGGAAATATTGCAAAGTAATAAAGGTGGTGTTAAAATCAGTTATATATACATACATGTATATGGTGCCATGTAAGAATCCTCCCGCTTGACAGGATCGTAAAAACGGGTATGTAAAAATCCTCCCAAGCGGCCCCGCCCGAGCGGTCGTGTTGTTGTAAAAATCCTCCGGACATCAATCCTTATCGTTAGGTGAGTCGGTCCCCTAATCTGGTTTCCACGAGCAAAGATCAAACTCGTACGATGTTGCGTTTGATCAGAACAGGTGAACATGAGTTCACGACACCTACATCTCGGAAACAGCAAGTTTTCCTCCACTTAAGTGGGCTGCTAGGTCTAACGACACATCCATATCCACAACAAATGCCTGTGAATCATTTCACAGCCATTTCAAGACAAATTTCAACTCACCTCATCGAAACATATACCATTTCACCGACAGTTTAATTACCATACAGAGCGAGACATACGTAAAAATAGCATCATGTTCTGAATTCCACGATCTCCGGAACAACCGTACAAAAAAAATGACAAGTGGGTAACTCGTACCATTCAGAAATTTGAGAGGGGAGCTGACCCTGTATTCCCTTATTAAAATTATGTCCCACAAGTACCAGCACGTGGTTACCGAATAGAATTTTATTATATTTATTGACATTTATGTTTTGATTGATTGATATTTATGTTATTTATTGACATTATGACTACCACTAATATAGTAAAAGCCAGTGCAGAACCGTAAATTCGTGTGTCCGTCTATTTTGAAACCCGGGAGGATTCTTACATTTTTGCGCCGGGTCGAGCGGGAGGATTCTTACAATGCACGAAAATGGTGGGAGGATTTTTACATGTTTTTTTCCAAGCGGGAGGATTTTTACAGTTCCCGATGTATATACATGTATAAGAAACATAATTTTTATAAAACTCATCGATCGTGGAAGTGTTCTATGAAGTCAGGTTTTCAATGCCGGGGATATTTGATGACAGACTGTTCTAATGCGAACCCCGAGGTAAAAAGAGCACATAATCATCCACCTAATTTCGACGTCATTGAGGCGACTAAGACGCGAAATGCATGAAAGAGCAGCAGCATATTGACAGGAGGCATATTAGCCTCAACCGCCGAATTGAAGAAGAACCTGAAGAAGAGCCAACCACAGACTAGCAACCAGTACGGCTGCAGAAGGATCTTTTCAGGTACCTACCTACGTTTCTATGTTTTTCTCCATTTTCAGTCCAAAGACGTTTTGTCCACCGTAAAACTGAGATTTTTTGTCCAAAGACTTTTTGTCCGCCGTAAACTTGAGACTTGTTGTCCGAAGACTTTCTGTCCAAAGACTTTCCATCCGCCGTTCCTGTCGGACACTGAATATGTGGAAGGTTTTACTAAAATATTCTCAAATCCCTCTCGATTCAAAAACAGAAATGACCCCAGGAAATCCACCCAGATAAACCAATCCACTACCTTCATTTACTATGAAAGCGCTATCTACCAGTTTACTGTAAATAGGTACTAAACAGAATTCCGTGACGTTAGGGTTTCATGATCATTGTATGGTAATGAAACGGGTTGAATCTACAAATGGAGGCAAGCTGAAACGGAATTAATGGTCTTTACCATTTCGCGATACATTTAAGGTAGATATACCACGATTCAAAGATTCCTGATTACATTGTGATAGCCTTTATTATTGTTATCGAAGAGTAAGGACCATTCAATTATTGTTATCTACTACAATCTAAATTACTGCGTTAATGAAAGAGTTGGATTTTTTTCTCAATATTTAGGAATAAAACTAAAACGTATAATTTCTCAAAATCCGAAGGTTTAGTGGGGGTTACTGAGGTGCGGTCGACCTTACCTCAGTATCCCCAGAAAATCTTCGGATTTTGAGAAATTATTAAAATATAATTTTGGTTCTAACCATGCATCAACTACGAGTATGTATGCATAAGCCCTACTATCACACAATGTGATGATTTTGGCTGTTGCTGATTCTGAATGATGCTGATTATGCTGATTCTGAATGTGGTACGATTATTATTAGGGTTGCCATAGCCTGTTAGGAACATTCATTCAAACGTAAACGGATTCATTTACAAACTTGATGACCCCAAAACACATTTATTTATTTATTTATTTATTTATTTCACGGGCGAGCCCAATTACATAATAACATTCAAGAGGAGTGAAAAATTAAATAATACAATAAAGAACTTGAAAAAAAAGAAAAACTAAAATATTTCATGAATAACTGATAGGGGAGGAATATAACAAGGTCTTTAAGGAAGGGAGTGAGGAATGGAAGAAGTCGAATTCCGGGTTAATGGTTAGAAATAAATCGTAAAATGAGACAATACGAGCATTTTTCAACAAAATCCGTAGGTACCCTGTTCTTCTGGTTAATTTTGTTCATGGTCACGATTTAATGGATCCGATTTACTTATTGGTTACGTCCAGTTGAAATTCACACCATACAATCAGCAGTAATCAGTGTGCATACATGATACCCAATACCGATGCACAAAAATTGAGAAAAATACTCGTGGGATGGTTTGGTAGTAATTTTTACCTTTTCAAGCTCTGAAAGGACTAGAGTTGGCGTTGATGTCATTTCGTTGTTCGATTACTAGCTCGATTCCATCTCAAGCCGTCCTGAAATCAAGAAACATAACATTACCTACTATTCGTAACAAATAGTTAGTAGTAATAATATGATCCGCAGTTAAAATTAATTAAAACTTAAGGATCTGAGGGGTTCTAGAACAGCTGTACATTTTACTGCATCATGCTCTTTTATTTATTTATTTATTGTCACTGGACAAGCCCAACTGCAACAACATAACAAGACAAGTTCTTTCTGTTTGTAGTTCGATTGTAGAATAAATTAATAGGCATATATGTATACTGTTCTTAAATAGTTAAGACGATGTAATAGTGAAGGACCTCATCAACTAAATCACTGAACACTTTCTTATCAAGTAACAACTAATTGACAACACTTTTTCCTTAGGGCTGACGAGTGCTACAAGTGACCATACCCCACCCATTTTCGAAGCAGATGGGACAAAACACTCGTAATTGTAGAACAAGTAAGTGAAAGCGGAAGTGATCGTTATATTGTCAAGTTTAGTTTATTGAATCGAAACCCTTTCACTTTGAATGGTCAGCCCAATTACCATGTAAATGAACTGACTGGTGTAGACAGCTCAGTAGAAGAGAGTAGCTGAGGGTCGGGGAAAGTGATATGAAAATAGAGTTAGAGAACAATATTAACAACTTCCTTGTAGAGGAATTATCAGTTCATTGGTATTTTATCGAGTAGAACTATCGAATAATTTACTTGATGTTACTGAATCGGTTACAGATGAGAGAGAAACACCGAACGGTGGTCCTTACCAATATTCAAGAGTATTTGGATTACGTATTGATGAAAATATACATGATGTTCCAGTAACAGAACAATACGTTGTTCTGTTACTGGAACACCATATGTGTTCCATCGCATATACATATCGCACCACTACAAGATGGGTGCGAGAGGAAACCCCGCAAAGGGTTCACGAGAACTGCATGTAAACACCTAAGCACTGCATCAAAAAGTGTTTGCAATCCAATACTACAACACTCATCATGTAGGACATTTATTAAATGTTGAGATAAAATCATGGTTGTCTACGTTCTTGTTTGAGCACCGTACAGTATCGAAAGTAATGTGCAAATACAAGTTGGGGAAAGGCGCTTTTGTCATTAGGGGTAAGTTGGTGTCACAACACGACATGAAGTTCAGTTGTTTGTGAGAGGCACTATATCATAATAATACAGTGATAAATAAATAAATAAATAAATAAGATTAATATATTATAGTATTTCTATATATATTTTGGTTTATTTATTTAGCAGCTCAAAAAAATAAATGAATAAAAAATGGAGGAAGTGAGTAAGTAGACATTCTTTTTTATTATGTGTGTTTTCTTTCCACAGCACACTAGTGTAGGTCACATCCAAAATGAGATTTGTCGCAAATCCCCCCCCCCCCCCCCCACCATTTATAATGGCATTGGTTTTTATGGAACCTAAACAACCTCCAGAAAGCATTAAAACGGTTAAAAACGCAGTTTAGCTCCGTTGAATTGCGGGGAGAAAACATAGGGTTTTGAGCAAAACGAGTTTGGCCCAACCGCTGTTCACGTTCAAAACCCATTTTTCCTTCCGGCCAATGACAGCGCGAGCTTGATTGCCTGTTTGTGACTGCCTGGAAAATGACGAGTTACACTTTATTATATCTCCACATTTTGTCGTTTTAATGTGCTTACTGGATTGATACAACTGTTGAGCAATTTTATTTCAACATTTCAACATTCCCAATAACACTGGTCTTCAATAGTATTCACCGATATTTTTGTTTTTTTTTCAAACTTTTTTATTACAGAACAAAAACAGTTTACTCGGTGCCTTACTTTATTTTCTCACTGAAATCATATTTTTAGTCAGCCTGAAAGAAAAGTATAATGAGAAGTGTTCAAAACGCAACTTGTTCAATAAATTCTTGCGAATTGATTTTTTTTTACAAAATTGAATTTTTCGTCCAAATTTTGTAAGAAGTTTCTGTGAACTATTCCTCATAGGAGGAAGGAGATAGAAAAAAAACGGATAAGTTAACAGTACAAAAGTTGAGTTGTTAGAAGTTCTTTTGGTTTCCCAGAAAATTCATCAACTGAGACAAATCTCGTTTTGCACGCGACCTCCACATTTATGTGTTCATTGCGGTTTTTGAACAAATGGGTCACTGGGTTGAGGCTTATTTATTTCCTATTCGACCAACGGTACAGGAATTTGACAAGCCCTAGGTAAATTGATCTTCTCTTCATGTTCAGAGCTAGTCTATATTCTGGGAAGTACTGTCTGCGGCGGTTAGCAGCCCCATACCACCAGCCGTTTCTTCTCAGATGGATAAGTGAAATACTTCAACATATCAAAATCCGTTGACTGTTCCTTATTGCCCCCCAACCAGCGATACCAGTTAAAATCAATAATAAATTAGGTCAGTTACATATCGCGGACTCGTAATTGTTTATGGAATTCATACATCAACACGAGGAAGAAGGAAGAGCCGGTAAAGTGCCATGAACGACCTCTCCGCACCAACTTCCCAACGAAAGGGAAATAAAGAGTTGCTCGAGTACGTCACGCACAATCTCGTACGCGGTACTCGAACCGTGTCCTACCGTCGGAATAAACAAAAGGCTTCAAGTGGACCGCGAAATTGGCCGTATCCTCGGCCTCAGAGTGTTTGCTTTTCAATAAGATTCTATTAAGGTGGTGGACGTATTAAAAACTGAACAAAGTAGGTACCACGACTCCACTAACCGACTGAACAATTTGCACAAATTACACGAAAGTTTTGCCTTATACGTCTTCCGCGGCTTCTGAGCGCAAAAAAGGAAGGCCCCCAAACTAATACAAAGTAGTCATGGCAACCTATAATCTTAATCATTGCGGTATTTTATTACCACCGTAAGTACCTGACAAATAGCGGACTGATAAATACCGGACACGTACAAGAAACGCAGATAGCACATTTGTCCTTGTCCGTCCACGAGCGATTTAATCGTGATAATTCAATCAAAGAACCAAGGGCGATCGTTCGAACGATGAAGTGGCTGGAAATGATAAAATAATCACCCCTCCCCTACTCCTTGCAGGATATCGCCAAGACGGGAGAACTGAAACTTGATGGGATTTCATAATGAGGAGAGTCATTTCAGATCATTAGGCTCCCTGGGAGGTTTGCTACCATCGTCTCGGAGAATCGATTTCAATTGCTCGGTTGTTGAGGTAGCTCAGAATGATACGAACCCATTGGGGAAAAAAAGTCTGCCAATTCGAGTAGTGCAGTTGTAACGTTTAGAATAGTTGGGTAGGTTCGTTTTGATACGGGACCATCTGTGATCCAACCCGCGTGTACCCTCAAAATTTCAGCTCTCTACGACTATTTTTCGCGTAGTTAGAAGCGTTACAAGGAAACGATCAACGTTTCATGTTCGCGCATGCGCAGACGAATTAAATTCATACGGAACTATAAAAATATTATTCCTGATCGACCCTCCAAATTTGAACTCATTTCAACGATATTTAAGGTAGTTATGGGCGTTAAAAGTATTTCACGTTTGCGCATGCGCAGACGGAACGATTTCTATGATTTTGGAACGGGACCATCTGCGATCCAACCCGCGTGTACCCTCAAAATGTCAGCTCTCTACGACTATTTGTCGCGTAGTTAGAAGCGTTACAAGAAAATTGTTAACATTTCATGTTCGCGCAAGCTTAGACGAAAGTTACACTACGATTCCAATGAAATTCATTTAGAACTATCACAGTATTATTTCTGATCGACCCTCCAAGTTTGACCTCATTTCAACGACATTTCGGGTACTTATGGGCGTTTCAAGTATTTCACGTTTGCGCATGCGCAGACGAAAGCTAAAGTACTTTTTCAATGATTTTCGTATGGGATCATCTGTGACCCAACCCGCATCTACCCTACAAATTTCAGCCCATTTCGACCATTATTTCGGGTAGTTATGGGCGTTACAAGGAATTGCCGCAGACAGACACGGAACCAAAAATGTTCCTCGATGTCTGAAACGCAAAATGGTAGAGGAATTTTCATTTTGGAGGACATAAATTTTTTTTTTTAAACTCAATCACGAATCCATGGCTTCCTACCTTCGGTAGTGAGGAAGCAAAAGCGGAAAAAAGAAGTGAAACTCTGTCCAGGGATGGATTCAGAATGCCCTGTAGCGGATTTGCATTGAAACCTTTTTCAAAAATTCGTATTCTAGAACTGTTTGACCCATTGCAATATCTTAATTCAACAATTCGCAAAAATGAATGGTTTTCAGTTTTTTGAGAAAATAGCCCATTTTTAGGTACCTACCTGCAGGAACATGGAACATGAGGAACATTTATTCATTATCCGAATCAGTACGAAATTCGTAACTAATGAATATAACGGGTCAATTGCGTTTTGCTAGTACTAGTAACTTAAGATAATTCCAATAAACTAAAGTGGTAAGAGTTGAAGGTTCTTGAGTGGCGAACTTATCTAACAAACAGAGCTCGACTGGCCTGGAAGATGGAAGATAAATATATTCGAGTTACTGAGACAGTGCGAACTGGTTTGAAGGTTGATAGTTTCAAAATTTCTGGTTTTCCGCTTGTTAAACCCTTCAAAGCCACGCGAGTAGCGATTCTTCCAGTTCGAGTCTACTAATGAAAGTATAGAAATCCCTTGCGTAAGCAAAATCGTGTAGTGGTGTGACCTCAATTCTAAAGCCTATGCCTGCACTGACGAGGTACAACTTCTAAACTTTATTGCCTAATTGTCTATGGTTTACAGAGAAATTTAGTCTATGGACGCTACAAAAATTAAATTACGATATACCTACAAGATTTTTTAGGGTTGGCGTGAGTATTCGTTTGGATACCTCTGAGCTTTGGGTTGGCTTATGAATAGTAATATTTATTGGTCCACGTTATAATATACGACTCAACCAGAGACCGCGTTACAATATCATATTCTTAACCCACAATATTGTTTTTGGGCTGTGAGAAATCAAAAAATGCTCACCTTCCACTTTTAGCGATTCCAGGGGTGTTTTCAGAATGTGCAGAAGCTGTTATATCAGTCTGAAGCGGGAGATACCTGCCCCACTTATAACCTTTAAAACACGCATAAGTTCGCGTTTTTTGTTGTGATCTGAAGTACTGAATCTACTTGATCAACCCGCTTCTACTCATGATAAAGTAGCCAGTGGCAAAAGGAAGTGCAGGAAGTGTCACGAAAATGCTAGATTTATGTGCAGTGCGTGTGGTGCATGTACATTTTTGGTTCGAGTATGTGCCACGCAGCTTGAGTAAAAAAAACCAGTCATGCAGCATGACTTAATGAGCGAATTTTCAAAGAAATATTCGAATTAATGGCTATGGTTTTGTTTTGCTTCGAACTCTCGTCTTCAATTAATACTTCTCACATTTTTCAATCTGACCACTCTAATGGGGTGGGGGGGGGGTAAGAGTTTAAAGATTATCCTAGTTTTGGGTAATTTTTGCGCACTTTAAATGCTCTAATTTAAGAACGGATTTAGATATCTAAAATCCGATTTCACCATCGTGTTCAGCGTGCAAAAACCTTTAAAATGAGGGGTCACTTGTTAGAAAATAACATTTTGGGGATTTTTGGGTAATTTTTGCGCACTTTAAATGCTCTAATTTGAGAACGGATCAAGATATCTAAAATCCGATTCCACCATCGTGTTCAGCGTGCAAAAACCTTTAAAATGAGGGGTCACTTGTTGGAAAATAACATTTTGGGGATTTTTGGGTAATTTTTGCGCACTTTAAATGCGCCAAAACCCTCCTTAGAGTAGGCCAATTTCGCCCATCTTCGAACTTAGCCTTTCGATTGCCAAGATAGATTTTTTGTGCAAATTTGAGCTGTTTATCTCAATTCTATCGAGAGTTATCGTCTGGAGTGCCACATATATAAATATATATATACATATAAAAAAGTGTTAAATTTCAGGAATCGTTTTAGAATGGTCTGAAACGGATTTCTATGAAGAAAATTTCCAAAAATTTATATTATTTAAATTTCGAAGCCATTGCAATAGCTTCATTTTCTTTGAAAATTCGCTAAAAGCAGGAACAAATATGAGAAAAGTGTGGATCGTCATAAATGAGGCCGCATATGACAAAAATCTTAAAAACCCTATCACAATAGAAGAAATTTACTCAGAAAATAATCTTATTACAGAAAAAACGGAGATTTCGAATATTTTGAATAGACATTTCGCATCCATTGGCTGTAGAATAACTGGGAGAAATCGAGAGGAAAGTATAAAGTTAAATACTTCTGTCCCGGCGGACCCCTTCTTGTGCATTACGGAAACGGATATAAAAAAAAGAAATATTCGAATTAATGGCTATGGTTTTGAATAAAGGAAAACTTCGGTCTAAAATTTGGTTTTCTATGTATATTCTCTTCGTATTTATTTTAATTTGTACGTTTTGTCCATCCTGATTCTACCGTTTGTTTATTACGTAATTGTACTAAGTGCTTATTTATTTGATCGCTGTGGGTAAATTCAAGGAGTTGTACTAATCGTTTGCCTCCCCCTTTTTTGCTTCGAACTCTCGTCTTCAATTAATACTTCTCACATTTTTCAATCTGACCACTCTAAGGGGGTGGGGGTAAGAGTTTAAAGATTATCCTAGTTTTGGGTAATTTTTGCGCACTTTAAATGCTCTAATTTAAGAACGGATTTAGATATCTAAAATCCGATTTCACTATCGTGTTCAGCGTGCAAAAACCTTTAAAATGAGGGGTCACTTGTTAGAAAATAACATTTTGGGGATTTTTGGGTAATTTTTGCGCACTTTAAATGCTCTAATTTGAGAACGGATCAAGATATCTAAAATCCGATTCCACCATCGTGTTCAGCGTGCAAAAACCTTTAAAATGAGGGGTCACTTGTTGGAAAATAACATTTTGGGGATTTTTGGGTAATTTTTGCGCACTTTAAATGCTCTAATTTGAGAACGGATCAAGATATCTAAAATCCGATTCCACCATCGTGTTCAGCGTGCAAAAACCTTTAAAATGAGGGGTCACTTGTTAGAAAATAACATTTTGGGGATTTTTAGGTAATTTTTGCGCACTTTAAATGCTCTAATTTGAGAACGGATCAAGATATCTAAAATCCGATTCCACCATCGTGTTCAGCGTGCAAAAACCTTTAAAATGAGGGGTCACTTGTTGGAAAATAACATTTTGGGGATTTTTGGGTAATTTTTGCGCACTTTAAATGCGCCAAAACCCTCCTTAGAGTAGGCCAATTTCGCCCATCTTCGAACTTAGCCTTTCGATTGCCAAGATAGATTTTTTGTGCAAATTTGAGCTGTTTATCTCAATTCTATCGAGAGTTATCGTCTGGAGTGACACATATATAAATAAATATATATATATATACATATAAAAAAGTGTTAAATTTCAGGAATCGTTTTAGAATGGTCTGAAACGGATTTCTATGAAGAAAATTTCCAAAAATTTATATTATTTAAATTTCGAAGCCATTGCAATAGCTTCATTTTCTTTGAAAATTCGCTAAAACGTTTATTATTGTTCTTCAGTGTTTAAAGTGTTCATTTTGAACTTCGAGCTATTTCAGCAGTCGAAATATATTCAGTTCTACTTAGAAAAGAATTTTTTATACAACACGATACACAGGTAATTTTACAGCAGGTACCATATTTTTGTTGTTCCACTGTCTGGTGCACCCTTCACGGTACGGTACTATAACATCGAAAAACGTCTGCCAATTCGAGTAGGCAGTAGAGCTTCTTCACTTGAATCAATGAACGTATAGAATAGTTGGGTACGTTAGTTTTGATACGGAACCATCTGTGATCCAACCCACTTGTACCCTCAAAATTTCAGCCCTCTACGACTATTTTTCGCGCAGTTAGAAGAGTTACAAGGAAACGGGCAACATTTTATGTTCGCGCATGCGCAGACGATCGACCCTCCAAATCTGAGCTCATTTCAACGATATTTAAAGTAGTTACGGGCGTTTAAAGTACTTCACGTTTGCGCATGCGCAGACGAAACGATTTCCATGATTTTGAAACGGGGCCATGCGATCCAACCCGCGTGTACCCTCAAAATATCAGCTCTGCGCGACTGTTTTTCGCGTAGTTAAAAGCGGTACAAGAAAATGGTCAACATTTCATGTTCGCGCACGCGCAGACGAAAGTTACTGTACGATTCCAATGAAATTCATTTAGAACTATCACATTTCTGATCGACCCTCCAAGTTAACTCATTTCAACGATATTTAAGGTAGTTATGAGCTTTTCAAGTATTTTACGTATGCGCATGCGCAGCCGAAAGTTACCATATTTTTTCAATGATTTTGGTATGGGACCGTATGTGACCCAACCCGCACCTACCCTCCAAATTCCAGCCTATTTCGACCATTATTTCGGGTAGTTAAGGGCGTTACGAGGAATTGCCGCAGACAGACACGGAACCAAAATTTTCCTCGACGTCTGAAACGCAAAATGGAAGTGGAAATTTTCATTTTGGAAGACACCACTTTTTTTTTACTCAAACACGAATCTAAGGCTTCCCTACCTGCGGTAGTGAGGAAGCAGAATTACCTGCATAAAATTTCGAAAAGCATTTAATTATTCACCTACTTTATTTGGTGCATTCGTGCAGGAAATCTTGGAGAAAAATAAATTTTGACTTTTAATGAGGTATAGGAGGGCACCGCCGGGCTTTGGCCGGGGTTTGGCTTTTTAATGAGGTGGTAGGGGCACTGGAGGGTGTTTTAACGTTGGAAAAAACCACCGCCCAATCACCATAAAAGAACCAAATACTACCGCATTTTCAGCCCATTCGTTCACCGGATTTACAAACTAACTTACTTAAATCATACCCAGAATGATCTACTTCCGCCAAACACCCTATTTCTAAATATTTTACAGCGCCACCAACTTACAGCACTTTCTGCGAAATTATATCTCAATTTTCGGTGACTTTTATAGATGTCTGAATAGAATTCGCCAACTTTAATTTGTCTCAACACGAGTAAATTTTCTCAAATTCTGCGATGTTCGGATCGAATTGATTCGAATTTTCTCGAGTCGAATGAGAAATGAGTGGCAAGGATTTCTCTTTTATTGTAACGCTTCCAAAAAAAAATGAAAAGTGAAAATTAATTAATCGGCTACGTTTCTATTACTGTTTTGCAGAGAGTCAACCGTCCACTTCCCGTACAAGGGTGGTGCAAATATAATCAGTAACCGTCTTGTATCGTAACACTCTGGTAAAACTTGAATCAGCACAATTAATAATAAACGAGTAGGTACATCCGGTAAAAGAAAAAACGAAACGAAACCTTCTCAACGAAATGAGTAAGAACTCGAACAATTTCATCGCAAAAAGAACGAAAGAGAAGATTCAAACTGAAGTCTAATAAGTAATCAAGTAAAGGAAGCCATTACTTTCACTGGTTATTGGGGTTTCAGTTTTAGCTTCGCGCGAGGGGAAGTGTTTTTGCAGGGATGAGAATGATGTCACGTTCATGACATTTGCCTTCGAGAAAAAAAGGTGACTTTCTAAAAGGCTAAAACCTTCCCTGTGGAGGGATTCTTCGTTAAGGAATGCGATTCGATTGACCTTCAGTCATTGTTATCGGAGAGCGACTCCTTGTGACGTCACGATCTGCAACGTTACGTCAGCGCGTTTTTCGATTCGTTCCCGCCCGGGTTCACTCGAGTGGGCATGCGCGGTTTGCAGGTAGGTGACGAATATTTTAAGGTTTCGCTACTCGAACTGAGTAGCAATATCCTTACGTTCAACACGAAACAGGTACCTCGGTACGTTACGGTGGCTTATGACCACGGTCACTATTACAAGGATCGCTTTTGAAGAAGCACACGAGCGTATAAAACTCCTTTACTAATGCATCGCTAAGTAGACATTCAAAACAGCACGAAAACAACATTTTGTAACCCAACATCATGTGCCTATCTTCAGTAGCAGTGCGTGGGCTCTGAAAACGGTCGGGCACCAAACCAGAACAAATCAGCAAATATCATTCAGCAAAGCTTAGAGCGATAGTCAGCAAGGCTTATCTCTTTTAATCAACACTCTATCGTCGTACGAAAACGTCCACAATTTCTAGTGTAAATCTGCCACCGAATTCATGTGTTATAAAAATATAGTAAACTAAAATATAACAAAACAATGACCGGTCGGCCGGTACCTACTTGGAGAAGCTCTCTAATTGACTTGAAGCTAGGTATTTATCTGTGTGATAGGACGCCTATCAATCCACAACACCGCAAACAGCAAACAGGACAAAATGCACGAAGTACCACGAATACAAATATGCCATAAGAACCGGACCGAACGCAAAACGCGCACAGTGTGACGCAAAAAATTAAAAACTGACAACTGACTCAACAGAGAAAGGGAATATAATTCAGGAGACAACAAAAACAAATCAGAAGACGAAGAAGCATCTCGTTTCGAGATGACAAATTGAATCGAAGGAACGAACGATTTTGGAGTAGGAATCAGATTTCGGGGACAAGGACCAAAGTGGGTGTGGCGAACAACATTTTTAGTCGACTGAGCATGCGCGGATGGGCCACTTTTCTCAGTTGCCATGGCGACATTAGGTCCCAGGACCCAGAACCTACCTGCCTTTTTCAGGAGCCCAGGTTTCGATTTCGTTTGTAGGACATTGATTACTTCGCTTTATTCCGATGACATGCTTGGTGCCCACCATGGATGCTCTACTAGAATATTGAATATCCATAGAATTGTCATTCCTTAGCCAGAGAAATCTGGCGAGTCGCTGTTGAACTTTGTGAAAAATGCTGGGTACAGTGTAGGGAGGGAAATTCAAATGCCAACTGAACCATAGAGGTTTGTTTACTCCTAGTGTTTTTGGGTGCCGGGGCAGTGGCCCAAGTGGCCTTATGGACGCAACGCCCCTGCCTATCTTCTACCTACCTTCAAAGATCTTGCACCTACTTTCTATCAACCTACTACTCACAAAAATATCATGTACCTTCCTGCCCAACTTTTAAATCTAAAGGATTAGGTATTTCCGCTAGTGCAAGAAGTAATATTACCATACCTCCCGGAGATATTAACATACCGACGTCCTGATGATGCCTTTTCATCAAAAGCGCTTACCTCCAGTACTAAACCAGCCAGTGACGAAGGACTCCTCCGGAAGTTATAGTAATATTACCTAACTTTTACCTACCTTTTTGTCTTTTTGAGAAAAAAAAAGAAATGGGGAATTTGAGCTTGAAACCATTTGTAGGTATTGAATGTTACATTAAATAAAATGAAATGAGGGGAGACTCAGAGGTGGTACTCGTACTGAAATCACCGTTCACACTTAGCTCTGAGTCTCCCCTAATTTCCTTTATTCCGCATTATATACTGACCTGGATAACGATATATACAATAAAAGAAGTATGATCGGTGATTTCAATGTGAGGAGAGTCTCCCCTAGTTTACTTTCATTTAATAAAACTAATTCTGTAAACAGGCATGTAGGAAGATGTCGTGGATTCCTCCCAGAGCCACAACCTTTGTATATTGTAAACATAAGTTCTCGCCAAATAAACTCGCAGAAGTGGGGACGAAAGTCACAGGGGAGTCGGAGCACAACCTGGGTCCCCACCATCCTCTCCCAGCAAGAGGATGGAGGGAGACGACTTCCAGGCCTATAAATACTCGCCTCCTGCACCTTTCTAGCCATTCTACGCTCTCCTCTAGTCGATGACTACTCTCTCTCTTCCTTACCTCATCTCTCTCTCCTAACCCAAAAGAATCCGTGAATGGTGGTGGTACGCCCATAACCAACAGACACACTTCCTAAAAGATCTCGGGCATGGTGGTGGTCCACCCATAACCAAACGGAGCACACATCCAAAAAGATCCTGGAAATGGTGGTGGTCCGCCCATAACCAAACCAGGCAACACTCCTAAAAGAATCCGTGAATGGTGGTGGTACGCTCATAACCAAGGGACACCTCCAAAAAGATCCCGGGCATGGTGGTGGTCCGCCCATAACCAAACCGGGCACATCCCCCCTCACCGCTCGTGATGACTGTGCCAATTTTAAATTCATCACAGAATACAAGGACAGAAACAAGTTGGTTGACAAATGAGCAAAACAGTAAGCAGATACGAGTACGGCTACCTAGCAACGAGAAAACAAGCACAAAATATGGACCCATGGAGAGTAAAATAGGAACAGACGGTAACAAGATCGGTACAACAAAGTGGGACATAAAATTGGTAAATTCACGGAAGATATACGTCGGCGTATGACAAAAAATGAACCAAGGGACCGGTTTTCACGGGCGATTTCGAATCACGACAGACATTTCCCGCGTTTCGAATTAAATCTAACCAACCGAGAAGAAACTCACACTCAAGAAGAAGATAGAATTTATAATAAATTTACATAATCACATCATCCGAGACCCGCTTGAAGGCACGACTTTACATTAATACATAACTCAATTCCGCATTTTTTTTTCATTTCTCTCTGATTCATTGTGATTTTATTCCACGGTTCTAACGATTAACTAATGGTCCGGCTAGAAATGAGCGATATAGTAGTATGATGCCATCGTTCGCCCATAATTTACCCGGGAAATGATTTCTTTGAAGATGAGCTTAACGTTATCGTCGTTATTCTACCGAAGTTTTGCTTGAAAATTTTTCTCCGTGATTTCAATGTTTAAAAAATAATATGAAGTCAAGAACCCAACGATTTTCACGGTTGAGCCGTCGAAGGAACCGCGGTAAATTGAATTACGGGCTCGTTTGTGCTGAACGGTACTCACCACCAAGTGGCAACTGGCAACATGGGAAAAATCTCCTTCGGGAGGTGTGGTCACGGAACTGCACAAAGAAGTCTTTTGTTTGCCAGGCCGAGTTCACGTCGTAGTTATAAACAAACGATTTCATCCATTACACGACGTTTTTTTTCCCCTAGTGTTATAACATGAGGGGTTTTCAGGTCTTGTCGAACTGATACATTCAGGTATTGTTTGTACAATGATGTCAACCATGTTATCTTCATGTAACTACAGCACAGAGTAGCAATAGGTACAACCATATCTCCTGCATGAAATTGGTTGGCTCAACAGGAAATGTGGTGGGAGTGATTACACTAGGGATGTCCGATACTTCGAAAGTATCGATATACATATCGTATCGATACATCTAAAAGTATCAAAAAGTATCGATACGATACTTTCAAAAGTATCGATATTTTGAAGTATCGATACTTTTTGATACTTTTTCAAAAATGGGTGGAAATGTTGTTTTTGACCTCTCTCCATCAGCGTGACAGTGAATATTATATCACATCCCACGTTTTTACTTCATCTAAATTGGTAATATAAAATACCATCGTCAGCCTATCGAAGAATTATTTCAGGATAATATTATAAAATGAACAATACAATGAATCCACTTCTTTCTTATTTGAAACTTTTTTTGCTTGGGCGCTTTTTTTTCAAAATTATTGACAAGACAAGGCGTGACATTATTTCGTTAATTCGGCACAATCACATCAGAAAACAAGAAAGAACAAAGAAAATCCAACCAAAAAACTATTGAGTTAGGTTGGATGGTTGCTTGGTTGGGTTAACATTTTGTTGGCCCTTCCTACTAAATGGAGGACAGCTGATTCTCACTGAAAGCTGGAGGTGGTGGTACATCAACTTTCTTTGATTTGTTGAAGTGGTTGGTCTTCCAGCAATCTACTCGTAGTTAGAGGTACTGTCAACAGTACCTACACGTCGTAGGCGTTGAAACTGATAAAAAAAAGTATCGGCTCCCATACTGGGAAAAAAGTGTCGATATGTATCGATACTTTTTTCAAAAAGTATCGATACTTCTGGGACATCCCTAGATTACACACCTGCCTACCTATTTGGATGCATAACTGATTACACTCGAAACAACAACAAACAATTGATAAATCAAAACTTTAAGTTAAAAAAAATGTAAATATATAAATTACATCAGTTCATTATTTTAGCTATCGAGTCAAAACCTCATTTGTATGAAATAAAGTTTGTGGGCACAAGAGTAAATGGATTCAACGCATCGGTTTATGGATACAACACCAACAAGGACTGACAAGATTTATAGGTAAGTACTCAAATGGCGTACGTACTACACATTCAACAGGAGATAGGCATGAAACCAGTTACATACTTGAAGAGAAGGAACGGAACACCTGAAGTGCCTGTTTTTTTCCAGATGGGTGAATTCATATTAATTTTTTTCCAGATGGGTGAATTCATATTAACGATTATTTCTTCGATTTTGATATTATTATTATTGAACAAGACTTAACATTTCGTTAGAAGTCGGTTCAAATGGAAGTCGCTACCACACGAATGCTTTAGTTCAAGGGCGACGGGCCACCACCTGGTACTGAGACAACAAAGGGACCTCTGTGTCCTTACACGCGAACCCAGAAAACCTCTTTGTATCAATTTATTATTACGAATTCGTACTATCTTTAACAACTCATTCCGTGTACATGCATCGTCGAATTAAGTCTCGACGAAGTTAAAACGTCTTACCATTTGATTAGGCAATTTATATTTTTGAAGCATTGTAGCGGTAGGTACGAGATGACGAAACATGGAGAATCGTTGTTTAGTGATTGCCTACTCCATGGATGTCGTTCTCCGTCTGATAATTCAAGCTATCTATCCATTTAGTTTTGAACTGGTTGCTGTCACGCTACGAAGAAACGCATTTACGTAACCTCGTTTGCAGGGCACGCCAAGTTCAGGGTTACCAGGTGGAGAAGTGTATCATCCGAAGAGTATTCAGTTTTCGAAGAGTCGTTTATATAGAAACAAAATTACGCCAAACATCCCCTAGGAATTAAGAGAAGTCTCAACATCAGGCATCAGGCGTTCGGCACACGTCAACCAAAAATGTGGGCAGGCCGAATTTTACGTCCGGAATCGAATTTTACGTCAGACACATATTTATATAAGTGTAATGTAACTAATACTGCCAATGAACCAGCTTCCTCGTCTTTGTACACCGTTACCAGACCCACACTTCTGATTATTTTTTACCTGAAGTTATAAAACAATCACTTCAATTACTACGTCCAAATCCACACTGGTGATTAAAATTGAGAGATCACCCTCGAAAAAAAGTTTCAAATTTGCGCATGACCGGTCAAAAAAACATGAATGGAGAGTTTAAGACCAGTTCCACATCATTAGAACGTTCCAATAAAAAATAGCCAACGAATATACTTTCGTTGAAATTTTAACTGATTTCTGCCTACCTATTCAAAGAAATAACAATATGGATGTTCCAAGTGGACGAATTTAAAAACTGTAGAGGAAATCGGAAAGCTCGTCTCGTCCTGAAGAATTTGGACAAAAAATGTCCAAATCCGTTTGACAACCGAAAGTTTTCTGGCGGTCGTTGACCGGACTACAAACAGCTATCACACCCTTGTCCATTGACTCCTCTGAGTGCCAACGGTACGGATTGCTGGGTGCTACTTTCAATTCTTTTTAACTCCCAGGGTGCCGAACGGCTACCCCCCCCCCCCCCCACAAATAAAATGGAACGCCCAAATTAAAAACCTGCAAGCTGCTATTCGTTCAAGAATCTCCCAAATAAAACACCTCTTGGCTAGCAAGTCCGCCCCTTTCAACATAAAGCGACTACTCTACCTCACTGTCATACGACCCATCTGGCAATATGCTTGTGAAATCTGGAACTCTGCAGCTGAAACACAAATTAAGAAAATCCAGACCCTCCAGAATAGAGTTCTACGCTTAATCACATATGCCCTTTGGTACGTGCGCAATGCAACGTTACATACGGACTCGGTGCACCCTATGTCCACGAGGTTTTGAGCAAATCGGAGCAAATCATACAGCGCCCTTGCCAATCGTATGACTCAACACCGTAACCCTCTAGCCAGCTGTATACTGGACGAATCCCGACCGCCTAGAAATCGACGTCGACTTAAACGGAAGTGGCACAGCGATCTGCTGACCACCTTAACACCTTGGTAATAGAATAATTATTATACCCTTCGTGTTACAATCTCAGCTCCATGAAAATGACTATATCTTTCCTTAGTTTGTCGTGGTATCCTCCCAGAACCACAACCTTGCTATGTGAAATTAAGATCTCACTAAATAAACCTAGAAGTGGGGACGGAAGTCGCAGGAGAGCTGAGGGACAACCTGGGGATCCACTCCACTAGCTGGAGGATGGAGGGAGACGGCTCCCAAGCCTATAAAAACTCGCCTCCTTCACCTTTCTAGCCATTCTACGCTCTCCTCCAGTCGCTGACTACTCTCTCTCTCTCTCCTAGCTCCTCATCTCTCTCCTAACCTAAAAGATCCTGGGAAAGGTGGTGGTCCGCCCACAACCAAATCGGACACACACATCCAAAAAGATCCTGGGCATGGTGGTGGTCCGCCCATAACCAAACCAGGCAACGCTCCCGAAAAGATTCCGCACATGGTGGTGGTCCGCCCATAACCAAACCGGGCACATCCTCCTTCACGCCTCTCGTGGTGGATGTGCGCTCCTATACATCCACCACATTAATTGTTGCCAATTTATGGTTATTTATCTCTAGCTATTAACTTCAATTGTTATTTTTATCATGGTTCTGTATTAACTCACCAATGGGTGAGGAGCAATACTGCATTTGCCACGTGCTTTGTGTATTTAATGTATTGTTAGCGCACTTGATAGTGGCCACCACAATAAAGTTTCTGATTGAAAAAACAAAACAAAAATCAGCAAACATTGACACCATTCAAAGAAATCTTGGAAATTTCAGCAGCAAATGTTTCACTGATGAGACATTTAATAAGCTCAAAAACTCACACAAGAGCGCTAATGGTGCTTGTTCTGAATTATCCCACCGACCCTAATCTGAAACCATCATAATCTTCAACCTAGAACTTGATTTTCCCCCCAACATGGTATCGTCAGATCCGGCGTAGACCTTATCGCGACACGTCGTCACTCAACCTTGCGTCTCGCGATCGCCAGCCCGTAATACTCTGTAATTGCTATATCGTTCAAGCAGTTCATCGACCTGCTCAGTTATCTAGTAACCACTGGCCGTAGGTATCCACTATCCACGTGACAACAGTTGGCTGCACTCCGGTCATGGCACAAGGACTTCGGGAAACACCTTATAACGTTTTTGAGATCGGCGATGCGACCAACAACAACTGGAGCGAACAAAAAGACATAATAATCACGGAAGAATCCTATCCGGTGTTCAATAATTTTGACCTGACGTTGGATCATATAAATCTATCCTGATTTTTTGCCCTCTACCACGCATTTAAAATTGAAAATTTTCATCAGACACTGATTGGTGGGAGGGGGATTTTCCATCACGACTAACTGTGATTCTAACTGATAAACGGTGCTGCATAAATTTACAATATAGAACACATTACATCCTGTATAGATGCCCTTTCTGCGTAGATCACTGTTTTCTGTTGTCAATACCCTCGAGCTCCCCCCTGGAAATCCCTAAATCGAGTACTGCAGCCGGCCGAAGAATTACAGTTTCATAAAAAACAGTATGTAAAATAGCAAAATTCAGGTGCAGTTCTGAGTGTAAATTGCCGATGTGGAGTGAAAAATTTTGTTCCCAGCTGGGATTCGATCCTGCGACCCTACTGAGCTACGAGGCGGCACGGGTAAAGGCAACACAAGTGATGTGCGCCCTCAACTCAGCTTGATGCCTGCATACACGTTGCTCTTTACAGCAAATTCAGATTTTATGGCAACTTCGTAGAATGCTCCGGATGGTCTCAAAAATTCAAGAAAAAATCAAACTATTTAAAAATGCGAGAAAACCCACACCTCAAAATACGGTTTTCCGAGCTAGGGATACTCTGGATATTTCAACCCCTATTTTCTACCCCTTGAGTTGAGTGAAAGCCGAGCTTCGAGGACCAACTAGAGCCCAAACAGGACCCATTTACCAAATTTCGTACATTTTGGTTCATAGGAACTAAGGAAAAAACTGTGGACTGCGTACGGCGGACGGATGGAAATTTTTTTTCTTAAATTGGATATTCGTAACTAATTAAAACATGAAATTTTGAGGGAGGCTTAAATTTTTTTTTTCATGGTCGATTTCAAAGGTTTATTATTGAAAATAATAAAACAAAATAAAAAGGATTGCCTGGAAGGCAAAGTAGTGGAGGAAATTCTTTCCTTCTTCATTCACTCAAGTATATAAATGTAGGGGCATAATAGAAAATTCTTTTCCAAAATGAACCTATGTATTTTCCTTGCAAATTACTTACATTTCGCGTACAACTACGAACGGGTATCCGGATGATCAAAAGGGTACTCACAGGTTTGCTCGCACTGGCGTTTTCTGATGGTCAGCTGACTCCTATGAAACCGTACGAAACCATCAATGATACAATAACATACTGATAAGCGTTTGAGAAGAGTTTTGAGTTATGATAATGGTTGGGAATCAAGAAGCCAGTGGATGGTCAGTTCCGCCATATTTTCTGCGTACTGGAATGACGATCAAAAAACTGTCTTTGGGTAGTTGGGAAAACAATGCAAACAGCCAGTCATGGAAGTCCGAAAAGAGGCCGAGAATCACTGAGAACGGCCAAACGCCTATCTGACGGTCAGATAACAGTCAGATGGTCACTGTGAGCACCCTTGTAATCCTCATCAGTAAACCGAGAAATCATCCAGGATTTCAACATAATTTTTGGGGTAAGTATACTAAAGCAATTCTGAAAAACACCGATGAAAACATCAGTGTAGTAAGTGCGATTTTTCCAGACCGATGTATTCTTATCCTGAGCAACAACGAAGAAGGAATCATTTTTCATTCCATGATTTTCTAGCCAACATTATCTTCCGCGTGGAGGCCAAATGTAACCTACTAGAGCAACCTACCAAGAGTTAAACAACCTACTAAATCTATGCTACTGCTTCAATAAAAGCTAGCACGGATATAATATGGGAAACTACGAAAATGAGCCGTGCGTAATCCAAGTAGTAGGAATGCTATGCTTGGCTATGTATGGCCAAGTGAATCAAGGCATACAAATATGAACCAAACATCATCACTAAGAGAATACTGGACTCAAGTCGGACCCTGATCCCCAGGAATTATTTCAGCGAGTAAATCCAAACATGACAAACTTAATCAGTTAATACTCAGGTTCATTTTCCTACTCTTCGGTCCACAGAGAAGCCATGGCAGATTCTGCATGCAGACCGTCGTCCTTCTGCCGTCCATTCACATTCTTCCTCCTCTGTGAGATAAATTACTTTAAAATTACTAGTTCTCACGCATCCTTAACGGAGTAATAATATAAATACAGGGGTCAACAAACTACGAGAACTCGGATATTATACATGTTGGACGATTCCCTGCACAGCTTCTTAGGAATTTCGATTTTTCTCCTGTTCGGCTCTTACCGTGTGCTAAGATTTCTCTAGTCAATTTCTCAGGTGGTATCTTCAAGGCTAGTCAAAGTTTTGCTCTACTGAATCGCAACTTTTGAAAATCCACACACTGGGATCAACTACAGGTAGTACGTATGTGTATGTAGGTACTGTCGTAAGATTCGATACGTAGGGGTAGTTGTCTACGGTCATGTGGAAGAACGCAGTATTACTAGTGGATCCGCTGACCAGATGCCTCACGAAATTGTCAAAACAGACTCAAAATCTGCCTATGAAACACACTGAATAATACCTATTTTTTGTAACGTTTTATGGCTAAATTTATCAATCGCTGTAACGATGATAGAGCTTTAAAAGTTATTCCATTCGACTTAGCGTGCTGGAAAACATGAAAAACTACACCAAACAGACATTTTTCTGACAGATGGCACCACTGTGCCAGCGTGGCACCGTTCCCCGGCACCATGGTGGTAGCAAAAGCTATACAGAAAATTCTGGAGGCCTAAGGAGTGTAATACCGTCAAAATTTCGAGTCAAAATACACAAAATTGCGGCTTGTAGCGCGGTACAGACGTATAACAGGTATTAGTCATCCGCAAAATGTCGCTCGAGTCACTGACGTTCGCAAACATGCGAATTTGGTGTTGAGGATATTTTCAAGGTAAAAGGGTCCAAATTTCACCCTCATGCGAGTTCGCAGACAGGACAGTTAGTCTAATATCAGTTTATTGAATAGATAGTAATTATTAGAGTTCGGATTTGGCATATATTATTTTGCTTATCAGGTTTTTTCAATAGAAAGTGTCATACTTATCCGAATTAAGGTATTTGGAGATGTTTTGGACATTTAAAATTGAATTTAAAATAACATTCGTGCATATTTTGCTGTTTTTTATATGTTACAGAGTTTTGCATATAAACGGCATATTTCTAAGAAATATCTGCGTACCTACACTGAAATTTCCGATCTCCGGTCATGTGAAAGGTCTTACACGTGCCTTTGTATGACTGCCCTTTCGATCTCTCCGGGTAGTTGACCGGGTTTCCGGAGATTTCCGTCCGTGTGAAACTAGCCTAATAAAAACACTGTTTTGAGACTTGTTATTCATTCCGTTCAAGGTATTAAACCCAAGTGGGATTACTTCAGGTCCATTCTGACCCCAACTAGTTAGGTACTAACGAGCCACAATTAAAACTGTCCCAGCTATATTAAAGGGGGAAGATACACCTACTGGAATTGACCTCAACGGACTCACTCCTGGAGAAACTGCCAAGTTAACATTCCTTCCTGTTGTCAGCTACGACGTTGAAAGATCCTTTTCCGCGCTGAAAATGACTATCATACCGACGGAGGAATTTAACAGTCGAAAACCTCGAAAAAGTGTTGATAGTCCAGGGAAATTAATCTGTACCTACACCTAAACATTGACATTTTAGTCATTGTAAATTTTATTTAATATTGTACAGTTTTATTTGCTGTAATTTTATAAAATATAGATGAATGATTAAGAGTTTGGGGTTACATTGCTCATACCCGTATTATACTTCTCAATAAAAACTTGAAAACCGAAAAAATTGGGCTACAATTTCAACTTGCATATTATTTTGAATTTTTTGCATATTTTGCTAACTTTTGTTGCATATTTCAGCTTTTTTTTTTTTTTTTTTAAATCCAAATATCCTTTATTAACCTCCATGGCCATTTAAAATCATCAGAACGCGAGAGACTCGGCGGACGCGTTGAACAGAATCGAGTCCGCGATCAAGTTTGTCTCCAGAAAGAGTTTCAACTTGTTGATATAATCTTGAGCGATGGCACGTGAAGCACCTTTGAGGAGTATCCATGTGCCATGTACCGGTCACCTTTATCCATGTAGTACCATTAGGGGCATCATCGCACCGTCCTCCAATCCGAGGCATCGTATTTTCCTCCTTGATCCTCTCAACCTTAGCGATACTGCTCGGATGACCGACATCTGGGTTTTGACCCGTACCCACTGTGTCACTTGAGACAGTGGCTTCGCCCATTTTTCGGCCAGGACCTGTGCCAGTCTCTTCAGGGAGGCGGAGTATTCTTTGTGGAGAGCTCCCTCGCATGATACTACTAGTGGAGTAAAAGAGCCCCTCAACTCTTCGGCTGCTGTGTCATATTTGGCATGTTTTGCATTGGCGGCGTTTTGGGAAACTGTCGGCCAGTCTTGGGAGGAGTAGGAGGGGGCGTCTGCGTTAATTACGCGGGTGTCCAAGTACGCCGCCCTTTCTACGTCCCAGATGCCATGAATCTTGATATCTGCCACCAGCCTCGGCGTTCCATCTTCATTTTCCCGCATGACTGGTTCCACGCCAACTGAGTTCCAAGCCAAATTGGCCATCTTTGCACACTGATCTCGTATTTGGTCATGGCCGTGTTTCATCAGTCCTCCTTTCTTGCAGTTTAATGCGTGGCAAAGATTCATTGGTTCGCTGCAGCCATCGCAACTTGCAGGTAGTCCTTGGGGTTCTTTCCCATACCTTAATGCCTAGGCATCTCGGAACTGCATGGGTGAGAGGTCTAGATCATCTCGTTGTAGTGGTATTACTGTCAGCCATTGCGAAGCGTTAGCTCGCACAATCCGTTCAAGGGTTCTTCTTTGTTTTACTGGGAGGGCACGAAATAGACGATCCTGTTTTGCTAAGGCTGCTGCTGCGTTTAGTGTCCTCTCCTCCTCTTGAACCCTTCTTATCTCCCGTTCATGTAGCTCCATGTTGTATTCCCTCCCTGTTCTGATGGATTCAGCCAGGAGGCGAGTTGCCCTTTCAGAGGCAGCAAACTTGAGATTGGCTGTTTTTACTGGGTCCTGAAGCGCCAGCCCGCCTAATTTCACAGGTAGCTCGTAGACCTCGCGTTCAATGTTGCTGACTGAGAATATTTCAGCTATTTTTTGCATATCGATCCGAACTCTAGTAATTATTACCCTGGACAGCTTGAATGGATAGACAGGTACCTGCTAGATGTTGGGTATAATATGATGAAAGCATAACAGATCTGATACCACAGTGAGAATTTTAGCTACTGATCAAGTTATTCATCCAACCAACACATTTTCAACCAGCTCCAAGATTGTACTCAGTTGTTGTTTCTTTTTTCGGTCTTTCTTCTTCCTCACTCGTCTGGCACTTCAAGGGACGGTGGGGGGGGGCTGACAAATACCAGACGTGCAGAAAAAACTGTTTTTGAGCACAGCAACCTGTGACAGGTGACTTTCCGCAAGTTGTTGGAAAAATCTATTCAATCCCCCAAACGGCGGGGCGTAGTTCCGTGACGAAAGGCCTTTTAATCCGAACGGATTTCGGCCGATGGAAAAGTTTCACGGGGGACGCTCCGTTCCATCACGTTTTGCCCGTCAAACGAGGGCCCACGGTTTGTTCTCAGGCCCTGAAGGTCGGGGTTAGCGGTTGTTTATCTCTCGTCATGTAATATCAGTCAAAACTGAAGCTGTAGCTGGATAACATGGGGTTTGTGGCGAGCAACATTTTCCGGATCCGGTAAAAGCAACAACACTACAAAAATCAAGCAGCACCATTAAAAGCAACACCTGTTCCTGCCAAATTTTGAAAATTTGAGCATAATTTTTAATGTTGTTGACGTTTTCACCAAGTTTTTTATTAAGTTTGGCTCATTGCTGTTGACTGCCTGATGCTATTTGGTTCATTTCACACTGGGCAGATACTTGTCACAGTCAGAACTTAAGAGATTTGTGATAAATGTTACACCTACCTTATAGGCGTAATATTTATGACAAATCTCTTAAGCTAGTTCTGATTGTAACAAGTACCTACCTACTTTGTTGTACATTATCTCTTAATGTGATCTCTTGTGTACATTTTTAATGTGATTTTAATGGCAAGTTTATTGCAATATTGTTGCTACTACAGCTTTAAAATGTTTGGTTTCCTGTAGTTCCTTCCTCTCTTAGTTCTGCTGGGGATGTGCTTGGTGCACTCTCTATGTATTATAGCAGCCTCAAGTTGTTCCTGGATTAGATAAAGCAGGTTTAGTCTCTGTCTTTGTGGTGAAGATTGCTTTTGGTGGGTAGCTTGAGGACCATGTGTAGTGTTACAATGCCTAAGATATTTTTGTCTTTCTTCTGTTGTTTGTAGGCCCTGATGATGGAAATACATTATCCGAAAGCTCGGCGGTAGTGGTTCATTATCAGTTTTGACCATGTTCCCAATATTTAAAAGCAAAACTAGACATATCAGCCGTGTTCTGCTGCCCCAGCAGTGAAGGCTCCTATTCTCCTGCTAGAAGCTACATCAAAACTATGCTAGTATTGATTCGGCATTTATTGAACCTCAAAATATCAAATCCTAATTTCTTCCAGACCAACTACAAATAATTTGAGATTTCAAGGGGTAAAGCTTTTTCAGTGTTCTTTCAAACAACTTAATATTATTAGATCACCAAGAATAGCTATCACACAGTACCATATTTGAATATCGACACGTATAAAGCATTTCAAATGGAGAAAACGAAGAAAACCCGAACCCAGCTGGGCGATTTTCTCTTCAACTAGTTTTAGAAGACGCCAAATCCCCACTCCATCGTTCTCGGCGTCTTTAAAATTTCTCTTAGTTCAAAACATGAACAAAAACAACAAAACCCTTTTTGAAGAGCCAACGGCAAAGCCTACATCTGACCGCGGCGAGAATTCATCCTATTTTGCAACCCAAAGTGGGCCTCGTCCGGAGCCTTTTATTAACAGGGGTACAGTTATGGACCAGATTATTCACTAGTGCTAAACAATGGCTCAAACAATGGCCACCAAGAAATTCCGTTCACGCACGGTCCCACGTCTTCCACCACTCTCCCAAAAGCATTATTCGGTACTCCTCCCTCTCATTACGGCCTAACCTACATTACTTTCTATCAATTCCTTTTAATTGATGTTTCATTCATGCGGTTTTCTTATGTTTTCGTTTACCAATTAGGCGAGCTGTGTACAAAGAAGTTCCTTGAAAAGCAGGGAGCTGGGGTGCTGCCGCGAGGCCTATGACGGCGATCAGCGGCAAAGTCCTGTGACATATGCTGAAATCCGCACGTCTACATCAAAAAGTTGCGGAAAACTCACATTTTCAGAGGTAGATAACAAACAGTTAATATGGCGATGATCCGGGAAAACGAAGGATGTCAGCCAAGTGGTTGGCACAGCTCAATATTACTTACACGGATCATTTTATGCAATATTATTTTGTGGCACAACTACCTAGGTATCAATCAAGAAGGCGAACCAAGCAAGTTATCTCTATGAGAAGTTGAATTTAACGAAAGAACTGGCTTTCTCGTTACTAAGGTGTCATAGTCATACGCAGACGCATTTATATTTTAAAGTCCCTTTTCCGATCAAAACGGTGGGAAACAGCATACAAATCCAGCCAACGATGGCCAACAATGAACAAGTAGTAAGAATAGTAAGGCATAGAGACAGTAGTTATCTACCTAAGAATGGCATATTTATGAAAATTATGTGGTAAATAGTGATAATATACGATCACTTTTTGAATTCCTAAAGAAACGATGTTTTAACTGTTTTATTAGATTGTAAGTAGTATATAATTATTATAGATTATAGTGAAATTCTACGTCGATTAGTCACCACACAATATTACAGCCGTTATTGAAAATGACGAAGAAGTAATGAGCTCCAGAGTTACTGAGGTAAAGCACTGTATATGTATTAATGTAAAAACCTGATTACCTCAGCAATGGGATTATTTTGCTTCCGAGTCTGCGAAGCAGCGGAAGCCTTGTGTTCACTTTCGTGAGCCAAAAAATTTTTGTCTTCAGAAATCAAAATTTCCACTTGCATTTTGCGTTTCAAAGCCTACTGAACAAATTTGGTTCCGTGTCTGTCGGTCTGTGAGTCTGTGAATCTGTGAGTCTGTGAGTCTGTCCGCATTTCCTTGTTACAGCCATAACTTCCACGATTTTGAATTGATTCAGCTCAAATTTTGAGGGATGGTGCGGATAAGGCCCCTTGAGGTCCCATACAAATTTCAACATGATTGATCCAGCGGTACGCCCTGCGCATGCGCTAACGTTAAATTCAACAAACACGCATAACTTTCACAATTTTGATTCAATTTCGCTCAAATTTTCAAGGGTTGTTTGGACAAGGCCTAGTGAGTTCCAGTATGAATTGCAGCATGATCGGACCCTCGGTGCGCTCTGCGCATGCGCTGGCGTGAAATAGATTCAATTTCCTTGTTACAGCCGTAGTAACCAAAGATTTCACCCAATTTCAATGTAATTCTCAGGGATTAAGCGGGTAGGGCCCATTGAGGTCCCATATAAATTTCAACATGATAGAGCCAGCGGTTCGCCCTGCGCATGCGCTCTGTCTGTCTGTCTGTCCTTCTATGCACGGCCAAACGGCTCGACGGATATCGACCAAATTTGGCACGAATATCCAGTAGGCTCCCAAGTTGTGCAACGTCGCATTTTTAATTCCCTGACCATAGCGGAACTATGGTCGACCATGGTCAACTCCTGAATGGCTTGATGGATATCGACCAAATTTGGCACGAATATCCAGTAGGCTCCCAAGTTGTGCAACGTCGCATTTTTAATTCCCTGACCATAGCGGAACTATGGTCGACCATGGTCAACTCCTGAATGGCTTGATGGATATCGACCAAATTTGGCACGAATATCCAGTAGGCTCCCAAGTTGTGCAACGTCGCATTTTTAATTCCCTGACCATAGCGGAACTATGGTCGACCATGGTCAACTTCGTTAATTGGAATGGTAACCCCTATTTTTTATCGCGTATTCGTAATCTACGTGAAATTCTATCTACGATCGACCCTTCGGACTACCCCCGCGGTCGACCTTAGCGCATCCATGGGCCCCTCCATGGTCGAATCCCGAATTGCTCAACGGATATCGACCAAATTTAGCACCAATATCCGGTAGCCTCCAAAGTTGAACGTAGGCGCATTTTAAAACCCTGACCATAGCGGAAATATGGTCGACCATGGTCAACTCCTGAATGGCTTGACGGATTTTGATAAAATTGGGCACAAATACCCGGTAGGGTATGGGATTTTTCCGTCGTTTGTTGGTTCCACGATACTGCGTACAGCGAATCTCGGATAGCGAGTGAAGCGAGCGGTCAGGCTAGTTATGTATAATGGACGTAATGTATTATGGAAGTCATGTTATGTATAATATGTATGTTTCATTTAATGTTATGTAATATGTATATTTAACGTTATGTAATGTAATGTAATGTTATGTTATTTTGCTTCCGAGTCTGTTCTATTTTATAATGGGTCACTCTGATTGTGACGAGGAAGCTCCTGTGCCATCACCTTGGCAGTGTATTTTGAAATGGAAGGGTGCAAGTAACACCAGCCACCAGTGTGTCCGGGAATTATTCCTGAGTCGAATAAAGCTTTGGCCCACCCCCACCATCAACATGAAAAGAAGGATATTACACTGAAGAGATCGAATCTAGGAAAAATTCATGGGAAAAACAAAACAACGGGAAAAAGTCAGAGTAGCGAAGTAAGGCAAATGAAGCATTCCAAAACGGGCGGTAATATCGGTGTTCCGAAGATAGCTGTGAGATGAATACACGATGGTTTCAAAGGGAAGAAGCAAGTGTGAGTACCATTGTCCAGCGACAGGCACATCAATCCTACAAAGGCGTGGATCTAAAAAAGCGTGGACCTGCAGCGGCGATTGAAAAATCTGTTCATCGATCTCCAGAACGGGCAGAAAACAATATGACGGGTTGAAAACAATATTCCACCTGACTTCCTCCGAAGTGTTAGGTGGAATATGCATCTAACGAGACAAGAATAGGTAAGCTTTAAATGTTGCTTCTTCACTAACGAAGGTACTGTCGTGAATATCATTAATAACGGTGAAATGAATCAATTATTAATGATATTCACGAACTTGAAAATAACTAACTCGTCTACCATAAGTGAGGATATGAGGAAGCTGCTATACTGCCCACCCACCTTGGCAGACTTTTTAAATACAATTTTCCATAATATGTACATAATAACTGCTGGTCATACTTGATCTTGAGTTTCTTCGTTTTTTACGTTGATGTTCAATTTTTCCGTTGACTTGTCTTCCTACCTCGTCTTTTCTTCCATGACTTTTTCCAAGCTCCAAGAAATCCTGGACACTGAGAAGTGACAAACTGCTCGAGAGGTCGTGAGTCATTTCAATTTATTATAATCAAACTATCTAGTGATTTATGCTTCTCCAACCGAAGGTAAAACTGTCGTAAATATCATTAACAACGGTGAAAATAATAAATTATTAATGATATTCACGAACTTGAAAATAACTAACTCGTCTTACTATAAGTGTGGATGTGAGGAAGCTATACTGCCCACCCAACTTGGCAGACTTTTTTTTTTAAATATAATTTTCCATAATTTATGTACATAATCGATCTTGACTTTCTTCGTTTTTATGTCCTGATGTTCAATTTTTCCGTTGACTTGTTGACAACAAATCCTGGACTTTGAGAAGCGACAAATTGCTCGAGAGGTCGTGAGTCATTTCAACTTATTAGAATCAAACTATCTAGTGATTTATGCTTCTCCAACCAAAATGCCATATGTTAAACAAAACTCGTTGAGAACCACGAAAAACAACCTACAGTATTTGTTAAGATTACCAATAACAAGGCCAAATAAAAATTTCCAAGTTATTTCAGATCAAAATTTATAGTCTCTTACAAAGTAGAAATACATAATGGAGTGTTCAAGTTCAAGTTATTTCAACAGGAAAGTGCGATGTCACCGAGACAGGACGTTTCAAGAAGTGCCAGGAAACATGTCGTTCAGGTAATTTTTTAAAGTTCACCGAAATGACTCACGGTTCAGATTCATTAAAATGACTCACGAAGAAGAGATAGAGTCGTGAATATTACGTATCTTGTGTATTTACGAAGTTGTTGAAAGAATCTAATCCCTAGTTTGAAAATAGTATTCACATTTGAAAAATGCTGCAACTTATTACACAACGGATTATTATTTACCCTTCTGCGTATATCACTGTTTTCTGTGGTAAATACCTACCCTCGAGCTCCTCCCCCAGAAAAGCCCTAAATCGAGTACTGGAGCCGGCCCGGGAATTAAAGTTTCATAAAAATGCGCGGGTTTCAATTCAAGTCAATTACTAATAATTTATTTGTTGTTATTCATGAAGCATTACGTTTGTTCAAATTGCAAAAGTACGTCTATCAACAAAATCTGTAACAGCCATCATTTTTCAAATAATGAAATAATATCAAGGAACAACCAAATCGACTTCATACAGCAATCCGTGATTATAATCAAGTGTTCCCTAGCAACGATATTTCTGGCCGGATTTATACCGTTTGATTCACTATCATGTTGACGAAGCTTTTCTGTGCAAACGAACAGCTGGTCGTACAACGCTCCGGGTGGTCTCAAAAATTCTTTAGTTTGAGATAAATTTAAAAACGTTAAAAAAAACCATGCTCTTCTACTGAAAGGTCTACGGCGTTCTGAAAATTGCAACCCCTATTTTTCACCTCAAATGGGACCTACAAACCAAATTTCATTAATCTAGTCTAGTTCATGGTAACTAAGAAAAATGCGAATTACGGCGTACGGACAGACATTTTTTTTAACTCCATTTTCGGATTCTACATACCTTGAAACGGAAACCACCAAATTTTAAGGTAGTTGGGGCCTTGGGGGGGTGTTGATTTTTTAAAAATATCATGCTCGATTCCAAAGGTTCATTATTGAAAATAATGAACCAAAATAGTGGGATTCATTATTCCTTTATCGCCCATCCAGGCAGGAGTGGCCGATAAGACTCTGTGACCCCGCAGAATGTAAAAAGCGAGATGACGACTTGACTGAAGAAGAAGATCCCTGCGACGACAAAAAAGATGAGGAGGAAGAAGAAGAAGGTCCCTTAGATAGGTAAGAAACCTTTCCGAACTTGAGGCTGAAGTGGTTATGTTATGGTAGTTTAGACAGGTATGGTTGTCAAAATGCAGTGGAACTTCCCGTTAAAGTAAACCATGGGGAACGAGAATTTGTCCGTTAGAAAGGTGTCCGCTAACTAGAGTACAACATGAAACGGCACTCTCATCAACAAAACTGAAAGTCTGAAAGGCTACAAACCATTTACTAAACTGGGCGAAACGTACGATCGCAATGATACATGAAACTGGAGTTCGTATAAAGAGGATCGTCAGCTTGCCGGCTGTCCGTTACCGGAGAACGAATCTAGTGCTAATCTACACGAAACAGTGCTGATTGCCTGTCAGCGTCTGCTACAAAGAGTGTCCGTTAGACGGAAGTACAAGACATGGAGAAAACCAATGGAGAACACTCAATTGGTTTTTAACATGTTGCTGTGAGCGGGTTGTTTGGATGCTCACAACACAGCGGATGGAAGAGGAAGGCAGAGGTCGGATGATGGCGAGAGAGACGTGCTCCTTCGGAGTCTTTTCACTAACGCCAGGCGGAGTCTTTCCACCAAAGCAGGCGTTAGTCGTAGAGAAGGTTAGCTCCCCGCGGTTTTCACCACAGCTGGCGCTAGAGGGTGTGGCTCCCCACGGTTTTCAACACAGCAGGCGCCTGGGATGTGGGAGCTAGTACCCCGCGGTTTTCACCACAGCAGGTACTAGAGGAGAGGAAGGTGTCCCGCGGTTTTCACCACAGCGATACCGGGCGGATGGAAGCTAACACCCCTCGGTTTTCACCACAGCAGACGTCTGGAAGGTGGATGCTGATACCCCGTGGTTTTCACCACAGCAGGTACCAGTGGAGAAAGAGTTATCCCACGGTTTTCACCCCAGCAGGTACCAGTGGAGAAAGAGGTATCCCGCGGTTTTCACCACAGCAGGTACAAGGAAAGGAGAGGGAGAGGACGAGAGAGAGGGATTCGAGAGACAGAACTCACAAGTCGGGGGTCGGATCGCCGAATGAAGAGCTGGGCAAGACGGGCTGTTTTTATAGGGACTTTTCCACCCGTCCCCTCACCACAATCGGCCGTTACGACCGTTGAGGCAGTTGGCAGTTGGGGAAAACTTTCGGTGTTGACCAGCTCAACGTTCTCCGCGTTTATTTGGAAAAATCTAGTAATATTACAGGAGTGGTTACTGGTGAGGGAATCACGACACGTCTTGCACTTCTGTCTACCAGAACATTCTGTCAGTCCATCAGAAGTTTTTAACATGCCTATCAGTCTGTCAGAAGTTATGTTAACTTCTGATCAGTTGTCTATCAGAAGTTTTTAAGTCTACCCACCTACTCAATTCAAAATGAGCATGCTTAAATACTTACAGGTTCGACCAATCCATCAAAAATTACTTATCAATGGATATTTGGGGAGAGTCCACGAAGATGAAAGAAGTAAAACACCCTCCGTAAGTACCCATAGAAAACCAACGTACGTTTAGTAACTTTGCAGTTGTAGTAAAACAACGTAGCGAATGAGCTCACATGAGACAGCTCGAAAAGCTGATTGGCAATCTTTCATCTCATCAATGATACAACGAAATTTAAGTAAATGACGATAAATGATTCGTCCGGAATGGTTATCGGTTTAATGAATAAAATCTATCTGCCTTTTATGAGACGCTGTGTTTATTTCGACTTTTTTTCGTCATATTAACCGATAACCATTCCTGATTTATCAAAACAACAGCTCTGAACATTCACCAGACTTTGGAATGATTTTGAAGGACTCCGAGAACCTAGATCGAACACCTTTTGTGTGAAGCAATAGCAGGAGTATATAACATCAAGTCGAAATAGACATTTCCCAATCCAAATTTCACATTTTCCAAAGCAATATGGTGATTTTACAAACCAATTCGGATATCTTCCAAGCCAAATTAAACATTTTCTGAATCAAACTGGACGTTTTCCAACCCATAGCAGCCTTTTGACAATTACATAAATATTTACGTAACATTCTTTATTTAAATCAGAAAACTTACGTAAGTTATGTTCAAGAGGGTATGCGCATGGGTCACAAAAGCGGATCATATGTATTTTTTAATGAAACTGGATTCCATTCTGAGAACGTTGACACCAACCGCACTGCCCTACGACAATTCCAGCGATGTTGACGTCACAGTGGGTTGATTTGGGTGGTATGATTTTCATCAAAAATTTCTTAAATGGAAATTTATTTATAACTTAATGTTGTAGTTATTCAACTATTAACTTAATCATTGGAATAGGTAACATCGTTTTATAAATAATCACATACCTATCTATCAGGATCTGAGTGTAAATTTATTTAATCCCCGCCCAGGCGAGAGGGGTACAACGACGTCAACATTACTGGAATCTTTGAAAAATCGTAGAAAAAGAATTAACACAGGAGAGTGCGGTTGGAGTCAAAATTCTGGGGATGAATCTACTTTCATTTAAAAAATAAAATAAACACGTGAACATACCCCACTGTTCTCTCAACGCAGTTATAATCTTATATTGATAAAATAAAAAATGTATTTATTGAACAAAATTAAAGAAATTTTAGTGTCCAATTTGGTTTGGAAAATTTCCGATTTGATTCGGAAAATGTTGAATTCCGTTTTGAAAATGTCCAAATTGGTTTGGAAAATGTCCAATTTGACTTATTATTATTATTATGCTATGGGTGGATTACTGACTTGCATATTAGCCAACAAGCAAATGCAGTCGAATATGCATTTTAAATATATTCACTGTGGCGTCAGGATTCTAACGAGAACGACAGCGAACACCCTGGCAACAACTGAGGAACTCCAGACGGAAGACACGAATAACCGGTCGTTCGCCAAGAAATTAGCGTCGATCGAGAAACATTTCATGTTCGAACAAGCTCTGTTGGTTGCTGAGCTTGCGGCTGACGCCGCGCCGCCAGAGTTGGTTGAGGAGGCTGCATTAGCCAGCGCAAAAGGTGATGACTCGGAAAGGCGTTTTAAAAACGCTGAGAAGTTGTCACATGGGTTTATTATTCTACTGGACACACCTACAGAAATGTTGGTTGTTCATTTATTGTTTCTTTCATGTGCAATCACTGAGATAGCTATTTTTGATGGTTTGGTCCCCCCAAAAGACAAATTAGGCTCCTTTTTTCTTCTTTTTTTAAAATTATCTTTGATCATTAATAGTGCCATTTAATTATCTTGATTCACCAGCAGATACTACTTCCAGGGTTATACAAATTTATAGTGCTCTCAGACAATTTTCCAGGTTTTCAAATTTTATTTTTGGAGCTGAACCTTCGTTAAAACTTCAACTCTTCACTCTTTAGTCAAAATCAACTTCATATTCGGTTTTCTCGACCTAAAAAAACATGGAAAACGATACCTCACAAGCTCATGTTCACCAAAACCTCACGAACCCTCGAAAACCTTTATTTCTACAGCTATTTTTCACCCGGTCGTGGTATCCTCCCAGAACCACAACTTTGCTATGTAGAAATAAGATCTCGCCAAATAAACTTAGAAGTGGTGACAGAAGACTCGGGAGAGCCGAGGGCCAGCCTGGAGATCCCCACCATCCTCCACTAGCTGGAGGATGGAGGGAAACAGCTCCCAAGTCGATATAATTATACTCGCCTCCTTCGCCTTTTTAACCACTCTACGCTCTCCTCTAGTCGCTGACTACTCTCTCTCCTCCTTACCTCGTCTCTCTCCTTACCTAAAAGATCTTGGGCATGGTGGTGATTCGCTCATAACCAAACCAAGCAAACTCACCCTAAAAGATCTCGGGCATGGTGGTGGTCCGCCCATAACCAAACCGAGCAAGCCTTCCAAAAAGATCCTGGGCAAGGTGGTGGTCCGTCCATAACCAAACCAGGCAACGCTCCCGAAAAGATTCCGCGCATGGTGGTGGACCGCCCATAACCAAACCAGGCAACGCTCCCGAAAAGATTCCGCGCATGGTGGTGGACCACCACCACTGGTGGTACGCCCATAACCAAAACGGACACATCCAAAAAGATCCCGGGCATGGTGGTGGTCCGCTCATAACCAAACCGGGCACATCCCCCCTCACGCTGCTCGTGGTGGATGTACGCTCAAACACATTCATCACACACTCTAACATCCCTGGGGCTGCCGAGCTCCGCAGCACAACCAGGACCCAAATGTGTTCCCAAATAGGGACCCAAACTGTGTGCGGAAGAACGACGATTTTAGACCAAAATTGAACGTAAATTTAAGGATTAAACTTCGTTAGAACCTCAATTTTCCGTTCCGGTCAAAATCGACTTCACATTCGGTCTCCTCGTCCTAAAAAATATGAAAAACGATGCTTCAAAAGCTTACTTTTCTAAAACACCAAAAAACCCTATTTTTATCCCCACATTTCACACATAACACCCCTTGGGTATATTCCGATCGGGCTGCAGTTTTGGGACACAATTGGGGCTCAAATGGAGCCTGTGTGCGAAAGAACGCATTTTTCAGATCGAAAATTAAGTAAACATGGAAGATATTATGAGTCGGCATTCGGACATTGCATTTTTGGGATCTACGCACCTTTTGAGACGTAAAAGAAAAAATTGTGTTATAAACATTTTTTGCTAATAAACCAAAACAGCAGCTATACTGTCGTGCACAACCAATTCAAGTTATGCATTTCAGTATATACATGCAAGTAGGCATACATTCTAGTAGGTACATGCAACAAGCGTAGTCGCGGTATTTGTCTACCTCACCAGCAATTTTGAGAGTAGCTGAGTGCAGTGGGTCAAGAATAGTTCCACAGCCCCATTCTTAGCTTCTTTCCGTAGAAAAACGGAGTTATTGAAAAATAAATAGTCTATTCCCACTAATACACGAAAAACGCAAACTGTTTTTCGTGTATTAGTGGAAATAGACTATTTTTCAATAACTCCGTTTTTCTTTGAAATGGGTTTCCACGATTTCTTCGAGTGATTTAGTTCGTATTCTTTCCGTAGGCTAATGTTGTATCATGTTAAACCAGCTGTTATTTCCAAAGATCAACCCTAAAGACGTCCAATAACAATCATCCCAAACTGATAAATAAATACCAACAGCCAGGGAATGGACCCTAATGTGCATTCGTCGTCAACAATTAGCCAGATTCGGCTCACTCTGTTGAAAAGCGCTCTTTATCCACAATCAGCACAATTATCCACTAGATCATCTTCAAAACAAGTTGGAAACCATTTTTAAAAGATTCTCAGTGAACGATTAGGACAAAACTATATTTTCTGTCTAAAAACGCATACAGGAATTGAGAAAACTATGGACGCCACAGCGTAGCAACCAAAACAGTTATTGCAGGATCCAACACTCCTTCCCCTCAGGCTGGCTGATACCGGGCTGGTGGCCTCCGGCTTCGTGTGGACCGCCTCGGTTGGTCTGGGTGGAACCTGACCTTCTTCTGGGGTACCCCATCTACTCCAGCACTGCATGTAGACTGCTCTTGCGGGGCAGGTGCTTCCTGGCAGCTCGTTCGCAGGATTCCTCTAGGTGCTGCAAGCCGCAACTGGTTCTGATGCCTGCTGACTGTTCCTCGCTGAGTGTCCACTACATACATCATTCGGCCATTATGCCCCTTGATGGTCCCGGGCACCCACGGCACTCCTGAGAAGAATTTTACGAGGACTTTCTCCCCCTCGCTGAATTTTGACCGACTGACATTCTGTGCAGCCGCAGCTGGCTTAAGGAGGGACAACATGGTGCGGGGTTGCCTGCCATGAAGCCATTCTGTCGGTGACTTCCCTTCCATGCTGGGCGTTGTCCTATAAGAAAATAACAGTGTGTCCAGCGCTTCCAGTTTTGAGCGCCCTTCATGCACCATCAGATTGGGCCCCATCAATTGAATCCCCAAGGGCTCGAACCACGGAGTCCCCAAAATGTTTGTTCCTGTGGGGGTGTCAGTTACTAGTACCATCAATTCAGCAGCCCGGGTATGCAGCGTGACATGAACCGTCATACATCCTACCAAGGAAATCCCAGACCCCCCGTAAGCCTGCAGCCGAGTGGTTGGCGGCTGTAACTGAGGTGCTCCCAGAGCCTGGTAGGTTTGCAACGTTATCATCGAGCATGTAGCTCCAGAATCCATGAGCATCCTCACCGGGGTTCCATTGACCTCCACCTCCACGTGATATCTAGACCCGGTGGTAGAAGGTGCCAGTGTCTGCACTTCGTCCACTAGACACGCATCTTCTGGAGAACAGCAGACTGTCGCATGATGGCCCCTCTTCCCACACCGGTCACAGCATGACCGGTAGAACCTACAGCTGTACCGAGTGTGCTTAACAAAACAGTCTCGACACGACTTCCGCCGATTGGGCACGAACCCCCTTTCACTAGTCTCCGGCCTTTCACTAGATGAACTCCTGGACCTTGGCGTTTGAGAATGTGGCGGAGAACTAGCTCTGGAACCCCAAGCCTGGTCCCGGACTGGAGACGCTTTCCGCCCCGCCTTCCGATATTCTGATGATATTTGATTCATCCCTTGAGTCTCTGTCCCCATTAGAGCATTTGCCGCCGTTGTGGTCTCACAAGCCCGGGCAATCACCATCACCTCCTCCAATGTCGGGTTGGCCAACTGCAACGCCCGTGTCCTAACCCGTTCATGTGGTGTATGCAGTACCAGCATGTCCCTGATACTCTCGTCCACTGCAGACTGCCCGCAACCTTCTTTTGAGCACATGAACCTACACTCCCGCGCTAATCCCCTGAGCTCCGCAACCCACTCGTTATAGGTCTGGCCCCCCTTCATTCTAGATTGGTGAAACTTGTACCTGGCGGAAAGCACATGCGCCTCTTGCACAAAATGCCGGTTCAGCTTGTTCACAATCTCCGCATATGCCACTGCTCCAACATCACTGATACCCAATAAATTCTGCAACAGTCCATAAATCTCTGCTCCAATCCAAGAAAGAAAGTAGGCCCTTTTCCTCTCGTCTTCCGTAACTCTGTACGCCTTAAAATGCTGCTCTAAGCGATAATAATACGAGTCCCATTGCTCATTTCCTGGCACATATGACGCAAACGCAGGCACAAAAGACTCACCCGTTTGTGCGACCCCTCTCATGCACTGGGCAAGCATAGCTGCCTGTTGCTGGAACAACTCCTTCACCGATTCCATGAACCCCTCTTGATACCCCCTCGTTGATCCCGGGTCCTCTTGTCTCCTTGTCTTTGCCATTTCCTCGTCGCCACTAAAAGATTCTCAGTGAACGATTAGGACAAAACTATATTTTCTGTCTAAAAACGCATACAGGAATTGAGAAAACTATGGACGCCACAGCGTAGCAACCAAAACAGTTATTGCAGGATCCAACAATTTTAATTTAATCATCCAAAATAATTTGAACAAAGCGCTTGAAATAACTACTAGGAGCAACTTTGGAAGGAACATTATGCATATTTGGAAGTGTCAATGTTTTTCGCAATTTAAATATTTTTTTAATGATTGTCCTTGCTAAATAGCGTTCAATTATTCTGGCTTACAGTCTGGTACTTTTTGTTATTTATATCTCGTTCCGCAGATTATACCATGACAATGGATACAGATAGGAAGCCCATAGCGACTGAAGGCGACACCGTCATAGAAGTGATTTCCTACCTCGGCATCACAAAACCCACAGCTCAACTGATCTCGGACTGCCCCGACTAACTCCCCTGAAGGGTTATTATTACCAGCAAAGGCGATCCCTTGTCTCTTACCGACACAAACGACTGACAATTTAATGCTACTGACATCTAATAAGTAATTCGGCAGGTTCTCCATTGCAACAATCCATTGCAACAAAACAGTAAATATTACCTATGCAATAAAATTCCATATTACTACATACATGCAATGCACCGTAACGTGTCGAATTTTTCATCAATCCAGTCTAACGGTATGTAATAGGCCTATGTGGTACACAATGTACGTGTACTAGGTCACCCAGGTAATATTAAGTACTCTCCAAGATGGACGATCCAAATCACCGCCGCCAATCAAAAAGGTAGTACAGGTGAACCAAGAAACCAGCAATAATAGTAACCTTAGATCTCAAAGATCAGTCCTGCTGGCAGATATGTATTGTTATACGTCAACAGAGTAATCCCTAGGGACTGGAATTTGCATATTTTGCATATGTGTGTTTTTCATCGTGTACATATCGTTCTACTTTTCCGTTTTGAGGGTATACTGAAGCGTTTAGCGTGTGTTAAATTGAAATTTAAATAGCATGTTTTGCATGTTTTGTTCAATTTCGGAGATGTTTGCATATTTTGGCCGTTTTGGGCATATTTCTGCATTTTTAATCGAAATTGGGGAATTTTTCCTATTTTTTGACACTCCAATCGCCAAATCCTCCGAGACGTGTGTTTCTGAAAAGGGGTCACGGATATTCTTCGGTCATCCGTGTACCTAGTAGGGAATTTGGAAAAATCAATTGTGATAGTGCTATATAATTGTGATAGCGAGTGAATTTTTTTTGTATAAATGTACACACCTTTTTTTCTCGACTGGAATTAGCATATTTTGCATATGTGTTTTTTATCGTGTATATCCTTCTGCTTTTCCGTTTTGAGGGTATCTGAAGCGTTTAGCGTGTGTTAAATTGAAATTTAAATAGCATATTTTGTTCAATTTCGGAGATGTTTGCATATTTTGGCCGTTTTGGGCATATTTCTGCATTTTTAATCGAAATTGGGGAATTTTTCCTATTTTTTGACATTCCAATCGCCAAATCCTCCGAGACGTGTGTTTCTGAAAAGGGGTCACGGATATTCTTCGGTCATCCGTGTACCTAGTAGGGAATTTGGAAAAATCAATTGTGATCCAGTGCTATATAAAATTGTGATAGCGAGTGAATTTTTTTTTTGTATAAATGTACACACCTTTTTTTCTCGACTGGAATTAGCATATTTTGCATATGTGTTTTTTATCGTGTATATCCTTCTGCTTTTCCGTTTTGAGGGTATCTGAAGCGTTTAGCGTGTGTTAAATTGAAATTTAAATAGCATATATTTTGCATGTTTTGTTCAATTTCGGAGATGTTTGCATATTTTGGCCGTTTTGGGCATATTTCTGCATTTTTAATCGAAATTGGGGAATTTTCCTATTTTTTGACATTCCAATCGCCAAATCCTCCGAGACGTGTGTTTCTGAAAAGGGGTCACGGATATTCTTCGGTCATCCGCGTACCTAGTAGGGAATTTGGAAAAATCAATTGTGATCCAGTGCTATATATAATTGTGATAGCGAGTGAATTTTTTTTGTATAAATGTACACACCTTTTTTTCTCGACTGGAATTAGCATATTTTGCATATATATGTGTTTTTTATCTTGTATATCCTTCTGCTTTTCCGTTTTGAGGGTATCTGAAGCGTTTAGCGTGTGTTAAATTGAAATTTGAATAGCATATTTTGCATATTTTGTTCAATTTCGGAGATGTTTGCATATTTTGGCCGTTTTGGGCATATTTCTGCATTTTTAATCGAAATTGGGGAATTTTTCCTATTTTTTGACATTCCAATCGCCAAATCCTCCGAGACGTGTGTTTCTGAAAAGGGGTCACGGATATTCTTCGGCCATCCGCGTACCTAGTAGGGAATTTGGAAAAATCAATTGTGATCCAGTGCTATATAATTGTGATAGCGAGTGAATTTTTTTTGTATAAATGTAAATATTGTTTAGTCAAGAAAAAAAGGTGTGTACATTTTCTTACATGATCCTTTTCTATAATTTTTTAAGGACGCAATAATACCTGGAACATAATGTATAGACTACCTGTACGTTTCGCAGCAAAATTTAGTTCATTTTAGAAATATTAAAAATTTCTTTTTAAACGTAATTTTGCTTGGGGTGCATATTTGGCATATTTTGCCCATTCCGAGTGCATACTTTGGCATAATTTTGTGCATATAATTCCAGCCCCTAGTAATCACGCAATTAGTGGAAAAATCAATCCTGTAGCAAAGCAAGTCCTGGTTGAGTCGATGTAGGTGTAAACCTAATGTAAACTATCCGAAAGTTGAACTAGGCAACAACACTAAAAAACAAACTACAACAAACTACCTACAATATACGGTTTCGAAACACCAGTTTTTCCCCCCCTACAACAACAGAATTTTTGTTTTTTGGTTTATTATTTTCAGTGAACCTTTGGAATAGACCATGACAATAATTATTGGCAACATTGGGACCCGAAATCGATTCAAGACCAGCGTTTTCAGATAAAACGCTCGTGTCTGCTGAATCTTAGTTTTAACCAAAATCAAACAAACTTTTGGGGTATTTCACTGGAAACTCGAAAAATCCAGGCGTATAACCGCTGAAAGTTGGTCGTATCATTTCGCGTATCACCCACGTTCTGTCCCGCCCTACGTGATATGGCTAATAAGGCTTGAACTCGGGGACGGAAGACTTCAACGCGTTCGAAGGAGGCCAGCATTCCTACGCCCAACTAATGAACTATGCGAGGTCGGGTGCCCTGGAAATTTCAATTCCTCGGGAGTTTCTCTAGATATTTTCTCTCTCAACCACAAGAAAAGTTTCTTAGGTACCGACTGGTAAACCTGTGTTAACAAGAGATTGGTTCACAATAAATTACGATCAATTTTATTCTTAAAAACGCTGCAAATCCCTGCACAACGGTTTATTATTTTGTATAGAATACCCTTCTGTTACAGATCACAGCTCTATGTATAGATAACCCGTCTATATAATATTATGATAGGTACTATTCTATACATATTATGTATATCGCAGACCCTCCGTAGGTTAGTACCTAACCCCGTACTCGTTACTAGGTACCTACCTAAATCACGAGTTAAATGTTGCTAAAATAATTCTGCCGATGACAAACAGTACCTAACAAAAAGAAACACACATAATGAAGTTCTGAAAAGAAATTGTTGATGAGGAGTGAAAAAAGTTGCAAAAGTACCTACCAACAAACTCCATTCCCTTCTACGTAGATGGTATAATGAACCGTTGTGTAATAATTTACCGTTGAGTAATGATTTACCGTAGTAATAATTTACCCATCTACAATACTTCAACGTTTGTTCAAGTTTCACTACCTACCAACAAACTCCAAAAGAGCCATCATTTTTCAAATGAAATAATATCACAGAACAACCAACTCGACTTCATACTCCGCCAATATAATCAGGTGATCCCTACCAATGATTGGCCGTATTCACAAATTCCTATTGTGGGCGCGTCTCTGGTTACGAGATTTGGTTTGAATTGTATACAATATTTCATTCACACTGGAGTCGAAAATGCCTGTCGGTGCAAACTTCGGGGCCTTACTGTGAACGAACGGCTGGACGTACGACGCTCCGGATGGTCTTAAAAAACTCGCAAGTTCAAGAACTATTTAAAACCGTAAAAATATTCACGTAAAAAAATGGTATAGGCGTTTTGAAAATTTCAACCCCTATTTTGAACCCCTTAGAGATGACTCACAGTAACGTCGAGCTTCGAGGACCAACTAGACGCCGAACGGAACCTATAACCCGAATTTCATCAATTTTTTTTCATGGTAACTAAGAAAAGTGTACGGCGACAGACAGAAATATTTTTATTGCAGTTTTGGATTCTACATACCTTGAAACGTAAACCATCAAATTTTGAGGGGGGGTAAGAATTTTTTTTTTTCATGCTCGATTCCAATGGTTCATTATTGAAAATAATAAACCAAAATATGAACAAATTTAAAAAGAATTAAATTCTGTTCTTCTAGAGCCGTCATAATTACAGTAGATATCGATTATAACGAGCTTCAAGGAACCAGCAGTTTTCCTCGCTCTATGCGGTTAGAACGAGCGTTCGTTGTAACCAGAACGTCCAACGGAACGTGAAAAATGCAAAAACAATTTAATTCAATAAAAAAAGTATAAAGAAATCTTCTTCAAGGTTAACAGAGCTATAACGACACGGTTGAAAGTTACCACAATACTGAACATTCTCGATTATTATTTATAAATACGTGATGCAAAGAGCTTTGAAACAACTACATCTCGATCACGCATGTCAAACATTGCACAAACCTACCTATTTCTGTACCTAAATATGTATTTCTGCACAATTATAAGAGGTTAAATCTTCCGTATGCCAGTAGTAACCGGTAGAAAAAAGCAATTTCAGCTCTCGTTTTGCTCGTTGTAACCGATATCTCGTTCAAACCACAATATATTTATTATTCTGACGTAAAATCTTATGGGCACACGCTGGGACCTCGCGATTTGCTTGTTCTAGGCATATCTTGTTCTAACCGATGCTCGTTGTACCCAGTGATTCTGATGTACATATTCGTCATTGTAAATACAAGCGTGAGATCGGATTGATGGATTCAAAAGGAATGGCTTCACTTATTCAATTCATAATCAAAATTCTTCAGAACATTTTCGTGGTTAAACAGACACTCATGAGTGCAGGGCCATAAAGCCGTTTTTAATAATAATAATATTTTTATTTCCAAAATAGGAACTGCGTTCCTGTCAATCAATGGAAAATTATAAAATTTTCCATTTTAAGTATATAAGGTGTTTTTTAGCGAATTTTCGAAGAAAAGGAAGCTATTGTTCTCGGTCCAAAATTTTTAAAACTCGAATTTCCGAAAGATTTTTATACCAAAATCCGTTTCAGACCATCCTGAATTCCCTGCCGAAAGACACCAAAAATTATATGTATATATATATATATTTATATATATATTTATATATTTATATATGTATGTGTCATTCCAGACGATAACTCTCGAAAGAATTGAGATAAAAAGTTCAAATTTGCACGAAAAATCTGTCTTGGCAATCGACAGGCTAAGTTCGAAGATGGGCAGAATCGGGTCACTCTAAGGGGGAGTTTTGGGGAGTTTTAAGGGGGGGAAATTACCCATAAATTCCCAAAATGAAAAAGTCTGACAAGTGACACCTCATTTTAAAGGTTTGTGTACGCTGAACACGATGGTGAAATCAGAATTGCGATATCTCATTCCATTCTCAAACTGGAGCACTTTGAAGATGAAGGAACGTGGTTATTTCTTGAGATGTTCTTCCTGGTTCGTCTGCTCTAATCTGATAACGGAATGGGATATCGCAATTCTGACTTCACCATCGTGTTCAGCGTTGGAAAATCTACAAACCGAGGTGTTACTCGGCAAAAAATGGAACAAAAAATTTGTTACGTACCCATTACCTACTCTTCTGGTATTCAAAACATTTTTGATTTCCCCCTCCCCCTCCTTCCACCCCAAATTTTACTTTGCGTAAAACTACTCCTGTTTTAATTTTGTATGGTATCAAGTTGGGAAAACATTGGCCGAAAATTAATTTTCAGAAAATTTTAGGCGGAGGAGGAAGATGCCGAAAACTTCGAAAATTCGCTATTATAGCCATGCTGCATGACTGTGGTTTTAAGTATAAACGGTGGTTTATTTTAAATATAAAATTTTTTAATTACAAGTATAAAGGTGGAGTTACTGATGCGAATTATAAAATTGGTGGAGTTACTGAGATTTTAAAGCAACAAACGTGTCTTTTGTCTACTTCATTCCATAAATATGGGAAAAGCGACTTGAAGTTTAATAATAGGACACCAATATACACTGGGTTCACACCTTAGGGTAGGTTTAGTTGAAAAGCACGAAGATCAAATATTTTACGTATTGTCCATAAAAAAGATTGAGAATTGAGAACTTATTAATTTTCACAGCTTCAGGGCTCTAGGCCCCAGTTAAGACACTGTACAACACAATTACAAATACAAATTGCTGATGGCGCTGATAGAATTACTTTTTTTTAAACACTACATATTTTTAGAAAGGCAAAAACGAATGCAAAAAGTTGCTACTTAAAAGAATAGGTACATCGTTTTTCTTGTCGTTTATAGACTTGTCACAGGAGACAATCATGAGGGATTAGAAAGATTGCCACCTATGGCAGATTTCTGACAATACAGTGCACCTACTTATACTTGGACGGTTGGAGTGTCCTTGAGTTGAGACAGTACATGCAAAAGGTATTTAAAAACGCTGCAAAGTCCTTGTCACATGGGGTTTATTATTCTACAGAAATGTTGGCTGTACATTTATTGTTTGTTTCATGTGAAATAATTGAAATAGCTATTTCTGATGGTTTCCACCAATTTTGGCCCCCAAAACACAAATTAGGTAGGTACGATCTTTTTTTTTTTTTTTCAAATTATCTTTGATCATTGGTAGTGCCATCATTTAATCGTCTTGATCCACGTGTTGACACTTTTTCTAGTGTTATTCTACAAATTGATGGTGATTTCGCAGGTATTTGACTCATAAAAAAATCAATTTTGGGAGCTGAACATCTGGTACAACCTCAATTTTCCACTCCTTGGCCAAAATCGACTTCATATTCGATCTTCTCGTCCCCAAAAACATGGAAAACGATACCTCAAAAGCTCATGTTACCAAAATGTTGCTAAAACGCAAAAAGTACCTATTTTCACACACATTTTCACTCATAACACCCCTGGGTATATTCCGATCGGGCTGAAAAGTTTCGGGACACAACTAGGGCCCAAATGGAGCATGTGTGCGAAAGAACGACTTTTTTAGATCGAAAATGAAGCCTGTACACGTGATACGGCGGACGGCGTACGGCGGACGGACATTGCATTTTGGTTTATTATTCTGTGAATAATACACCTATGTATTCGCTCAGCAAAAAATTTTATAACACCCCCTCAAAATTTTTTCTTTTCCGTTTCAAGGTGCGTAGATTCAAAAAATGCAATGTCCGTCCGCCGTACGCCGTCCGCCGTACGCCGTCCGCCGTATCACGTGTACAGGCTTCATTTTTGGTCTAAAAAATTCGCTCTTTCGCACACATGCTCCATTTGGGCCCTATTTGTGTCCCGAAACTTTTCAGCCCGATCGGATTATACCCAGGGGTGTTGTGAGTGAAAATGTGTGTAAAAATAGGTACTTTTTGCGTTTTAGCAACATGTTAGTAAAATGAGCTTTTGAGGTATCGTTTTTCATGTTTTTGGGGACGAGAAGACCGAATATGAAGTCGATTTTGACCAAAGACGCGGAAATTGAGGTTTTACCATTGGCTCAGCTCCCAAAAATGTTTTTTTTTAGTCAAAAACCTGGAAAACTGTCTGAAATCACCATCAATGTGTATACTAACATTAGAAAAAGTGTAAACAGCTGAAGCAAGACCATTAAATCGCACTACCAATGATCAAATATGATCTGGGGGGAAAAAAAAGTGTAGGTACCTATTTCATGTTTTGGGGGCCAAAATTGGTGGAAACCACCAGAAATAGCTATTTAAATTAATTTATATGAAAGAAACAATAAATAAACAGCCAACGTTTCTGTAGGTATGTCCAATAGAATAATAAACCCATGTGACAAGGACTTTGCAGCGTTTTTTGAATCTACACACCTTGAAACGTAAAAGAACAAATTTTGAGGGGGTGTTATAAAAATTTTTTGCTGAGCGATTACATAGGTGTATTATTCACAGAATAATAAACCAAAACCAGCGCAATCAACCGGGTTTTTCATCATTCACATCACTCACCTCCTAACCAATTTGATACAGATTGCAGGCCTTTTAGGAAAGCACGGCAAACGAAAATGATGCTTCCGGTTAACTATATATTTACAAGACTGGTGAGCTTTACTGGTACTCTGTAAGTTTGATATAAAACATTCGTCTGCTAAGTCGTACCAAGTCCTTTCAGTCATTGAAGCAAAGGCCCCAACCTGAACCTCCCTATCCGAAGAGGTTCACATGAGAACCAGCCACCACAGCGCCGCCACCGGAGTATTCCGCAACCAAAGTCAAGGGGTGTGACATTCCCAAGTTATCAAAGGCCTACGAACTTTGAAATTATGCTACTTAGAATCAGAGACTCGGGGAGTTGGCTCTCGTAGTAGTTTCGTGAAGAATAAGAGTTGAAGGTGTTTTGAATGAGGGGAGTGAAACAGTGTTTGTTGCTAACGGAGAGCACGAAGGTGAAGAAACAAAGCCGGGAGAAACAACGAAAATAAACAAAGGACGAGGGAAAACGGTAAACAACAATGATTGATAAACCTGACGAATTCTGCAATTGTTGGATAATAACTGTTTTGAAGAGACGACACAGGCAGCAGGTGATTGTGTGATGAAAACAACTTGTTGATTTGAGAGGTCGGCTGAATTGTTTCCAAGTTATTGTTATGACAATATTACTATTACTTACAGGATGAGGGTGAGAGGGTGCTCGCGCAGCTTGTACGGAGCGCTTTTGCCTGAGGTTCAATGGCACTTCACTTTTAAAAGAAAAAAAAACCGATATACAGGAATTGTACTGAGATTCACCGAACCACTCAAGCGGGTCTTCACACCGACACTGGTATGGCCGACGGCTTGTTTCCCATTCCCTACCTTTCCCCGTGTTCTGCAGGGGCCATCCGGGTCCATCCCCTCCACTTCTTCAGGAGATGTCCTCAGCGAGTCCGTCCAGACCCGTTTTCTTTGGCGAATCCCCACCCCGTGCGCACTGCCAATGGCCTTCCCGTCGTCCTGAACAAGTCCTTTTTCTTGGGTTCCCTAGTGATAACTTTTGCTCTCGTTTTCAATGAAGCTCGTCCGAGCAGAAAACAACGAAGGTACCTCGTTCTCCTTCTGTTTTGGGCTCCTCATACCCCAAACTATAGCTTTTGGTTAATTATTTTCAATAATCAACCATTGGAATCGAGCATGAAAAAAAAATTCTTACCCCCTCAAAATTTGATGGTTTACGTTTCAAGATACGTAGAATCCGAAAATGCAATAAAATATTTCTGTCTGTCCGCTGTACTCCATACTGGCCACTTTTCTTGGTTACCATGAAACAAAATTGATGAAATTCGAGTATTAGGTTCCGTTCGGGGTCTAGTTGGTCCTCGAAGCTCGACGTTACTGTCAGTCATCTCTAAGGGGTTCAAAATAGGGGTTGAAATTTTCAGAACGCCGTATCTCAAAAACTTTAGATTGAAGGGTATGGTTTTTTTTACGATATTAAATTTGTCTTGAGCTAAACAATTTTTTAAGACCACCCGGAGCACTGTACGTCCAGCCGTTCGTGTGCACCAAAAAGCTTCGTCAACACGATCGTGAATCAAACGGTATAAATCCGGCCGGGATTTCATCACTAGGGAGCACCTGATTGTAATCAAGGATGGCTGTATGAAGTCGAGTTGTTTGTTCTACGATAATTATTTCATTTGGCAAGTGATGGACTATTGGATTTTGTTGGTAGGTACTTCTGAAACTTGAACAAACGTTGAAGTATTATTGATGGGCAAATTATTACACACCGGCGAATTATTACACAACGGCTCAACTACCCAGAAGGGGCTGGATTTTGTTGATTGGTACTTTTGCAACTTGAACAACCGTTGAAGTATTATTGATGGGTAAATTATTAAACAATGGAAAATTATTACACACCGGCGAATTATTACACAACGGCTCATCTACGCAGAAGGGGCTGGATTTTCTGGATAGGTACTTTTGCAACTTGAACAACCGTTGAAGTATTATTGATGGACAAACTATTACACAACGGTTCATTATTCTATCTCCGTAGAAGGGGAACCTATACAGGTAAATTATTACACAACGGTTTAGGTAGGTGCCTAGTAACGAGTACGGGGTTAGGTACTATCCTATGGAGAGTCCGCGATCTAAATAATATGTATAGAATATTACATATTATATTATATAGATGGATTATCTATACATAGAGCTGTTATAAAACCGAGTGAAATTTAGACGTGGACGTACAAATATGTATCAGTGCCAAAAACAGGGAAATTCAACGATGTCCCGTATGTTCAACTAAGAACATATTTTTGTTTACAATTTTTTATGAAGTCTGAAGTCTAAACTTTTGAACTTGAATAATATTGCATGCTGAAAAATTTGACTAAAGGCACTTAGGCAAAAATATCAAATTTTTAACAATTATTATAAAACCAAGTGCTAAAAACGTTGTACGCTGGTATATAACTGTAATTTGACATCAAGACACAGTTCGCTGTCTAGCTCAGTTTGCAAGACAGCTGTAGGTCAATTTGGCTGTGGATATTTCTAAAGGGTCTTTGATAAAGCTGAAAATTGAACTCTTGATTATCTTTGCTCTGCCGCAACTATCGTCTGACCGTTTCATGGAAACGCTTTCACGACTCGTTGTTATCTTTCTTAGCTCCCCCTTAGGTGGATATTCACGCTCATTTTCCACCTTTTGTCCCCTCCTCAGCATACCTTTAGAATGGGCCTGAGTTGCATGTTGCCGAGTTGTACAACCGCCGATGCAACTCAGCTGTATTACTTCATTATAGTTATTATCAAACTCATGGAACGTTTGCGCGTAACAAATTTATTGAATCGTTAGTTTTTATACCAACTACAAAACTGTGTGCATATATACAAGTAAGTTAAAAAACGCTGCAAATTATGACACAACGGTTCATTATTTACCTGTATAGATGCCCCTTCTGCGTAGATCACTGTTTTCTGTGGTCTATATCTACAACCCCCCCCCCCCCCCCACCACAGAAAGCCCTAAATAGAGTACTGGAGACCACCGGGAAATTGAATCGGTGCGCGGAAGAAGGGTCCACGATTTTTACTAAACCCAGTTTTTGGTTTATTATTCTGTGAATAATACACCTATGTATTTGCTCAGCAAAAAAAAGGTGCGTAGATTCCAAAAACGCTGCGAAGTCCTTGTCACATGGGTTTATTATTCTACTGGACACACCTACAGAAATGCTGGCTGTTCATTTATTGTTGCTTTCATGTAAAATAATTGAAATACCTAGCTATTTCTGGTGGTTTCCACCAATTTTGGCCCCCAAAACTTGAATTAGGTACGTTCCTTTTTTTTCCAAATTATCTTTGATCATTGGTAGTGCCATTTAATCGTCGATCCACGTGTTGACACTTTTCCTAGTTATTCTACAAATTGATGGTGATTTCAGACGATTTCGCAGGTTTTTGACTCATAATAAAACAATTTTGGGAGCTGAACATCTGGTACGACCTCAATTTTCCACTCCTTGGTCAAAATCGACTTCATATTCGGTCTTCTCGTCCACAAAAACATGGAAAACGATACCTCAAAAGCTCATTTTACTAAAACACCAAAAGTACCTTATTTGTATTACACATTTTCACTCATAACACCCCTGGGTATATTCCGATCGGGCTGCAAAGTTTCGAGACACAACTAGGGCACAAATGGAGCATGTGTGCGAAAGAACGAATTTTTAGACCGAAATTAAAGTAGATATGGATGATACGGCGGGCGGACATTGCATTTTGGTTTATTATTCTGTGAATAATACACTATGTATTCGCTCAACATTTTAGTTATGGTATAAATCCGGCCGGGATATCATCACTAGGGAGCACCTGATTATAATCAAGGATGGCTGTATGAAGTCGAGTTGGTTGTGCTGCGATATTATTTCATTTGATAAGTGGACTATTAGATTTTGTTGATAGGTACTTGTGAAACTTGATCAAACTTTGAAGTATTATTGGTGGGTAAATTATTACACAAGGGTAAATTATTACACAACGGCAAATTATTACATAACGGTAAATTATTACACAACGGCAAATTATTACACAACGGTAAATTATTACAGAACGAATTATTACACAACGGTTCATCTACCAAGAAGCGGCTGGATTTTGTCGATCGGTACTTTTGCAACTTGACCGACCGTTGAAGTATTATTGATGGACAAGTTATTACACAACGGTTCATTATAGGTATTGACTAAAGAAAACAGTGATCTACGCAGAAGGGGCATCTATTTCACTCCACATCAACAATGTCACTCCAGAACTTCATTATTTGCGTTTCTTTTTGCCATTTTAGTTACTGTTCGTCATCGACAGATAACTGTTAATCAATGTAAACAGTTAAATGTTGCTAAAATAGTTACTATTTTAGCAACATTTAACTCGTGATTTAGGTAGGTACCTAGTAACGAGTACGGGGTTAGGTATTAACCTACGGAGGGACTGCGATCTACATAATATGTATGGACTAGTACATATCATATTATATAGACGGATTATCTGTACAGAGAGCTGTGTTCTGGAGAAGAAGGGTACAAAATAATAAACCGTTGTGCAGGGATTTGCAGCGTTTTTATTTTATTTTTTTCATGCTCGATTCAAAAGGTTCATTAATGAACATAATAGGTAAACCAAAAAAATCTTGTAAAACTGAAGGAATTTTCAACTCGTAACAGCCACAAATAAAGTTGAAATCTATGACTTTTGGCTGAGAGGGGTCAAACGTTGGAAGTTGTGGGGCTATGTCAAGTACGGATGGGCTGCCCCAATATTGGGCAAGGGTTTGTCGTATTAGGTGGGTGTAGGTCAACAGCAGACACCTCGTCTCGCCTGCAAACGAGCGAAATGGTCCTATCATTGACCCGCGCCTGCGCACCAGTCTCCCCCGCCGCCAGCCTAAAGAAGACAAAAAAAAATTGCAAACTGCTCAGACGTCTGCCAGTCGCTCGCGAGCCAACCGGGTTTTAACGCGACGCAACTCACTCAAATTATTGCAATTCGCCGGTAAATTATTTTGGTTTTGAAAAAAAAATTCGGTAAATTTTCATTAAATTCCGATCGCGTTTTACTCCAATCGCCCAACTCCACCGCGATGCACAACCTGAAAGTCGATCCAGACATCAAGCTGGACTTCCAGGATGTCCTCATCCGTCCAAGAAGGAGCAAACTCAAATCCCGATCGGAGGTATGACATATTTCATGTCCAAATTTCGATGCAGCACCCATCATGTCCCCAGTCCATAGCGAGTTTTCGGAAAACATAATCAACGAATTTTCTGGGGTCATAGATTAATAAAAAGTCGTCCAAATCAGCCACATGTCACATACTTGAAAAATTCGCCCCTACGGTCATGCTACCTGCCTGGAACTTTAATTCGAGTTCCTATAAAAATAATGGTCCAATTTTCATTGAAATTCCATGTCGTCTTTCTACATTTGCGTTTTTAGTAGGCACTCATTAGGCAGGTACCTACAACACAGAATAATCTTGAAGCTCATCAAGAACTAGGATTTTTGGGTAAGTACACGAAAGAATTTAAAATTTTTGCATCGGCCGGAGGACAAATTCACTTGAAAATATGAATCCTGCATGCATCATTAAAACTCTGTAGATGTCTCCCCATATAGTTAGGCCTACAATATTATACTATACTTCTACCATCTATAGATCTACCTACCTACCTTTACAATAGATAGTTACTACAGTCACTATTATTCGAATAGTTTCTGTTATGTTAACTAGTGCAAAGCATAACAATGAGTATTTATTTATTTATTTATTTATTACTCTATCACGGGTAATTTATTTATTTATTATTTATCACGGGTAATTTATTACTCTAGTCAATCAGAGTAGGTATCAGTACTACTAAACATTCTAGAATTCCATCGTATTTTTAGAAGATGTATAATTACAAGTAGGTATATAATTAGTGTAAATAATCTGCGTTATTCTTTGAATTTTTTTCCATTTGTATGTTAAGTTGGTGCTTGAACTGAATTCACCTTTTTGCAATTCGAAGCTAACAAATTTCATCAAATTAATTAATTTTCTTGGGATTTTATCCTGTTGATAACCGAACTGTGCTGTTGAAGATCAATTTTTAAACGATTTCAAGAGTATGCACGTACCAAACTAGTTGATGTATGTGATCCACAAGATTCCCCATTATTGGCATTATTGGCATTATTGGCAGCATGGATCGTCGAAATGTCTCAAAATTCTTCAACTTCTCTAAACTTATTTCCTCTTGGTGTTTCTTTGTTTCGGAGGACAAAATAATATTAGGTTGGTAAAAAACACAGAACAGATGGTCTCGAAGTCCCAGTCCCGCACTGTCTTCTGTTCTGCACTGACTTCTGCCTTCACTTGTGCGCTAACTGAAACTACTGAGAGGCTCGTAATTCCAAAATTACAGATCGGTTGCGATAGAGTGATAGCGTACATGCCCCTAATCAACGCGGAAAAAACCGTCTTCATGAAATTTTGAATGGGTTTCGTCAGAAGGTGATATTTTATAATGATTGAGGTTCTGAGGATGCGCATGGAAATCATTATTCATCCAAACTTTTCGTGGACATCTCTTTTGATTTTACTCAAATTTCTTAGGGTCCCAGCGATTGCTTTTCCGTTATTTGTAATGATAGGATGTGAGGAACCTACTCAAACACAAAAAACGTCTGCCAATTCGAGTAGGCAGTATAGCTTCCTCACTTGAATCACATGAACGTGTAGAATAGTTGGGTAGGATAATTTTTATACGGGACCATCTGCGATCCAATCCGCGTGTACCCTCAAAATTTCAGCTCTCTACGCCTATTTTTCGCTCTCTACGACTATTTTTCGCGTAGTTAGAAGCGTTACAAGGAAACGGGCAACATTTTGTTCGCGCATGCGCAGACGAATGGAATTCTTACGGAACTGTCAAAGAATTATTCTTGATCGACCCTCCAAATCAGAACTCATTTCAACAATATTTAAAGTAGTTACGGGCGTTTCAATTATTTCCATGATTTTGGAACGGGACCATTTGCGATCCACCCGGCATGTACCCTCAAAATTTCAGCTCTGTACGACTGTTTTTCGCGTAGTTAGAAGCGTTACAAGGAAATGGTCATTTCATGTTCGCGCATGCGCAGACGAAAGTTACAGTACGATTCCAATGAAATTCATTAGGAACTATCAAAGTATTATTCCTGATCGACCCTCCAAGTTTGAACTCATTTCAACGATATCTAGGGTAGTTGTGAGCTTTTCAAGTATTTTACGTTTGCGCATGCGCAGACGAAAGTTACGGTACTTTTTCAATGATTTTGGTATGGGACCGTCTGTGACCCAACCCGCACCTACTCTCCAAATTCCAGCCCATTTCGACCATTATTTCGGGTAGTTATGGGCGTTACAAGAACTCATCACAGACAGACACGGAACGAAAAATGTTCCTCGATGTCTGAAACGCAAAATGGAAGTGGACATTTTCATTTTGGAAGCCATGAATTTTTTTTACTCAATCACGAATCCAAGGCTTCCCTACCTTCGGTAGTGAGGAAGCAAAAAACTATTTTGATTCATTTTCAAAATGAAAATTCACTCACTCATTTTGATTATTAATATTGATTCCAATTAAAGGATGGCGTGATAGTGAATTTAAAATGTTTTGATATGCACCGGTTTAGTGAATGACGTTGATTGAGAAGGTGGTTCATCAGTCTCATCCGAGGTCGTCTCGTGGCTTATCTCACCCATTCACGAACTCGCGCCTGACCGCCCGGAGGCGCCGCGCCTGTTTCAGCTGACCTACCTCAAATTATCAATACGGATCTCATTAGCGGGAGTGTGCAAAACCATTTTTGTTAATTACTGAGACTAACCGTACAGGTACTGCCCTCCAAAGTAAGAAAGCCGTAGACTCGACTTTTTTCCAATTTAGAGATTTTGATGTGGCTGGATTCGTATCTTAAAGACCTATTTTATTTATTTATTTATAATAATAGGGCATGCCCAATACAAATGTACAAAGATATAATGATAATTAGAAAAAAAAACAGGTAAAATGTCCGCATATGACTGTGTATATACTCGATACTGCTAATGTCTGTCATTATTCAATAGAACTAGAACTACTCTCATCCTAACAGTTGTAAAAGCCCTCCTAGGTGTAAAAGTTGAGAAGTTTTCCCTTAAAAATTTATTCGAGGAAAACGCCTACGATTTTTTGAGTTTTTGATGGTTTTCCAACGATGAAACGCAGTAGTAGGTCTTCCAAAAAATAAAAACGCTGCAAAGTCCTTATCACATGGGGTTTATTATTCTACAGAAATGTTGGCTGTACCTACATTTATTGTTTGTTTCATGTGAAATAACTGAAATAGCTATTTCTGATGGTTTCCACCAATTTTGGCCCCCAAAACACAAATTAGGTAGGTACGATTTTTTTTTTCTTTCAAATTATCCATGATCATTGGTAGTGCCACTTAATCGTCTTGATCTACGTGTTGAAACTTTTCCTAGTGCTATTCTACAAATTGATGGTGATTTCAGACGATTTCGCAGGTTTTTGCCTCATAAAAAATCAATTTTGGGAGCTGAACATCTGGTACAACCTCAATTTTCCACTCCTTGGCCAAAATCGACCTCATATTCGATCTTCTCGTCCCCAAAAACATGGAAAACGATACCTCAAAAGCTCATGTTACCAACATGTTGCTAAAACGCAAAAAGTACCTATTTTTACACACATTTTCACTCACAACACCCCTGGGTATATTCCGATCGGGCTGAAAAGTTTCGGGACACAACTAGGGCCCAAATAGAGCATGTGTGCAAAAGAACGACTTTTTTAGACCGAAAATGAAGCCTGTACACGTGATACGGCGGACGGCGTACGGCGGACGGCGGACGGACATTGCATTTTTTGAATCTACGCACCTTGAAACGGAAAAGAAAAAAGTTTGAGGGGGGGTTATAAAAATTTTTGCTGAGCGATTACATAGGTGTATTATTCAGAGAATAATAAACCAAAACAGTAGATCCCAGACCAACGGTGTTAATTCATTGGAACAGTGAATTTAATTCAATGGTCATCAGGACAGTACTGTTTTTCTTTGTTGTATCCCTCTCATAGTTACAAGCAAAATTAAAGGTACTGTTTTTCTCTTTGGAAAAGGGGTGAAAAAACGCCAGCAACTACAGTGGGAAACAACCGTAGTATGAGCGTCCAGCGAAGAAAATCAGTAGCAAACCCTCTACCGCTGCTTGAGGCAAAAATTACCTCATCTTCTACAACGGAGAAAAACAGTTGCTTACATAAATGTATGAGTATTGTACCAAAATTGATGCGCCTTGCTGCTACAGACGTAGAAACTAAATTTGGATCAGTTGCAAAAAAAAATTATTGGAAAATATTGAAGAATGCCCGTTTTAAAGCCTAAAAATTTCACCTGCGTTTTTCTCAAAACTAGATTTCCTTGCAATGTGGAATAAACAAAAAATAAAACTTTAGCTCTAGAAAAAACTAGATTAAATTAAATTGGTGGTAAGCTAAAGGTTTATTTTTTGTTTATTCCACATTGCAAGATGGCTTACCACAAAAGGTGTGAAATTACATTAGATGAATTGATAGATTTCCTTGTTCTACGGCTTTCTTGCTTTGGACGGCAGTATAGTCTGCTGTTTGTCACACGTCTACGTATTATCCAAACTGTTGTACGAATATTTTAATTTTTGTTTTCGTTAACTCACCAAAACACACTGGGGTGTTTACAACACACTTAAGGTGTGACGAACTTCAAGGATAGATTCTTGAACGCATTTGCAACAGAAGTACCTCCTTGCCATTTTTTTTAGCCCTTGTTTTCGTGAGTTTTACCACATGTTTTTCTCCCTTAAAATCAATAGATCAATATTTATCTACAGGTTTGGTTTCAGGTGGACCTATTCTGTGAATATACCTTCAAAAACTCCAAAAAGACCTGCAAATGCATTCCGTTAGTCGCCTCTAACATGGACACAATCGGCACATTCGAGATGGCCGCAGCACTTAGCAAGGTATGACCCTAGTTACAAGGTACCTCTGTGTACTTAGTGTCCAATAACTGTAATTATAATTTATTATAGTATCTTAATGGATTCATACAGTTGGTAACTATAATTTTTTTGTTATTCTTAATATTACAGTAGAAGTCGCTTAGTAGAAAGGCGGTTAAAGGAATAAGTCGGATATAAGGATAGAAACAGTCAGGTCGCGATCGGCTATATGTAATCGCACATGGAATTGGCCTGTTATGGTGATCAAAAGGACGGTTATAGTGATCAGTTTTTGAGTTTCTGGGTGTCAAAAGTCGGCAAAATAGGTAAAAAATGGCTGAAATATCTCAAAATTGGTATATATTCACCAGAAGTGGTACCTGTTGAATGATGATCCGAAACAGAAGATAACTAACTACCTACAGGTTTTAATAGATTTCCTCAACAACAAAAATTAATCAAAATTAAGACAATTCTGTGGTGGGGGGGGGGTCACAATTCGCCAATATAGGTAAAAATGGCTAAAATCACCACAAAGTGTATTATACAGTAGAAGTCGCTTATATACATTGGTCGCGTATAGTGACTGTTTCCAATCGGTCCCACCAAGCGACTTCTACTGTATCAGCTCCCAGAATCATTAATAGGAAGGTAACCAGTAATTATCAAAGTAACAAGCAGTGAAAACTACAAAAATATTGTACGTTTCTAATCGCTTGAGGACAGAAAATAAGGTTTAATCTTCGAATAAATCCGCCTTATCGTGAAATACGTTGTGCTACCGATCAGTCAGACGTGAATGCTGGGTTGTTTGAATACTGCGAGCCACGTGCCACCGTCTTGGCAGAGGTTCTCGGTACAATAAAAATCCAATTATATGACAAGGTTGAGCTATTTACTGTTTCGCTTTTCTTTGTAGCCGTCCGCTCAAAATGCTTTCAATACCGATATAGTAATATACAGTATAAGGGAGATTGTCACGGGTCGGTCGAAATATGTAGGCGGTTCAAGTAAACTTTTCGAGAAGTGTATTTTCTTATCTTCTGGACCTAATAAGTCGAAATTCGACTAGGAAGTAATTAACTCGAATTTTAGGTTATGGTTTAGGTAACAAGTTTTACATTCAGTTTTGAGATTTTAGATTTAGGTAACAAGTTCATTTTCATAATTTTTATATAATCAAAGACGATTACTGGGTTACTTATATTATATACTTAAATACATTGAAAATAATATTGCACATTTACATTAATTAAGTACAAGTAAACTCGTAAATTCATCGGTGGTTTTCATGAAGCAGTCGTCTTAGTGATGCTTGATGAAAGATCTCCAACGCCGAATTACATCCAGAACGTGCCAACTTCACTATACTGCCCTCCAAAGTAAAAAAGCCGTAGACTCGATTTTTTTCCAATTTAAAGATTTTGATATGGCTGGATTCTTATCTTAAAGACCTATTTTGGTATCTAGTTATAAAAGTTGGGAAATTTTCCCTTAAAAAGTTATTAAAGGAAAACGCCTACGGTTTTTCAGGTTTTTGATGGTTTTCCAACGATGAAACGCAGTAGTAGGTCTTCCAACAAATAAAAACAGTAGATCCCAGAGAGAGAAGAACAGTAGTTCCAATTCATTGGAACAATGAATTTAATTTAATGGTCATCAGGACAGTACTGTTAGCGAATTTTCAAAGAAAATGAAGCTATTGCAATGGCTTCGAAATTTAAATAATATAAATTTTTGGAAATTTTCTTCATAGAAATCCGTTTCAGACCATTCTAAAACGATTCCTGAAATTTAACACTTTTTTATATGTATATATATATATATTTATTTATATATGTGTCACTCCAGACGATAACTCTCGATAGAATTGAGATAAACAGCTCAAATTTGCACAAAAAATCTATCTTGGCAATCGAAAGGCTAAGTTCGAAGATGGGCGAAATTGGCCTACTCTAAGGAGGGTTTTGGCGCATTTAAAGTGCGCAAAAATTACCCAAAAATCCCCAAAATGTTATTTTCCAACAAGTGACCCCTCATTTTAAAGGTTTTTGCACGCTGATCACGATGGTGGAATCGGATTTTAGATATCTTGATCCGTTCTCAAATTAGAGCATTTAAAGTGCGCAAAAATTACCTAAAAATCCCCAAAATGTTATTTTCTAACAAGTGACCCCTCATTTTAAAGGTTTTTGCACGCTGAACACGATGGTGGAATCGGATTTTAGATATCTTGATCCGTTCTCAAATTAGAGCATTTAAAGTGCGCAAAAATTACCCAAAAATCCCCAAAATGTTATTTTCCAACAAGTGACCCCTCATTTTAAAGGTTTTTGCACGCTGAACACGATGGTGGAATCGGATTTTAGATATCTTGATCCGTTCTCAAATTAGAGCATTTAAAGTGCGCAAAAATTACCCAAAAATCCCCAAAATGTTATTTTCTAACAAGTGACCCCTCATTTTAAAGGTTTTTGCACGCTGAACACGATAGTGAAATCGGATTTTAGATATCTAAATCCGTTCTTAAATTAGAGCATTTAAAGTGCGCAAAAATTACCCAAAACTAGGATAATCTTTACTAATCTTTACTAGGTTAATCTTTTGATAATCTCTTACCCCCACCCCCTTAGAGTGGTCAGATTGAAAAATGTGAGAAGTATTAATTGAAGACGAGAGTTCGAAGCAAAAAAGGGGGAGGCAAACGATTAGTACAACTCCTTGAATTTACCCACAGCGATCAAATAAATAAGCACTTAGTACAATTACGTAATAAACAAACGGTAGAATCAGGATGGACAAAACGTACAAATTAAAATAAATACGAAGAGAATATACATAGAAAACCAAATTTTAGACCGAAGTTTTCCTTTATTCAAAACCATAGCCATTAATTCGAATATTTCTTTGAAAATTCGCTCATTAAGTCATGCTGCATGACTGATTTTTTTTTTCTTTGTTGTATCCCTCTCATAGTTGTCTGAATTCTTCAGGCGGTACCTTTTTTTCAAAAATTTTGTGATGAGCGCCAAAAGCTTCGAGGTATCGATAGTAGGTGGCTTCCACATCGCGGTAAGTCGTATTTTACAAGGAAAACTAAAGGTACTGTTTTTCTCTTTGTAAAAGGGGTGAAAAAACTCCAGCAACTACAGTGGGAAACAACCGTAGCATGAGCGTCCAGCGAAGAAAAGCAGTAGCAAACCTTCTACCGTTTTTTGAAGCAAAATTTACTTCAGATGCTTACATAAATCTATGTGTATTCTTTCAAAATTTGGATCAATTGCAAAAAAAGTCAGTGGAAAATATTGAAGAAAGCCCATTTTACAGCCTAAAAACTTTACCTGCGTTTTTCTCAAAACTAGATTTCCTTGTTCTACGGCTTTCTTGCTTTGGACGGCAGTATACTGATCAACATAAAAGAGAAAGCTGTGATTAAAAGGAGCTGCTAACTACCTTTTAAAGCGGTTAAATTCCGTTTTTCTCTTAATTCATACAGTTTATAAAAACATTTCATTTTCAATGAAAAAATAAGATAAATTCTTTATAAATATGTGGAAGGATGCACCTATCCTCCCTGTCCTGTTTCTTCTTTGTTGCTGTTGTAAACAGGGCACCAGCCCGTGTCATAATAAATAAATAAATAAATAAATAAATAAAAAACATTATAACTTTTCCACAATGAATTTGAGTAGCTACCTGTCACATCTGCTTCACCTATTATTCACCACCTACCACCAGCGATGTGCTACACCTACTACTCATGAAGTACCTACCTAAAAACACCAATATTTAGATCTTGTGGCTTGTTAAACTCCACTAGAAAGAACTTCCGATATTTTCATAATCCAATGTGCTCGTGAGAGAGAGAGAGAGCATGTGAGGCGACAGATAATTTCAACTGGAGAAATGGCTTTGTCGTGTTACACTTCTCGAATGGGTTGAAAAGAAGATAAAAAGCGCACGGGGAAGGTAAAGGTATGCCTGGTATTTGTATAGGAGCGGCATCGACGAGTCATCAGGCATTCATAACAGCTCAGAGGAAGGTACGCAGTCTCGATTTCTCCCTAGGAAAGAGTACGTAGATACCAACGTATTCTGGTTTCACTTTTCTTATTTCTACATGACGTATAATGATAGATATTTCTCCGGTCAAACGCTGGGGGATAATAATTCAGAAAGGTTTGTTGAATGGAAACAGAGAATCAAGAATATTCGTACGTAATGAAATTTCCTGTGTATAGCAGAACTGCATTGGGAATTCTGTGTAGATATTTATGAAATAGGTACCTACTAGTTAAAGCTGAACTTTCAGGGGGAAGTACCCTAATTTGTAGTTAGTCCCCAATTCTGGACTATTTCATGTCTGTACTACCTACTACAACAAATAATTTCGGGATTCAATCTCAGTTCAATTCAATTCGGAGTTAATGAAAAAATAGTCTATTTCCACTAATACACGAAAAAACTAACAGTTACTGTTTGTTACTGACGCTGGTTTGATTGGCGAAACCGGTATAATAGTTTTTCGCGCTTTTTCGTGTATTTGTGGAAATAGGCTATTTGGTTTATTACTTTCAATAATGAACCATTGGAATCGAGTATGGGAAAAAAAATCTACCCCCCCCCCCCCCCCCTCAAAATTTGATGGTTTACGTTTCAGGGTACGTAGAATCCGAAAAGGCAATAAAAATATTTCTGTCTGTCCGCCGTACGCCGTACTGGCCACTTTTCTTAGTTACCAAGAATAAAAATTGATGAAATTCGGGTTATAGGTTCCGTTCGGGGTCTAGTTGGTCCTCGAAGATCGGCGTTACTGTCAGTCATCTCTAAGGGGTTCAAAATAGGGGTTGAAATTTTCAGAACGCCGTATCTCGAAAACTTTCGATTGAAGGGTGTGGTTTTTTTAACTTTATTAAATTTGTCTTGAGCTAAACAATTTTTTGAGACCACCCGGTCCAGTCGTTCGCGTGCACCAAAAAGCGTGAATCAAACGGTATAAATCCGGCCCGGATATCATCACTAGGGAGCACCTGATTATAATCAAGGATGGCTGTATGAAGTCGAGTTGGTTGTTCTGCGATATTATTCCATTTGATAAGTGATGGATGGACTATTGGATTTTGTTGGTAGGTACTTGTGAAAGTTGAACAAACTTTGAAGTACGAGTATTATTGATGGGTAAATTATTACACAATGGTAAATTATTGCACAACGGTAAATTATTACCAAACGGTAAATTATTACTCAACGGTTCATCTACTAAGAAGGGGCTGGATTTTGTTGATTTTGCAACTTGACCAACCGTTGAAGTATTATTGATGGGCAAGTTATTACACAACGGTTCATTATACTTGACCAGAGGGTAGGTACTGACCACAGAAAACAGTGATCTACGCAGAAGGGGCACAGCTATTTCACTCCACATCAACAATTTTCCTTCAGAACTTCATTATTTGCGTTTCTTTTCGCCATTTTAGTTACTGTTTGTCATCGAAAGAATTATTTTAGCAACATTTAACTCGTGATTTAGGTAGGTACCTAGTAACGATTACGAGGTTAGGTACTAACCCACGGAGGGTCTGCGATCTACATAATATGTATGGACTAGTACATATTATATTATATAGACGGGTTATCTATACATAGAGCTATGATCTGTAAAAGAAGGGTATTCTGTACAAGATAATAAACCGATGTGCAGGGATTTGCAGCGGTTTTTCTATAACTCCGTTTGATGGTTGATGGTTTGATGTTTGGACACTGATCAAGAGCTAACAGTATTTACAGGTTATTCCTAAGAAGTTGTTAAATACACTCAGTTTATATTCAATATTATTCAAAACAACAACAAAATAGCTACGAAGGCTGTTTTGTATTTTTATCCTAATTTAAACTTGTTTATAACAACACTTTCGATATTTTCAAGCTCAAAATATTCTAGAACTAGTTTTTTTTTAAAATTTTTCTGTTGATCTATAAGTCTTGGTTTGGAGCGGTAGCTGTTCAAATAGGGCTGGAGCTAGCAATGGAAATTGTCTGGTGTAGAAATTATGTGCCTGTGGTATCTGGAGATATAGTTGGCATTTGTTAGAATTAGAATTAGAATTAGAATTTATTAATTTTCACAGGTTCAGGACTCAAGGCCCCATTTAGACACTGTACAACACAATTACAAATACAAATTGCCGATGGCGCTGATTGTTCGCGTCGGTCTATTCACTGCTTGCTTAGTAAATAAATTCAGGTGTTTATGTACATATAAAACAGTTATGTGAATACAAGCCATTCTGGGAGTGAGAACATCGAAGAGATATTCCGTCAAATTTTGGTCAACTTCAAGGTACAGATGCCGTCTGATGCCGCTTCCTCTAATTTGGGGCGTATCCTTTGTAGTTTGGGGTAGCTACGTTAAAATTCCCCAACTTACGTAAAACAGGTCGATGACCACTCAGTGTTCTTTTCAGACTGTAAATTACATTATGTATCCACAATTATGATTATTCTGCGTAGAGAACAACATTTTACTATTATTATTATCTTGTTCAAAATAGGTGGGTATGTATATAGTTCCCAATTTGGAATATATCCACATTACCGGTATTTGAGTTACCCAAATTGGGCGACAATTTTTAAAGGTACCTACCAGAAATCCAGCATTTTAGAACATCAGCCCTCTGGGTGATACCACTATTTTTTTGGTTGTAGCTCAGGTACCTTCTCAGACGTTATTCGTGCCGTATCAGATTGCAAACGATAACAAGTACAGTCACAAACGGAATCACTGTCGTTAAGTATGATTCGAAAGATGCCAATCTGAAGAGTTGGTATCTAAAATATATGGTGCCTTTCCCCTGCCCCATCATCCATAAATATTGATTATTGAAGGTCTCATGCATCAATCAGATTGCATTATGAATCAGCTTGTAGTTCAGTGCCTGTGGGGACAGTCAACATTCGCACCGCCTCAAAAAGTCATACATCGAGCATCGAGCAGGACCGAATATGGATTGGCCAAGTACCAAGTGACGCAATTTCATATTTTTATACTTTTTAAAAGTTTTATTCAAGTTTATTAAACAATTTTGGCAGTTTTCAACTGATTTTTAATTTAAAAAAACCAAAATTTCTGGTTTTTTAGGCATGGAAAAATAATTTTTAAATTTAAATTAATTTTTTAAATGATGAATGCAGGTTCAGGGAAACGTGATGAGGCAAGAGCAGAGGGTTACTTAGTACCAGAGCTTCATTTCTAGCTTATTTAGGTAGAAAAACATTGGGTGGTGCAAAGTTGCCCCCACACGGGAAAATGACTGCTCCACAGAAGCAAAGTAATTTGATGAAAACTTTTGCATTTTTATGTTCAATTTTGAATTGGGAATGTGACTGTAAACGGATCAGTTAGGTCATATCAAAAGGAAAGCTCGAGTGGTGATACACAGACCGAGGAATCTACGGTACCTATTCATTTAAAAGGCTGGAAATTCACAGTAATTCTCGGCTGTTTCCGAAAGAAAAAGAAAGTGGAACTCTTAGCGGGGGCCACCCAAATTAGAGCGAAATATCCGCCTATTAATAGACGTAGGGGCGAGTGATTGAGTGTAGGGTCATCCGAAGTCGTCACACGTGAAAGTCTGGCTCTCTCTTGTCAAACTCAATAAAGCCTTATGTTGGAAAATACGCGCATCATAATATGGGTAAACGCTGCAAATTATTACACAAAGGTTTACTATTTACCTGTACAGATGCCACTTCGAGCAGCACCCTCGAGCTCCCCCCAGGAAAGCCCTAAAGCGAGTATTGAAGCCGGCCCGGGAATTGCAGTTTCATAAAAATGCAGGATTCGATAATTGAATCGTTAATTATTTGTTGTTATTCATGAAGCACAGGTAACGTTTGTTCAAGTTACAAAAGTACCTATCAACAGAATACGAAAGTTTAACAAATCTCCTGTAGAACAGGTAACAAATACCTGTTCCACACAGGTACGTTACACTGTGTGGAAGTGTAGCTATGACGAGTACTTTGTACCTGTTCCACACAGGTACGTTACACTGTGTGGGTGTAGCTATGACGAGTACTTTGTACCTGTTCCACACAGGTACGTTACACTGTGTGGAATTGTAGCTATGACGAGTACTTTGTACCTGTTCCACACAGGTACGTACACTGTGTGGAAGTGTAGCTATGACGAGTACTTTGTACCTGTTCCACACAGGTACGTTACACTGTGTGGAAGTGTAGCTATTACGAGTACTTTGTACCTGTTCCACACAGGTACGTTACAATGTGTGGGTGTAGCTATGACGAGTACTTTGTACCTGTTCCACACAGGTACGTTACACTGTGTGGAAGTGTAGCTATGACGAGTACTTTGTACCTGTTCCACACAGGTACGTTACACTGTGTGGAAGTGTAGCTATGACGAGTACTTTGTACCTGTTCCACACAGGTACGTTACACTGTGTGATGAGTACTTTGTACCTGTTCCACACAGGTACGTTACACTGTGTGGAAGTGTAGCTATGATGAGTACTTTGTACCTGTTCCACACAGGTAAGTTACACTGTGTGGAAGTGTAGCTATGACGAGTACTTAGTACCTGTTCCACACAGGTATGTTACACTGTGTGATGAGTACTTTGTACCTGTTCCACACAGGTACGTTACACTGTGTGGAAGTGAAGCTATGACGAGTACTTAGTACCTGTTCCACACAGGTACGTTACACTGTGTGGAAGTGTAGCTATGACGAGTACTTTGTACCTGTCCCACACAGGTACGTTACACTGTGTGGAAGTGTAGCTATGACGAGTACTTTGTACCTGTCCCACACAGGTACGTTACACTGTGTGGAAGTGTAGCTATGACAAGTACTTAGTACCTGTCCCACACAGGTACGTTACACTGTGTGGAAGTGTAGCTATGACGAGTACTTTGTTCCTGTTCCACACAGGCACGTTACACTGTGTGGAAGTGTAGCTATGACGAGTACTTTGTACCTGTTCCACACAGGTACGTTACACTGTGTGGAAGTGTAGCTATGACGAGTACTTTGTACCTGTTCCACACAGGTACGTTACACTGTGTGGAAGTGTAGCTATGACGAGTACTTTGTACCTGTTCCACACAGGTACGTTACACTGTGTGGAAGTGTAGCTATGACGAGTACTGTGTACCTGTTCCACACAGGTACGTTACACTGTGTGGAAGTGTAGCTATGACGAGTACTTTGTACCTGTTCCACACAGGTACGTTACACTGTGTGGAAGTGTAGCTATGACGAGTACTTTGTACCTGTTCCACACAGGTACGTTACACTGTGTGGAAGTGTAGCTGACGAGTACTGTGTACCTGTTCCACACAGGTACGTTACACTGTGTGGAAGTGTAGCTATGACGAGTACTTTGTACCTGTTCCACACAGGTACGTTACACTGTGTGGAAGTGTAGCTATGACGAGTACTGTGTACCTGTTCCACACAGGTACGTTACACTGTGTGGAAGTGTAGCTATGACGAGTACTTTGTACCTGTCCCACACAGGTACGTTACACTGTGTGGAAGTGTAGCTATGACGAGTACTGTGTACCTGTTCCACACAGGTACGTTACACTGTGTGGAAGTGTAGCTATGACGAGTACTTTGTACCTGTTCCACACAGGTACGTTACACTGTGTGGAAGTGTAGCTATGACGAGTACTTTGTACCTGTTCCACACAGGTACGTTACACTGTGTGGAAGTGTAGCTATGACGAGTACTGTGTACCTGTTCCACACAGGTACGTTACACTGTGTGGAAGTGTAGCTATGACGAGTACTGTGTACCTGTTCCACACAGGTACGTTACACTGTGTGGAAGTGTAGCTATGACGAGTACTTTGTACCTGTTCCACACAGGTACGTTACACTGTGTGGAAGTGTAGCTATGACGAGTACTTTGTACCTGTTCCACACAGGTACGTTACACTGTGTGGAAGTGTAGCTATGACGAGTACTTTGTACCTGTTCCACACAGGTACGTTACACTGTGTGGAAGTGTAGCTATGACGAGTACTTTGTACCTGTTCCACACAGGTACGTTACACTGTGTGGAAGTGTAGCTATGACGAGTACTGTGTACCTGTTCCACACAGGTACGTTACACTGTGTGGAAGTGTAGCTATGACGAGTACTTTGTACCTGTTCCACACAGGTACGTTACACTGTTTGGAAGTGTAGCTATGACGAGTACTTTGTACCTATTTCTTAGCTTCCATTGTCGGTACTACCTCCTCTCCCATCGCAAATACGCACAACAGGTATGTTTGGTAAACCATGTACTTATTCATGACATTTTTTACCCCACGACTTTCACTGACAACTAGATAAAGCGCTTCATAACACTTTCAACGATCTAAAAACTCAGTTTACTCAGTTTTGGGTACCGAAAAACGAAATTAAAAGGCATTGAACTAGAAGTTTTACTTTTATTAGGAACCTTCGCCGGCAACAGATCTCTTGGTTGAACCACAAAGATAGATCACATGGAGAACACCATCCTTAGATTCAAAATATTGCATTCGAAAAAAAATTAGGTCTACACAGGCTGCACCGTTCGTACTATCTGAGAAACACGGGAAAAATACTAACGACGAAATTCGACGAGCTGTTAACATATTCGAGAGCTGGTGATGAGTCACGTCAGTGGACTACTAACACAGACAGCACACACTGACACTCGAACACTTTCCAAGGCACTTGGCTGTCAGCCGTCTGAAAGTCGGACGGGGAGCTGGCCTATATTTAAAAAATCCCTCGTTCAACGGTTTGAGCAACAAACAAACAACATCCAACTTCGATTGTTTATGTCGTTATTGATGAGGCTTACAGCTGAGAATATTGAGTATTACAATAAACAATAATTACAAATAACCGTTTTAGAACAACCGTTCTACAATTAGCAATAATTATTTATAAACATTCAAAAACAAACTAAGGTACGGTTTACAAATTGAAATTTTGGTGCATGTTATCCATTTCTCGCAGTCTTCAAACGACATAATTTAGCATACTAAATAATATATGATCGAAGAAGAGAAAAAACAAAGTAACCTAGATAATAAATAAATAAAAAAGTTCCAGCCATGCAGCACCTCATATCTGAAGGAACACGAATTTCAGTCTTAAGTACTGGCATTGTCATTACGTGCACGCCTTATCGATGTTCTCAGAGGGAAACTTATCTACATACATATCCGAGAGCTGAGTGTTGTGAACTCGAGAAATATTCATACTCTTGTTCTATTGTTTCTAAGTACCTACCAACAACAATTTACGGAACTTGGAAGCCTGGAACCTGCTCGAACTCTCGCTGGTATAAAGCGAGTAGGCGTAAATTCTATTGGGAAATCAAGTTTCGGTCTCCAGTTCAAACACAAACATATGGTTCACCTGTTGTGAACCACTTGTTGCAGATGGGTTTGGGTTTTTATCAAAATATAATTATTCATTCGTGTCTGTTCCATCAACAGTATTGTTTGTCTTAAAGCTATAGTTTGATTAATTCACTTGAACACCACTGCAGATAAGCAGTACTCCGCAAGAGGTTATGGGCCCAGCGCGCTTCCACTGCGCTGAAATTTAAAGGAAGGAATATAAAATATTTACCCTACGCAAGAAACTACGCACAGAATTTTGATACAGCCTAGTTAATGTTTTGTTTGCGGAACCTGTGACGTGTGTATTGGAAAATTGGCAAAAAGGATCAGAATCTACCGTGAATAAGCCTTATTAATCATGAACCTACTTTAGTTAGATCCTATATTATTCTTCTAATATATAAACTGATGAGTGGAATTATGGGATGTTAAATAAACTACCCGCAGTTTACCTTTGGTGTTGGTGAATTATAATAATTATAATACCTACCAGCTCTCAAATTGATACCTGTAGTATTTGGAGTTGATACTTATACACGTACCCCAACCATAGTAACCGCCAATTTTTATTAATATGATTTTTTATTAAGTATGAATAGGTACGAAAAATATGGTAAGTGCCTACCTAATTATCTTGGAGTTGATTAGGTTACAAAAACATGCGAGTAATCAACAGCCATCGTTTCCCGGTTCTGGGTATTAATTAAAATAAATAACAGCCTGATAATCTGCGGCCGCAGTCACACAGTCATTATCTCGCTCAGAAAATGCAATTCCAGGCAGCCAGCCAGCCCATGACCGTGGGACGCCAGACGTCCTTCGCCGTGAAATCTCGTTCAATTTTTATTTTTATTTTTTATTTTTTTTAAATTCAACTTCATTGTTCAAAGAACATTACAGTTTTGATCATTTAAATACAAAATAAATTAGCAGACTAAGTTGATGAGGGCACGTGATTTGAGGTATGGCTCATCAGCCATCCTCAGCCAGGTATTTGTATGTATTTAGCGTATATTATATATACATGTTTAGATAACAATAACAATGCTTATAATGAAAAATACAACTATAAAGTACCTAATAATTATATCAACAATTTGACTGGTTATGAGTCCAGGTCGCACATTTTGTTGTTGTCTATAGCAAGTCCACTGGTCTTTTGGTTTATTATTCTGTGAATCATACACCTATGCTCAGCAAAAAATTTTTATAACACCCCCTCAAACTTTTGGTTTATTATTCTGTGAATAATACACCTATGTATTCGCTCAGCAAAAAATTTTTATAACACCCCCTCAAAATTTTTTCTTTTCCGTTTCAAGGTGCGTAGATTCCAAAAATGCAATGTCCGTCCGCCGTCCGCCGTCCGCCGTACGCCGTATCACGTGTAAAGGCTTCATTTTCGGTCTAAAAAATTCGTTCTTTCGCACACATGCTCCATTTGGGCCCTAGTTGTGTCCCGAAACTTTGCAGCCCGATCGGAATATACCCAGGGGTGTTATGAGTGAAAATGTGTGTAAAAATAGGTACTTTTTGCGTTTTAGCAACATGTTGGTAACATGAGCTTTTGAGATATCGTTTTCCATGTTTTTGGGGACGAGAAGACCGAATATGAAGTCGATTTTGACCAAAGAGTGGAAAATTGAGTTCTACCAAAAGTTCAGCTCCCAAAATTGATTTTTTATGAGTGAAAAACCTGGGAAATCGTCTGAAATCACCATCAGTTTGTATAATAACACTGGAAAAAGTGTCAACACGTGGATCAAGACGATTAAATGGCACTACCATTGATCAAAGATAGTTAACAAAAAAAGGAGTGTATACCTAATTTGTGTTTTAGGGGCCAAAATTAATGGAAACCATCAGAAATAGCTATTTAGATGATTGCACATGAAAGAAACAGTAAATGAACAGCCAAAATTTCTGTAGGTATGTCCAAAAGTCCAAAATAATAATAAGCCCATGTGACAAGGACTTTGCAGCGTTTTTGTGTTTTAGTAACATGAGCTTTTGAGGTATCGTTTTCCATGTTTTTGGGGACGAGAAGACCGAATATGAAGTCGATTTTGACCAAAGAGTGGAAAATTGAGTTCTACCAAAAGTTCAGCTCCCAAAATTGATTTTTTATGAGTGAAAAACCTGAGAGATCATCTGAAATCACAATCAGTTTGTATAATAACACTGGAAAAAGTGTCAACACGTGGATCAAGACGATTAAATGGCACTACCAATGATCAAAGATAGTTAAAAAAAAAGGAGCGTATACCTAATTTGTGTTTTAGGGGCCAAAATTAATGGAAACCATCAGAAATAGCTATTTAGATGATTGCACATGAAAGAAACAGTAAATGAACAGCCAAAATTTCTGTAGGTATGTCCAAAAGTCCAAAATAATAATAAGCCCATGTGACAAGGACTTTGCAGCGTTTTTGTGTTTTAGTAACATGAGCTTTTGAGGTATCGTTTTCCATGTTTTTGGGGACGAGAAGACCGAATATGAAGTCGATTTTGACCAAAGAGTGGAAAATTGAGTTCTACCAAAAGTTCAGCTCCCAAAATTGATTTTTTATGAGTGAAAAACCTGAGAGATCATCTGAAATCACAATCAGTTTGTATAATAACACTGGAAAAAGTGTCAACACGTGGATCAAGACGATTAAATGGCACTACCAATGATCAAAGATAGTTAAAAAAAAAGGAGCGTACCTAATTTGTGTTTTAGGGGCCATTATTTCGATTATTACGCATGAAAGAAACAATAAATGAACAGCCAACATAAATAATAATAATAAACCCATGTGACAAGGACTTTGCAGCGTTTTTCGTTTTAGTCCCCGGGGTGATGTGTAGTTTGGGCTTGATACCTACTATTTCAGATGCTAGGGGGTTTGTGTGGTTGAGCAGCGATTGATGGAGACGGTCGTACCCTCTGACCACTTCCTCAACCAGTGGAATTTGTAAGTCGTTGTGGATTGTTGTGTCACGAACGTACCAAGGAGCAGCAATCATCCGAAGTACTCTGGTTCTGGGTGGTTTGAATTCTTTGTATACGGCATTTGGCTGCAGAGCCCCAGAGTCCGCATGAATATTCCCAGCTTGGCCTAATCAGGGTGAGATTCATCAGTCTCTTCGTGCACATGCTCATCGTCGACCGATTATTGAGAAGATGCTTGAGTTGCTTAGTTCTTAAATGTAGATGCTTGAGTTTTTAAATGCATATTTACAACTACCCCTAACGATAACAGCCTGCTCGTATAACACAATGCAATGGGCATTTCGTGGTGACGCCAATGCGTTTCGGATCAGTTGGTAGCAAACAAGGTTAAAGTTAAGCAAATAAGTTAAAGTTTATTAAAACACTAAAAACCCCTATTTTACACCCATTTTTCACCCATCAAACGTCAAACCTTTGGTTAGGGGTGAAAAATGGGTGTAAAAATGCGGTTTTTTGGTGTTTTAGTGACACCAAAACGAATGGTTGAGGGGGGGGGGTGCTGAAGCGCCCCAGCCATTCCTTACATTAACCCATCAAAGGCTGGCGTAACATTCATGTCACAGCGGCAGGCTCTGACGTGACGCGTTCTGAGGAGCCCTCCTTGAGATCAGATTCATGTTTGAACATGAATTTCTATTCCTAAGGTATGTCTCTCGATGTTCGGGTCAGTTTTTCTCCACTCACGCAACTGATCACATCTCTCTGCTATTTGGAATCTGTTGTAGTCGTGGCATCATCTAAAATATGGATCAGTCGACGTTGTAAGTCATAATCATATTCTTTTCATCTAATATTTCCATATTGTGTTCCTATTGTACTGTTGAAGGGTTTTGTTTGCTTTTGCGATTAAATTATTCATTTACGCCGCTCAGGTGTGTATTGAAATACCTATGTGACATATATGTCACGCCAGCCTAATACGAATCAATGGTCAAATATTTTGGGCGGCATGGATGTAAACAATTTATACGGGGAAAACCGATTCGTTTTGGATACAAGGTGTGGAGCCTCAATACTGCTTCAGGATATTTGATAAATTTTGATATTTACACTGGGAAAAAAATCGGTATTCCCACTGAAATGGAAAAAGCATTTGGAAAATCCACGACACCTCTCATCACTCTTCTCGCTGACTTACCTGAAGGAGTTATTAATTTGCCATATCATATTTACCTTGATAATTTATTTACAAGTTTTAACGTTTTGAAACACCTGAAAGATAATGGTTACAACGCTACAGGAACCCTTAGAGAAAACCGAATTCCCAAAGATTGCCCTCTACCTTCAAAAAAGTGATGTCATCATCATCAAGGGGAACTTTCCACCACCGCATAGATCACACTGATGGGATCTTCGTTTGTAAGTGGCTGGACATCAAATGCGTAGCAATTGCCTCTACTGCTTACGGTGCCACACCAATAAAACCTGTACAAAGGTATTCAAGAAAAGTACACATCAGCACATACAAGTCCCACAACCTCATGCTCTACTCATGTACAACAGGAACATGGGTGGAACGGACAGAATGGATCAAGATGTCGCTCGGTACAGGATTTCCATTCGAGGGAAGAAATGGTGGTGGGTTCTCTTCACCTGGCTGATCGACGTTGCTGCTAACAACGCATGGTGTTTGTACAGAGCGTCAGGAAGAAAAATTTCGAAACTCGAATTCATTGTTCATTCGGGAAATCGCAACATTATTACGCAGTGCGATTCAAAGAACCCATAAAAATTCGAGGGCCGTTGTCACAGTCGAGGGCCTTGAAAATCCAGTATAGCACCAGGTATGATAATACTGGTCACCTGGTTGCCCCCATTGAGAAAAGAAGAAGATGTAATTATGAAGAGTGCTCGTCAACACTCAAGACAGTGTGTACCAAATGCAACGTTGGTTTGTGCGTAAAATGTTTCGTTCCTTATCATACAATTTAGGTAGAATGGTGTTTCATTTCTTTTATACTGTAAATTACTCTTATAAATAATAGGGGAGAGTGGGGAACAGTGAGGCAAGGGGAACAGTGAGACAAACGGGTTTTTAAAAAAGAAGATGCGCGCCAGCGCCTCCAAGCATGATTTGTATTAACTACTTGACCTTGTGCACGATTGGCACCATTGAGGTGCCAGTTTCCGCGAGGTGTAGGTGTTGTGGGAGCATCCCCCGGTTTCAAGGTAAGAAAATCGTCTTTTTTTCAAAATTTGTCAACCTAATTAAAGTAGGATTTAGTTGCTTTCATGAGATTGAAACTTTTTGACAGCAATTCTGTTGTTATCAACGTTTTTTTTGCATCAAAGCCATCTTTGCAACCTTTCTCATTCAAACAGAAATCCAATATGTCTGGAAAAAGAGCCTGTGGGGAACACTGAGACGGCAACAGTGAGACATCTCTTGCCACTGTCTCATTGCTCCCCACTCCTAGGAATCATTATGCTCATCTTCTTATCAAGTTGTTAAGCTTCTGGCAAATAGTGTTGTTAATTAATAATAGGTTTTATTAATTAATAATAGGACTAAAGGTGTTTTTTTTCTAGATGAGAAACCCTAAGAGAAAAACTTCTCAAGGTACATTCACTGCTGCCACAATGAAGGCAGCTGTGCAGGAGGTCCTGGAGGACGATTCATCCCTGAGGGTAGTAGCGTCGAAATACGGTATTGCCCATCAAACATTGGCACGGTATGTTAAAAAACAAAAAGAAAATCTAAATGATGAAGTCCGCATGGTACCGAATTATTCAGTGAGGAAAATATTCACACCTGATCAGGAAAAGTCCTTGGTTGATTACATAATCAAATGCAGCAAAATGTTTTATGGACTCTCCAAAGATGACGTGAGGAAACTTGCATTCCAGATGGCGACCATAAACCGATTGAAAATACCAGAGCAATGGAAAAACACAGGGAAAGCAGGTATAGACTGGGCGTATGGGTTTATGAAGAGGAACCCTCAGCTTTCCCTGAGAACTCCCGAAGGCTGCAGTCTGGCCAGGGCCATTGCTTTCAATCGCCACAATGCGGAGATGTTTTACAATTTGTTGGAAGAAGTGCTTATTCGCGTTCAAGGGTTTCTCCAGGGAACAAGGATATACAATTTGGATGAGACAAGTACGACCACATATGCTAAAACTCAGCAGAAGGTCATAGCAGAAAGGGGAACCAAGCAAGTGTCGTCCGTGACAAGTGGAGAAAAGGGAACTCTGGTCACAACATGTGTGATCATTGCAGCTGATGGCAACTGCTTACCTCCTGTCATGGTATTCCCAAGAAAAAAGTTCAAGAGTTGGATGTTGAATCAAGCTTACTTACCTACTTTAAGAAGTTCTCAAGTTTTTTTTTTATTCGTCATTATCTAAGTCAACTTGGTTACCGAGTTTTTCCTAAGCAAAATAAATGTATCTTTAAGGTAATGTTGACAATTTTTCATAATTTAATCCTGTTGTATGCTAGACTTTCATAGCACATGCGTTAAGATTATAAATAAATAACAATTATTTCACTGTTTCACGTAGTGTTTTCATCCTTTCACCCTACTGTCTCAATGTTCCCCAGGGGTGTCTCACTCTACCCCTTGGGTGGGGAAGGGTGAGACAAATGACATAACTTTTTTAAAGCTTGATAACAACTGTTTGGACCTGTATAAATCCTTCTACTGAATACTTTTGAAAAGGTGAATAGTTTTTGGAAGCACCCTGAAAATTTCAGCTCGCCAGATGCAATCTTGAGCCCCTTTTTGCTGACCCAAACAAAAAGTGTCCCACTGTTCCCCACTCTCCCCTAAATGTGGTGATTTGTTCTTGAACTTCATTTGATTTAAAACTAAATACCCGATCCACTAAACCTAAACTAAACCTAAACTCTAGAAAATTAGTAACAGTGTTCAAGTATACACAAATGATTTAGAAGCCGAACTGATTTTGATCACTAGGAAGGTACCTACCTAACAGCCTGGCGTGACATATATGTCACACCCTATCACCCCCTCCCCTTATTGCATAAAATAATTTCATAATTTTTTTCATGAATCTAGGACCATTTTAAACAGTTCTGAAGAATAAAAAAAATTTCAAAAAATTTAAATGTCCGCCTAGATAGGTATCTAGTTTTTCTGTTTTATTTATTTTTATTTGATTTATTTTTATTATTTTTTTACATCAGGGTGGCCGGCAATTTCCCTGTGTTCCCTGCGGCCAGCCCGAACTTGAGTAGAAATGAGCTTTTGTACAGAATGATTATGTATGTTCGTGTAGGTATGTATGTATGTATGTATGTATGTGATGTGTGTATGTTGTGATTTATTTATTTATTTGTATTTTATGGCGTGCCCCCTCCGCCTTTGAGGGGAGTTTCATTCGTCTGTTACCTAGGTACCTATTTTTTAGTCATTACATCCATTCCATTACGTTTACGCCGTTGATTTACACCATCACCAGAAACCAAACTATAAGTAAGAAAGTAAGATTATGAAATTGGTGTTTTTCCCCGGTATTGAATCGAGCCTCTTAACATCTGCTTACGTACCTATGCACTGTATCGAGGCCTATGAGATTTCAACAGAGCTCTAGCTGGTACAGTAGGAAATTTCAAACCGAACTCCCATTCGCGAAAGACAAGATATCAACTGTTCTGCCCGTGAACTCAGCTAACGAGCTCATGAAGATGAAGGCAAAAGCCACGGACAAGAGCTCTAAATGTCTGAGGCCTTGCCCTGCATCCACACTTGGCGCAGTTCCTAATATCCTCTGTGCACTTGTATTATTTTTATTTTTCTCGATGTTCCAAGTTGTTTTTGTGACAGAGGCGGTTAATTGGCGCGGAACCGATCAAATATCGGGAGGACAATTGGTTCCAATGCTTGTGGATCTGATGGTCGATTGTATTCGTATATTGCAATCGATCGGTTGAACCGGTTGCATCACGATTTTAATTATCTTAGCAAATACATAAAAAAATTTGGGGTGGGTATTAGAGTGTAAACGGCTAGTTAAGCCTTCAATACGCCAAGATGCATGGTAAGGCCTAAACCATCACGATCAAGCAAATAGGTACATTGATAAGGGATTAGGGAAAACTATGAAAACAGGGTAAATGTCTCAACATATACCTAAACGTATATGCATAATGTATCTGTAGGAACAGAATATGAAACATAGCGAATCACCGAAAAGAAGAACCGTCATACCTACGTAAAATTACCACAGATCGGCAGATTGAAAATTAATCCATACTCAAGGGATAGGTATAGGCTTGAGCTTAGCAAATTCCTTGATTAGGGATTAGAGAAGCATGAAATCAGCTTGAGTACATGCTGACATTTATCATAAATCTGTGCATAGTTATGTAGTGCATAGATTGCCTTTGATCATTGATAGTGCCATTTAACTGTCTTGATTCACCTGTTGATACTAATTCTAATGTTATTATACAAGTTTATGGTGATTTCAGACAATTTCCCAGGTTTTTGACTAATAAACAAATAATTTTGGGAGCTGAACCTTCGTTACAACCTCAGTTATTCACTCTTTGACCAAAATCAACTTCATATTCGGTCTTCTCGCCCTTGAAAACATGTAAAACGATACCTCACAAGCCACTAAAACCTCAAAAACCCTTGAAAACCCCTATTTGTACATATTTTTCTCCCACATCACCCCTGGGTGTATTCCGATTGGACTGCCGAGCTTCGGAGCACAGCTAGGACCCAAATGTGTTCTCAAATGGGGACCCAAACTGTGTGCGGAAGAACGACGATTTTAGACCAAATTTTAACGTAAATTTAAGGCTGACACTTCGTCAGAACCTCAATTTTCCACTATTTGGTCAAAATCGAGTTCGTATTCGGCCTCCTCGTCCTGAAAAACATGGAAAACTATACCTCACAAGCTCATGTTACTAAAACACACAAAAAAACCCATTCCCCCCCCCCCCCCCCCCCCTCCGCCATTTCTCACCCATAACACCCCTGGGTATATTCCGATCTGGCTGCAAAGTTTCGGGTCACAACTAGGGCCCAAACGGAACCTGTGTGCGAAAAAAACGAATTTTTTAGGCCGAAATTAAAGTAGATATGGATGACACAGCGGACGGACATTGCATTTTTGGAATCTACGATCCTTGAAACGTAAAAAAAAATTTTGAGGGGGTGTTATAAAAATTTTTTAAACACTAACACGCAGGTAAATCAGAAGTTTGATAATTGATCCATAATCAAGAGATAGGCACTTACCTCAATTTCCTGCCGCAATGCCGCAATCTTACCTCTAATACGCTGGGCTAGGGTAGGATGTACCAACATAAGATTGTGTGAACATTCATATTATTCTCAGCATCTTCCCTGGCTATGGCTAATTGCTAATGCCAATTGAATTTAAAAAATAAAAAATGTTCCAAAGACTCATCAATGAATTATCTTCGCTGATAACTATAACAACTAAATTACCTCTATAAATGTATGTAGTAGTTAATAATTTTCTAATTATAATTTATTACCTATAACCAATCTTGTCCATAGCAAGGGCTGATGACGGCAGTCCACAAATACTACAGTGTGGAGGAGTGGAAAGCTTTTGCCCAGGCCCACCCCGAAGCTCTGGACTCCGTCACAATTTCATCTGGAACATCCGAGGAAGATATCAAAAGACTCTCTGGCATCCTCCATGAAGTAAGATCTGAATAATCCCTAATAACTTAAACATTATCCACTGAAATCACGAGAAAAATGTCATTTTAGTTGAACTGTAGTGAACCATGGGCCTTTAGGGCTTCTTGCAATAAATGGTTTATTATTATAACTTAAATCACTTGCGGCGGAGCAGTGGAAATCCATAGCAAAAAAACTACAGGATAAAAATAAAAATAGTCTATTTCCACATAACTAGCAAACAGTAGACCTCGGTTGGTATCACCTCATGGCTTTTGTTTCCTTTCCTTTTGTCCTAGATACCTCCTTTCCGATCAGAATGTACGAGTACCACCCTTCACTAATGTTGTATTCCAGCCAATCAGGCTCCACCTCCCTTTCACTTCCTTGGCCTCAACAGCCAATGAGATTGCACTACCATTTGTATAAATAGGAGCTCAAGTTCCAGTAGTTTCATTCTATTGTGTACTGACGATGGTGCAACAACCGAAACCGGTCTACAGTTTGCTAGTTTACGTGGAAATAGACTATTTTTATTTTTATCCTGTAGTTTTTTAAATTTATTATTATTACAATTATTATTACGTACTTACAGGTTTGAACTGAATTTGAAAAGCGCCAAAAATTTGAGAAATTTAATTATAGCAATTTTTCTACGCCATTTTTGTGTAGATTATGTGAAATTTTTGAAGATTCCCGTAGCGACGCTTCTACCTCGTGTGTAAATCTTTATCAAAACATCGTATTTTTCGAAATATTCATTATAACTTTCCCATCTGAACACAGGTGCCTGGAATCTCCGGGATAACGCTGGACATCGCTAACGGCTACCAGGACTCGTTTCCAGACACTATATCTCGAGTCAGGGATGACTTCCCGAATCACACAATCGTTGTAAGTTGACAACTGTTTAGGCTATATTTTTCGTCCTTTGGTCGCCATTTGGCTTCAAAAATCCTGTTCCAGAAGGAAACCCGTTCAACAAGCGGTAGGCAGGTACCTAAACAAAGTGGGTCGGCAGGTTTCTTCATATCTATTATAGTTGGGGTAATGCCTACAATTTGTACCTACAGTTATCTACACTAAACCTCTAAGTAGGTATATTTACATTTGTACGCAGGGGTGTATTCATCCTTAGATCTACGGCAGGTTGGGAAGGGCGTGTACTTCTGGTCGATCTTTGAACAATTCAGATTGTAGCAATAATACTTTTGCGTTCCCGAAAAATTGACATTCACATTTAATAACTTATAGGGATTACGAATATTGTCTTTCCGACAAACACCTCAATCAAAAAACGACGCAAAGCCCTTGTCACATGGGTTTATTATTCTATTGGACACACCTACAGAAATGGCCTATGGCTGTTCATTTATTGTTTCTTTCATGAGCAATAATAATTGAAATAGCTATTTCTGATGGTTTCCACCAATTTTGGCCCCCAAAACACAAATTATGTAGGGTGACGTGACCAGTAAATGAACACTTAGTAGCTGGGCAACCAAAATCTGACTTTTACATACAGATTCCTGGCAGTCTAGGTCCTGAAAAGTTGAAGATGTCTAGCCCATTGCAACGCTTATTATTCCATAACACTAATTCAAGCTTCACTGGAGCAAAAAAATTATGTGCGAGTTATAGAAATACTTCCAAGTGAAAAACGCTGCAAAGTCCTTGTCACATGGGTTTATTATTCTATTGGAGTTCTAGAGATTCTTGTTGGCAGTTAAATTTATTGTTTCTTTCATGTGGAATGATTGAATTAGCTATTCCTGATGATTTCCACCAATTTTGGCCCCCAAAACATGAAATAGGTACACTTTTTTTTCCCCAGATCATCTTTGATCATTGGTAGTGCGATTTAACGGTCTTGATTCAGCTGTTTACACTTTTTCTAATGTTCGTATACACATTGATGGTGATTTCAGACAGTTTTCCAGGTTTTTGACTCAAAAAAACCAATTTTGGGAGCTGAACCAATGGTAAAACCTCAATCTCCGCGTCTTTGGTCAAAATCGACTTCATATTCGGTCTTCTCGTCCCAAAAAACATGGAAAACGATACCTCAAAAGCTCATTTTACTAACATGTTGCTAAAACGCAAAAAGTACCTATTTTTACACGCATTTTCACTCATAACACCCCTGGGTATATTCCGATCGGGCTGAAAAGTTTCGGGACACAACTAGGGCCCAAATGGAGCATGTGTGCGAAAGAACGAATTTTTTAGACCGAAAATAAAGGCTGTACACGTGATACGGCGGACGGCGGACGGCGGACGGACATTGCATTTTTGGAATCTACGCACCTTGAAACGGAAAAGAAAAAAGTTTGAGGGGGTGTTATAAAAATTTTTTGCTGAGCGAATACATAGGTGTATTATTCACAGAATAATAAACCAAAATGAGAGAAACACCCAGTGACTGAACGGAGTTTTCCAGAGAATGAACGGGTGTGTTTTCCAGTGAATGAACAACATATAGGTAGGATCTACCTAGTAGGTAAGTCGGACGTAGCTACTCATTATTGATAGAATAAAGATACCTAATATACATTTAAAGGTGTAGGTGTATATATTAAGACCGAATCTAAGTAGGTAGGTACTTTCCTAATGTTCACTACGTAATTCATCAGTATTCTTTTGACATTGGATGAATGATGTAGGTGCCAACGATACCTGATTCAAATTATGTGACAGGAATAAATTAATTCAAGACGATTAAACGATTTGAACTAAACTTTAATTTTTAAATCAAGGAACTGAATGTTGCTGATGCAAGGTTGACATGCCAACACAGGTAGGTAGGTATTACTAACTTGAGCATGCAGTCAGTAGATAAATTCAACAATTATTACAAGTGAAAGTACCCATCCCAGTATAGTCTGTACCAATCTTGATGCCACCACAATTTACAGGTCATGCACTGAATCCAATCTTCAACTGGAGGCTCTTCATAGAGTTCATCACATCCTGGGCATTTGCAATCATGAGCAGACGACTTGGAAGGTTCTTGGGGTGGTGGTATTTTCTTGGATTTTTTGGTACAGTTCCTTTTCTCCCTTTCATGCCCTTCAGTGACTGCTTTATCTCTTTTTCTTTCTTCTTTTCTTCTCTAGCTTTCTGTTTTTCCATCTTCTCCTTTTCCTTTTCTTGTCTTTCTTTTTCTTTGCCATCTTGCATTTCTCTCCATTCCGCTAACGTTATGCAGAAGGGTACTCTCGACTTGAGTTTCTTTTCCTGTTGACTTTTCTGGTGAGCGGGTTGTGGAATGGTCAGTTTTTTTCCCCAGGTTAGTTTTAGTTTATCACAGTCTTGTTTACCACAGTCGGGTTCATTAGGACTTACGATCCCATTGGTAGGAGGGGTGGGAACGTTCTCTTGGAAGGAGTCACCACTTGCTCCACGCTCCTTCTTTTTTTTTTTTTCTTCGAATTATTTTTGATCATTGGTAGTGCCATTTAATCGTCTTGATCCACGTGTTGACACTTTTTCTAGTGTTATTATACAAATTGATGGTGATTTCAGACGATTTCCCACATAAAAAATTCATTTTGTGAGCTGAACATTTGGTAGAACCTCAGTTTTCCACTCTTTTGTCAAAATCGACTTCATATTCGGTCTTCTCGTTCCAAAAACATGGAAAACGATAACTCAAAAGCTCATGTTACTAACATGTTACTAAAACACAAAAAGTACTTATTTTTATACAAATTTTCACTTATAACAACTAGGGCCCAAATGGAGCATGTGTGCGAAAGAACGAATTTTTTAGACCAAAAATGAAGCCGGTATGCGTGATACGGCGTACGGCGGACGGACATAGCATTTTCGGAATCTAGGCACCTTGAAACGGGAAAGAAAAAATTTTGAGGGGGTGTTATAAAATTTTTTTGCTGAGCGAATACATAGGTGTATTATTCACAGAATAATAAACCAAAAGGAGAATTTGTAAAAAAACGAAAATAGCCCATTTTCCAGTGCAAAAGTAATGATTTTGCATTGTATGCCTAGTGTCTTAAGTGTTTCTAATCTTATAAAAAGCACACTAGACCGAGAAAAAATATCCCCATACGAATGCGGTTTTGATCCTAAAAGATCCTCGCGGACCCCTTTTTCATCGAAATTTTTCTTAATCGCCGTTTTGTTCCTAATTTTCGATATTGAAATTGTGATTATCTTACCTATAATTATTACCATAAAAACAAGAAACACAATAAGATGGGGATATTTATCTTGTTTTGGTCTTTTTGACTTTTTCTGTTTGTGAGGCTGTTTTAGGGCTATCTGTTTCGGTTACCTTAATTCGTAATTTTGGTAATGATCATGTTAATTCCTTCTCTATAATTAATTGATAAAATTGATGTTTTCTCTGATGTTTTTGTCTCTTTTTGTCGGATTTTTAAATTGGTCGATGTTGATTTTCTGTTTGATGGTTTTGTTCCAGAGCAGACTCTCCAAAATATGAAATATGTTATTAAAATAGTAACAAAATGAAAACGTATGAGCTAAGTATGTGTAGATGTAATTGTTTTATTGAATCGAAGCTATTGAACCCCATTTTCAAGATTTTTAGAGCGGGATAATTAGAGGGACTCGGTTGAATGGATCCTAAAGAACGCATCCCAGTAGTGAGAGAACTGGTGGGAATTGGGGTGACTGCTGGAATTGAACGCATGTTACACATCCCTAAATTATATAGGTATGAGCTAGGCCACATATAGGTAGTATTATATAGGTAGGCCATCTCACATTAAATTTCAAATTATACATAATAAAGACATTGATTGTGATCCAGTAAATTTCCAATCGTTGTCAGAAGTAGGTACCAAATTTTATTCCTGGGTAGGTACCTCATGTTTGTAGCAGAGTGTAACAGTGGGTGTGGACCAGCGAGATTGTCACCGGTTAAGAAGGGATATTGATTAGGCTTCCCCAAGCGACCCCGTCTCCACCGGAAGAAAAAATGTATCGAGAACAGCCCACACTGTTACATGTTCTTCATATTCTTGTGAACACGTCACGTTTTCCCTGGGCCCTTGAGCCACTCGAGTCCTGAGGTCATGAAAAATGTCAACCGTCGTGTTTCAGGCGGGCAACGTCGTGACGGGCGAGGTCGTCGAGGATCTGATCAGAGCTGGGGCGGACATCGTCAAAGTTGGCGTTGGCCCTGGATCCGTCTGCATAACCAGGATAAAGACCGGGGTAAGTCTGAATGACTGTGAACCCACGCTATGTGTACGAACATACTCATATTTATTTATTTATTTATTTATTAAAATTTACGAGTAGAACCCATTTTACACACAATAATTAAAGATGGGATACTTAATACAGTTGATAATTACTAGGGCTCGGATCCGGGCATAATTGCATATTTTAATGGGCGATTATACTCGTTGAAACAAGCATTTTGGCAGTAGAATGAGGTCTCCAGAGTTTACAGAATAGAAGTTACAAAATCTTATAAAATCCTATTGGGGCCTTTTAGCGAATTTTCGAAGAAAAGGAAGCTATTGTTCTCGGTCCAAAATTTTTAAAACTCGAATTTCCGAAAGATTTGTATACCAAAATCCGTTTCAGACCATCCTGAATTCCCTGCCGAAAGACACCAAAAATTATATGTATATAAATATATATATATATATATATTTATATATGTATGTGTCATTCCAGACGATAACTCTCGAAAGAATTGAGATAAAAGTTCAAATTTGCACGAAAAATCTGTCATGGCAATCGACAGGCTAAGTTCGAAGATGGGCAGAATCGGGTCACCCTAAGGGGGAGTTCTGGGGAGTTTTAGGGGGGGAAAATTACCCATAAATTCCCAAAATGAAAAAGTCTGACAAGTGACACCTCATTTTAAAGGTTTTTGTACGATGAACACGATGGTGAAATCAGAATTGCGATATCTCTTTCCATTCTCAAACTGGAGCACTTTGAAGATGAAGGAACGTGGTTATTTCTTGAGATGTTCTTCCTGGTTCGTCTGTTCTAATCTGATAACGGAATGGGATATCGCAATTCTGACTTCACCATCGTGTTCAGCGTTGGAAAATCTACAAACCGAGGTGTTACTCGGCAAAAAATGGAACAAAAAATTTTTTACGTACCCAATAGGTAAGTACCTATTGGGTACGTAAAAAATTCAAAACATTTTTGATTTCCCCCTCCCCCTCCTTCCACCCCAAATTTTACTTTGCGTAAAACTACTCCTGTTTTAATTTTGTATGGTATCAAGTTGGGAAAACATTGGCCGAAAATTAATTTTCAGAAAATTTTAGGCGGAGGAAGATGCCGAAAACTTCGAAGTTTTAAAATAAAATCCTATAAAATCTTATATGTGGGGTTTTCTTGGTTTAGTGTACTATTTTGCTCATTTTCGCATGAAAATCGCATATTTCCTACCATCCGAAAATTGAAAAATACTTGAAGGATTTTGAATCCTCGAACCGTTTCAAGTTCATTGCCAAAGCTAAGGCTGCCCTTATGGATGAGGCTGCATTTCATCTCTCATTTTTATTAAAGCAGACCTAAGTTCACTTCCTGAACTCATCCTGAGGCTCGAAACCAGCGGAAAGGAACTCACTGAAGTTGTTGAATTGATGGGAGATGCCCTTGAGAAAGCCGGCAATTGGCCCGGCAAGACTGGGAAAATTGTCAAAGAGAACGGAATCCTGGCTGGAAAGTTGGCCAAAATGCTCAGAGGAAAACCGTGCAAAGGTCTCAATTTCACCCGAGCAGAAGCAGCTTCACTAAAGTATTTGCCTCTCGTCTCAGCTGACGTCGAGAGATCATTTTCCGCCTTGAAGTTTTTGGTAACTGATTTAAGAAAATTTCTGAAGACTGAAAACATTGAAAGGATGCTGGTGATTCAGTACAATTCCCAGTTGTAAAAAGCGCGTTTTCGCTCACATATACCTATTCATATTTTTATTTGTTGCACGTAGCAAGTATCTCCAAATTCACATGTACAGTAGGTGTCTACCTAGTATATAAATTTAAAATAAAAGAATGATTTTTAAACCCCTTCACTTTCTTTCCCTTTTTTCAAGTTTTCTATCGAGCGCTATGCTTTTTGAGCTCATGACTGAGCTTATTTATCCACTTATTGATCCTACATGCCAGTCTTATTTAGCCATTTTTCGATCATTTTTACGATCTTATTTAATAGGTTTAACGCGCTTATTCAGAGGTTTTATCTTCAACTAATAAGGTCTGGAGGTTAACTACAAGTAATGGCCTCATTCTGTTTCTAGGTTGGCTATCCGCAATTATCAGTGGTTCTGGAATGTGGCGAAGTCGCACACGAAATTGGCGGTCACATAATGGCTGTGAGTAAAATATTAATAAATACAAATTAATTACCTATTATTGACGAGCTGGATAATCCGTTGCCTTGCACAGGATGTATACTTACTGGTTTTAATGCGTAGTCTCGATATCCGCAGAAGCCCCTGTTGGGAGTGGGTTTCATCAGCTGCATATTTCGCATTTTAAGACCGTAGCAAGGGAAATTTTGGTTCATGGCTGCACACTAAATCGTACCTACTACGTATTCCTTTATCGAATTAGCTATTTAATCCAAATCTGTCGATGGTTTAAAATGGAATGTTTATTTACCTACTCGTAGGTAGTACAATATTCATGGTCTCGTAGTTAAGACAGACCGTCAGACCGTTAAGAGCTGACCAACCATACGGACCTTTGACAGCAACCACATATTTGTTAGATTGAATTGATTGAATTAAATTATTGAAGATTGAATTGAATTACCTATTAACCTAAAGAATATCAGGAACTGAGTAAATACCTACCTAAAAGTAAGAACACCTACCTACTCAAAAATAGATAAAATCAGTAAAGTTCAAGTCAGTGGTCTCTTAACTACTGTATGGCACAAGGCACACCTACGAGTGTACCAGTGAGCCAAGTTAGACATTGTAAAATATCTGTATTATTTACAAGCATCAGCATATCTGCACGCATGCGTCGATTAACCGTCCTATTTTTTTTTTAAAAGAAGTGGTTAGAATTGCCAAAATGAGTTCATAATACGAAACGTGCAGCATAATACAGGACTAGCACACATAGGTAGGTACTTACATTTTTGCACCGTAGGACGGAGGATGTACCTGCCCCGGGGATATTGCCAAGGCGATTGGAGGAGGCGCAGATTTCGTCATGATGGGCGGAATGTTGGCTGGACACGACCAATCAGGTAATGAATCAATATTTCATTACTAGGAAATCAATATTTCATAAATAGTACCAACATGTGTAGGTACATACTTAAATCAGTAGGTACTTTTCATAGCTGGCACTTTCGTACTGATGAATGTGAATGCATCCTGATAATTAAAAGTGGGGACGTGGTCGAATCCATAGAAAGTTAGGTAACCTACCTCTTTACCTATAAATATAATACCTGTTGTTTGTGTTCTAAGAGTGTTATTAGAAACCTGCCAACTCCTAATACCTACACCTAACTGTGCAACTATGAGGGGATTAGTAACAACATTTCAAGTTGTTCTTGTATGCGCCATAGCACAGCTTGTAGTCAAAAGCACAGTAAAAGTTAAATAAATAAAATAAATAAAAATAAACATTCTGATGGAACTGGACGATAGAGCAAGGACCTTATTGTATCAATTCAAAATCTTGGGAACTCTAATTAAGTTCCAATCATACTTGTCGTGAGTCCCTCCCGGGATCACTCCTCTAAATTAAGTTCTCACCAATACTCAAACACGAAAGTTAGTTTCCGTCAATAAACAAATCGAGTGGGGAGACAAGCCACAGAACCCAGGGTACACAACCTGGAGCCCCACCACCAACCCCTAACAGGGGGTTGGAGGGAGAGGCCTCCCTTTTCTATAAAACCCTGGATCCTGCGACTTTAGCTTCATTCGACACTTCCTCTAACCAGCTCTCTCTTCTCTCCTCTACCTTGCTCTCTCTCCTCCTCTCTTAAAAGATCCTAGATGTCGGTGGTGGTCAGCCCATAACCGCCTAGGCATAACCTCCTCCTCCAAAAGATTCCAGATGTCGGTGGTGATTCGCTCATAACCGCCTGGACACCTCTCCTCCAAAAGATCCTAGATGTCGGTGGTGATTCGCTCATAACCGCCTAGGCAAATTCTACCACTCACCTCCACAATTCTACCTCTCCAAAAAGATCCCAGATGTCGGTGGTGATTCGCTCATAACCGCCTGGGCAATTTCCCTCACACTACCGTGATGCAATTTTAAATTCATCACAATACTACAAGACCAAATGAGCGAATTCCAAATTTGAGGATTTCGAGAGGTGACTTAAGACAATTTTTAGCCTCGGAACTCAAATTTGACTCTATTTTTTTTAGAAAAAAATGTTTTAGTGAACCAATTATTGAAACGTTCTTTTCATGTATATTAGTAACCAACTTTCAGCGAATCTATATCAATTTTTTGTGATTTTTAGCCATTATTACCTACCAATTTTTTGCGGAAACTCAAATTTGACTCATTTTTTGTTTTGGAAAATTCCTGTAGTCATTACTAACGTCGGTGAAATTTGGAAGTTTTTATTATGTAGCCAAGGCCAGATATCATGATTGATATTTTATGATGCTGATCAAGATTATGCATAAATATATACAAATTTGTTAAAATTCAAGGATGGATTCGGAGTGATTGAAACGGAATCGAATAATTTCTTTTTAAATTCACGTACCTACTAGTTACCGTTTGGAAATCATTACAATAGCGTAACGTTATCCGAAATAATATCAATAAGTACTTATTACTAAGATGGCTAGTATTAGCTAGGTAGGTAGCTCAAATAACCTTGAGCTCGATGTTTTTAATGTAGTTTCAAATATGGTTATCTTATAAATAAGTATTCCGTATATTTTGTTATTTTTAGGGGGCGAATTGCGAACAAAAGAAGATGGGACGAAGGTTAAAACGTTTTATGGGATGTCGAGTGAAACTGCGATGTCCAAGCGCGCAGGTCAGGTGGCATCTTACAGGTCAGTGAAATTAAATAAGTTCCTGCCAAGATAAATAAAAATAATGAATAACTTGCTTACTTTCTAAAAGTAAACAGAGTATTGATAGATTTCGGTTTGAGTAGGTAGTACCTGGGTTCCCTATCGGAGCAGGTTATAGGTGGGGTTTTTAACGATCATGGGAGAGCAAAATGTGTAGTAAGTATAGTAGGGAAGGGAGCCTTAATGCGTAATTTTCCAACTGTTTTGCTAGCCAAGACGTTCTAACTTATACCGAAGAATAAGAGATACAGGTAGAAGGGAAAAGACACTCTTAGGTGTGAACTCAGTCCGCCTGCTGGCTCACATCAAGGGAAAACGGACGGCAAAGTTGCAAGGTACGCCTAGGTAGAGGGTTAGGGACCAACAACAGGTCCCTATTGTTATAGAAATTTTCCCAAATGCCGTTCGATCTAATGATCCGATATTCCATCTGAAAACGGATTTGGATTCTTTGAATTTTTTTCTAGAAAAGTGCTAGTTGCTTTTTCAAAAAAAAAAATTACAATTGAGTCAAATAATTTCAGGAACTCCATGAAAAAAAATTTTTTAATTCAAAAGTGAATGTCGCCGCTTGAGGTTGCTTATGAAGATTACAGAACATTTTACAGACTGAAAATCGGTTGACCCGTTCAAGAGATAAATCTAATATTGGATTGCCCCCGAAGGTGCAGCCATCTATTGAAAATATGTCTTACTAAAATCCGGGACATTTACCCTTAATACGCAATGTTCCAACTGTTTTACTAGCCAAGACGTTTCTAACTTATACCAAATACACGAGCAAAATGAAATTTGGCATGTTGGCATACTCATAACCACTGGATTGGGACTTTCCAAGTGCCCAGCCGAAATGATACAGAAGTTTTATATCAGCAGTGGCACTGGCACTGCATTGATCCTAACAGCTTGTAGGTATATGCCTTTATAAACAAACTGTCTAGAAAATAATTGTATGGCAGAAAACATGAAAAATACATAGGTGCACAGACAGTGTCCATAATTTTCAGGACTGCGGAGGGTAAGTCAGTGGAAGTGCCTTACCGGGGAGACGTAAACGACACGCTGCAGGACATCCTGGGCGGTCTTAGGTCGACCTGCACGTACACGGGAGCGGCTGCCCTCGGCCAGCTCGCCTCCAAGACCACTTTCATTCGAGTGCAGCATCAGGCCAATTTCTTCTACGGGACCAAACACTGATTCCTAGCGTCTGTGTGTAAGTATGATCTCAAATTCGTGTCTTCTTCGGTATCTAGAAGCCTCGATAAAAAAAAAAAAAAAAATTCAAATCAAGATCAAATTCAATCCCCCTGAAAAATGTTGCATATCAGAAACTTACGTCTCCTTACGATGCCACCTCAATCCAGAGTTCGGCGGTCGTGGTGGAAAATGACGTCCTCAAAGCAGGAATAACTCTACTGAGCAGCAACCGAACCATTTACATTGACCCTTTCACCACAAATTTTGGCGGCGACCCACTGACCGTTTGCCCTCAAACTCCCTTTCAATAACCAGGTGGAGAACTTAGTATTTCTCACCAGGCATAACCAACGCATCTTTCCGAGCTTGCAAATATGCGTTAAGGGTCTATCCCTAGCAGCTTGAGAGGAACACAGAAAAGACAGCATCTAAGCATGCACAGCCCAAAGCCCAAACTCAGATCGGTCCTGGGGAAGACGTTCTTCATTCTAAAAAACCCTTACGTGGCTGGTACTGTCTGGGACTGCCTCTACCTTAGGGTCGCGACAGTCACTCATTTGCAAATCCAAGTACTTGTATGTTACTCGGCCAATAGCTTGAGTGTCCATAATATTATAGCAGTAATTTCAGGTGTCCGATGGTTTTACATCAATAGCAGAAGCCCCATTAACCCGTAACCCTGGTGGATCACTCAACACCTCTTTTAATTATGGATTCTGGGTAGATAACATATAAGTTGAAAAGGAATGGAGACGGAATGCATCCTTGACTCACTCCCTTCCTGGTGGACACAGACTCCTAAAGACTATGCTGGCCATTGCTACTCAATCTGTCCGCCCTCAGTACAGGCGTGCAATGCCAATACCCATCTCAGCCCAGACGACTTCAGAATATCAATTAGAAACTTAAGACTTCTTTGCTGATAGGTTTGTCATCTTTGACAGCCTGTCCAATAAGGGGTCTTTATTTCTTTCTGCCATATTCGGCAGTTGGTTCCTTTCTGGCAAATGACGTGAGAGCTACAAGTACCGCCTAATATAAAACTAGAATATGCAATAATTTTCTGTTTTCCTTTTAAATGATCCAACTTAAAGTGTATATTACTGTTCGGATTAATCCACACTCGGTGAGACTTGTTTCCTATGTGGTTGTGTAATAAATTAATACATTAAAAAAAAAAATAATAAAAATCCAGAAAATCAACGAATTCCCCATAAAATCTGGATAATAAAAAACTAGTGTTTGTTGCATTTGTTTCAGATTGTTGTTCTTCCTTACTACTTTTTATCATCAGCATTGCAACGAAGATTCCTATATACGGTCAATACACGACCATTATTCGCAAGGTGAGGAAACCTACTAAACCATGGTCTTCTATAAATTTTGCGTTCAACAATTTTATTCCAAACCTGGCGCGAAGAGAATTTTTACATTTGATGGAAATCTTTTTGTGAAAACTGAATTTACCAGACACTGGAAAAAGTTCGAATTAACAGGAGGAATACAACATCCGAATACCCAACATCTAATATATCTCAACAAACTTACTTTATTGATGGAAAAATTTGAAACGAAACCTACATTTAAATAAATTGTACATTACACGGAATTGTGCACAACTGTAAACTTCACGAGCAGTAATTATTTTTGAAAAACTTCAATGTCATGTTAGAGGAGGCTGACGATATTTGAAACAAAAAATTTCGAATTGCAGCGTGTTCTGTGTCCTGCCACAGAAGAAAGTTCAAATTACCATTGCACAAAAGCAATGGATTTACGTAGGATACCTACCTACTTGGCTGAATAGCAGTTTTCCAGTGGACCGAGCGATGGTTTCGAATTAGAAGAGACAAGTTTTTGAGTTGTTGTAAATAGGTAACTGTAACTTTTTTTCTTGTATATCGTGATTTTTAGCTAACTTTTGCTTCATTCCTTTCAGCAGCAGCGCTAGATCAGTCATCATTCGCTATAACGGCCAAAACTTCCTCTTTGAAAGGCAGTTTCTCAGAGAAACGCACATATTCATCAGTTACCAATCAACTAGTGAGTGGTTTTTGAAACTAGAGGTTACCTTATAAATTTGTTGAATTTAAATCAAAATATATGCGTTAATGTTATACCTATCTACAAATAAATGGCTTAAATTGAAGCGAGTCTTCGTATTGTTTGCAACACCTACAATGAGCTTTGCTGGTAAGCGGTGGCGGATCCAGAGCAATTTTCCAAGGAGAGGGGAAGAGAATAATCTCAATGAAATAATAACAATGCATTCTTATAATTATACATTGTATTTACTATGATACACATGAATAATATATGAGAAACTGACTAGATAAATATGTAGTTCAATTTCAACAGCCAGAATCAAAATCTATATTTACAAAACTATTTATAGCATTTGAGGTGAAAACGCAAATATAAAAATATCACTTTTTCCGTTTGGTTTCCCACTGTTCGCGCATGATTTTAAGTCTGTCCTTGTTCCACTGGGAATCATCATAATTTGGTGCTGCCTCGTCATCTTTGCAAGTGTCTTCCGCCATTTTAGCAACTTCTTCTTCTTCAAGTTTCTCCATGTTGTTCTGTGCATGGATTCCTTTCGCACTTGCGCAGTCTTTGGTGCTTTGTGTTTCACTTGTTCTAGTTTCATCCAGTTTCCGTTTGGCCGCTTGTTTTGCCTCCCAAAGCTGTTTTGCCACCTTCAAACGCTCTTTGTCCCATTCACTTACACTGGAAGACTGTTCAGGTACTTGCGCCGCGTCCCAAATGCTTTGCGGAGCGTTTTGAATAGGTTTTTGACTTATACTTTGAATAGCTGTCTCGTTTTGATTTGATTCCCAGATCTCCTTTGCTATTCGTAGCCTCTCATCTTCCCATTCATAGCTGGGTGGTGGTGCAGGACGCTGTGCACTCTCACCACCGTCACTATCTGAACTGTCAGAGCCGGATGAAGAATCACTCAAATCCTCCGGATCATAAAGTTCAGGAACGACGCCTGGAGGTTCAGAGGCGGATTCAGCCAGATATCCTGAAGCTCCAGAAGCACTTCCTTCCGGCTTTGTAACAGATTCTGTAACTTGCAAAACGGATTCAACCGAATCGACAACAGATTCTTGAATTTCTTGAACCGTTTGCGAAGACTCCGAAGGTTCCCTGTTTTCATCTTCTGGCATGACTGGTGGAGCAGGCTCTCGTAAGATTTCCAACTCTTCAGGAGTGACGTGTATTCTGAGTTCCTTTTCGGTGAGCAGATCCTGGACGTCAGCAAGTAGTTTGGGCAACTGATTGGCTGCTTCATAGAGCAACATCTATAAACAAAAATAAAAAATCTGGTCAAGTTATAAATAAGTAGTACCAAATTAAATTAATGTGGTATCAACGTCTTGAGAGCAACCCATAAACCTAAAGGCAGAACCATAATTCATTACTCCTATGATCCTTAAATATCGGTATATCAGTTATACTGCTTTTCATGCCAGCAACAGAAGCACTGAACGGATCTTCATTTCTTGATAATGGTTAATGAGAATCGTCAATGGTAGGAATTGGAGGCAACCAGGAATGAAGTCCATATTATGTCTCATTCAAATCGAACAGTAGAAATGGGTGATTCACGGAATTCTGTACTTCAGACTTAAAAAACCAGCAATTAACCTCCCCGACACCACTACTACCTACTACAGGTACTAACCTACCTCGACAGGTTTGGAAGGGAGATAGATACCAACAGCAGTGTTCAAAATTCTGTACAATTATAAGTAACACATGCAGCATGTCAGATCCGATTTTACCAAGTTATTCATCTCCACAGAGTCGACATTTCTGCCATGGAGGCTCACACCTGCAACGAACGAGCTTGTAATGGGGGTTACCCACGGTTCTGGTTACCTCATTTCTGGATAAGATATCCAACTCATGCATCCATTATGTAAAAAAACCTAAAACCCTGTGGGCATGTGAGTGACCACTAGGGATGCCTGTTAGGAGTGGACCTTCGGACATTATTATCGTGCTAGATTCCTGTGTATTATAATATACAGGAGCCTGCACGGTGGTACGCCTGAATACGTGTCTGACCTATTTAAACCAAGTGGACCTAACAATATGTCCCCACAAGACAAAAACTTTGGAGCGGCCGATTCCAGTTAGGAGGGCGAGATTGGTGGGCTGAACTGCCTCACGATGGATGTAAAGGCTTCGTCCAATTTGGGGGCATTTAGAGCAGGAATTACGAAATTCATGAAAATGCAATAAAATCACTTCCAACTCATGCTGTTTCTTCTTTCTCTCCTTTCTTTTACTTTCATTCCATCTATATTTTGTTTGTTCTTTAAAACCCTAAGGGCCGGTTTCACCACTAAACCATGAACTCTTTTTATCGGAAACCTAGTTCAACGTAACCGATGGATTGACCTCAGTTTAAAAAGTTTTGGATTTCACGAAGTTCGCATTTCTAGGATAAGAGTTCATGTTGAACTAAGATCAACGAAAACCAAGTTCGAGCTGCTGTTGATCCACAGTTTGAAATCTGATTTGGAAGGCAGGGGTTCGATTATTCGATGATTCGATAAGGTGATAACGAGGTAAAATTGGGGGTGTCAGCTGTTTTGATAAGCGCGGGGACGAGAAGCCCAGCTAACCATTTCTGTTTTTGCTTCCCCTACCTACGCTCCTACGCTGTTTCCCCCCGTTTTTTCTCGCTAAACATAGATGTTTTTCCGTGTTTTGTGTCCCGTTTTCCTGATTCCTACTGGAACCAAAACGAGTCAAGAGAGAACCGATCTTCACAGCCAGTGAGCGCGAGGTTCTCTGCGACCTAGTAGAAAGCCACTGGGAGATACTCGATACTATTCTGAATCTCTTCCACCAGTTCCTACGCGTTCATTTTCGTCACCAAATTTGCATTTATGACAAATATTACATTTGGTGATTACTTGAACCTTCAGAAAGTGACAACGTTCCTTATATCACTTGCTTAAATGGCGAGCATGTGATTATTTTGACCGCTAACTGTAGACAGAAAATAAATGTAAACGCTATAATTCAATGTCACGACTACTTATGGCATCATTGAATTTGATCCTATGACCCATTTTCCCATTACGTCGGCTTTTCCTCTCTGCAAAATACGTATCCTGGTTTGTGCAGTGTAGCAGCCCACACAGCTTGCGTAGTCTCATTGAATTCTTATCATCAGCTCTTTGAATAATAATTGATGCACACCAAAAACGTGATTTCGAATGGTTCGGTTTGGGTTTGTCTGCTGAAAATACATTCACTTTACCTTTTAGTTACCTACTTTTCGTAGGTTCTTTCGAGAGTCGGTATCTCGACACAAAGTCACTCATCAAGATGTTCTTTCCTCTGCCGGAATTGCCTTGGGCCGAATTATAATATTGTTGAGTTCATCACTTTCATCTTCCTCGAAAATCATGTTAACAACTCGCACTAGTGATCGAGACATTGTTGATGTGAATGGATAAGCGGGAGAGAAAAGTAAACTTGACCGAGGTTATCAGTGCTGACGGGCCAAAATCAAGCGTTCAACACTGAACTCCCGTTGAACTGAGTTCAGGGTTAAACGCCCGTGGTGAAACCCAACCTGATGGACAATCTCCGTTTACGATTTGAACCGCGATTTGAACTGAGATCAACACCTTTGTTAACGTTGGTGAAACCGGCCCTAATTATTAATCAACCTAATCCAGTACAACTGTGAATTATGTACACATTTATATGGACTATGTCCTTACTTGTACTCGCAATAAATAAATAAATATCCCTGGGAAGTTGAGTCGGTCAGTTGATGATGTGAGACAATAATAGGGATGAATTGGGGAAAATATGGCTCCTCCATAGTTTGAGAGACTTTCAAACTTTGATATTTCAAAAATAGGCGGGGAAAATGGGACCCTGCTGTTGCCTGCAATGTTTTACGGATATGGGTTCTGACTGGCTGCCTGGTGGTAGCAAACGAGAAATGGTCTGTCGTCACATTATATCGGTCTGACGTAAGTAAGCGAATCACCTTTTTCTTTTACCTGTTTTTCTTCATCCATAAAGCAACTTTTACCTAAGTTTTTCATACGGGTATAGGAAGATTATTATAAAATCAGTACCAAAAGTGTTCTTCATGGATACATGATGATGACCCATTAACAAATGTTCGCCTACCCATAGTTAACTCTAAGCCCTCTTTCACACGGGGAGCCGCACGGCTCGTGGCTCACAGTCAGGAGCGTTTTCCGCTCTGGACTCTCACCTTTCACATTTGAGAGCCTTTTGGCTCTCGAGCGCTCAGTCGCTAGTTCCGCCCAGTTGAAGAAGCATGGATCGCATGCGTACTTTGGCCATTTACCTTCTTCATCGTCGACGCCGTCTTTGACGCCAAAAACGCCGAAGTACCAGACGGTGTTGGGTCCATCCTATCAACCAAAGGCGGGATGAAGCAGGGGTTTTTGCCACGCTTTATCAACAACTTCGACAGGATGGCAACAAATTTCGATTACACATGGAATTAATCAACATTTCCACGTCTACATCCATATTTGAAATCAAAAAGAAAGCAAGAAAGAATTTTGATGTGACGAGAATCCTTCGATGGATAGCAATGAACTGAGGAGCGAGAGCCGTTTTCGCTCTTCGTGTGAATACCTGCATCCTTCCCTTTGCATTTCGTTGAAGAGCCGGAGGCGCGTGGCTCGACATGCAGAGCCATGAACACTCGCGGCTCGCGAGCCCTAAAAGCTCTCCCTCCCCATGTGAAAGCTCCATTGCACTCAATGCATTTCAGTCTCACGCGCCTTCCTCCTGCTCACGATCGTGAGCCGTGCGGCTCCCCGTGTGAAAGGGGCCTAAGAAATCATAACCTTTGCTAAGAAACCATTACTTTCCAAAACCGTAATTCCCATTGTGTGCTGTACTTCAGGAGCCCAGCGTAGCCTGGCACACTTAAATGCCACAGACTTCACACAGGAGGTAGGTATATATGTACCTACTACACATACCTTCACCCAAGGGCATTTTTCCACAGCCTTGTGATACTCCTTCTCCAAGATGTCTTCATCAAGTGTGCAGGACACGTACTGTAGTATCAGCCTCCTCAACATGGGGCAACGTTCCAACTCCTTGTATTTAGTGCACATCGTTAAGATGGAGAACATTTTGTTGACGGCTCCAGCTGAAACGAATGAGATAACATACATAGATGCAAGACAACACCAGATCCACAGAGGGAATGAGGTAGCAAATACAACAATTAAGGTATCGTTACTCGAAAAGAACGTTAACAGTGCAGTAATGAAGTTGATGTAGGAAGGAACAAGACACAATTAAGAATTAGGCACCCCGGTACAGGTGTTTTAGTTCATTTACATTCCAGTTGATTATATTTTCTAGATACGAACTGTAATATTACTTTGCATAGCATCTCCTTTGAACAGCCGGATTTTGGAGAGGAGGGCGAGAAACATGACAGCTATCTGTGACCCTGATAAGACAAGGTAAGAAGAAATTTGGCTCCACTTCAGGCCGTGACACTGCGAAAAAAGAAATAGAGCATTGTAACGCACGGAGAAAAGAAAAAAGCAACAATGTGGTAAAAGTGAAGTAAAAAAGTAAAGTAAACAGCCATTCCAGGCTGGGGCTTTTCGTCCGACTGCCCTGCCAGCGTCGCTGTCGTGATCAGCTGTCCTCCAATGAGAGGATCAGAATTCGACCTGATCATTTCGCTCTTTACTTGGCTACTCATTAGACTGATGATGGGGGCCAAAATTGGTGGAAACCATCAGAAATAGCCATTTCAATTATTGCACGTGAAAGAAACAGTAAATGAACAGCCAACATTTCTGTAGGTTTGTCCAGTAGAATAATAAACCCATGTGACAAAGAGTTCGCAGCGTTTTATTTCTACATCTATGACAATGTTAAAATTGCAAAAATAATTACTGCTAGAAAGTGATCGCAAGTGAGAGATATTTGCTCACTGAGTTAGACTGCAACGTTTTTCATTTTTCACCCGATATTATCGATCGATATTTTGTGGCATCGAAACGTCCCTATTCAAATGATAAACTGAAGGCCTTTCCAACCATAATACACACAGAATACGAACATCATTTGGGCAACGGTGAGCAGAATGTTTTAAAAACTGAAAGTTAGAATGAAAAATTAAGAGTCAATTACCTTCACAGTGGACAGCGTGTGAAAAATAGCTGTGTTGTTGGGGTATTGCGAACAAGCGGTGGTAACCAAATCAACAAACTTCCCGTTGTCGAAGGATGAACATCCTTCGTCTCTCATTCGCCCCAACAGGTCGAGTTTGAGTTGCATCAGTCCTTCGGAGAACAACAAATCCCTAAAGTAAAATGCAGGTTAATACTGATTACACAGGCAGATCCCAGAAACATCACAAATGTTACACGTCAATAGAGCACCGATAATAATTTGTAATTAATAAAACCCATCTATTATGCAGAGGAATGAAAGCCCATATTATGCACAGGACATTACCTTTCTCAATCGGTATTCTCAAGTATCTACTAATCTACATGAAGATATGAGAAGTGATGTACTAATAAGTAGAACAACTTAATTTTTACAGTCACTAATGGTGAAACGAAAATTCCAAGTTATTCAGAAATAAATAGGTGAGGGATCTTGAATTTCCACTATCAGCTCTCACTGTTGCCAAAATGGCAAGGAGAGGTGAAGATGCAAAATGGCGTGAAAGCGCCCTCTAGGTTAGTAGGTTATAGGAGCAAGAACCTAAGCCTCTTAGCAAACAGTCAGTGTTGTGAAGACTTCGGACAGGACTGAGGTACAATAGAATCTTGTTAGTACGCCGTTCAAGAGACAGGAGAAAAACTTCCTGCTAAGCGGAACAGCCCTGTAAACGGGATTCCGCTTGTAACACTATTCCAGTGTTGTATGCGGGATCCAGTGTATAATACCAGGAAAGACGTTCAAAGCAGGATTTTATCGCTAAAATGAAAACTAAAAATTCGAAATCTGAAATAATTTATTACGCATGAAATCAAAAATTATGTATGTACATATTATGTATGTCTGGATTGGGAAACAGTTCATTTACTCGTCGCGTTTAAAAAAAAAGGTCTTTTTTTTTAAATTGCTCGGTAAAAAATATTCCATTCGACTTAAATACCTCAGCAAGCCTTCATAACCACCCGTAGCTGTGAGTGCCCGCCTCAATAAACCTATGGATTGACAAGCAATATTGTGAGTGAAGGAAGTGAGGGGGTAGGTTTTCTCCTCCATCATCCTCGGGAACTTCTGTTAGACTCACAATATCGATAAATAGAGCTAACAGTTTGCTCAGTTCCCAAGTCAACAAATGCCGTCGGCGTGTGCATTTAGAGACCACCGACGCACTATCCGGGGTTTTTACGCCAGGGTACTAGAGAAAAACGTCGTACTGTGCGGGACGTCGTACTATGCGGGGGTGCTACAAGCGGGATGATTCCAATGCAAAAAGGCCTACAGGTCTGAGCGATCGTCGTACGATGGGGGAAAACCGAAAAACGCCATACTACCCGGGAAGGCGACCTACGCGGGGGTGTACTAACGAGATTTTACTATATGTGGTAACTAGTAACAAGTAACATTATTCTACCGAATTTAGAAAATATCTGTTAGGTTAATTGAAAACTTGTATTAAAGCCCGGGGGAACACAGTGAATGTAAATGAAAGAAAACATAAACATGGTGAAAGAACCATTTATGGTGATGAGGATGGAGGTGGCTGTAGGGGAGGCTGGAGGCTGCTGGACCAAATAGTCCTTTTGGGGTCAACTGGTCACTAAAAGGGACCCTACAGTTCATACAAGTACTATAGGCTCTAGGAAAGGGAAGATTGCGTCCATGAAAGGGCCACAGAGCCAAAAAGTAGCTAATGATTTTTAAATCTAGGAAATTCTATTTACTTATAAATAACTTCATTGAATGTCCATGAATTTACTTATTTATTCATGCAATTGGGTAAAATTACTAAATTCTATGCTCAAGTCCATTGAATTTTGGACTACAACGGTTGTATAAACATGGGTTGCTCGGTATAGTATTTTCGAATGTACAGTGGACAGCTCTACCTGGTGTCTTTATGGTCAGTGTCCTCCAAGAACTGAGGGAGGCGGTCGAGTAGGACGAAACTAAACCAGCTGTAGCAGGCGAGCCAGTGGAGGTCTGAGTTTCCCATGATGACATCTTCAAGGCTGAGAGACTCCGGGATTTCACGTTGACGCAGCATTTCCGAACTGACATGCTCGAACCTGGATTTCAAAGGGGAATTAAGGTAAATGATTGAAGAGTCATTGAAACAAACGGGTACTGACACTTGATTTTCTGCTGCTCCTGTCGAGGAGCACAGGGCCTTCATCCAGCTACGACAACCATCCCTAACTGCAGCCAGTCTCTTGACCCCCTGCCAAGTTTTCACAGCGTCTCCACATCTTCCCCTCTTCCTGAAGCCTTGCGATTCCAGTCCAGGGCCTGACGCTATTCCTACCACCTCTTGCTCTTCCTCACCATCTGGATCCACTTTCTTTCCCTCACCTCTTCTGAGACAGGCCTTTGGTTGGACTGAGAATCCATTGCAAGCAATAGTTAACAAAGGATTGCAGTTATTGTGTGAAGGCCCTGGTCACCTACGTCTTGCAGCCATAGAGGAACACAGATCTAATACTAGAATTAAGCGAAGCATGATCCTTGGGGAGATGTGGAACTAGTAGCTTTGTTCGAGCAGTCCCTCAGAGCTTGTTCAGTGCAACCCGGGCATGCGCAGTAGGGGTGAGGCAAAGATTCACTGTTCGTGCAGACCCAGGGCGAGCTCCGGGCCAAGTGGTCCGGTGTTCGTGCTGTCCCGGTGCACATGATTCGGTGTTCGTGCTGGACACGGGGCTTCCTCCGAGCTGCTCTGAGCAAGCCCTCCCGTGCCCCACGCCCTGCTATTCCGTGCATGCGGTGTCGACATACCCTCGACCCGTTCGAGCTGCCCGTGCTCCAAACAAGCTCCAGGCTCACCCTACTCCGAGCGACAGTGTTCAGAGCTCACCCTACACCAAGCCAGTTCGGTTCAAGCAAAACCTGAACTTGCTCGGAGCCCCAAACAAGTCCAAACAAGAGACTGTCTGCCTAGTAAAATTTTTAATGAAGATGAAACGAATAAGACTGCCTCACCATTAATAACACCAAAGTACTAGGTACCTATTCACACTGACGAGGTTACTGGGTTTCGGTATCTAGGTTGGAGCATTTTGCAATAACCAGGTAAGCGCCATTCTGTCTCTTACCCTGTTGTTGTTTTTATTTATTCCGATGAAGTATTTTGCAATAAGCAGTTAACCGCCAAATATTATGAAACACGGAAGTTAGTGGTAGAATGAAGTGGCAACGGAAATTAGTGGGGGAAATCCAACCTCATAAAATACGTTGGTCCTGGTTTTCATCTCATTTATACATATTTTCACACTTCCATACTGTCCCAACAGTAATATTTTTACCTCATTCTGTTGTGTACGTATTTTTTCACGATCTTATTATGAATCACATTAGACCATAAGAATTATGAGGGGCAATCATGCTATTATGATGAGGATGAAATCACGATCACCGAATAAACCGTGAATGGCATGTCTCACAAAAATCGTCTTAGTACGGTTGAAATCGTCGTGAAAACTTCTTTCCGACAGCGCCCGCCTTATCATGGCTTGGGGTGGAAAGCGATCCGCGACATGCGCTCCAGCCAAAAGCACGAATTCGGAGCACGTCTGGAGGATCGAGCAGTAGCCTACGTAACCTGGCCAGGAACTCGCTGATCACAACGAAAACACCCTCATGAAAATCCGTTCAGCCGTTTGGCCCTGATGCCTTCACACACACAAACTCGCGAATTATATAAAAGGATAAGGTGCGATCATGAAATTCATCCGCTGCTAATCGTTGCTTACCTACCTACTTACTTCCCTACCTATCGCTGACCATAATCAAACAAAAGGGTTAAGCAATCAAGGGTTCAAGCGCCAATCATCGTCGCTGACTGATATTTTCGTATCTAACTACTGCCACTTACCTGTTCCTTGCAGATTTCGAGTGACATGCTGGTGCTCGCCGGGTAAAACTACGTAATTTGAAAACCCACGCACAGCTCGTGTCACTTAACTGTTCCATTAATAGTTCGTTTAAAACGTAATAGAGTGTACTATGGCAGTGACAGCATGACGTCTCAACAAGACGGATCGGACCATACCAATAACTCAAATTCGGAAATTTTGTCGCTTAACTGGTTATTGCATAAAGCCGTCCAATTAACGTACCTTGCAGTTTCAAATAAATGTTCAATTTAAAAAGTTGTTATAGGTAAGTACCAAGACCAAACGTTTTAATTCGCTTTTCTACAATGAATGTGATACTTTTTTCAAGAATTTAATTCTTTAATTTACGTACGTAGTTTCAATTTACTCCAAAAGCTGTTATATCAAATCAGTTTTCAATAAAGAGTTTACTACTTGTTGTTCAGTTTTGAAAATCCCAAAAATGAGCCCTCCATTATTTTTTTGAGCACCCAGGTTGTAAACGAAAAATTCTTCCACTGTAATCATTTTAAATGTCAAAAGTATGAGCCAGTTTACAGACCAGTGATATTATTTTTATTCATTAGGTATGCGTGACTACGTTTAAATGTTTAAACCACAAGATAATCTAAGCCCAGAAAGTGATTGAACAGAGAATGGAACCGGTACTTGTATGCAACTATGTACCATCGTAATACTAACCGTTCGTACGCCTTTTGAATTAGGTTTGCTTGAACGTTCTTGACTTTATCCAATTTCTCACCGTACGCAGTAGCTACCATTAGGTTATAGAACCTCTCCCTGCAAGAATTGAGACAAGCATTGGTAACTGTTAAAACGACTATTTCAAGGTTTTCAATTCATCCAGAACTGAAGAGCTAGAAAATACATCATAGTAATGGATAAGTTAGGATAATTACAGATTACATGTTTACTTGCAGAAATCGAAAGTCCCGGAGTTTTCAAATATACCACCAAGAATTACACACTGTTTAAGCAGTTTAACTACACGTAATAGCAAAGCATCTACTGCTGCCATCACTCATTTTAGCAGTGCACACTACACAATTAGGAATGTATACAGTAACGACATATACAAGACGGAATATTATGTAGATGCGCTCACTTGTAGTCAGACGGTTGATTTCTCAGGAGAACTTCTGCGTATGTCCGGTAGGAGGCGAAGATGTGCCGCTGTTCCTTTTTCCCAGCGAGGAGACCTGGTTCCACCAAATTGATTGCTGTCTCCAACACCTGATTGTGGAGAAACAGTGTGGAGATCATTGCAGATGTAAGAACAAACCTGAACTTGTGAAGGGGCAAACTGTCTCAAGTCGAACTACTGACAGTGACTTCATTGCTTCATAAATGTGAGCCTTGTGGCATCATTACTTGTGATAAGCATGAGAAGAATATTGCATACTTTCAATGCTACAATCAAAATTGTGAACTCGAAATTTTACTCATCCGCTATTTAGGCAGTTCAGTTGCCAGTACTTTTACCACGACTTCATCGTAACGTTTCGATTAAACTGTTCCAGTGAATAATCAAAGTTAATAGAGAGTTTTTGCAACACCCTCGCACCGATACGAAACGGAAATGGCGGATACGGCGACCGAAGTCAGATGCTAACCTTTTTCGGTTCAGTTTTCGTTCAGCTTTGGCATCTACCGGCTGGTGAAGTCACGCTAACGTTATGTTAACCTCTCTTTCATCCGTTTTTCTCTGTGGTAATTAAAAATCGATGTCCACACATGGCGTCAAGTCTGTATTAACATAGAAAGACGCGAAGAAGCAGCTGTGAATACGACGCTCGACATTTATTTTCCAAGGAAAACAGAAGAAGGTAGATAGCGTTATACAGATGTAAGGTTAAATCACGTTTCGACATCTCAACAGGACGAAAGCTGACACCGTGAAATCCCGGTATTTTTCGTCGTCACGGTTCGTCAAACTATTCGGTGTCTTAAGTGCGCATGTGCAGCACTGCTTTCGTTTTGTTCGTTTTGTCGTGAGTGTGTTACAAAAACTCTCTAATACCTAATTATTTCAATAGCTACGAGTTAACGATCATGTTAATCAATATTTTAGCAGACTGGAATGCAACATAAAGGCTTGTATGTGAAGATCCAAGGTCCAACAGATAATGACTTTATAAAACAACTACCTTAAGAGCAGCATCAATGTTGCCAACAGATTCTTCCAGCAGGGCGTACTCAGTGTATATGGGAAGTGCTGTTCGCTCCTTCTTAAGAATAGATTTAGCTTTGCTCAAAAAAGGTTTGGCGGCAGTTCCAGATAGGGATTTCGTTTTCACACAATATCTCCACCATCTGATCAAGAAACAATTAGAAATTGAAAAATACAATGGATTCAAGGACAGTAAATAGAAAACCACATGCCCGGACATCAAGTACGAACCTGATTTCCCAAACTAGAAAGTTGATACGTTCTTGTTGACAGTGTTCAGCTATCAGGTTGAACATTTTCTCAACAGCTTCCAGGAACACGTCAGATCCTAAATTGTCCTTTATGTACTGCGGCGGCACGAGGAGTTCTTTCAGTTCATTCAGATAACTGTCATCACCTGTTGAATGAGAGTGAGATGATGATCGCTATGGAGGTAAGTACCCATCACTCATTTAACTCACTCATTAATACGAATTTAATCAAAAAGGTATCAGCCTGAGTAGGTCAAGTTACAAAGGTAGCCCCCATCATCAAAATCCTCCAGTGACTCTGTCTGTCTTTCCAAGCAAGTTTCACCAAATACGATCAAGACTTAGGAGTGAAGAGCAGTAGATATTACAGTTTCCCCATACAATAAGTTATAAGTTACAAGTATAATAACTAATAGAAATATTTTAGATCTATAAGAAGATGTGAACAACTAACTGTGGGACACGCCTCCAGGCAGCATCGCCGTTAACAGAATCTCTGAGCTTTCCAAGTGCCACGGAATACTCTTCAAGCCCAAATACGTCATGAAAGCATCAGAACAAGGCAGAGGAGGGACCTGAAATATATAAAAAATTAAGTAAATTGTTCTGCAGTGTTAGTATAATCGATATAACTAAACACAGTACAACGAAGCATGGTTGGGTATGGTGGTTGGTGTAAAGATGAAAACCGGCAAAGAATGCATGGATGCTATATCAGCATATCTCTAGTTATCTGCCGTAAGTGGCAGGGTACAAGCTGCAATAACTAGACGAGATCCACTCATAGACTGAATTTCACATAATTACTGCTCACTTTGAGAAGAGTCAAAGCTATTCCGGCAAGCCGTGTTGACAAATCCGAAGTGACGGGATACATGAGAGGAGCCACATCCTCGGGAAGCACCAGTCTCTGGTGATCGCCCGATTCGTCGGTCGAAGGAAGGAAGTGCACACAGGACCGCAGGTGCTCAGTTCGAATCCAGAGAGCGTGGAGCGGAAGACCTGACGTCATGATGCTGTCTTCTATGTTTTCTGCAAAACCATTTGTGAGCTGCTCAGAAACCTACTGAGTGAGACCACCGAAAGTGCCCACTGATAGACAACTGTATGTTGACGATAAGGACAAGGTAAGGTCCTAAGGAGGTAGGTTGGTGTTAGGGTGGGACTCCCAGGGACGGGACCTGTTTTTCGAGTTAATTATTCATCACTAGCAATGAATAAAAACAACAATCTAGAACTGAAATTTGATTAAAATCATTGATTTCCAGAGGTTGGATCCACGGATCCTGTCTGTCACTAACGTTCTGGTGATTATACTTCGAACGTATAAAATGAATTTAAAAAAATAAAATAAAATGAACTTTGCAATCAAAAACATTATAAATGGAGGGGGCGCCAAAATTTTGCTGTACAGAAGTCTTGATATGATAAACAGCCCGTAGAGTAATGCGTGCATTACAGTGGACGTCCCTTATGGTGGTGTACAAATCACTCTCAGTCACTGCAGACTGTCTGGAAGTATACAGTAGTAACACTGATCTATGATAATGATGAATTCATTGTGCAATTGAATTACCTAATTTCGTGACTAGTGACGGGATATGAACAGCTTACCTACTACATGTTTGACTACCTATATAAAGAGTAGGTGACGCTACCATAACAACAATGCCCAATGAATATTGTGAATAATATGATTAGGTTGCTACCTACCTATTGTTTCTCATGTACCTATGTCACATGGCAGCTTCAAAAGATGATACGGGCAGCGGACACAAGATCTGCAGAAAATCCCGTGTTCTGCCTCCCCTCTCCCCCCGCCGCTGTAGAAATAAATTTCGAAATTCCGGCGGCTTAGTGCACAACTAGACAGTTTTCTGCATCCGACAAAAAAAGAACCACGCAAATCAGTCGAGAACTACGGCCTGGGCAGCACCCCAAGATTCTGTCACACGCACACATACCTTCGGTTTCTTTTTCAGGGGTTTGGGTTCAGGATGGTCTGAAACGGATTTGAATGTGGTTCTTTTCATTCTCGGCTCAGTGTTCTCTTCTGACCAAATCGCATACATCAGGACGTCTCTTACTACTAAGGGACGTCCTAAAAAACCGAAACCGAACACTTTCTCTCACCATGATCAGATCATCTAAAATAATGGCAGTCAACGCCACAGCCGGGAGAATGCGCAATAACCGATTTGGGGGCAAAACTTAGGAACTTATGTGCTCCTGGGTGCTGGACTCACAGATCCACTCCTTCACTGGTGAATGGGCGGCCTGAACCTGTGAATCCATTCTACTCCCAATGTGATGAGGGTATTGAAAGAATGGAGAAAGTAAAAAAGCATAAAGCTACTGTGATTTCAGGAAAAATTTTCTTTACACCTAGGTGGTTTCTCATAAGAAATAATGTCCATCATGTTCTGCGAAAAGCTAGCGTCTCCATAGGTATTAGTAAATTCTCTTCATCACCGAACAACCAAAATTGTTGAAATTTGAGCCAGTTCCTAACGTACTGATCTAACGCCGACTTTCTTACCAATTTCTTTTTCTGGGAGGGTTACTGATATTTTGAAAGCTCCTGATCCGATGACGGTGAAACATATCTCCAGGTATTGCTCAATGAGAGTCCATAGAAACTCCCATAGTCCTGCTTGCCGCAGGAAGAGACCCACTTCCAGGAGTACGTCTACAACATGACAAATCAGTACAAAAGCACGATAATTTCATCATAATGTGAAGAAATGGAACACAACACGAAAGAAATTATTATGGGACAAATTTCTATACAAAAGATGGTGATAAGAAAGCGAGCGGTGTATCATAGTAGGAAATGTTAGAAACAGTTGAGCTGAAAGTATATAGTAGATAGTTGCAGGTTCAAGTCCTGCGGGAGTCAGTTTTTTCACCTCGAATGATTCCAACGTTTCCTCAAAGATTTACTGGTCGCTTTTGGGACCATCCCTTTGGGACATCAGAGCCAGATCTTTTGTACATCAAAATTCATTTATGAATCAATTCAAGTCTTATTTATCTGATTAGCATTAACAAACAGACCCACAGCCAACTGCAGCACAGTTTCAATACAAGAAATATAGGCAGGTGTATGAGGAAAGGTGAAAAGAGTTATAAGACTGACTACGATAGGCTATGCGCATGGAAAATGAAGAAAACTTCATTAACCATATTATTTTAGTAGTTGTAATACACCTGGTAAAACAACCGAAAAACAGTCACAGAGATAGAAATAAACATTTGAACAAGGGTTGGTCCAAAACCTGGCACGTTTGGCCGAGGCCTGGAAGTGAAATTCATATTATGTCATCACACAAGACGGTCATGTGACGTCCTCCCTGGTATCGAGCTCATGGATACTGTAAAGCTGTCAGCTGATCAGGCAACTGGTGAAATCTAGGGTCAACAGTACCTTTGCGAGAAGGTGAGTTCAATTATTCCCGCTTTTCTTTTCCCCTCAACTCGTTTCTGTTTGGTCAGTTATCACCTTATGGATACTGTAAACCCAGCAGAATGGTGAGGGTTCGCAAGTTCCCCATGCGGTGTACTCCGACCAATCAAAAGCTTCAGAAATTCATACGTCTTAGTGCGCCTTTTTTCAATCATCCCAATTTCACTTAATTTAGAAAAAAAAATTTAAGCTCTAATTTTTTCGGAGCCTGTTTTTTTAAACTCCGAAGCTGTGCTCTATCAATCAAAAAATTCAACTGAAAATCATGCGCATAGCCCATTTCATCTAACCACTTCATGTGTATCTGTTTATAGCAGAAGGTTGCAGGTTCAAGTCCCTGATGTTGATCTCAACTTTCTCCAGAATTCGTGAAATGATAAAATAAGCCAACCCCCCAGGGGCACTATGGGTAGCAGAGAGCAAGTTTTTGGTATTCACCTAAAATGAATTTGGGTTGGCCTCCTCTCTTGGTTGTGTCTTCCAACATGGCACCGAAATGGTTGATGAGGCCTGGTACCGTGAGCCGGGTCAAGTTGAACTGAGTGGATGAGATCAACCACCGCCAACCGATTTTGGATGATGCGTGTTTGGATGCGAGCATTTTAGCCTCCGAGACCACCTTTTAGCAAACAAAAAAACAACAACATTGAACTTCAGAGTAAGAATTTGGTTTGGAAGTTGATGATCTGCTGCAGTAACTCTCAATCCATATTTGAGCACGGAATGTGCTTTTGCTCTTCATAACCTGCTCGAACAAGTCACGAAAGCAGTGCACAAGTCTGCACCTTGCGCAGTTGTCTATACCTACGATACTGAGTGAGCCCTGTGGCCCTCTTCGATCAGTATCGTCGAAACTGAGCTCTCCAATTATTGTCAGGAATCAGGACAGCCAACAGCCTCAGCGTGCAAAAGCATGTTCCATTTTCTGTCTCTGTACTAGGTAAGAATTTGATTCATTGCTTTTCTCTAAGTTTAAGGAACGGCGTTGGCTGTAGCCGCTCACGAATCTTGTTCAGGGGTTGAAATAAAGAGGTTAGGTTTCTTGTTCCTTTTCAGACATGCTCCACACATGGGATAACTATTACTCAAAAATAATACTTCATATAATATTAGCATTCAGCTAGCTTTCAATAACTCCGTTTTGGTTTACTATTTTCAATAACGAACCTTCGGAATCGAACATGGAACAAAACATTACCCCCCCCCCCCCCCCCCCCTCAAAATTTGATGGCTTTCCTTGCAAGGTACATAGATGTATTTTTATTAGCATTACCCATTTTTAACTCAAGTGTGAACTGTGTTACCGCTACATGACATAAAACCGAACACTGTTTGCCCAAGTACTCAGATAATTTTAACCATTTCGATGAGGAATACGCAATATATTAAATCCTAGTCAAAATTATAAACAAGATATCTCTGAAGAGGCTGTGAAGGCGAAAGTACAAGGTTATACTGCAATAAACGCGTGAGGAATACGCCGATGTACAATACCCTCACCTCAACCCACGAACCAGTTTAAGGTTTGGTTTTCTTCAAAAATTATTCTAAAATTTAAAATTAAAAAAAATTAAAACTTCAGTCCATTCACTGATTAATGCTGAATTACTGCTCACTAACTGCTGGCTGCATTGTGACTCCAGCGCTTTGGGATTTGAAGAAAAAAATATCGATGTGAAGACTGTCTTTTATTGTAGAATACTGGTTTCGGTGTCAATATAAACCTTCATCAGTTCACCTTTTCTCTCGACAGATTTTCCTAAAATGGTACATTACATAATTTTACTTACTGCTGACTGAAATTCTTCTTTACTAATAACAAACCCTATTTCAGAATAATTATTAGGTATCACTTCATCACACTCAATTAGTTATTTCCAAAGAGCGGGATGCGCAATGCCGAATCGGCCACAGCAAACTAGCGAGCAGTTTTCCTTCAAGTTCTTCCAAAGTGGTTTCTGACGATATTTGTTTGAATGGTCTTTCAATTTCATTTACTTTGTTGACTGGTTACTGAGGATGGGTCCCGTTATGACCAGGAACGTCCGTAATGAATCAGACATGAGTTAAAATGGCTAAACTCGGACCAACTGCAACTTGGACAGTTAAAATAGCATACAGCAAACCACTGGCAACGCTCATAATAAGAAGACAAACATTTTGGAACTTCCACTTGTGTCGATCTTTTGTAATGAGTTACTTAGCTACACCATATTAGAATTTTTTAGCATGGAACATGCTTCAAGCTAGGTTCACATGAGACGCAATTCTGGACGGTAGCCCGGCACGGCTATGCGTTCTGCAATGCTATTGGCCAACGCAAAATGGATTATTTCAACGCAGTGCCTTGGATACTATATCAAAATCTCCAGATATTTTCCGCTGTCGGATGCGTTGCCGGATCTGCGCGGAGGTTACTGCGCACACCTCTCTTGTTTGGTTGTTCAGCCATATTGAAATTCGACATAATGTGGTTGATAATGCGGTTTCGAGTTCGAGCAATTGTTTGTTTTTTGCGATTGCATTTTGTTATGACTCCGCTGCCATGTGAACGCATCTGCGGCAAAAATTCCGGCAAATGCGTTGCCGTGCCGGATTGCCGTCCGGAATTGCGTCTCCATGTGAACCTATCTTTAGCCTTGGACTAAAGCTAGGTTCACATGGAGACGCAATTCCGGACGGCAATCCGGCACGGCAACGCATTTGCCGGAATTTTTGCCGCAGAGGCGTTCACATGGCAGCGGAGTCATAACAAAATGCAATCGCAAAAAACAAACAATTGCTCGAACTCGAAACCGCAATATCAACCACATAAATGTCGAATTTCAATATGGCTGAACAACCAAACAAGAGAGGTGTGCGCAGTAACCTCCGCGCAGATCCGGCAACGCATCCGACAGCGGAAAATATCTGGAGATTTTGATATAGTATCCAAGGCACTGCGTTGAAATAATCCATTTTGCGTTGGCCAATAGCATTGCAGAACGCATAGCCGTGCCGGGCTACCGTCCGGAATTGCGTCTCATGAACCTAGCTTGACTAACCGAAAAATGTCACGCGGGATGGGTAACGCGGAAGTGTCACGAAATTTTAACGATGATTTTCTCGTACAACCGAGTAGTTGCTAGGGAAATGAAACTTCTTTCATTTTCATCGGACAAAAATCGTTTTCCATTCGTTGGAAAGCTCTTGATTTATCACGAATTTATTTCGTATTTGTTCTTGGTATTTATTTCGTAGTTTCATACTATAACTATTTAAACGGATGTTATAAATGGATAGTAAACAATGACGCTTGTTTGGTTGTCACTTGGTTGTATCCTAGTGACGAAGTGAAATCATAACTAGTGACGAAGTGAAATCATAACAGTGCGGCTACAGAAGCATGTTTTTAAAGGCCCGTTTACACGAGCGGACCGGGCCGGATAAATCCGAGGAGTACAGTAAGTGCGTACTTCAGCCCTGCCGTCTAAACGCTCGTCCGGACCGGTTATGGGCGTTCCCACTTGCTAGGGAGGCCCGATGGAAATTCCTTCGGATCTAGGGTCCCCCCACCGGACGATCCTACTCTCCCCACCCGTTTGCCCTGTCACCCTGTGGTGTAAACGCATATCCGCTCAGGATCTTCTCCAGGACTAGGTACCTACATCCCTATAAACATGCATATAGTTTAAAAACGCTGCAAAGTCCTTGTCACATGGGTTTATTAAGGCCCGTTTACACGAGCGGACCGGGCCGGATAAATCCGAGGAGTACAGTAAGTGCGTACTTCAGCCCTGCCGTCTAAACGCTCGTCCGGACCGGTTATGGGCGTTCCCACTTGCTAGGGAGGCCCGATGGAAATTCCTTCGGATCTAGGGTCCCCCCACCGGACGATCCTACTCTCCCCACCCGTTTGCCCTGTCACCCTGTGGTGTAAACGCATATCAGCTCGGGATCTTCTCCAGGACTAGGTACCTACATCCCTATAAACATGCATATAGTTTAAAAACGCTGCAAAGTCCTTGTCACATGGGTTTATTATTCTATTGAAGTTCTAGAGATTCTTGTTGGCAGTTAAATTTATTGTTTCTTTCATGTGGAATGATTGAATTAGCTATTCCTGATGATTTCCACCAATTTTGGCCCCCAAAACATGAAATAGGTACACTTTTTTTCCCCCCAGATCATCTTTGATCATTGGTAGTGCGATTTAATGGTCTTGATTCAGCTGTTTACACTTTTTCTAATGTTAGTATACACATTGATGGTGATTTCAGACAGTTTTCCAGGTTTTTGACTAAAAAAAAAAAAAAAACAATTTTGGGAGCTGAACTAATGGTAAAACCTCAATTTCCGCGTCTTTGGTCAAAATCGACTTCATATTCGGTATTCTCGTCCCCAAAAACATGGAAAAACGTTACCTCAAAAGCTCATTTCACTAACGTGTTGCTAAAATGCAAAAAGTACCTATTTTTACACACATTTTCACTCATAACACCCCTGGGTATATTCCGATCGGGCTGAAAAGTTTCGGGACACAACTAGGGCCCAAATGGAGCATGTGTGCGAAAGAACGACTTTTTTAGATCTAAAATGAAGCCTGTACACGTGATACGGCGTACGGCGGACGGACATTGCATTTTTGGAATCTACGCACCTTGAAACGGAAAAGAAAAAAGTTTGAGGGGGTGTTATAAAAATTTTTTGCTGAGCGAATACATAGGTGTATTATTCACAGAATAATAAACCAAAAACGCTGCGAAGTCCTTGTCACATGGGTTTACTATTCTATTGGACAACCTACAGAAATGTTGGCTGTTCATTTATTGTTTCTTTCATGTGAAATAATTATTGAAATAGCCATTTATGATGGTTTCCACCAATTTTGGCCCCCAAAACACGAATTAGGTACGCTCCTTTTTTTTCAAATGATCTTTGATCATTGGTAGTGCCATTTAGTTGTCTTGATTCACCTGTTGACACTTTTTCTAGTGTTATTATACAAATTGATGGTGATTTCAGACATTTTTCCAGGTTTTTGACTCATTAAAAATCAATTTTCGGAAATGAACCTTTGGTAAAAACTCAATTTTCGCCTCTTTGGTAAAAATCGACTTCATATTCGGTCTTCTCGTTCCAAAAACATGGAAAACGATACCTCAAAAGCTCACGTTACTAACATGTTATTAAAACACAAAAAGTACCTATTTGTATACACATTTTCACTCATAACACCCCTGGGTACATTCCGATTGGGCTGCAAAGTTTCGGGACACAACTAGTGCCCAAATTGAGCACGTGAGCGAAAGAACGACTTTTTAGACAGAAACTGAAGCCGGTATCGTATGCATGATACGGCGTATGGTGGACGGACATTGCATTTTCTGAATCTAGGCACCTTGAAACGGAAAAGAACAAATTTTGGGGGGTGTTATACAAATTTATTGCTGAAGATAATGAACCAAAACGGTGGAAATTGTTATACAACTGTTTATTACGTTCTTGTCTTCGGTCCGGTCGTGTAAACGGCTGCCCGAAGGGAAGGAAGCCCCGCCCCCCACGGAGCGAGTCAGGAGGCTCCTAGCTAGGAGCATCGGAGTATCCGGCCCGGTCCACTCGTGTAAATGGGGCTTAATTCTATTGAAGTTCTAGAGATTCTTGTTGGCAGTTAAATTTATTGTTTCTTTCATGTGGAATGATTGAATTAGCTATTCCTGATGATTTCCACCAATTTTGGCCCCCAAAACATGAAATAGGTACACTTTTTTTCCCCCCCAGATCATCTTTGATCATTGGTAGTGCGATTTAATGGTCTTGATTCAGCTGTTTACACTTTTTCTAATGTTAGTATACACATTGATGGTGATTTCAGACAGTTTCCAGGTTTTTGACTAAAAAAAAACAATTTTGGCAGCTGAACCTTTGATAAAACCTCAATTTCCGCGTCTTTGGTCAAAATCGACTTCATATTAGGTCTTCTCGTCCCCAAAAATATGGAAAAGGATACCTCAAAACCTCATGTTACCAACATGTTGCTAAAACGCAAAAAGTACCTATTTTTATACACATTTTCACTCATAACACCCCTGGGTATATTCCGATCGGGCTGAAAAGTTTCGGGACACAACTAGGGCCCAAATGGAGCATGTGTGCGAAAGAACGACTTTTTTAGATCTAAAATGAAGCCTGTACACGTGATACGGCGTACGGCGGACGGACATTGCATTTTTGGAATCTACGCACCTTGAAACGGAAAAGAAAAAAGTTTGAGGGGGTGTTATAAAAATTTTTTGCTGAGCGAATACATAGGTGTATTATTCACAGAATAATAAACCAAAAACGCTGCGAAGTCCTTGTCACATGGGTTTACTATTCTATTGGACAACCTACAGAAATGTTGACTGTTCATTTATTGTTTCTTTCATGTGAAATAATTATTGAAATAGCCATTTATGATGGTTTCCACCAATTTTGGCCCCCAAAACACGAATTAGGTACGCTCCTTTTTTTTCAAATGATCTTTGATCATTGGTAGTGCCATTTAGTTGTCTTGATTCACCTGTTGACACTTTTTCTAGTGTTATTATACAAATTGATGGTGATTTCAGACATTTTTCCAGGTTTTTGACTCATTAAAAATCAATTTTCGGAAATGAACCTTTGGTAAAAACTCAATTTTCGCCTCTTTGGTAAAAATCGACTTCATATTCGGTCTTCTCGTTCCAAAAACATGGAAAACGATACCTCAAAAGCTCACGTTACTAATATGTTATTAAAACACAAAAAGTACCTATTTTTATACACATTTTCACTCATAACACCCCTGGGTACATTCCGATTGGGCTGCAAAGTTTCAGGACACAACTAGGGCCCAAATTGAGCATGTGAGCGAAAGAACGACTTTTTAGACAGAAATTGAAGCCGGTATCGTATGCATGATACGGCGTATGGTGGACAGACATTGCATTTTCTGAATCTAGGCACCTTGAAACGGAAAAGAAAAAATTTTGGGGGGTGTTATACAAATTTATTGCTGAAGATAATAAACCAAAACGGTGGAAATTGTTATACAACTGTTTATTACGTTCTTGTCTTCGGTCCGGTCGTGTAAACGGCTGCCCGAAGGGAAGGAAGCCCCGCCCCCCACGGAGCGAGTCAGGAGGCTCCTAGCTAGGAGCATCGGAGTATCCGGCCCGGTCCGCTCGTGTAAATGGGGCTTAAGCAGTAAAAGTACCTAAACTACAAACAGAATAAAAAGCGCGGCTAAAGCATGTTCCATGTTTCTTGAATTTTAGCCGTAGGCTCTAAGCAGTAAGCATCCGGGGGTCCAGGGGGCTTGCCCCCTGGCGAGGCGCGCAGCGCCGAGTTTCTTTTACGTTTTCTTAAATGCATACTGGTAAACTTGAATGTATACTTTGTATACTAGTACTTGGTTACACTTTGTACATTCCTTAACTGTACAAAGTATAACCAGTATAAATTTAAGAAAACGGGAACAAATACCTTGTCATAAGGAAGCACGTCTTCCATCAATGATAGCTTCATGGATAATAGGATATCTGAGGTAGAGTTCTTCTCGAGTGCCTTCTCCAAAATAGACAACTTCTTCGAGGCTATCCCGTTTTTCGTCCCCTCCCCTTTATCCTGAAAAGAAAGTAAAATAAAATCTAACTTAAAATACCGACTAAATTTTACTCACAATGAATACGAATAAGTGGATGATATTGGGGTGAACATAGGTCACAGTTCCTCTTTTTATGCTACTAAGTTGTGCGCACTGTGCCAGGGTTGCCAGCTGTCCGCTTTTGGCCCGGATAGTCCGGCATTTTACGAAGTTGTCCGGCCGAAAATTTATTCTAGTGACAACAATTACTACTATATGAGAGGATGGCCAGGGCTGGAGCGTTAGTTCCAAAAAGCTCCGTTCGAGCTCTGCATATCTGTGTTCATCAAAACTCAACGTTTTTTGCCACTCATTTTCGTGTTGCGAGTTCCCACCAAACAGTTCAGTTACCGAGGTACCTACCTGATATATTTAAATCCAAATTCACCTTTATTTTATTGTTTTTAAAATTTTCAACCAAGCCGGGAACTAACGTTTCTATTTGAAAATAGACGTCTCTTTTATCATCACGTAAACGCTCTTCTAAATAGGTACTGATCCGCAGAATGTGAACACCCATTTCAACCAGAGCTGTCACAAATAAAATTTCTAAATCTCCGCAGGAACGTGTGAAAATGAACTTGCTGTTATTTACCGAAATTAAATTAATTGGGGGAAAACCTTCGGTTTACAAAACTCAACCGCAAAATATTTTGAACAGCGTGCAAACAACGTTGACACTTCACAACATAAACAAATTAACCCATATGTTGCTAGGGATGGCCAATTTGACGGATAAAGGTTCTCACACACTAGGCGGGAACAGGACAGAACAGGACGGGAAACAGCCGCGGGACGCGGGTCGTATTTTTTCGCTTCTGTGTATTTGGATGGAGATACGCATACTAGTTGGGACGCGGCGGTCACGGCATGGGGCAGGAACAGGACGGGATGAGCCGCGATCGCTCTCAAAGCGAAAAACTGTGCATCCTGGCACGGGACGTTCTCCCTCCACCGTCCAAATTTTCTCCAAGTTCACGCTCGCCTTCCCGACGTTCACCATCACACCAGTGCCTTTCTTTCTGATGCCCTCCCCCGACATCTTTGTTCTCTCAGATTAGGTTGTTAGGTTGGAAATGGAATTTACTGAAGAAACCCTCATTGTAGAGGTAAAAAAATACAGAGTGCTGTATGATCTATCACACCGTTTGTATTACGATACGAAGATCAAAGAGGAAGCCTGGCAGGTTTGTATTACGATGATGACTTGTATGACCGACGAACACAATAAAATGAAACCACTCTCACTCTGAGAAGCAAATGGGAACTAGGTATGGTGAGTCGGGGCAAGTGCGTTTTGGGGGTAAGTGCATAGTGGAGCTATAGCAGCCTGAATATTGGACTTAGAGAGCTGCCACCTGTTGAGGACTTTGCAAAATAACCTGTTCTTTCGAATGCTTGTCGATAGAGTGCGCTACGATCATGTATAACCGGTAGGGAAGGTTATAACCTGCCACATTTCAGATCTCCTCATGGAGCCAAGTTTGAGACAACAAGGATCTCTGAAAACATCAGCTCCCCCAAAAGATTTTGGCGAATTTTTTGTTGTGAGTACAAAGCCTGACTGATATTCTTCAAAAAATGTAAATCATGAGGATTCGGATAAGTTCTAAACTTCAGGATTTAAGCCCAGGTCTGCACTTCCCCCTGCTTTTATGCATGCTTGGGGCAAGTGCGGATGCAACAGGTGGGGCTAGTGCAGACTACTCTGCAGTCAGTCAAATGACTACTAGTCAGTCAAATTAAGTTTTTTTTCACTTTTGAAAATATTTATAAGTACAATAAAAATGACTTCATCAAGTTGACTTTTTTCTCATTTTCTAGCCCACAAGGTTTCGGGGGTTAAAAAGTCTATAAATCGGTAAATTCTGGACCAAATTTAAATTTTTTAAAAGCTACGGATTCTGCAGAACCAGGAGCTTCACGCACTTGCCCCTAAACGACCAGTTCGTCCACGATGTCAAGATGGGAGGCGAGGTACGCACTTGCCCCATTACACCGAGGCAAGTGCGTAAGTGAGACTTCGAAAAGTTTCATGTTTCTGAGAAACCGGGTTTCAAGTTTTAGTGATTTTTTAATATACACTAATATAGAGGAAGGTTATAGTCAACGATTGCAAAAATCGGTACATTTTTATCAAGTGGTGAATTTCTAGAGCCACCCAAAGTCAAACATTCAATTTTTTGGTGTGCACTTGCCCCGACTCACCTTAGTACCTCGTGGACAAAAATGTTGTTTGAGAACTAGGAGAGCTTGAAACGAGGGGAGTATGACGAGCGGTGGGGGAAGTAGAGTTGAGGAAGGTCCTGCTTGGTGTGGGTATAGGCGCAGGACGGGACAGCCACAGCCGGCCGGCATCCCGCGCCCTATCCACGGCGTTTCCTGTCCTGGTCCCGCATAGTGTGTGAGAACCTTAAGGAGGAACTCGGGAGGCGAAACGAATGGCCTTTTAAACCTTCCCTGGGCAATTCCAGTCATTTTGCATAAAACCACACTAAAATCCGTCCAACCATTAAAGCGTAAACAGGTCAGAATCACTCAATTATGGTGTAGATATTTCGATACAAAGTATCATTTCTACTTCATGAAGATAGCATCAGGATTTCTACACCATGTGCCTACTAACTACATGGCCACATGAAACAACACAGGACTAAATTAACAGCTTACCTGAAGATTAATGTATTTACACCAGGACTCAACGTCTTTTGGGTTCTCTCTAAGATGCACGTTGAACTCTTTTGTCATTTTCAAAAACTCTTCCACCTCCAGTTTCTCGTACTCAGGCAACCGAGGCAGCTCTTCGGAGAAATAACGATCTTTGGGTTTGAATTTCTTGTGTTTCCGTTTTTTCTTCTTTGGCTTCTCGCTATTGGCCCTGAGAAATTGCCGTGTTGTTATTGTTATACCACGTTTTTATTACATCACGTTTAATATACCGAACGTTATATTTACAAGCGCTGATATGGGGTAGACAACTGGCAGGTTCTATTACAAGGTTTGTTTCGACAGGAAGTTAGGAACCGGGTGTAACCACGTCCATTCGGTCAGTACTACTCAAACCGGTTCCGAACGATAGCTAGATCGGTTCTCTTTTGAAAGAAATACGACGTACACATTTCGTAGATAGTATGAATGATATCTTACGGAGCTGGTTGAGGCCTTGTGCACTTCACTTGAGGCACAGGAGTGACATCTATCACATACATTTCTTTTCCTAGGTCTTCATCGAGTTTAGCTCGTCTAGAAATCACAAGATCACAAATTATTTCACCCATAACGTCTCAATACATCACACAGATGGTAAATATTAAGATGAAACAATCTTTACTGTACAAAAACCAATAGCTACTTACCATAAAGCTGTATACCTAAGTAGGTTTCAAACAATTAAATCAATAATAATAATAATTATTATTATTATTATTTATTGGGACCTGTTACGATTCTTGGGCCCTCTTAGAATGTAACATTAAAAAAAATAACATAAAACAAATTATTATGGCCATCGAAGTACAAACAGAAGTTTGAAGTATAAAAAAGAAGATAATAATTAATAAAATTATATAACAGAAGAAATATGGGGGGAGGGGGCTTGTGGTGGTCAAGGCAAAATAAATTAAACCAAATGTTTATACGTATTACAGAAATTCGTATGAGGTACTCACTTGTATTTATTCTTATGTTTTTTCTTCTTCTTTTTGGTTTTAGAATGCACCTCAGCTTGGTTCTCAACCGGTATAAAACTTGAGCATTGTAGCCAATCTTCTAAAAACAATCAAAATTATACCTCAGTAAATCAAGGAGCTTATAAGCTTGAATTGTAATAATCGACCAGACAACAAGCTCATCCACAGAAAATCATATTTGACGTTGAAGTTAAAAGTGCATAGGATTTGGTATTGTACTTACAAAACGTTATACATAATGTACCAACAGGTCTATACTACCCAAAATGTGTTAAATGACAAGGTCTGTGATCCTAGAGAATCTTCATATTCTGAAGCTCTTGTAATATTATTGAACTTCGTTGACAAAGAAGAATAAACCTACTGACATGTGACATGTACTCTAAAAACTAAATGAAATATTGTTGCCCTGAAAAACTTGAGATGCTTTAGCGAAATAAATACGCGATTTTCAAAAACAAAAGTAGGCACCTACCTACTGTATTTTCTTTTCTGCCTCCATACCCACTTCAAGGTACTGTGTTGTTCCCGCTTGATAGTTATGGATAAATGAAGTAGGTATTTAATAGGAATATGGTCGCAACACAAGCAATAGCTACAAGTAGTTTATGCCTATTACAGATTAGATAACAGATGTTCCACTTGTTTTGATTTTTAATTACAACTTACAGCCAACCTATAAAGTGGGAAAACAATGACATCCATGTTGGTATTCATTTGTATTTAAAAGAGACATCGACTAAAGGTACAGCATATTACCTAAATTCAAACTCCCAATTATTCGGGGCACGCAGACACCGACTACCGTAAATTATGTTCACTCTCTTCCTAGATGAATGATGGTTAAATAAGCAGAGGCAGTAGGTACGGACGTCTACAAATCTTAACAAAACTTGGAAGAAAGAATATACGTAATCTACCTACTTTTGGATTGCTTATAGGTACATAATTTACTGGCGTGACATTTAGTAGTTTATATTTATCTAATTAAATTTCAGTTTGTCTACGTACCTACATATTGTTGTCAACTATGTAACACGAGGTGGGACAATTATATTCCTATGTTACCTGTTCGGAAGCCTAAATAAATAAATAGATAAACTGTAAATATACGAAAGTGGAACTTACTGTTCGAGACATCCGTGGTCTCCTCTTTCGTGGTGTTGGCCGCATAGGCTGGAAATGTTGCCATACTTATTTATATGCGAAGAACCAGTTGATTCCTAAACACAGAGAACGTCTACTTTCTTGTAATCACCGCAAAAGCTGAAAGCGTCATTTGCGGCAGAAATCATGAAATCAACCGAATAGAAGTCAACAAAAGTCTCTGCGGTGGTGGTGGTTCTCAGCTTCGTTGTCCTCCTTTGGATGTCGGACATAGGAGTTCAGTTCTCTTTATGTTGTTTAAGTTGTCTTAACTGGTTTTGGTTTATTATTTGTTCAATAACAAACCTTTGGAATCGAGCATGAAAAAAAAAAAAAAAAAAAATTAACCCCCCCCCCCCCAATCTGATGGTTTACGTTTCAAGGTATGTAGAACACGAAAATGCAATTAAAAAATTTTTGTCCGCCATACGACACCGTAGGTATGCCATACTTAGCACTTTTCTTAGGGCCGGTTTCACCACTAAACCATGAACTCGGTTTATCGGAAACCTAGTTCATCGTAACCGATGGATTGATCTCAGTTTAAAAAGTTTTGGGTTTCACGAAGTTAAACGAGTTTCTAGGATCGGAGTTCATGTTGAACTAAGATCAACGAAAACCAAGTTCGAGCTGCTGTTGATCCACAGTTTGAACTCTGATTTGGAAGGCAGGGGTTCGATTATTCGATGATTTGATGATACGATCAGGTGATAACGAGGTAAAATTGGGGGTGTCAGCTGTTTTGATAAACGTGGGAACGAGAAGCCCAGCTAACCATTTCTGTTTTTGCTTTCCCTACCTACACGTTGTTTTTCCCCGTTTTTTTTTCTCGCTAAACATAGTTGTTTTTCTGTGTTTCGTGTCCCGTTTTCCTGATTCCTAATGGAACCAAAACGAGTCAAGAGAGAACCGATCTTCACAGCCAGTGAGCGCGAGATTCCCTGCGACCTAGTAGAAAGCCACTGGGAGATACTCGATACTATTTTGAATCTCTTCCACTAGTTCCTACGCATTCATTTTCGTCACCAAATTTGCATTTATGACAAATATTACATTTGGTGATTACTTGAACCTTCACAAAGTGACAAAGTTCCTTATATCACTTGCCTAAATGGCGAGCATGTGATCATTTTGACCGCTAACTGTAGAGAGAAAATTAATAAAATAAACGCTATAATTCAATGTCACGACTACTTATGGAATCATTGAATTTTTATCCTATTTTCCCATTACGTCGTCTTTTCCTCTCTACAAAATACGTTTCCTGGTTTGTGCAGTGGAGTAGACCACACAGCTTGCGTAGTCTCATTGAATTCTTATCATCAGCTCTTTGAATAATAATTTATGCACACCGAAAACGTGATTATGAATGGTTCAGTTTGGGTTTGTCTGCTGATACATTCACTATACATTGTATTTATCTATTTTTCGTAGATTCTTTCGAGAGTCTGTATCTCGACACAAAAGTCACTCATCAAAATGTTCTGTCCTCTGGCGGAATTACCTCGGGCGGCGAATTATAATATTGTTGAGTTCATCACTTTCATCTTCGTCGAAAATCATGTTAACAACTCGCACTAGTGATCGAGACATTGTTGATGTGAATGGATAAGCGGGAGGGAAAAGTAGACTTGAACCGAGTTTATCACTGCTGATCGGCCAAAATCGAGCGTTCAGCGCTGAACTCCCGTTGAACTGAGTTCAGGGTTAAACGCCCGTGGTGAAACCCAACCTGACGGACAATCTCCGTTTACGATTTGAACCGCGATTTGAACTGAGATCAACACCTTTGTTTACGTTGGTGAAACCGGCCCTTAGTTACCATGAACCAAAGTTAATGAAATTTGGTTTGTAGGTCCCGATTGGGGTCTAGTTGGTCTTCGAAGCTCGGCATTACTGTCAGTCATCTCTAATGGGTGAAAATAGGGGACGACATTTTCAGAACGCCGTAGCTCGAAAGCTTTCGACAGAAGGGTATGGGTTTTTTTACGTTTTTAAATTGATCTTGAACTAAAGAATTTTTTGAGGCCACCCGGAGCATTGCACGACCAGTCGTTCGTTTGCACCGAAAAGCTTCGTCAACATAATCGTGAATCAAACGGAATAAATCCGGCCGGGATATCATCACTAGGGAGCACCTGATTATAGTCACGGATGGCTGTATGAAGTCGAGTTGGTTGTTCTGTGATATTATTTCATGATCCAAAATGATGGATCTTTTGTATTTTGTTGATAGGTACTTTTGCAACTTGTACAAAATGTTGAAGTATTATTGGGTAAATTATTACACAACGGTAAATTATTACACAATGGTAAATTATTACGCAACAGTAAACTATTACACAACGGTTTATTATTTGCCTTATGCTTCATGAATAACTACAATAATAATTAATGATGAATTATTGAATCCCGCTTATTTGTAAGAAACTTAAATTCCGGAGCCGGCTCCAGTACTCGATTTAGGGCTTTCCTGAGGGAGCTCAAGGGTACGGACCACAGAAAACGCTGTTTGGCGGTAAAATCTCTGAAGCAAATCCTAAAGCTCCTCTGAAGCTCTTAAAAAAAGTCAGCTCATAAACCCTCTCTAAAACCTATTTCTACCCCCCTCCTCCGACCGTACTGGGGACCAATTGCCTAAAAGGCACTTCGTAAGAGCATTTAAAGAATGCCTGTGCAAATTTTCAGCTCGACCTGTAACGTCTGTGAGGCTGCAGCTCTGCCAAAGAGCAACGAGAACAACAGCAACTTGGAAAACTTGAAAAATAGCGATTTTCAAACTTCCGTGTGTGTGATATAGGTACGCATTTCTGTGAACCGCCATAACTACGCCCTACTGGCCCAAATCGGCTCAAATTTTGAAGGCAGTTCGGGGTTAGGTCCTCGTTGGTCCCATATTAATTTCGTCGCATTCGTATCAGTAGTAGTGACTGCATATATTATGCGCAAACGTCGTGAAAACTGTTGAACCGCCATAACCCTGGCGGTCCAAACAAACCACCTTTCTGGTCCTGTAGCCTCTAGTGCTCCATATAATTATTTAGATCATTGTTCAAACCTTGCGTTATTACGGGGAATGTCGCTTCTTAATTTTCCCAATGGCCCGGATTGTCAATAATTGAAAAACGCTGCGAATTATTCACAACGGTTAATTATTTACCTGTATGAATGCCCGTTCTGCGTAGATCGCTGTGTTCTGCGGTCCATACCCTCCAGCTCCCTCCAGGAAAGCCCTAAATGGAATACTGCAGCCGGCCCGGGAATTATGATTTTTAGTACTTTATTGAAGAATTAAGATTTTTACGATATTTGCTAAATAGTTGTCTGAATTAAAGCTGGTCTATAATTTATCAATGAATATAGGACCTACCTTACTTCCTCCAGAAGCCTACCTAGTGGTCGCCAATAAGAGAGATAAGCGTACCTAACGATTTCACAAACGTCTACTCCCAGAGTCAAATCCCTAGTCTTGATTCCTAGCCGCTAGCGGTTTGTGGCGCTGCAGTCGTCCCTCGTATTTTGAAATCCTCCCATGTTTCTCTCCTATTTTTGAAATCCCATAGCCAGATAGAGATGTGGTAGGTACCAATGAAGACGTTGACCACAATAAAGTAAAAAGGATTTCTGGAAGGTGGGTACTCACGTAGTAAGGCTTTTTGTACTTTTATTACAAGGAATTTGCTCCTTGTAAAGAAGAAGAATGTTCTGAGGTAGGTACGTTTAGGTATTGAAATTATGTATTTTTTGTGTAATCAATTATTATTTTCTTACAACTCACTGGTACCTACTACCAAAGAATTCTCATCTTGCTTACCGATCTGCTTATTTGACATCCTATCTCTTTATGCTGTTAAGTTTCACTAGTCAGCTTCTCACGTTCTGGTAATTCTTTGAATGTTTATTGGTCCTACCTATGTCGTTTCTGCTATCAACTTTCTGTTCCTATTCTATGCAGCTGAGGACGAATGCAGCGCCACAAACCGCTAGCGGCTGGGAATAGTGACGTTTCGATACTTCCATTTATCGGGTAAATGGTATCGAAACGATATCGACAGCTTGGTACTGATAACGATATAACATCGAAAGAAAGTATTCGATACCGAGGGTATCATTCGATACTTCAATAACGAATTTAAAAAAGTTGTTTTCAGTTTTGTTTTGTTCTCCCTCTTTTTGATCCTAATTCAGAATCGTAAATCATCGTCAATTTGATTGTGAACGCCTCCAGTATATTGGAAGATGATGATAATGACTTGTATTATGCTTTATATTTATTAGAGAGTAGGTATCATCATTTATGTAGAGTTTAAATTATTATTGAACACCATGTTTACCTTGATCAAATTTCACAAAAACAAAAAACCACAGAAAGGTGCACAAACATGAGTGTGTACTGTGAGCAACTTATGCAAGGGTTTGAATGTTTGTAATATTGTAATTTATTCACTGGTATTTTGTAGTATTTACATACCTACTTTAATTACCTATTTTACATAAAAAGGTATTATATTCCATCCTTGCTACTTTACATTTACTGGTAGGTAGGCGATAGTGCAGGCCTGCCATCCTTGGTAAGTTTCTACTCTTTATTAACTTATGTACATAAATATCGTTTCGATACTGCATAGTATTTATCGATATCAGTATAATATCGATCACAAAGTATCGGACACAAATATCGGAAGTATCGATATCAGTAAATATCGCAAGTATCGAAACGTCACTAGCTGGGAATCAAACGAGGGATTTGACTCGGGGAGTAGTCGTTTGTAACGATTTCAAGTAATAAAGAGCAATTGCGTTTTAGAAGACCTTACCTTACGTTCTGTGGTGAGTCAAAAATGTCCCGCAGTGGAGGACAAAGGAAATTGAAGGAGTTTGATGAAATAATATTATAAGTAGGTTATCCTTAATTTATAGGTAAAATTAATGACTGTAGGTTTACTGTAAACATATTTACCGAAATGATATTTTTCCCATGTTTGCCCTTTTCCTCATATTTTATAACCTACCTGTTACCTAATATTAATTTTAAAAAAGGTCACTGCTGCCAAAAAGCAAAACATTTTTCGTAAAATTATATCAATTTTTCGTGATTTCAGCGATTTTTACCTATTTTTCACCCTTATAAAGTTAAATTTGACCCAATCTTTTTTGAGAAAAATATTTTTACCATCGAAATATTCCCTCCGTCAGGCAAATAGCCCCACACAACATCCAGTGAATTAATACTGATTTTATCCCTTAATACCAATTTTTGACCCCAAAAATCTAAATTTGACCACTACTCTGTATGAAAAACAGTTGAAATGGTATTTTTCTGTCTTTACTCACCCTTCCATACTATGTTCAGTGATTTTATATCAATTTTAGCCGTTATTTGGCCACTAAAATTTTACCGTCTAAACTCAAATTTTACCGGCTACAAACTCAAATTTGACCCCCTTAGAATTTTTGGAAATGGCTCAGCTTCGAAATGATCCTTTTGTTTGGCAATACGAACGTTTTGGTGAATTTTGGAATTTTTATGATGTACCCAAGGACAGATATCGTCTGGCGTGACATACACAAATAAATATAATACATATGCAAACTTGGAAACGGGAAAACACTCCTGGTGATATATAAAATTTGGAAACAGAGGGTAGAAAGTTAAAGATCAACAGACAAAAAAACTTACAATTTCAGAGGGAATATTTCGCCTGCCGGTCTCTTAGGCCCAATGGAGAAACCTGTTTCTCCATTCTGTTACTTTCTACCCTCTGTTACCAAATTTTATAAATATAATACATTCTATATCTATATATAGAATGTATTACAAATTTTTGTTAAAATCAAGGGAAGAATTCAGGATGCTCAAAAACGGATTTGTTGCCTATTAAAAAATTTCCAAAATTTATGTTTGAAAATTGTGGACCCATTGCAACAGCTTCATTTTCTTTGATAATTCGCTATAAATAATCCCTGGGAGGAAAGCCGGTGTTGAAAATTGCACTTGATGACCCCCACCCGATTACCTCCATCCCAGTAGAAAATTGATGTGCCCACCTCATACGGCCTGGTTCCCCGCGATAAGCCCTACCGAAACCATTCATCCTTTATTGCAGTTTGGCTTTTCACGCTCCCTGGGCCGATGGCTCAGGAAATTTGATCCCCCCCCCCCCCCCCCATATACAACCTAGTGATACTTCACTTGGGTTATTTGTGGGGGCAGCCTCTCTTTCGCCCCTGGTTATACTTCTTCCCTGACACGGAAAATTACCTTCGGAGGTTTTTTTATCCCCTCGATTTTCTTTTTCGCAATTTGAGTCATCTTTCCCGACTTTTTCAATTGTGATTTGCTTGGTTGGTAAATCATATCACATTCTAATCAAGGTATGAAAAAAAACCTGCGAAGTCCTTGTCACACGGGTTTATTATTCACGACTGAATACGGCACGATTGGGACCTCAGTGAAGGGACCCACAAAGCCAATTTGACGGTTTTAAACTCGAATATTCGGCTGCTATTCCTGACAAATTATTTTCGATCTGTGAAGTTGTCATTGAACACATTTATTCACCTGTTAACACCACCTCCTGTGTTAATACACAAAAGATCTGCTAATTACAGCCATTTTCAAAGGTTTTTGACCCATAAATATTGAATTTTGAGGGTTAAAACTTCGTTAAAACCTCAATCCTTCACTCTGCGACCAAAATCAACTTCATATTTGGTCTCCTCACCCTAAAAAACATGGAAAACGATACATCACAAGCCCAAGTTCACTGACACCTCAAAACTACCTCATTTTGCACAGATTTTTTCACTCATAACACCCCTGGGTGTTTTCCGATCGGGCTGCAAAGTTTCGGGACACAACTAGGGCCCAAATGGCGCATGTGGGCGAAAGAACGATTTTTTGTAGAAAGATATCGATATCGGTAGACACCGATGACACGGTGGACGAACATTTTTGGAATATGCACGCATGTAAACGTACAACAACAAAATTTGAAGGGGTGTTGTAAAAAAATAAGTTTGAACCGAATACATAGGTGTATATTATTCAGAGATTAATAAACCATAAAAACCCAAATCTAACCAATCGCGGAACGATAATGATCTCCTCTTCGCCAACCAGAATTTTAGCACATGCCATGTCACCCATAACCATCTCTCGACGATCTTGTCCGTATCCTTGTACAGGCACCTCTATCCATCCCTAACCATCTCTCGACGATCTTGTCTATAACCTTGTACAGGCACCTCTAACCATCCCTCACCATCTCTCGACGATCTTGTCTATATCCTTGTACAGCCACCTCTAACCATCCCTAACCATCTCTCGACGATCTTGTCTATAACCTTGTATAGGCACCTCTAACCATCCCTAACCATCTCTCGACGATCTTGTCCGTATCCTTGTACAGGCACCTCTAACCATCCCTAACCATCTCTCGACGATCCTGTCTATAACCTTGTACAGCCACCTCTAACCATCCCTAACCATCTCTCGACGATCTTGTCCGTATCCTTGTACAGGCACCTCTAACCATCCCTAACCATCTCTCGACGATCTTGTCTATAACCTTGTACAGGCACCTCTAACCATCCCTCACCATCTCTCGACGATCTTGTCTATATCCTAGTACAGCCACCTCTAACCATCCCTAACCATCTCTCGACGATCTTGTCTATATCCTTGTACAGCCACCTCTAACCATCCCTAACCATCTCTCGACGATCTTGTCTATAACCTTGTACAGGCACCTCTAACCATCCCTAACCATCTCTCGACGATCTTGTCTATATCCTTGTACAGCCACCTCTAACCATCCCTAACCATCTCTCGACGATCTTGTCTATAACCTTGTACAGCCACCTCTAACCATCCCTAACCATCTCTCGACGATCTTGTCCGTATCCTTGTACAGGCACCTCTAACCATCCCTAACCATCTCTCGACGATCTTGTCTATAACCTTGTACAGCCACCTCTAACCATCCCTAACCATCTCTCGACGATCTTGTCCGTATCCTTGTACAGCCACCTCTAACCATCCCTCACCATCTCTCGACGATCTTGTCCGTATCCTTGTACAGGCACCTCTATCCATCCCTAACCATCTCTCGACGATCTTGTCTATAACCTTGTACAGGCACCTCTAACCATCCCTCACCATCTCCCGACGATCTTGTCTATATCCTTGTACAGCCACCTCTAACCATCCCTAACCATCTCTCGACGATCTTGTCTATAACCTTGTACAGGCACCTCTAACCATCCCTAACCATCTCTCGACGATCTTGTCTATAACCTTGTACAGGCACCTCTATCCATCCCTAACCATCTCTCGACGATCTTGTCTATAACCTTGTACAGGCACCTCTAACCATCCCTAACCATCTCTCGACGATCTTGTCTATAACCTTGTACAGGCACCTCTATCCATCCCTAACCATCTCTCGACGATCTTGTCTATAACCTTGTACAGGCACCTCTAACCAACCCTCACCATCTCTCGACGATCTTGTCTATAACCTTGTACAGCCACCTCTAACCATCCCTAACCATCTCTCGACGATCTTGTCTATATCCAGGCTAGCTCCAGTACTCGATTTAGGGTATTCCTGGGGGGAGTGCAAGGGTAGGTACTGGCCACAGAAAACAGCGATCTACGCAGAAGGGGCATCTATACAGTTAAATAATAAACCGTTGTGTAATAATTTGCAACACTTTTTTATTTCCTAACTATCCCAAGTTAATTCTTCGTTCGTCTCAATCGGATTTATTACTGGTACAGCATGTTCCGCGTTGAACTTCGTCAGAACCCTTGTGGCATAGGCCTTGTTGGGGTGTAAAAATTGAGACATTTCCTTTTCTCAAAATGTCAACTCGAAGGTAGTAAACAGACTCCGTGGCTGTAATTTCGAATTTCACTTGTATTCAAGAAAATAATCTACGAGTCTGGGATTTGTAGCCACAGGTAAACCGTCGTCCACATAAATGTCCAATATAATATTCCCTTTGTTCACGCCTCAGCGTATTATAATTTGATTTCTGTTTTATACCTACGATTTTGTATGACTATCGTTGTGTTTGCGGAGATAATGATGTCGACTGTTCGGGATGAAGTTCGCAGTGATTAGTGCGCCTTTTCAAAACATAATATCGTGAGGGGGGAAGACTCTTCTAAGGAAGGCGATCCGCTTGGAATCTTTTTCTATCTTTTTTTTATTTATCTTGGATTCTTTTTTTCTGGTTTACTAATTACACATGGAACTTGAAACGTTTTGTACGAAGAAGAAAATTCTAAAATTTCCTTATGAAAACGTTGATATTATTTTTTTGATTTTATTATTATCAGAAAAAAATGATAGAGTTGAATAAATTTTGATTTTAGTAAGTAGGTATATCAGGGGAAAAAAGGTATTTTGTTTAGGAACACCTCGTTCCCGCTTCCCACGAGCAGTGATTATTCTATTTTTGAATCAACTGCCTACTTTTTCTGAATGCATTACCTAATTTTTCACGTTGGTAGTAGAAAAGTACATACTGCTCATGTTCACAACATACCCATGATTTTTCCCTTTAATTTTTCCAAAGACAAGGAAACAGTATTTTTATCAACTTCCTACGTATTCATAAAAATGCATGATGTCCGCACAATATTTAGTTATTACAGGAGCCGCTTCAATTTGATGTACTTACCTACCTTCTTTTTCTATGGTTGTAAATCAATAAAACGTGTACCTATTTGTGTTTTTCCATAATTATTGTAATTTATTTAACTTGACGCAATCTTGAAGGGCCTCGACGAGGGGGTCATATACTTCTGGCACGAAAGAGGATATAGCTTGCTTGGATCTTTTCATGGTGTACACTGTACATCAACGAATGGTACGAATCGCCAGACGCAATATAACGCAGTGTTACTGCAAGGCGTTCACTTGCAGGAATGGCTTCTCTGAAGGAGGTAGTTTTTTTTTCTCGCGATTAGCGGCCCAATAATGCTCAACAAACTTTCAAAGTAAGAACATTTCATCATGGAAAAGTTCGCGAAGCCTACGTCGTTCCTGTAGTCGTAGTTGAGAGCATCTACCTCATCAAGTAGCAAATCTTTCATAAATGTGCTGGCGCTGTATTTTTTTCCTACCATGCCGAATACTGGGGCGAACCCAAAATCTTCGAGGGCGGACGTGGCGAATTTAACCAGCAACAACTCCAAGCACGATTGCAGCAGCAAGATGCTAAAATTGTCTCTTCCTCGTCACTCATTATTCACAGATCAACAATGAAATTCAATAAAGAAATTAAATTCGCTACAGTGAAATTCTACGGACCCAGGAAAACAGAACTCGAAGGAGACTGGAGGCGGACTGAGGGCGATCCACACTACTCTTGTATGTGGACGGCAAGCTGACCCGACCGTTCCTGTTCACCATTTCGGAACCAACGAGGGCCCACCCTCATTCCGCATAGTGTGGACGCGCCTTAACGTCCTACGACGGCAGTCCTGTCTCGCCTTCCAGCCGCTCTTCATCCGTTTCAAATTTCTGCGTCCCCGCCAAATTTGCGGATCGCCATTTTCTCCACCTTTCCGGTCATCAGTATCCTGGACCCTATCAGACTTTCTTGTGGATTTCGACCTGTATCTGTCAAACCCGCTCCCAGTCTCGTCTTCTTATACCACGATCGTTGGAAATCAAGAATTTTGATTTTTCCTCACAGGTTCGAATCGGGTACCTTTCCAATATGCTACCTACCGCCAGGCCATGACCTACCCGGCGAATCCCGATGCCTACCCTGGTACCTACAGAACTTGTTGATGCCTATCTTCTCAGCCATGAGCTGCGAGCTATGTTTGAGAACTTTAAGCGTTATTACTTCAAACGAACGAAAGTTAACCTGGTATCTCTGCAGAGACGTGTGTGTGGAAATTTACGAAGGACGAGAAAAAATGGGCGGGCCGAGGCTATAGGTGCAAATCGACGAGTCCCTTTTTCAGGGGAAAAGAAAGTACAATAGAGCCAGGATGTTATAAAGCGATCGTAGGGCCCATACCTACACAGGTTGACGATGAAGAGAATGATAATGATGAACATGATTACGGTGTTTGGCATGTGCTGCCGACGAAATGACGGGATATTGGAAAGACGTCTTTTTATTGTTGAAAAGCGTGATCGAGCCACCCTACTGGGCGCATGTACGAGCGTTCCCAAGGTGAAAGTAGTATATATGTACGAGCGTGCCCGTCCCCGTAAACCATCATGTATGAGCGTTCCCATCTCAAGAGCCCACCGTTCCTGCTCTACTTGTCTTCTTTTCTGGTATTTTCGAAGGCATTAAACAGTCTTGTTACATACCTAACATTACATTCCACTAATCTATTCAGAAGTCCCAAACAACCTGCTCATTCACGGGATAGTTTCTGGGATTGTTTATCCTTTTTGAGATGCGAGCGCTAGCGAGCATCCAGATCGCTTGACAATGCATTCCACTAATCTATTCAGAAGCCCCAAACAACCTGCTCATTCACGGGATAGTTTCTGAGATTGTTCATCTTTTTTGAGATGCGAGCGCTAGCGAGCATCCAGATCGCTTGACAATGCGAGCGGCAGCGAGCAGTATTACTCACAGACAAAACCAAAACCGAGCGGCGGCATAAAAAAAAAAAATGAAAATATTCGGGTGAGTCCCAATAAAATTTTGTTTAAAACTAGAGTGAAAAGCCTACATTGGGTCCGAGCTCGGGGGCTCCAGGAGACGGGAACGCTCGTACATGCGCCCAACACAAAACGATTCCTTTCACGGCACACGGGAACGGTCGTGTAGTGCGCCACCCTACTGCCCATCGTAAAAAGAGAAATTCGACAAGGCAGCACAATCATGACGGACATGTGGCGAGCATATATCACCCTCAGCAGCCACGGCTTTATACACAAAACAGTCAACCACTCGGAATATTTCATCGGCCCTGTGTTGGGAGCCCAGACACAGACTATTGAGTGTTTATGGAGAGTCATCAAAAACAGATACGGCATAAAAATCTGCGGTGCAACTGGACTTCTGGAACGTAAGCTCATAGAAGAATGTTGGCGCTCTATCCATCCGACAGAACACTTATTCGATGCTTTCTTCGAAGATATGAAGAATACTTCACTATTGCAGTAAACTGCGGCAAAGCAACTGACGAGCTTCAATTTGGAGTGAAGTTTCACAAGGTAAGCTCTATTATTTATTGTTTTTTCATAATTTTCGGATTTGTAGCATACTGGACAACTGGCTCGTCGGTAGGTAGCATATTGGACAGGTACCTCGAATATCGAAGGAAGCATCTCATTTCTTCTTCACTCGTCCTCATCCCATCGACGACTCGATTTTGGTCACCGGCACTTCCTCATATTTTCAGCCCGAACCCCTCTGTAGTGCGATTCTGCAACTCGCTACCTTGTTGTCGGTATGGAGTTCTGGTCGCTATCCCTCTCGTGTAACGACACCCGGATAGCGAAATTGGTATTCAGGAACTTATGATACCGAACTTGAATAACAAATTGTCGTTGCAGAATGAGATACCGACTTTGTTAGCTTGTCTCACGAAATCTGAGTCTAGGGCGAGCAATCGACTGGAACTCATTCCGTTTCCATGGTGATAAGCAGTGATGAAATGAATTGAAGAGTGTGTGTGTGTGTGCGCCGGAGTCACTAGAGAGTTCCTAAAGACTAAAGTGGGGAAGATGTGTTCGGATTTATCTCAACTGCGCATGCGCGTCGCCCAAGTTCAAACTTATTTCCTTAAGTTCGACTTATTCGGCCTTAAGCAGGGTTCACATCCATCCGGAGCCGTCTGGAAATACGGATAGGGGAAGCTAGTGAAAAGCAGTGGAAGGGATGGAGGGGAATCGCGTAAGTTGGGAAGGCGTTCATAACCATCCGGAATTTTGGCTGACAACTCGTTTCCCGCGCTTCCTCCCACAGCTGTTTCGGTTGCCGACGCCATTCTGTATGCGCAGTAGTGAACTGCGCAGATGCGGAGCGGAAAATATCTGAAAAATCAGATGCGTACAGTTCGCTTCAAAAGTGCTTCTCCGGAAAGAATATTCCCCCCTTCCCAGCTGATGTCCAACCAATCAGCTGCTCGTACGCACTTTCCGGATGGATGTGAACCCTGCTTTATACATAAGGCGCGTTATCGCCCAGGGCACAAACTTTAGGAATCGTCTTTAACCTTACTCAGGGGTAACAGTGCACAGCTTTTTTGCCGCGTTTTGTCTTTTAGCGAATTTTCAAAGAAAATGAAGCTATTGCAATGGCTTCGAAATTTAAATAATATAAATTTTTGGAAATTTTCTTCATAGAAATCCGTTTCAGACCATTCTAAAACGATTCCTGAAATTTAACACTTTTTTATATGTATATATATATATATATATATATTTATATATATATTTATTTATATATGTGTCACTCCAGACGATAACTCTCGATAGAATTGAGATAAACAGCTCAAATTTGCACAAAAAATCTATCTTGGCAATCGAAAGGCTAAGTTCGAAGATGGGCGAAATTGGCCTACTCTAAGGAGGGTTTTGGCGCATTTAAAGTGCGCAAAAATTACCCAAAAATCCCCAAAATGTTATTTTCCAACAAGTGACCCATCATTTTAAAGGTTTTTGCACGCTGAACACGATGGTGGAATCGGATTTTAGATATCTTGATCCGTTCTCAAATTAGAGCATTTAAAGTGCGCAATAATTACCCAAAAATCCCCAAAATGTTATTTTCTAACAAGTGACCCCTCATTTTAAAGGTTTTTGCACGCTGAACACGATGGTGGAATCGGATTTTAGATATCTTGATCCGTTCTCAAATTAGAGCATTTAAAGTGCGCAAAAATTACCCAAAAATCCCCAAAATGTTATTTTCCAACAAGTGACCCCTCATTTTAAAGGTTTTTGCACGCTGAACACGATGGTGGAATCGGATTTTAGATATCTTGATCCGTTCTCAAATTAGAGCATTTAAAGTGCGCAAAAATTACCCAAAAATCCCCAAAATGTTATTTTCTAACAAGTGACCCCTCATTTTAAAGGTTTTTGCACGCTGAACACGATAGTGAAATCGGATTTTAGATATCTAAATCCGTTCTTAAATTAGAGCATTTAAAGTGCGCAAAAATTACCCAAAACTAGGATAATCTTTAAACTCTTACCCCCCCCCCCCACCCCCTTAGAGTGGTCAGATTGAAATATGTGAGAAGTATTAATTGAAGACGAGAGTTCGAAGCAAAAAAGGGGGAGGCAAACGATTAGTACAACTCCTTGAATTTACCCACAGCGATCAAATAAATAAGCACTTAGTACAATTACGTAATAAACAAACGGTAGAATCAGGATGGACAAAACGTACAAATTAAAATAAATACGAAGAGAATATACATAGAAAACCAAATTTTAGACCGAAGTTTTCCTTTATTCAAAACCATAGCCATTAATTCGAATATTTCTTTGAAAATTCGCTCATTAAGTCATGCTGCATGACTGGTTTTTTTTTTAACGCGTCATGTGTCGTCGGTCCTCGCCATCGCCAGCGTCTTTCAAAGTTACTCCAAGCGTCTTTCAAAGAATTTGCTAGATTGTTGCGATATCAACTTAGGATAAAAAAGCAAGTATACCTACCTATGCTATGGAATGGAATGGATTTCGCGTTGTGACGTTACTTTTTAATTCACTCCTACCCCCACCACTTCTGTCAAACCGGACTTATTGGTTAGCATCCAAAGGCTGCTCGCCTTAGATGTGGCCAAAAGATATGGCCGTTCCCTAATGAACTTATCTCTTAGGAACTCTCTAATGTGTGTTTTGAATCCCCCGAATTCACTCGATGGCCGAAATAAATGCTCATACCTTGGAAGTCAAAAATTGCAGTTTGGGATCACTTGACACTTGGGATAGGTTTTGATTTCAATTTGTTGTATCGTCTTGAAGTATTAATAGAGTTTTTACCGTTTTTAGCTTAAATGTAAATTGTATTATACCAGATTCATTTGTATAAATTCATGTATGATTTTGTTGAAATGTATGTTTTATAATTGGTACCTACTCGGAAATTTTGATATACAAGTGAATGAATAACTACCTACGTTTACGTTATTTTCAAAATCCAATATTTTCTAATTAATTAACAACCTATTAAGGTCACTTGCATTTATTAAAGAAAACGTAGGGGATCGGTATCTACAGCAAAATTAGATAGGCATGTACCTGGATTTCAGGGGATAATCCATTCAATCTGGAGCATTGGAGCAATGGTCGAATTTCGGGTCATGGCCAAGTGTCGACTTATCCTAAAGGTTTTTCTGAACATGCAGGAATCAAAGGAATAAGGATTTGGCCCATCTCGTAGCACTCTTCTTTCAAACCGAGGACCTCTGTTCCCTTTCTTGGAGAATTTTAATTACCAAGCAAGGAATTCGAGCGTCATAATGCCTGACATTATTATCCACAATTCATAAGCGCACGGAAAAATACGGTAGGTAGACAGGTAACAAAACTACATATATGGTGAAATGCGATTCTAACAAGTAGATAACTACCCAAAGTGAAATAGACTATATCACTTATAGAAGTCTTCTATATCACTACCTAACTTTCTAACAAGTAATTTTAACGTTTAAGTTATTTATTACGATGTTTTTATGACATCACTACCATAAATTATTAAGTCACTAATTTACCTACCTATTTACCTACGGTAAGTACCTACATTGGGCTTATTACGTCAAATAAAATTGAAACAGTCATGCAGCATGACTTAATGAGCGAATTTTCAAAGAAATATTCGAATTAATGGCTATGGTTTTGAATAAAGGAAAACTTCGGTCTAAAATTTGGTTTTCTATGTATATTCTCTTCGTATTTATTTTAATTTGTACGTTTTGTCCATCCTGATTCTACCGTTTGTTTATTACGTAATTGTACTAAGTGCTTATTTATTTGATCGCTGTGGGTTCATATTAGGTAGGATAGGGTAGTTAGGACTTTTGACTTACCTACTCAAGAGAGTGCAGTAGGTAAAGGAGTTGTTATAGAAAATCATGAGTGCTTCAAGTGCAGGTTGTTTTTCATGCAGGCTCAATCTTGAAATAAACTATGAAGGAAGGATGTGGTTTATGGAAGGATCACTTGGAAGAACATGTGGGTTCTCTTGATTGATCTACAAATTTGAACTGCAATGTGAACAATTCAAACACAAAAAAGTATGATGTAATAGAGTTTTTTCGGGCTAGTGAAAGCGTTTGCATAGAACGGGATCAGGCGATCGAGTGAATGAAAGAGAAAAGGAAGCTTGGATGCCGCCGCCATGCAGAAACACAAAGAAGGAATGCCTTTTTAAATTCCCGTCAGCTCAAGAAAACTAGTAGGTAGGCAACGGAAAATATTGTATTAAGTAGGTTCCTTATAATACATAAATTTAGTTAATTTATTGTTAAAAAAAATCACATGATCGGTAGGTAATTACCAATATTGTGATTTTTTCAAAAGAAGGTCAGTACCTATTGGTAGCTTTGGAACATAATTATTAGGTATATTCCTACTAGATGCCCCTGTTACTAATATTTTTTTATTACCTTGATTTCTAATTTATCCATGTGGTTATAATTTGTTATTAACTGCTACGAACTCTTTACACAATCATTTTGTACGTAGGTATTAATTTCATATAATTACCTACGTAATAATTATAAACTGTTATGAGTAGATTCCTTGTTCCTTCTGAATGGCCTTTCCTCTTGACTACGATTTCAGGCCTGGTATCTAAAACCAGTTCAAGATTTGCTCTACTAGGTAGGTAGATCCTTCCATCTTCATTGATATTATTTTTATCATGTTAAGTACCTACCTACCTTTGAATATCAAATATTCGTATGATACTGATAATAAATTGATAAGATACCTACCTAACCTTCTTCCTCCTACTGTTAGTACCTAAATTTAATAATTTGAAATAGATTTTTTCTTTCGTCTTCCTTCTAGTAATACGTGGGCCGGTACTTGTCTATCTATGAAGGTATCATAACAATTATATGTCAAATGGGAAATTCAAGGAGTTGTACTAATCGTTTGCCTCCCCCTTTTTTGCTTCGAACTCTCGTCTTCAATTAATACTTCTCACATTTTTCAATCTGACCACTCTAAGGGGGTGGGGGGGGGGGTAAGAGTTTAAAGATTATCCTAGTTTTGGGTAATTTTTGCGCACTTTAAATGCTCTAATTTGAGAACGGATCAAGATATCTAAAATCCGATTCCACCATCGTGTTCAGCGTGCAAAAACCTTTAAAATGAGGGGTCACTTGTTGGAAAATAACATTTTGGGGATTTTTGGGTAATTTTTGCGCACTTTAAATGCTCTAATTTGAGAACGGATCAAGATATCTAAAATCCGATTCCACCATCGTGTTCAGCGTGCAAAAACCTTTAAAATGAGGGGTCACTTGTTGGAAAATAACATTTTGGGGATTTTTGGGTAATTTTTGCGCACTTTAAATGCGCCAAAACCCTCCTTAGAGTAGGCCAATTTCGCCCATCTTCGAACTTAGCCTTTCGATTGCCAAGATAGATTTTTTGTGCAAATTTGAGCTGTTTATCTCAATTCTATCGAGAGTTATCGTCTGGAGTGACACATATATATATAAATATATATATACATATAAAAAAGTGTTAAATTTCAGGAATCGTTTTAGAATGGTCTGAAACGGATTTCTATGAAGAAAATTTCCAAAAATTTATATTATTTAAATTTCGAAGCCATTGCAATAGCTTCATTTTCTTTGAAAATTCGCTAAAAACATGCCAAAAGAAAAGCAGGTATACTTACCGTTACGTTAAACACTTACCATAAAACTTTCTACCGCCGAAAAGCAACGTCAAGCCAAGTTTTTTGGGTGTAACAAGCTTTCGGTACGGATAACGGGGGGGGTCTAGAGCCGTCGGAATGCAAACGACCCTGCAACGACAATTTATCGACGATTAAGCGATAGCTGACGCTATTGAGCACTTACAGAATACCAATCGTCGGTATTTAGTGGCATCGATATTTTTTGTTATGCTAACGATATCTTATCGTCGTTACGATGCCATACCGAGTTGCAGAATCGCACTGCTGCAGTGCGATTCTGCAACTCGGTATGGCATCGTAACGACGATGAAATATCGTTAGCATAACAAAAAATATCGATGCCACTAAATACCGACGATTGGTATTCTGTAAGGGCTGAATAGCGTCAGCTATCGCTTAATCGTCGATAAATTGTCGTTGCGGGGTCGTTTGCATTTCGACGGCTCTGCAGTGCGATTCTGCAACTCGGTATGGCATCGTAACGACGATGAAATATCGTTAGCATAACAAAAAATATCGATGCCACTAAATACCGACGATTGGTATTCTGTAAGTGCTCAATAGCGTCAGCTATCGCTTAATCATCGATAAATTGTCGTTGCGGGGTCGTTTGCATTTCGACGGCTCTAGACCCCCCCGTTATCCGTACCGAAAGCTTGTTACACCCAAAAAACTTAGCTTGACGTTGCTTTTCGGCGGTAGAAAGTTTTCTGGTAAGTGTTTAACGTAACGGTAAGTATACCTACTTTTCTTTTGGCGTGTTTTTTCAATTTTATTTGACGTAATAAGCCCAATGTAGGTACTTATCTAGGTAAATAGGTAGGTAAATTAGTGACATAATAATTTATGGCAGTGATGTCATAAAAACATCGTAGGTAATAAATAACTTGAACGTTAAAATTACTTGATAGGTAGGTAGTTAGAAAGTTAGTGATATAGAAGACTTCTACAGGGTGTCTAGGGTTTCGATGGGACAAACTCAGGGAATCGATTCTGCAGCTAATTTGCAACAAAAAGTCCCTCCTAGAGTTTTTTCTTTAGAGGCTTCATTTTGGAGTTATTTACGATTTAAGATTTTTTTCGTGTTTTCGACCCTAACTCAGTTAAACGGCCATAACTCCCTTAAATAACTATGTAAAGTAAAAGTTGAGGATACCGTTGGAAAGAGCATTAAATTTCCTATCTCCTAATTATAAAATCAAATTGTTTTAATTAGTCCTCATTGGTGAAAAAAATGGCCAAAGTCCAAAGTGTGAGCATTTTTTAAGAATCACCGTTTTTCTTTCTTTTTTTGCGCTATTAGTACGAAAGTGTTTCGGCGGGCACTCCTCGGGAAAAACTTGCCCAAAACCTCAGCTTTCGAATGGTATAAGAAAAAAAATTTCACAGTGAAATTTGACGGAGAAAATGACGTTTGAGTCCTGAAAAACGTGGGTTTTTAGGTGATAATCAACGTTTTTCACCAAAAGCCGACGTGCATCATGAAAACGAGTTCGATATCGCTATTTATGCATTTTTTGACGCTGAATCGAATGGTGACACTCTTAAACCAGTTACCACCGTCCCATCATATCTCAGAAAACAGGAGTGGACTTATGTTCAATCGAGGAGATTCCAAACTCATGGTAAGTGACCTTTTATTTTGATTACTGTTCTTGGACTTTCAAGTACCTACCTAAGCTTTTTCAATAGGTCGCATTCACTATGAATCTTGTCTGGTCATTTCGATAAATCCAGATAACGAAGACGCCCGAATGCACTTAATCGGCATTGTGTCAAGTGTCTCAACATCATGCAGGTGTATTCAAACCGGGAGTTAGCCGATATAATTTTTATTTATGGCTTTGCGAATGGCAACGCTAGACTTGTCGCCCGCGAGTATGCTATACGGTTCCCCGACCGAAGACATCCCAATCATAAAACGTTTGTCGTCGTCCACATCGTCCAAAATGCGGATTTCAATTTGGCTGGGTCTTGGATTTCTCTCTCGAACGGCGTACGAAGTGGAACCTGTTTCTATCAGCCTCTGGAATACGAGAGGAAACGTTTTATGATTGGGATGTCTTCGGTCGGGGAACCGTATAGCATACTCGCGGGCGACAAGTCTAGCGTTGCCATTCGCAAAGCCATAAATAAAAATTATATCGGCTAACTCCCGGTTTGAATACACCTGCATGATGTTGAGATACTTGACACAATGCCGATCAAGTGCATTCGGGCGTCTTCGTTATCTGGATTTATCGAAATGACCAGACAAGATTCATAGTGAATGCGACCTATTGAAAAAGCTTAGGTAGGTACTTGAAAGTCCAAGAACAGTAATCAAAATAAAAGGTCACTTACCATGAGTTTGGAATCTCCTCGATTGAACATAAGTCCACTCCTGTTTTCTGAGATATGATGGGACGGTGGTAACTGGTTTAAGAGTGTCACCATTCGATTCAGCGTCAAAAAATGCATAAATAGCGATATCGAACTCGTTTTCATGATGCACGTCGGCTTTTGGTGAAAAACGTTGATTATCACCTAAAAACCCACGTTTTTCAGGACTCAAACGTCATTTTCTCCGTCAAATTTCACTGTGAAATTTATTTCTTATACCATTCGAAAGCTGAGGTTTTGGGCAAGTTTTTCCCGAGGAGTGCCCGCCGAAACACTTTCGTACTAATAGCGCAAAAAAAGAAAGAAAAACGGTGATTCTTAAAAAATGCTCACACTTTGGACTTTGGCCATTTTTTTCACCAATGAAGACTAATTAAAACAATTTGATTTTATAATTAAGAGATAGGAAATTTAATGCTCTTTCCAACGGTATCCTCAACTTTTACTTTACATAGTTATTTAAGGGAGTTATGGCCGTTTAACTGAGTTAGGGTCGAAAACACGAAAAAAATCTTAAATCGTAAATAACTCCAAAATGAAGCCTCTAAAGAAAAAACTCTAAGAGGGACTTTTTGTTGCAAATTAGCTGCAGAATCGATTCCTTGAGTTTGTCCCATCGAAACCCTAGACACCCTGTATAAGTGATATAGTCTATTTCACTTTGGGTAGTTATCTACTTTTTAGAATCGCATTTCACCATATATGTAGTTGTTACCTACCTACCTACCGTATTTTTTCGTGCGCTTATGAATTGTGGATAATAATGTCAGGCATTATGACGCTCGAATTCCTTGCTTGGTAATTAAAATTCTGCAAGAAAGGGAACAGAGGTCCTCGGATTGAAAGAAGAGTTCTACGAGATGGGCCAAATACTTATTCCTTTGATTCCTGCATGTTCAGAAAAACCTTTAGGATAAGTCGACACTTGGCCATGAACCGAAATTCGACCATTGCTCCAATGCTCCAGATTGAATGGATTATCCCCTGAAATCCAGGTACGTGCCTATCTAATTTTGCTGTAGATACCGATCCCCTACGTTTTCTTTAATAAATGCAAGTGACCTTAATAGGTTGTTAATTAATTAGAAAATATTGGATTTTGACAATAACGTAAAAGTAGGTAGTTATTCATTCACTTGCATATTCATCAGAATTTCCGAGTAGGTACCAATTATAAAACATACATTTCAACAAAATCATACATGAATTTATACAAATGAATTTGGCATACCTAATACATATTACATTTAAGCAAAAAACTTTATTAATACCTCAAGACGATACAACAAATTGAAATCAAAACCTATCCCAAGTGTCAAGTGATCCCAAACTGCAATTTTTGACTTCCAAGGTATGAGCATTTATTTCGGCCATCGAGTGAATTCGGGGGATTCAAAACACATCATTGACTCCGACGCACACACACACACACACACTCTTCAATTCATTTCATCACTGCTTATCACCATGGAAACGGAATGAGTTCCAGTCGATTGCTCGCCCTAGACTCAGATTTCGTGAGACAAGCTAACAAAGTCGGTATCTCATTCTGCAACGACGGTTTGTTATTGAAGTTCGGTATCATAAGTTCCTGAATACCAATTTCGCTATCCGGGTGTCGTTACACGAGAGGGATAGCGACCCCAACTCCATACCGACAATAAGGTAGCGAGTTGCAGAATCGCACTACTGGACCCCCCCCGTTATCCGTACCGAAAGCTTGTTATACCCAAACAACTTGGTCTGCGTTGCTTTTCGGCGGTAGAAAGCTTTACGGTAAGTGTACCTACTTTTCTTTTGGCATGTTTTTTCAATTTTATTTGATGTAATAAGCCCAATGTAGGTACTTACCGTAGGTAACTAGGTAGGTAAACTAGTGACTTAATAATTTATGGCAGTGATGTAATAAAAACATCGTAATAAATCACTTAAACGTTAAAATTACTTGATAGGTAGGTAGTTAGGAAGTTATTAATATAGAAGACTTCTATAAGTGATATAGTCTATTTCACTTTGGGTAGTTATCTACTTTTTAGAAACGCATTTCACCACATATGTAGTTGAAATTCTGCAAGAAAGGGGACAGAGGTATCGCCCTCAGTTTGAAAGAAGAGTGCTACGAGACGGGCAAAATCCTTATTCCCTTGATCCCTGCATGTTCAGAAAAACCTTTAGGATAAGTCGACACTTGGCCATGAACCGAAATTCGACCATTGCTCCAATGCACCAGATTGAATGGATTATCCCCTGAAATCCAGATACGTGCCTACCTAATTTTGCTGTAGATACCGATCCCCTACATTTTCTTTAATAAATGCAAGTGACCTTAATAGGTTGTTAATAAATTAATACAGGATTTTGAAAATAACGTAAACGTAGGTAGGTATTCATTCACTTGCATACATATTTATCAGAATTTCCGAGTAAGTACCAATTATAAAACAAATTTCAACAAAATCATGCATGAATTTATACAAATAAATTTGGCATAATACATTATTACATTTAAGCTAAAAACGGTAAAAACAGTATTAATACCACAAGACGAAACAACAAATAGAAATCAAAACCTATCCCAAGTGTCAAGTGATCCCAACTGCAATTTTTGACTTCCAAGGTATGCGCATTTATTTCGGCCACCGAGTGAATTCGGGGGATTCAAAACACACACAGCGCGCAGCGCGCACACACACTCTTCAATTCATTTCATCACTGCTTATCACCATGGAAACGGAATGAGTTTCAGTCGATTGCTCGCCCTAGACTCAGATTTCGTGAGACAAGCTAACAAAGTCGGTATCTCATTCTGCAACGACAATTTGTTATTCAAGTTCGGTATCATAAGTTCCTGAATACCAATTTCGCTATCCGGGTGTCGTTACACGAGAGGGATAGCGACACCCACTCCATACCGACAATAAGGTAGCGAGTTGCAGAATCGCGCTACTGGTCAGTTATACTACGCCTACCACCCTGGTACTCCGGTCTGCTGCACCACATATTCAAGATCCGAGGTAAGATTCGCCCATATACTGCCTCAATCGGCAGTCCACGTGGATACGGAGTGCGTCGGCTCAAATTCATCGCGTCTAACTTTCACTCGAACTACACATTACAAATTCAGTCGAAAATCTACAGATTGTTTATGCGAACTTTACTAATTTTGTAGAAGCTATTTTCATTTCTTTGTAAATATTTGTATTCGGAGCTCTGTTAGGTATTATTTCGGTACTTCTTCATTATCTGGTATACACCAAAAAAAAATTCTCAAATTTTGATTAAATTATTTAATAACGTTTCTCAACAACAATTACCATTATCTCAAATACATCGATTGTTCAGTCAGACAAGACGGTGGGTGTACAAGAAGTTTAGTTCCCATTCCGCCGCTCGCATTGTCAAGCGATCTGGATGCTCGCTAGCGCTCGCATCTCAAAAAAGATAAACAATCCCAGAAACTATCCCGTGAATGAGCAGGTTGTTTGGGACTTCTGAATAGATGGTACAAGTATGCAATAGTTGTTTTGTTGTTGAGAAACGTTATTAAATAATTTAATCAAAATTTGAGAATTTTTTTTGGTGTACATACCAGATAATGAAGAAGTACCATTATTTCCTTTTCATACTTAGGACTACCATAACTTGTTTCTCCATCCAATAAAGGTTCAATTAGGAAGATATTGGTGTTCGGCGTTTGTCACACACTTCTTATATTGTTTAAAAAACACCTTTCATAAGTTATTCTCATGAATACACAACAATTCCAAGTCGAGTTCATACCAAAGCGGATTGGGATGTGTGTTGGAGTTGGCATTTACGTCAGTTGTCTTTCGTTTTTCTTTTTCCAGCGCACAGAAATACAATTATACCAATTAGGGCGCCCGTTTTCAAATGTAACATACTCCAACCCACATTTAGAAGAAATGTGTGTGCGCCTGATACGTGTCAGACGCGTACGACGGGCTTCCACATTTACGTATTCTCCACGTGCGGATTACGGGTTCCGCATCTTTTCCGCCTGACAGCATCATCGTCACTCAGCGGGATTAGACTCTGAATCGCCCTAATGAGAAAACACGGGGTTTTGCCTCGTTAAAAGACGGCAGAGCTGATCCGGGGCTTTTCAATTTAACACGGTTTCAGAGGCCTGGGAGAGGGTCGCGGTGATGCGTGAGTTCGTCTGAGGGGAAGCAGCGCGCTGTGCACAATACGTTGGGTAGTTTTACGGTACCCCCCCCCCCCTTCTAAAATATTTAGCAGGGGTGGGTACCTGTCGATAGCCAAAACAGTTGTTTTTAGCGAGTTTTCGAAGAAACTGAGCTATTGCAATGGGTCCAAAATGTTCAAAACATGAATTTTTGGATTTTGCTTCCTCACTACCGAAGGTCCCCAGCCTTGGATTCGTGATTGAGGAAAAAAAATTGATCTCTTCCAAAATGAAAATTTTCACTTCCATTTTGCGTTTCAGACATCGAGGAACATTTTTGGTTCCGTATCTGTCTGTCTGTGGTAATTCCTTGTAACGCCCATAACTACCCGAAATAATGGTCGAAATTGGGCTGAAATTTGGAGGGTAGGTGCGGGTTGGGTCACAGACGGTCCCATACCAAAATCAGTGAAAAATTACCGTAACTTTCGTCTGCGCATGCGCAAACGTAAAATACTTGAATAGCTCGGAACTACCCTAAATATCGTTGAAATGTGTTCAAACTTGGAGTGTCGATTAGGAATAATACTTTGATACTTCCAAATGAATTTCACTGGAAACGTACTGTAACTCTCGCCTGCGCATGCGCGAACATGAGATGTTGACCATTTCCTTTTAACGCTTCTAACTACGCGAAAAACAGTCGTACAGAGTTGAAATTTTGAGGGTAGACGCGGGTTGGATCGCGAATGGTCCCGTTTCAAAATCATGGAAATATTTTCGTCTGCGCATGCGCAAACGCGAAATAGGTACTTGAAACGCCCGTAACTACTTTAAATATCGTTGAAATGAGCTCAGATTTTTTTTATAGGCGAACCCGTTTCAGACCATCCTGAATTCATCCAGATTTTAACCAAAAAACATGTATATATATGTGGGCGCAAGGATTCTCGAGGGGAAGCACTAAAGAGTGCAGCGAACCTGGTGGCGAAAGCTCAAGTGGATAACGCGGAAAATGAAGAAGAAGGTGATAAGACGGAAACCAAGCGTGGAATATTATACATATATTTATATATATTATATTTGTTTGACTCACTCCAGACGATACCTGCCCTTGGGGACATGACAAAAATTCCAAATTTCGCCAGACTGTTCGCATTCCCTAACAAAAAGAATCAGTTCTAAGATGGGCGATTTTCAAAAATTCTAAGGGGGTCAAATTTGAGTTTTTGGGAATCAGAAATCGGTAAAAACGGCTAAAATCGCGAGCAATTAGTATTAGAATCACTGAAAGTGGTATGGAAGGGTGATTAAGGACAGAGAACGACCATTTCAGTTGTTTTTCATACATAACAGGGGTCAAATGTGGATTTTTGGGGTCAAAATTGGCAGTAAGGGCTAAAATGATTATTAATTCACCTTACGTTGTGTGAGATGGTGATTCATGCCGGAGGGATTATTTTGATACTAAAAATATTTTTCTCAGAAAATAGTGGGCCAAATTGGACTTTGAGGGTCCAAAATGGTACAAATTGCTAGAATCACGAAAACAATGATATCCTTTCATGAAAAGTGGTACGGATATTTTTTGGGAAATTCGCCCTTACAGCCAGGCTGCATGACTGGAACTTTGTTCATACCCCTATACGTTTATATCATAGGTACAAAAGGGTTCACTCTTCAGGACTCGAAACAAGTTCAACGTACCACCACAATTTATACTGAAATCCGGATTCTGCCAAAATTGAAATGAGCGGTTAAATGGAAATTTTGAGGTTCCGCAACACAGATCTGGCACAAAATGAAAAGAAAACGGTCTCTCTATTGAGTGTTTTCGAGCTACGGCTTTCTGCAAATTTCAACCCCCGTTTTTCACCCCTCAGAGAAGAAAAAAAAAAAAACGCTGCAAAGTCCTTGTCACATGGGTTTATTATTCTATTGGACACACCTACTATTATGTTGGCTGTTTATTTATTGTTTCTTTAATGTGAAATAATGGAAATGGCTATTTATGATGGTTTCTACCAATTTTGGCCCCCAAAACAGGAATTAGGTACGCTCCTTTCTTTTCAAATTATCTTTGATCTTTGGTCTTGATCCAATTTTTCTAGTGTTATTATACACATTTATGGTGATTTAAGACAATTCCCCAGGTTTTTGACTCATAAAAAATCAATTTTGGGAGCTGAACATTTGGTAAAACCTCAACTTTCCACTCTTTGGTCAAAATCGACTTCATATTCGGTCTTCTCGTCCCCAAAAACATGGAAAACGATACCCCAGAAGGTCATGTTACTAACATCTTACTAAAACACAAAAGTACCTATTTTTATACACATTTTCACTCATAACACCCCTGGGTATATTCCGATCGGGCTGCAAAGTTTCGGGACACAACCAGGGCCCAAATGGAGCATGTGTGCGAAAGAACGACTTTTTTTAAAACCTAAAATGAAGCCTGTACACGTGATACGGCATTTTTGGAATCTACGCACCTCGAAACGGAAAAGAAAATTTTTTGAGGGGGTGTGACAAGAATTTTTTGCTGAGCAAATACATAGGTGTAATAATTCACAGAATAATAAACCAATAGGGGTTGAAATTTATAGAAAGTCGTAGCTCGAAAACTCTCAATAGAGGGACCACTTTCTTTTCACCACTTAGATATGACCCCAATTTTTCACCCCTCAGAGATGACTGACAGTAACTCCGAGGGATAAATTCAACATGCTCTGAAACGGATTTGCCCTATAAAAAATTTCCAAATTTTATGTTCTGAAAATTTTGGACCCATTGCATTAGTTTTATTTTCTTTGATAATTCGTTGAAACCCAACGTTTATTCCATATTCCTACGCAATAGGACTATTTTAAAACTGAAATTAGGCGTTTTATTACGGAATACTATAAATGGGTTGAGGGGGGGGGGGGGGGGGGAGCGATTGTCAGGGTCAGAGAACTCGATAATCCCTTCCTTATGCGGCCTAATGGGATTGGGTATTGCAGTAATCACTTGAGAAGGGTCCTAACGGTCGTCTCGTCTCCGTATGGGTGGATGTGTGTCGATAACACGGAGTTTAAGGCTCAAGGGAGTTTAGCTCAGGAAAAGGATGCGAAACCCGTCCCGGAAGCAACTAGGCTGAAAACCGCGCCGGAAATTTATCGTCGGACCTCCCCGCAAAACCTCCCCAGACTCCGGGAGCGCTTTAATCCATACAAAGTAGCTTATTGTCGCATTTCCCGTCCCTTCCCTATCCCTTTCGGGCTTGTTCAGAAGCGCATTGGTGAGGGAAAGAGAGGATGGGAGCCAGGCAGGCAGGTACCTAATAGCTGTGCCAAGAGTCTCTGGGGAACCGGAACAAGAACTACCTTCCTAGTTTCCTCGAGGGTTGGAGGACATCGTATTATTATTGCGGAAGAGGTTTGAATAAAGCTCATCTTGTAGTAACAACGTGTTCGGGTTGCAGAACCATCAAACGAGCTCACTTCAAGATCAAGTTGCCCTCTTTTGGTTCAGATTTAGAAACATTTTTCCATACAAACCTCCCTCATAACTATAAAAATATAAATGAATGTGTTCTACCCAGGGGCGTTGCGTCCATAAGGCCACTGCCCCGGAACCCAAAAACACTACGAGTTGAAAAAAAACTCCAACCATAGTTCAGTTGGCATTTGAATTTCCCTCCATACACTGTACATACCTAGCATTTTTCACAAAGTTCAACAGCGACTCGCCAGATTTCTCTGGCTATGGAACGGAAATTCTATGGATATTCAATAGCCTAGTAGAGCATCCATGGTGGGCTCCAGAGACCAAGCATGTTATCGGAATAAAGCGACAGTAATCGATGTCCTGCAATCTAAATCTGAAACTGGCAGGTAGTTTCTGGGTCCTGGGACCTAATGTCGCCATGGCAACTGAGAAAAGTGGGCCATCCGCGCATGCTCATTCAAGTAAAAATGTTGTTCGCCACGCCCACTTTGGGCCCTGTCCCCAAATCTGATTTCTACTTCAAAATCATTCGTTTTCACGATCCAATTCAATTCCACAATTCAATTTGTCATCTCGATACGAGATACTTCTTCGTCTTCTGATTTGTTTTTGTTGTCTCGTGAATTACATTCGCTTTCTCTGTTGAGCCAGTTTTCAAATTTTTGCGCCCAAATTTTGTGTTTTGCGTTTGGTCCGATTCTGATGACAGATTTGTATTCGTGGTACATACGTGAATTCTGTCCTGTTTATAGCTAAATATACCGTTACCTTTCACTCAAAACAACCGACTTTCGCCGAACAATTCTGGCTACGTCACTAAAAATGTAATGTTTAGGGAGGATATTCGACGAGCAATTTTATGCCCGTTTCTTTCTTTCTGATAGTTGCTGAAATATTGATGATTTTCGAGCTATAAGCAAACAACTGATAAAAGTACGAAAATCTAGAGGTTTTTGGGCTGCCCGAAGTTGAGCTCACCTGCGATTGAGCAAACTCAGATTACTCGTATTCAGGACCAACTGAGCACACTAAAACAATTTTGAGCTTTGCCTTATGTTCAATCAATGCCATCTAAAGGGGCTACCACCAGTTGAGCGCAAATACCTTATAATGCCACCGGTTGAGCGCGAAAGCGTGCATTTTTGGCCGCCAGTTGAGCGCAACATGGGTACGAAATAATAGTACGGAAACCGCCAGTTGAGCGCGAAGGACATTGAAAACGTGGACAGGATTTGCGACAGCATATAATATGGGAAACAATATTGGAGCAAACAACAAAAATGCTGGTTCATAGAATAAATTAAGTATGGTTTAATAGATTAAACGTCTTACCTTCGTCAAATTAACGTAAATATTCCATGCGCTGATGCAATTCGTCGTCGGTGTGGTCGAGTGGCATATTAAGAGTAGTAATTCCTAATTTTCCGGACGAGATCGATCGGTTCAAATTCGAAGCTGGTGTATTTTTTGATGCAATTGTCAAGAAATTCTCTCCTGTTAGTGGTTGCTACAGTCCGTTTCCTTTTTTTTGTCGTATTCAGGCTGTTGAGTTTCACGTCAGTGGCAATTTGTGAATTTTGAATGGCCTTGCAAAAAACGAATATGTTTGGGTGCTTGGAGGTAAATTGTTTCCCGAAAAAAGCATGAAAGGACTCGCAAGCATTTGTTGTTCTGATGGATTCGGTGGTCGCGCATGCCCATTGTGATGGTGGGTAAGTGGAGGCGTCAAAAATGTACCATTCTAAAAGGTATTCAGCATAATCACATAGACGGTCGTCGGTTGGCATTTCCGGAATTAAATCAAGGATGAAAAGAGGAAAAAGAGGTGTCGCGCTCAACTGGCGTGCAGTTTGAGGCTATTCTGCGCTCAACTGGTAGGGATTAATTCCTGGTTTTGGTCGTTTGCGCTCAACTGGAGTTTTCCCATCTAAAGTTCTTAGTTGACTGGCCTATACTCAAGGCCTTAAGACAGATATATGAATGTGACTGTGGAAAACGGGTAGGTAAACTCAGGCATAATACTTGTAGAAAAACGTCGTCTCCTTTCATCACTTTATGTTGACCCTGTTAGTGACTGTACAAATAAACATACACTAGGTACCACAGTATACACATCACCTGGTACATGTGCAGGTATTATAGGGTACGTACCAGATAAAACCGAGACGGTAGGTTCATAAATATTGTTAATTGTCAATCTTCACATCAACCTTGAAAGGTTCGCCTATAAAAACCTACGACGTCATATTTTCGGCCTTTTCTTACCACGAGACAGAAAACGTTTCTCTCCGACAACCTGAGAAGGTAAACAACACACACACACTCGCCGGCTCAATTCTGGTCGACACATCCAACTGCCGGCAACTCGGCAAATTGTTCCGACTTTTCTTGGTTCTTGGGCCGGAGAACGTCTCCTGGCGTCAGAAGAAACAAGAATTCCCCGCAGGCCTTCGGTGGTGTTGCGGGAATACTGATGCGGACCTAAATAACCCTAAATGGAGCTGGGTAAACCTACCTACCAAAACCTTTCACAAAGGATTGAGACCCTGATATGAGAAATGTTTTGAGAATACTTGCAAGAATCCACTAGCTATGCAATGCGTACAATGAAAGTCTTAGGTACTGACCGCCTCACACATTAATCCGATTTTTCTCAAGTTTTACGTCATTATATAAATTAATGCGTACGTACATATGTCACTGAAACCCACCTTCTTCTTAAAATCCCCACGTCGGAAGTTGTACTGAAATTATGGTACAAGTATGTTATAGCCCCGCCAATATCGATTGCATCGATTATCTCAAATACATCGATCCTTGTGGTATCGATGACGGCTCAATATGGCGTCCCGATGCCTACATCCCGGGTGCCAATATCAACTTTCAAAATGAATACGGGAAGACCATTGTAAGGACACCAAAAAATAAGAGTGACTATAACATACTTGTACCATCTATTCAGAAGTCCCAAACAACCTGCTCATTCACGGGGTAGTTTCTGGGATTGTTTATCTTTTTTGAGATGCGAGCGCCAGCGAGCATCCAGATCGCTTGACAATGCGAGCGGCGGAATGGGAACTAAACTTCTTGTACACCCACCGTCTTGTCTGATACACGTCATCGATACCACAAGGATCGATGTATTTGAGATAATCGATACAATCGATATTGGCGGGGCTATAACATACTTGTACCGAAATTATAATTGCCAACTGATTTTTATGTACCTACAAACCCGTTAGGTACCGTTTGAAGCAAAAACGCCTTATCTCCGAAAACCACCTATTTCAGAAATCGCTTTTTAAGTTTTCTATATAAATCAGGCTGTAGTTCCCATCCAGTTTGTGCTATCGAACCCATTTTTTAGAGACACATCGATAATGCTTGAATTGACAAAATTATCGAAAAAAATCGATTTTGAAACCAAAAACTCTACTTAAGGCGGGGAAATCAAATCGAATTGATTTTTTTGCCATGTTTTTGTAGGTGAACCGCCTTAACTATCATGTAAGGCGATTGACCTTCAAAAACAAGAGTGTTACCGACCTCTTGTTTTTCAAGGTAAAACACCTCAACTCTACAAGTCAGGATAACCTAATTATATTTTTCAAGATAAAAAAACCAAAACAATAAAATCAATAAATTACTAGGTAGGTACATAGGTAAATTAAAAAAAGGGAAAATATAATTCTTGAAGAAGAAAGGATTACATTTTTCGTTACATAATATACATTAAACGTGAATTAATTTTTGTAAAAATTGTACAATATTGAGTAATAAATATTTAGAATGAAGTAGGAACTGGGACTGGAATATAGTAACTGTATCTTTCTTAGCCCTCATAATCGTCTTCACGTACTAGATCCTTTGACTCGGCACTGGTTTGAAGATGTTCCCAAAAGAGCCTTTTATGTAGGGGCATCAATGGCACTAGTTTCGTCAGGATGTCTTGTTTTTTCTCGAGTGGTATTCCACGCATTGACTCTTTTCAAACAACAACATAATTTTTTGTCCCCGCGAAGTATAATTATTCATTTTAAATATAATATTCAAATAATAATTTAATTGTCCATTTAGACAGACACTAACACGGAAACACAGCAGAAACACAAAATGATGAGAAAAATAGCTCATCGATAATAAATGAGCTGAGTAACCATATGTGGAAAAAGACCTCATCGCTAAACCAGCTGAGCAAAAATTTGAAGGAGAAACGCCTTGCAATTTTTTAAGATTCGTCTGATCCTAAATCTGAAGCCAAAAAAAGTAAACTTTTGAAGGTAAAACGCCTTATCCCAATTTTCGCTGAGTTAGGTAAGGTGTTTCACCATCAAAAATATTCACGAATCAAAATAAGTTTGAGGCGTTTTTGAACAGAGTTAAGGCGTTTCACCTTAAAAAACAGTTAGATAAGGCGTTTTACCTTCAAATTCAACGATTTTTTTATTTCGAGGGTAGGAGCTACCCCCACTTCTTAATGAAATTTTAAAATTTGGACTTCACCATCGAAAAGAGCATATCAAAAATAGGGGGGTACGTAAAAATCTCATTTTTGTCAACATTGGAGATAAGGCGTTTTTGTTTCAAACGGCAGCCTACCTGTTTTTAGGCTATGATGAGGTTCTTGACCGAGTAAATAAAGATTGGAGGTTCCTGAGGTTCGGTCAGTGAAAAACTATTTTCTTTAAATGCCAATGTTTCGTTGAATTTACTAAGCATCTTCATGGCTAATGACAAACACATGTGTGAAAGCGAGTAATAGATTATGACTGGGGTAAAAATGAAATTAGTATGAATGAAGTGACAATGTGGTAGGCTTACAATACAGTAAGAATATCGGCAGTACAGAACGTACCTACCTTAGAGATTATGATGAACTGATGATGATTATGATTATGATAAACAGAATAGCTGATGGTGATTATGAAATTGAAGAAACTTGCTGACACTAATATTTTGCTTGGGAACAGGCGTTTAAAAAAGCACAAGCTTTCCAAGCACAATATTATTGTCAGCACATTGCTTCAATTTCATAATCACCATCAACTATTCTGTTCATCATAATCATAATCAGCATCAGTTCATCGTCATCGTAATCTCTAAGGTACGTTTATTCACTGCCGATATTCTACTGTATTGTAAGCCTACCACATTGTCACTTCATTCATAATAATTTTATTTTTACCCTGACCATAATCTATCATTAACTCACTTTCACTCATGTTGTTTGTCATTAAGCCCTGAAGATGTTGAATAAATTCGACGAAACGTTGGCATAAGGAAAATCGTACCTACCTTAGAGATTATGATGATGATGATTATGATTATGATAAACAGAAAAGTTGATGGTGATTATGAAATTGAAGAAACTTGCTGACACTAATATTGTGCTTGGGAACAGGCGTTTGAAAAAGCACAAGCTTTCCAAGCACAATATTATTGTCAGCAAATTGGTTCAATTTCATCATCAACATCAACTTCTGTTCATCATAATCATAATCATCATCAGTTCATCATCATCGTAATATCTAAGGTACGTTTCTTTACTGCCGATATTCTACTGTATTGTAAGCCTACCACATTGTCACTTCATTCATACTAATTTTATTTTTACCCCAGCCTTAATCTATCATTAACTCACTTTCAATCATGTTGTTTGTCATTAGCCCAGAAGATGTTGAATAAATTCGACGAAACGTTGGCATAAGGAAAATCGTTTTTCACTGGCCGAACCTCAGGAACCTCCAAACTGTACCTGTTGTTAGGGATGGTTACTACGCAGGTGGAATTACGTTTCAAAAAAAAAAAACTATAATTAGGAAACAATTTATTGTAAATATTTTACTGCTAATCCATCTTTTGCTCACGATCTCTATAATTCATACCTCTACGTTTATACGATTTATACCTAGTTTATTTGCTACCTATTTATTCTAATCATATTTGGCGCATGCTCTCCAGCAAGAGTTGCGTGATAACTCTGTGACTGTCTATGTAATCTTCATCCAGCATCTTTTCTTTCTGAAAATGGGGTATGCGCATGGGTCACAAAAGCTGTTTATATTATTTTTTAATACAACTGGATTTCATTCTGGGAACTTAGACGCCAACCGCACTGTCACGATTAGTAGTTATTTTTCTAAGTTTCCAGAGGTCATCAAAGGGTAGGAGGGTCCTCAAAAGAACTACTTACAGTGGGCCAGTGCGGTTGGTGTCAAATTTCTCAGGAAGCTACTATCATTTAAACAAATAAAATAGATTTTGGCAAATAAAAAATGGCAGACCCCATTATGACGTTTGAACCTATTTTGTCTATAAAAATGTTTGATAAAGCGATGTTACTTCGTTGTTGATATCTAATGTCAATAAAACTATTAGTATTTTTGTTCAATTCGGTATTCCGGTGCACTTATACTCTTCCTGCGACATTCCTTGCATTTTAGCTTACTATCTGAAAAATTTCGTAATACCTTTGGAGTCTTTGGATACTTATAGACGGAGAAATTTGTACCTTCTTCTCATTCGCTGTGGATGCACAGCCCCAGACCGAGGAGAAACCAGCAAAAATATGGGGCCCGTCCGGGATTTGAACCCGGGACCTCTCGCACCCTAAGCGAAAATCATACCCCTAGACCAACGGGCCAGATGGTCATCGAGACAATAAACAGCATCTTACATCACAGTTTACCGTCTCTCTCGTTCAGCTACAACCTTTGTAAACAGTGTACACTATGAGAGGCAGCAGCCCTGTGTACGATAAACCATTTTACATTTACATTCATATTTCGCAATAACTGACCTCGTCTCATGACCAATCGCATTCGCGACAGGTATTACGAAATTTCAATTGACATCGACCAACATGCAAAAAATGATTTTATATTTTAGATTCATTTTTGAAAGATGCAGGATGACCACTTGCGAGAATTCGAATGGGGAAACTCATTTTTCAACTACCAGTGCCGTCGATGGAGGATCTCATAGCCAGGAGATGGAGAAGTGAAGAACGAAGAACTTGATCCAGTCTGAGTTGGAATACCTAGCAGGTGCTGGTATCAGTAGGATAATAACAGGTACATCCCATAACACCACACATGATAACTGAGACCCCCAATGGTAATATGCACCACTGGCAGGAAGAAATGATACAGCGATACTCATCTCTTGCAATGTGCGTCCTCATTCACAGATTTCTCTCGGGTGATGAATTATGGATGTCACTCCTTTTAAATTTCCGACAAAATGTAAATCCCGCACGGAGGCGACATCAAAATACAGCGGCTCTAAATTTATTATCGTTCCATAGGCTCTACAAAATAAATATTAATATTGACTTGCGTTCATTAACTTGACGCGAAGTTTTGAATACAGAATGACAACCTTCCACGAGATTTTAATAAATTATCGAGCGCGAATTCCACAACACAGGCGTAAAAGATGGGTTTTAGCTATAAACAGAGAATGAAAATCATTTCAGTACCTTCCTACCTACTAGAACTTATTCAAGTTACAATTCTACCTGTTCTCATTATGCGTTTATCCGCATGGATTTGAATGTGTTTCCACAACTTTTACAACGTGATAAAAACTGATCCAAGGTTAAATAAAATACACAATTCCTTTAAAATCAAATTAATTTTTTTCCAACAAGTTTCATAAAATTACAAAAAATCAAAGCCAATAAATACATTATTTTAGTGATGTAGTCAAATTTATTTTTATCTTACACGATTATTAAAATATAAATATATCCGATGGTTGTGAACAAGGGGAAAAACGTCGTCTACAGGAAGCTTATTCTAACTCTACTGCGGCTATAGGTACGGTGCACGGGATTGAAATTGGAGCGAGGATTACTACCTACAACATTCATTTTGTTTGTACAAGAATCAATAAATTATTCAAATGTTTGTCATAAGTAACGTGGGGAAAGTACGAAGATTTAAAATAACCAAGTCGGATGAACAACTAGTCGTATTCGGCTCCTATGGTGATGCTGATGCCGTTCGAGACGATGCGTGTCGAGTGGTACCACGAATTTGTGTCGAGGACAACTGTGAACAAAATAATCAAAATTGCCATTCAAATTATTGATATAATTAATTTTTGTAATGCACCTACCATAACAATTATTATAATAATTTTACACGTTTATCGATTTCTGGTTCTTGATAGCATCACTTTGGGCCGAACCTAGTTGATGCATCACGAGGTAGTATTACAGCCCTTATACAATAATAGGAAGACAAAATGGAACTAACAAATCTGGGGGCCTATTCACTAAGCCAAATTTTCATTTCAAAAAGATTAAATTTTTCATTTCAATTTTAATTAAAAATTTATACATAATTATTGATTCATGAGTAAAAACGTCCAAGTACGGATTGAGGTAGGTACCTACCTACCTAAGAGTGGCCGTTCATTAGGTGTAGATATAATACAAGCATTAAGCCCACTAATTCGACTTTTTCTGTTTATAATTGAGACTTTTTTCAATTTCATTTAAACTTTTATCCGATTCATGAGTAAAAACGTCCAAGTATGGATTGAGCTAGGTAGGTAGGTACCCATTGAATAGGAGGTATTACTTAGAAATGCGTTCATTATTAAGGAATTGAACTCCCGGGGGCACAAACATCTCGCACTTCATGGGTACTATGGCATTTTCGTGTATTAGGATCCACATCTCTTTCTCAAGGTCTCTGGAGCTATTCAGTAAAATAGAACAACCCGGGAGACATTGGAAGAGACTATCTCCCAGGGGAGACTATCTCTCGCGGGAGATTTTCAAAATAGATAATCTATTTCCACTATCTATTTTAGTGAATAGGCCCCCTGAAAATGTCTTTTTGAAGTTAAAGTTCACGAAAAAGTCTGATAAGCAGGTTCTGCTATTGAGTGGGTTGCTAAGAAGAGGTGGGCTGCTTTACACCGGTTGTAGATACATAATTATGTATCTTCTTGATTAATTGGTAATATATTATTATATATTACTTCAATGAGGAAATAGCATTAGAATCAAGAATTTCGCTGTTATTTTTTCATCATCACCCAAACCAGAGCCCGAATATCAATCAGGAAAATAGTCCAATTAATCGATTCTATAAAATTTTTGAGAAAGAAAACTCAATGGTTCCAAATTGTTCACTACCTACTTGAATTTTTTATACAATGCCCTCATCTAGAAATCAGATTCGGTAGTGAATATTGTGTTTTAGAATTCCATTGGTAAGAGGACAACGCTAGCCCGGAAGTGCTACACTTATCGAGGAACAATATTTGATTTATCGATAAAAGATATCCTGACAACACTTATGCACTTTATATTAATAATAATCAATATTGCATTATAACTAACTATCCTCTGCTCTTACGAACATAAAGTTCATACAGGGGATTAATTTCCAATTTTATTACGTTGCTAAGGCATAAAACGTGCTATCTCCTATATGCAAAAGGGTATATTATAAATTTTTGTATAAAAACTTTGTAAAAAAGATTATATTTTGTACAATAGCATGTACATTGTGATCATTTGGTAGTGTGGCACCTAGACAAATAATATTTTCCATCTTGGAATATATTCGTTTTAATTTGGCAAATGATCTTATTATTTAAAAAAAAAAAAAAATCGTTTTAGAGCTATCTGAATCCATCCCGATTCTGACCTTTTCTACGTGACCAGAAATTCCAGATTTCGCCAAAAATTTGTAATGGCAAACGAAGTGAGTAGGAAGATGGATAATTTTCATGAGCAAAAATTGGCTCAACTTTCAGGGAACTTTGATGGGATCAAAAACTACTAAAAATAGGTATAAATGGTTTAAAAAAACCCAAAACTTGAAGAAACATCACCAAAATTGGTATACTCATAGAGACAAGAAATCGCTTTCAGTACGAAGTCGACAACCTAATAATTTTGGAAAAATTGTGCAAAATGGTGAATTCCGAATTTATCAAACGGTGAATTGCGAACGGTCCATCGATTCAAAAACATTTAAGAAATAGTGGTTGAGGAACATACTTGGGAGTACACTGAATCAATCATTATTGGAATCAACTGACCAATAAATGTTCTGTTACTATGCTATTACAGTAGCCCATCATCCTTACAAATTTCGCCGGGGTATACAGTGATCTGATGGCCTTTGCACTCGTAGATGCACTCTGGCGGAGGTTCCAGCGTCCAGTTCTTGGTCCCAACCAGTTGGGCTTGCCACGACGGGTTGTTGACGTTGTCTACCTGCACAAAGAAAATTCGCAAAAACATTGATTAAAATGTTAAGGATGATGTTTGATTATGGTGTTTATCAATAATTGACTGAAATCAATCAATATCGCAGAACTATTAAATCAAATTTTTCCTTCCAGTAATAAATGAACAAATGTACGATGTTGCAACAAAAACACGGCTTGCGTGGATACTGAAATATCACACTTCTGTATCCATGCAAGTAGGGCATCCACTCCGTGTTTGTATGTTACCAAAGGCCGCTGCGCATCTCTACCGTGATGTTATTTCATGGGACAAATTGAGTGGCAAATCACTTTTTAACATGGATATGTTTTTGCCCTGGGGGGTCATTCTAAAATTTGCGACCGAAAAAAATGCAACGCTGCAACCGATAAACAATTTGGAGATGTGCGTGTGTAGTTACCGACAATACCCAGCGAAACAATAATGAAACTATCTCCACATCTACGGATTATACTAAACAATGGGGTATGCGCAGTTAGTTATATTATTTTTTAAAATGAAAGTAGATTCCATCCTGAGAATTCGACACCAACCGCACTGTAAGGCCCTGAAGTTGATGATAATAATCATGCATGGCTGTATGAAATCGAGTTGGTTGTTCTGCGATATTATTTCATTTGGTGAATGAGCACAAACCATTTTATTGAACGAATTGGAAGGTAGCGATTGGAAGGTAGCACCTAAAAATGTGCCTTCTAATAATGAAATGATGATGATGATGTTGGAATTTGTTAGATCCGAATAGTGGTCGTCTACGTGCAGCTACATAAAGTAAGTACCTAGTGAACGAAAATACAGCGCCCAAAAACATATCCATGATTCAATGTTTTTCCATGAAGTGGAAAAATTTTCTTGAATTTTAGCCGTAGGCTCTAAGCAGTACGCATCCGGGGGTCCAGGGGGCTTGTCCCCTGGCGAGGCGCGCAGCGCCGAGTTTGAGTGGTGTGATTCCCTGAAATTCTCGTTTAAAAATCGGAATTTGACGATTTTTTTTTTTTTTTAGAACAAGTAAACTTTATTGCTGGGTAGGCATTACAGTTGGTGTAACATAATAATATATACAAAATCATATGGCACAGTGGTGGGAGTAAAAGTCCAGTGGCTTTCTCCCATAATAACACATTGAGACTCACATCACACAATAAATCTTAATCATCACATAACTCATTATAACACATCTTAATCATCATAATAACTCATTAAATCACATTACACAAATAAATCTTTCCAACGACTTGATTTCTTAGTTAATTACCTACTGGCGTCCATCCAACTATACACTCCCATTTGATATTCGCTGATTATCATTATAAATATTGTTTATTTAATGATGATGAGGGGTGTAGGATACGCTCACTATCTGATGACACTGACCGGATAAATTGCGAGTATTCGTAAATTATATCGATTTTACAGCTTTTCAACGTTGGTTTTACGCCTTTTGCTCACAATTCGCTATTTACCGAATGGATTTGAGCATCCTAGTAAGCATCCTAAGATCCTAGTAAGAGCATCCTAAGCACACTGGTAAGTAGCCATAATGTAGAACGTTATTATTATCAATCAGGTTTAAGGTTTTCCATTTACAATTCCAAGGGTTGGACAGAGGTGCTAACCAGGTGCTCTTGGAACAACCGAAGGTAAAAGGAATAAATAACGAGTATTAGCTGCATCTCCACCATTCGTTTCGCCATGCTTTCCAGTAAAACGCATTCAATAATTTTGAAATTTCGCTTCACAGGTTCATAGCTACACACAACCGGTGCAAGAGGATTAGAAGGAAGATGTAGATGACAACAATCAAGGAGGTGGCACTAAATCAAAAATGTAGTTGAACGCCGCCAACCGCACCTCTCTTCTAGAGATATGCCGTTCGTTTTAAAGGTTTTATACGGAAAACGATGTTTTTTTTGTCAGAAACCAAAATTTCTCCATTTTACCTCTATTTATCTCAACTTTTGGCCTCATTTTCGGAATCAGCGTTAAATTTCATGTAAGATTTGAATACTTCTGAGTTTGAAAAGTACCACCTTGGAACCTTAATAGCCGTTCACAAATTAACAGTTTCTAAAACTGTAGAATTTTTAAAAATCTTCGAAGGTCTTCTACGTTTCCAAAAAAAATCCTGCAAACTGCCGAATCTCAAACAAGTTGTGGAACTAATCAGCTTTCCAACGATGTACTCGAAATTGCTCAGTTACCTACTTTTCAAGTAAATTAAAATGTTCAACTTCTAGTAATGTAAATCTAGTAAAGTAAATTAAAATGTTCAAGTAATGTAAAATCTGAATCTGACCTCCTCCTTGCAAAACGCACTGTCGACAAATGTTCAGTAAACAAACAAAAATACGGAACAGCAACCCGGGAACTAACTTCATTCTTCAACGTTCAAATCACCTCGCCTTTCTGTAGGTCCTGCTAACCTTTTTTTTCGCATTCCAACTTGAATTTCTCCACCAAATTGAAAGATAATCTCAATTTCGAGTACACCGTTGGAAAGCTGATTCAATTTCACAAGTTTCGTGAGACTCTGCAGTTTGCAGGATGGTTTTTGGAAACGTAGAAAACCTTAAAAGATTTTTAGAAATTCTAATTTTTTTAGAAACCGTTGAACGGCTACTAAGGTTCCTAGGTGGTACCTTTCAAACACGGAAGTACACAAATCTTATACGAAATTTAACGCTGATTCCGAAAATGAGGTCAAAAGTTGTGATAAATTGAGGCAAAATGGAGAAATTAGGTTTCTATGACAATTAACGTGGTTTTCTCGATAAAACCTTTAAAACTATCTCTGGAAAGGACTGAGATTGAGATAGAGAGGTGAGGGATACGCTGGGTGGGCACTTATAAACAAAAGTGAATTCTTCCAATGGGGAATTTTCGTCAAAATTTTTTTGGAATAAAATATTCACAACTCTTGAAAAAAAGGAACGTGTTTTCGAAAATATGCGGTAGTTTTTAAATGAGGACAATTAATTGTAAAAAAGCGGCCAAAAATGACGTACCAGGTCTATTGACTTCTGACTGGCTGTTGGCCCGAAGGAGCGAAGCTTTGGTGGCGAAGGTTCTCAATTCTGCCAACAATCCAACATTAGAAATGGCAAACCTTCCTGTAACCTTCAAGAACCTTTGCTGTGTCCTTCGTGAACCTCTCCTCGGTTTTGAGGACGCGTTATTTTTATTTATATATATAAATGCGGTTCCATCCATCCATCCATTGCGGTTCCGTATATCGTTGAAAGTTATGCACTAGCGCTCTGAACGGGATTTAAGTTGAACTACTTGGCGATTTACCTGATACGTCATTTCCTGCGGGAACTCTGAAATTCAGATTTCACAGTCGTTTTCTGCCTATACTTTCCAACCTCATTATGTGGTCAATAAGCGTTGATTTCCGTTATTGAACAGAATTTGGCCAAAAAAGGAGAATAAATTAAAACCCACGAAAATAGGTTATTTCACAGTTCTGCCAATTTCAATCTTAAAAACTACCAAATAAAATCAGCCATTTAATTAATCGTCGTTATGGCCGAAGCACGGTCGTTGACTGTGGCCTTGAGTGCGAAATTGGATGTCTGCACTCTTGAATTTACACTTTTGATTTGGTGGTAAATCCTGTGGAAACGTCCGATTGTTCATTTTCCCACAGGTGTACTGTTCTGATTCCATGGCAGATTCAACGGACATTCGGTTGATGCCGTTGACCTGACAGGTGGGTTCACCGACGGTGCAGAGATTCTAAAGAACCAATCAATGTGTAATGTGATTACGGAATGGTGGAATGAATTATTCAGATTCATTCTGAATTCATTGTTCTGCTTTAGATGGCACAAATTTATTAATAAAATGATTAATACCTTCAAAAAAAGCTTTTAAAAAACAGTAAATTATACGACGCGCTTTTAGATAGGCATTCCCTTCCTTTCCCGAGTTTATATGAATAAAGCTTACTGCTGAAGCATATTTGATATTTTATTATTAACAGGGGGTTGATGATTGTGGATAGTAACATCCGTAGTGGATACCGTGATTCGGCCAGGCATAAAATTAAAAACGGTTCTGAACTGGTTTTATTTGCGGACTCGTTTAATTAGCTGTTACACAACTGCTACCAAGCGGAGGAGCATCTTCACGCACAAATCCCTGATTGCTGATTCTATGTAAAGAATTTAATGTAGATGAAGAACGTGAAGTATGCTGGCAAGCCCATAATATATGAAGATGCTACAACATCCTAAAAAACCTCAACAAACAGGCGGAACTGCATGCTTCCCTATAAGACCTGTATCGTAGTATTGACTGTCACGGTCAGGCTGGTTTTGAAGTTCACTAACTAATATACAGGGTACCCCCCCCCCCCCCCTCCTAAAATCGTTATTTATGGCGTTAGAAAACAAGTTTTAAAAAAAATAACATTGTGATGAATTTAAAATTCTCATCACTGTGGCGTGGAAGGTGAGTGAGTGAATTTAGGTAAAGGAGAGAGAAAGAGGAAAAGTCGCAGGCGGCTGTAGTCAACCGAACATCTACGACTTTTGGAGGAGAGAGAGGTGGTGTGGAAGGAAGGTGAGGAAAAGTCGCAGGCGGCTGTAGTCAACCGAACATCTACGACTTTGGAGGAGAGAGAGGTGGATGAGGGAATTTCACCTAGGCGGCTGTAGTCAACCGTTCATCTAGGTGAAGGAGAGGAAAGGAGAGGTCCCTTGTCTAGGCGGCTGTATTCAACCGATCATCTAGACAAGGAGGAGGAGAGAGGAGAGAGGAGGTGAAATTCCCAGGCGGCTGTATTCAACCGATCATCTGGGAGGTAAGGTAAGAGAGAGAAGAGAGAGCTGGTTAGAGGAAGTGTCGAATGAAGCTTGAGCGCCAGGATCCGGGGTTTTATAGTACTTGGGGGCCTCTCCCTCCAGCTCCCTGCTGGGAGCTGGTAGTGGGGCCCCAGGTTGAGTAACCCTGGGTTCTGTCGCCTGTCCCCACTCATATCTTTATTTACGGAGCTTTAGTTTGGCGTTTGGATATTGGTGAGAACTTAATATGATAGGAGTGTTCCCGGGAGGGACTCACGACAGAGGTCCCCCCAGTTTGAACCAATATTGGTGCTGAAGGCGCAAGATGACAGGAGCTGAGGGCTACGGCAAACAAGAGGTGGTCGCTGAAGGCGCAAAATGACAGGAGCTGAGGGCTACGGCAAACAAGAGGAGGAGCTGAAGGCGCAAAGTGACAGGGGCTGAGGGCCGATGCAAACAGAGGTTGAGCTGAAGGCGGTCCTTAAAAACTAGTAGTAACATGGTAGATTATAAGTAGGTAGATGATAAGTAGGTAGAACATAAGGTAAGTAACATAACATAAGTAGGTAATATAAGGTAGAATATAAGGTAGAAGAAATAGGATGAGATGGTGAGAGTATATACAGCAGTGGTCAGGATCCCTAAACATGTGGCATTTAGGGAAGTGATCGGCAAGGGCGAGATGAGGAGGATGAACAATATTTACAAGGTGAAAGTGAGGGGCAAGGGCGAGATGAGGAGGGTGAACAAGATTTACAATAACGATATTTACAATGTGAAAGCGAGCGGCAAGGGCGAGATGAGGCGGATGAACAATATATACAAACATGATATTTACAATATGTACAATATTTACAACCTTTGTGCAAATTCGGGGAACAAGGCGGAACGGGGTGACGGGAATCCGCCGATTCCTGGGTGTGTGTTGGGTGTGTCGAGTGATAGTGTGTGCGTGAGTGTGTTGTGTGGGGGCGGCGGTTGCTCCGAGCTCGTGGCGAGGCGGGCACGGCGGAGCTCCGAGTTCCGGTACAGTGCGAGTGGATGAAAAAGACACTTGCACTGTCCCGGAATCTCAAGGCCCCGCCGTGATTGCTCATAGCGGGGCGGGGGGTTTGGCCGCCGGGACGAGGGGAACATGGGGACGCTCCCTCCGTCCGTTTCGCCGCCCGGGCCGTTTCGTCCCGGCGGAGACTATCGTGGATATCCCCGGCGATGGAGGGGGGGGAGGGGGTGTTGGAGGGGGTGAAGTTGATACGGGGGGGGTCGAAAATCGAAAACGGGGGGGGCGGTAAACTTGGTGGGGTGACAATTTCGGGGGGGTTGGTGATTTGAACGGGGGGTGGGGGTTTGAAATTTATAGGGGGCAAGCAAATTTGAACGGGGGGCGGTGGGGGCATGAGTTCCGCGAGGTGGAACTCGCGAAGGATGGAGGACATTAGGGGATCTGTGGGGGAGTAGGGAGGGTGTACCCCCGTGGCCTGCGCTGTGCGAAATTCGCGCAGTATTTTCCACTGGGGGTACTTCCATCGCCGGGGCCGGGGAGGTAGTCCGGTGATCCGTGGCGGGACGAAAAGAAGCGGTGTAGTCGGCCCGGGCGAAGGGGGTAGGGGGGAGAGCGGGTCCGGGACGAAAACGTCCCGGAGAATCGCCGCCATTTCCGGATCCGAATCGAAATCCGGAAACGGCGACGGAGGTGACTGGTGCATTGGGAAGAGGTGCGACATCGCGAACGGACGGTGGGAGACTGATAGTGTCTGTGGGTTGGGTTAGCACAGGTGCGGGTTTACACCTGGCTAACGGGACTGTATGTGGTTTGCCGTCAATTAACAGGGTCGCGGTGGTGTGTGTTGTGCGAATGACTTGAAAGGGCCCGGCATAAAGTGGTTGGAAAGTTTTATGGATGCCGGGCTCTTTCAGGTACATGTGTGTGGTGGTGAAAAATCGTTTGGGATAAGTGGTGTCGTTTGTCGGTGTTGTTGAGTGTAGCGGTTCCCTGTTAATAGACGGCGTGTGATTTGGGGTGAAAATGTCGGCTGGTAGACGTAACGGGTCTTTAAATGCGTTTTGTGCGGGGCTGGTTTGGTCTGAAGGACGGGCTGAAGTGCGTAGGCTGAGTAAAATGTAGGGGAGGGATTTGGTCCAGGAAGGGGAATTTGTTGAAGTAGAAATGGCCTGTTTCAGGACCGAGTGCCACCGCTCTATTTTCCCGTTGGATTGGGGATGGTATGGGGTAGTGTGGATTTTGTGGATGCCGAGGGACCGTAGTAAATCGGAAAAGTGGGCGGACTCAAACTGCCTCCCTTGATCGACCGTGACTGTTCGCGGACAACCGTAACGGCTAACCCATTGAGAGAGGAAAGCCGTCGCGACGGTGTCCGCGGTGATGTTTGAGAGTGGAATGCATTCCACCCAGTTGGTGGCACGGTCGATCATCGTGAGGCAGTATTTTTTCCCCTCGGATGGGGGAAGGGGGCCCACTAAATCCAGATGAACGTGTTCCCACGGCAGGGAGTCGGGAATGGTTTGAGGCGGGACATGGGGGTGGGCCGAGACCTTAAACCGCTGGCACTTCTGGCACCCCAGAACCCAGTTACGAATATCTGTGTTCATGTGGGGCCAGAAGTACCGCGTCTTGATAAGGTCCCGGCTAGCCCGAATGCCAGGATGGTGAAGGGAGTGATAGTGGAGGAACAACTGCCGCCTCAGTTCCGGTGGGACGTAAGGGCGCGGCGTATCGGCCGTTACGTCACACCAGAGGTCGAGGGGCGGCAGCTGTTCCAATTTGGAGGCGGAAATGAGATTAGAGAGGGCGGGGTCGGAATGTGGAGTTTGCTTTGATTTTAGGATTTGTGGTGAAGGGAAAGGCAGTAACTCCGCCACCGGCGCGGGGGTAGGGGTGGGTCGGGATAGCGCGTCCGCCACGCAGTTGTCGGCCCCCGGCAAGTATCGGATATCGGACGTAAATTGCCCGATAAACTCGAGTTGCCGGAGGCGACGCGGGGAGGCGGATTTGCGATTCTGTAGGAGGGCGTGGGTCAGGGGCTTATGATCAGTGACGACAGAGAACTGCCTGCCCTCCACGAAGTCACGAAAGTGCTTGATGGCTTCGTGGATGGCGAGGAGTTCTCTGTCGAACGTGGAGTAATTTTTTTGGGTGGGGGATAGCGTTTTGGAAAAGAAGCCTAGGGGTTGGGGGGTGGCGCCGGTGTGCTGATGGAGCACTGCCCCGATGGCCCAGTCGGACGCATCGGTGGTGATGGATAGTGGGGCGTGAGGATCGGGATGGGCCAATAGAGCGGCGTCTACTAGGTCCTGTTTGCAAATTTTGAAGGAGGAGATGAGTTGGGGGGTCCAGGTAATGGGGCGGTTGTCATTTTTTTTGGAGGGTTGGGGAATGGCGTGTATGAGTGGTTGTTGATGTTGTGCTGCGTGTTTGATGTGTCTGCAGTAAAAGTTTAACATACCCAGGAAGCGGCGGAGTTCCGTCACGGTGCGGGGTTGCGGGAAGTCACTAATGGCGTGGACTTTGTCTGCGAGGGGTTTGATGCCCTCGGATGAAACGTGGTGGCCGAGGCAGCGGACGGAGGGTTGGCCGAGAACGCACTTGTCTGTGTTAACCAAGAGGCCTTCGGAGGAGAAGATGTCAAGGATCTGTTGGAGATGGCTGAGGTGTTCTTCCGGCGTCCTGGAGGCCACCAGGACGTCGTCGAGGAAGCAAAAGACGAACGGTAGGCCTCGCAGGATGCTGTCCATATAGCGCTGCCAAGTCTGTGCAGCGTTCCTCAACCCGAAGCCCATCTTAACATACTCGAAAAGTCCGAACGGGGTAATGATGGCGGTTTTCTGGACATCGGGGGGGTGAATGTTGATGTGGTGGAATGCCCGTGAAATGTCGAGGGTAGAGAAGATATTAGCGCCATGGAGGTGCGACGAGAAGTCCCGTAGGTGGGGAACATTATAAAGGTCCGGCGTGGTTTTTGAATTGAGTCGCCGGTAGTCCCCGCAGGGGCGGATATCCCCATTGGGCTTCTGCACGATGTGGAGTGGAGAAGCCCAAGGGGATTTTGAGGGGCGGACGATGCCGTCGGCTATGAGTTTATTAAAATGTTGTCGGGCTTTAGATAGTTGCAGGGGGTGGAGTCGTCGGGCTTTCGCTGTGATGGGGGGGCCGGAAGTCTCAATGTGGTGTTGAATGGTGGAGATGTGGGCAGAGGGGCGGCGCTGGGGGCGGTAGTTGAGGAGGAGGCGTTCAAATTGCGTAGGGGGGTGGTTGATGGCATGGATGAATCCGGGTATGGGTGTTTTTGTGGCGGGGTCGATCAGGCGCGCGTTCCGGACGTCGACCTGGAGACCGAAATATGCGAGAAAATCGGCCCCCAGGATCGCCTTCTCCACGTCCGCCACAGTAAACTCCCACTCGTACGCGAGCCCGCTCATATAAACAGAGGAGCGGTACGTCCCGTACGAGGGGATGGTGGTACCGTTGGCGGCGTAGAGAAGCTGCCGGTAGCAGCGCGCCTGACGACGGAGGATGTTGTTAGGAAATATTGATAGCGCCGCCCCCGTGTCCACCAAGAAAGGTACATTGGTTTTCCTGCAGCGCAGGAAAAGTCGCTGGTGGGTCGGGAGGGCGTTGGGTATAATTGCGGAGGTAGGTACATGTGTCGGCGTTGGCTGGTCCGCCGCGAAGGAGACGCGAGGCGGTTTCTTGTCGTTCCGGAGGGGGGGAACGGTGGAGTCTGCAGGGGGGCTGGCCAGTTTGGTAGGAGGAGGCTCCGCCTTGTTCCGGGGAGGGGGAACGGTAGTGGCGGGCTGAGTGGTGGCCGGAGGGGGTTGTGCCCTGGAGGCGGGCGGGGAGGTTCCGTTCCGTGGTGGGGAAACGGACGCGGCGGCGTGAGTGGCGGCCGGGAGGTTGTCTGCCCTGTTGGCGGGCGTGGAGGGGCCGTTCCGGGGTGGGGGAACGGTAGCGGCGGCGTGAGTGGCGGCCGGAAGGTTGGTTGCCCTGGTGGCGGGCGTGGAGGGGCCGTTCCGGGGTGGGGGAACGGTAGCGGCGGCGTGAGTGGCGGCCGGAAGGTTGGTTGCCCTGGTGGCGGGCGGGGAGGGGTTGTTCCGTTTGTGGTGGGGTGAGGGGTTTGGCGGCGCTGCAGGCGCGGCCGGGAGGTTGGCAGCCGTGGCGGCGGCGTAGGAGGGGTAGCGTGGCTTGGCGGTGGTGGCTGTGTGAATGCGGGCGGGGGGGGGTATGTGCATGGTCCCCCCCGTGTTGGCGAGGAGGGGGGCCCGCCGGATTTACCGGCGGGCGTCTGCGTTTCCCTGCTTAGGGGCGAAGGAGCAGGGGGGTTGGCACTTGCGGGCCTCCCCACCGAAGTTTACGTGATAGAAACAACGGTTGGGGTGGTCCGCAGGTAGGTAGGCGGAGTTGGTGGGGCGGGCTGAGTTTGATGCGCGCGCAGCTGCTGGGGATCGTCCTCTGCGCTGGCGGGGAGGGGATGCGTTGCGGCGCTCGGGTGAGCGCTGGCGGCGGCGGTCGGCGGACGAGTCGCGTCGGCGATCCGCCGAAAGGGGTCGACGTCCGTCGAGGGAGGGCGCCCGGCCGCGGTCCCGGGATTTTGTGCGGTCCCGGAACGGCGGGGGGTGGCGCGGCGTACGCACCTCACCGACGGCGGCCGCAGCGGCCAAGTCGTGCACGGTGTCCGCGAGCCGCAGGAGGGGCTCGTCGGGACCGTCGAGATGGCTGGCCAGGGCCATCTGGATGGGGTGGGGAAGGGCACGTAACCAGAACGTGCGTGCGATGTCGGCGGTCATAATCCCCTGCAGCTGGTGTCGCAGCCGTCGGTAGAGGTGGGAGGGCTTCTGGTCGCCGAGGTGTTGAGGTTGGGAGAGGGCGGCGACTCTGGCGATTTTCGACGGCTGGTAGGTGTTGATGAGGCTGCTGCGGAGGTCGTCGTACGCAGCGGCGGCGTCGGGGGAGATATCAGAGGTCTGCAGCAGGATCTCGTAGGGCAGTAGCGAAATGATCCGGGAATATCGGGTTTTCTGGCTGCGGATGTTGGCGGCCGAAAACGCTGCGTCCACTTGGAAAAACCAAAGTGCCGGGTCGTGCGTGTAGAAGGGGGGCAGCGACAGAGGGAACGCAGCGGACGCCGTCATGACGTTGGCGGCGGCTGCGGCCGTGGCGGCGGCGGCGGCGGCGGCGGCGGTGTCAGATGTTGCAGAGGTCGGCGGGGAGAGTGTGGAGAAAGGGTTGTCGGCCAATGCGTCGGATGTCGCAGCGGCGGGCGGCTGCAGTGTGGCTGGTCGCAGGAGCGGCGGCGCCGGTGAATTCGGGTCCATTTCTGTAACTAAAATTCAAAAATTTGACGTGGTTTTGAATTTTGAAATTCGCAATCGGCGGGAGCGGTGGTGCGTTGAGTTGAGAGTTGAGCGGTGAGGTTTGGGCCAAGAATTGCGAATTTACACTGACTGGTTGAAGTTTTGAATTTAAAATTGGGGACACCGAACTATTTGACTGGGGCGACACATGAGGTGGGAAGGTGGGAAGGAAGAAGGTTGAGTGAACGTCGGGTTCACCACTGTGATGAATTTAAAATTCTCATCACTGTGGCGTGGAAGGTGAGTGAGTGAATTTAGGTAAAGGAGAGAGAAAGAGGAAAAGTCGCAGGCGGCTGTAGTCAACCGAACATCTACGACTTTTGGAGGAGAGAGAGGTGGTGTGGAAGGAAGGTGAGGAAAAGTCGCAGGCGGCTGTAGTCAACCGAACATCTACGACTTTGGAGGAGAGAGAGGTGGATGAGGGAATTTCACCTAGGCGGCTGTAGTCAACCGTTCATCTAGGTGAAGGAGAGGAAAGGAGAGGTCCCTTGTCTAGGCGGCTGTATTCAACCGATCATCTAGACAAGGAGGAGGAGAGAGGAGAGAGGAGGTGAAATTCCCAGGCGGCTGTATTCAACCGATCATCTGGGAGGTAAGGTAAGAGAGAGAAGAGAGAGCTGGTTAGAGGAAGTGTCGAATGAAGCTTGAGCGCCAGGATCCGGGGTTTTATAGTACTTGGGGGCCTCTCCCTCCAGCTCCCTGCTGGGAGCTGGTAGTGGGGCCCCAGGTTGAGTAACCCTGGGTTCTGTCGCCTGTCCCCACTCATATCTTTATTTACGGAGCTTTAGTTTGGCGTTTGGATATTGGTGAGAACTTAATATGATAGGAGTATTCCCGGGAGGGACTCACGACAAACATGTTTCTTTGCGAGGATCTCAAAAATGACAATATTGCGCAACCATGCGCAACGTGCACCAACTTCGTTTTTTAAATTGCAGATTCGAATTATAAGCAAAATTTCATGAAAATCTGACCCCTCAGCCGATTTGTTGATAGCTCGCAACCCGTTCAGCGAGCTTGCAAAGATGAGCAACTCCATGGTAGTGCCAAAATGCGGATGTACGAAGTACCCAAGTGTGCCACGTGATATTGTAGTAGTTTTTTACGCTGAATCACGTGGATGTGTCAGTTTCCTGATTTGACGCGTTTTAATCAAATTATCACCGACAAAACTCATTTTTACTACCAGAAAAAGGGCCTTTTTAAAGAACAAAACCATTCTGTCTACCTGGAAACCTTTTCACCACTCTCGCCTTGAAAGCATTATGTATTCAGCGAAAATCACTCTCTCTTTCGAACTGAAAAGGTTTCCAGGTAGGCAGAATGGTTTTGTCCTTAAAAAAGGCAGTTTTTCTGGCAGTAAAAATGAATTTTGTCTGTGATAATTTGATTAAAATGCGTCAAATCAGGAAACTGACACCACCACGTGATTCAGCGTAAAAAACTACTACAATATCACGTGCCACACTTGGGTACTTCTTGTTACCATGGAGTTGCTCATCTTTGCTCCGCTCGCTGAACGGGTTGCGCGCTACCAAAAAATCGGTTGAGAGGTCGAGTTTTCATGAAATTTTGCTTAGAATTCGAATCTGCAATAAAAAATGGGGTTTCCTTTAGAAAAATTAGAGCTAACTTTCTCCCTTTGGGGAAAAAGAAAGGATCATGGATATGTCTCTCCCTCACATAATGTCATGATCACTTTTAAAAACATCGTTAATATGGTGGAAATACCCAAGTAATTTAATCGCCTTCAGTTTTCGGGTTGCATTCAACTATTTGAATACTCTTTACGACCTCTTCTTCACAATACGTGGGGTACAGATCAGGTGAGTGGCTCCTAAAACGCAACATGCCGCTCACCACCATCACCATCATCACGACAATCCAAAGTGGGGAAACCCCATTCTCATGATGACGTCACAGCACTTCGTTTATTGAAGCGGAATTTAATGTACGCGAAAAATTAAATCTTCGTGAAGATCACATCAACTTCTTACGGTTAGTACGGTGGAAATTAGATCTGGGAGCCACTCAGCTGATCTGGAGCCTGTGCATCGTCAAGATGACGTCCTAAGGAGGCTACATGCCGAACTTCAACTTCTTACGGTTAATAGGGCGGAAATTAGATGTGGGAGCCACTCAGCTGATCTGGACCCTGTGCATCGTCAGGATGACGTCCTAAGGAGGCTACATGCCGAACTTCAACTTCTTACGGTTAATAGGGCGCAAATTAGATCTGGGAGCCACTCAGCTGATCTGTACCATGTGCATCGTCAAGATGACGTCCTAAGGAGGCTACATGCCGAACTTCAACTTCTTACGGTTAATAGGGCGGAAATTAGATGTGGGAGCCACTCAGCTGATCTGGACCCTGTGCATCGTCAGGATGACGTCCTAAGGAGGCTACATGCCGAATTTCAACTTCTTACGGTTAATAGGGCGGAAATTAGATCTGGGAGCCACTCAGCTGATCTGGACCCTGTGCATCGTCAAGATGACGTCCTAAGGAGGCTACATGCCGAATTTCCACTTCTTACGGTTAATAGGGCGGAAATTAGATGTGGGAGCCACTCAGCTGATCTGGACCCTGTGCATCGTCAGGATGACGTCCTAAGGAGGCTACATGCCGAATTTCAACTTCCTACGGTTAATAGGGCGGAAATTAGATGTGGGAGCCACTCAGCTGATCTGGACCCTGTGCATCGTCAGGATGACGTCCTAAGGAGGCTACATGCCGAATTTCACCTTCTTACGGTTAATACGGTGGAAATTAGATCTGGGAGCCACTCAGCTGATCTGGACCCTGTGCATTACGGTTAATAGGGTGGATCTACCTAGCCTTCACTTTTCGAGTTAATAATAATCTAAAGTGCTCCTACCATGTCGCGGAATTTCGTGTCGCGAAAAATATGTCGTTTAAAAATTCCTTGACCCCCAGCCAAAAGACATATCCATGTCAAAACGAAGTTGGTGCACGTTGCGCATGGTTGCGCAATGGGCAATATTGTCATTTTTGAGATCCTCGCAAAAAAAAAACATGTTGATTCAAAGAAAAATTTGTTTTCCAAATCCATAAATAGGTAACGATTTTGGGAGAGGGGGGGGGGGGGGACGATTTTGGGAACACCCTGTGTAAACCACAGATAGGTACTCAGTACGTACATTATGGTAGGAATGGATTAGTTCTAGATTGATTTAGCTCATTTTATCCGAATCGGTTCCAGTCGTTTGAGCGTATTTAGTTATTCACATACTCACAACATGGATCGAGATGAGTCGTAAGCCAACGCTCGGTTCGCGATGTTTCTGAGGAGACAGATTGAGTCGATTCACTCAAGTACCTCCCAAACCTCTGTTTCGCCTTCTGATTTACCAGCCTCACGACAACTTCCCTACTGCGCCTGCGCAGGACGCATTATCCAACCTTATTGTTTCTTACCCTCATCGGTCGGGAAACTTGAGGTGCCCTCCCGTCCCGTCCCAGGAACATCCGGGATACACCCGACATTTTCACGGGGCCCTGCACCCGATTACCTCACGGACCAGTGCACGGGACAGTGGCTTTTCCGGATCGAGGGGAAACCCTTTTTATCTCCGAGAAGGGCGTTTTTGTGCTGTGACTGTGACCCTTCCACGCCCATACAACTCGTCGAATACATCTCCGGGTTTTGGTCTATCAGAAACCTTCGAAATCATTCCAGGGCGTCAAAACTCGTAGTTTAAATTAAAAAAAAAACAAAAAAACAAAAAAAACTGCAAACAACGGTTTATTGTTTTGTACAGAATACCCTTCTGTTACAGATCACAGCTCTCTGTATAGATAACCCGTCTATATAATATAATATGTACTACTCTATACATATTATGTAGATCGCAGATCTTCCGTAGGTTAGTACCTAAACCCGTACTTGTTACTAGGTACCTACCTAAATCGCGAGTTAAATGTTGCTAAAATAATTCTGTCGATGACAAACAGTAACTAAAAACGGCAAAAAGAAACGCAAATAATGAAGTTCTGAAGGAAAATTGTTGATGTGGAGTGAAATAGATGCCCCTTCGGCGTAGATCTGTGCTATCTGTGGTCAATACCTACCTTCGTGGTCAAGTATAATGAACCGTTGTGTAATAACTTGTCCATCAATAACACTTCAACGGTTGTTCAAGTTGCAAAAGTACCGATCAACAAAATCCAGCCCCTTCTTGGTAGAATGAACCGTTGTGTAAAAATTTACCGTTCTGTAATAATTTACCGATGTGTAATAATTTGCCGTTGTGTAATAATTTACCATTGTGTAATAATATACCACTGTGTTATAATTTATACCCATCAATAATACTTCAACGTTTGTTCAAGTTTCACAAGTACCTACCAACAAAATCCAATGAAATAATATCGCAGAACAACCAACTCGACTTCATACAGCCATCCTTGATTGTAATCAGGTGCTCCCTAGTGATGATATCCGGGCCTGATTTATACCGTTTGATTCACGATGATGTTGAAGAAGCTTTTTGGTGCACACGAACGGCTGGACGTACAGTGCTCCGGGTGGTCTCAAAAAATTGTTTAGTTCAAGACAAATTTAATGACGTTAAAAAAACCATACCCTTCTATCGAAAGTTTTCGAGCTACGGCGTTCTGAAAATTTCAACCCCTATTTTGAACCCCTTAAGGCGCATTTACACGATGCCAGTAGACGATCCAGTTGACTGGCGCCCGCAAGCTGGAGCAAACTGGAAGCCAGCTGACTGGCGCCATTATCTGTTCAGACGTAGCCAATTCAACTGGCTCCAGTTGACCAAAAATGATGGAGGCGATTGCGTCATCAAGGCTATCACGCTTTCAATTAAGGGAGTATTTGCGCGATTTGTGCCGTGATTTTGTGCGAGAATCATCAGAAGTGCTCCTAGAAGAACTCTCTACACACAGAGTGTGGACGAGGGAATGGATTTTGAGGAGAAATTCGTCTGGGGCCTCATGTCAGCTGCTTCAGGAATTAAGATCAGAAGACCCTTCTGAATAATAGAGGTCTGCTGAGAATTTCCCCTGAAACGTTTGATGAGCTTCTGCTTCGATTAGCACCCTTGATCTTCTTGAGTTCTTTGAACACTGCACTTAACAATGAACTTTTGCCAGAAGGGGGTGTTATTGTGGGAGATGATACTCTGATTCTCTGTAGGCTTCAACAAACTTCACATTTAAATCATCGACCCACTTTTTCGGTGGCATATCGAACTTTTGAATCGCGAAACACAAAACGTAAAACTCGAACGTAATTGAAAAACGAAACACTGCAACTGGAGGGCCAACTGGACTGGAACGCCTCCTGTGATTCACACGATTCCAGTGAGTCACGCCACCTCGAATTATCGGTGGTGGGGGGAACTGGACTGGCCTGAAACCTACTCATGAGGCCAGTCGACTGGAGCGACTTTTTTCCACTGGACTGGCACGTCACTGGAGGCCAGTGGTGTTTACACGACGCCAGTTACTGGCGCTAGTTCGCTGGCGCCAGTCAGCTGGACTGCTCACTGGCATCGTGTAAATGCGGCATTAGAGATGACTGACAGTAACGCCGAGCTTCGAGGACCAACTAGACCCCGAACGGAACCTATAACCCGAATTTCATCAATTTTTATTCTTGGTAACTAAGAAAAGTGGCCAGTACGGCGTACGGCGGACAGACAGAAATATTTTTATTGCATTTGCGGATTCTACGTACCTTGAAACGTAAACCATCAAATTTTGAGGGGGGGGGGGCTAGAATTTTTTTTTTCATGCTCGATTCGTTGATACAAAATTGTTGATATCTCCAGTAAAAAAGGCCATCCGGGATTTCGCTGTAGGACAGAATCCAGCTTCTTCCTTAAAGGTAAGGGCGCGCCTAAGCCCTACCAGGTATACGGATTAAACGGTGAATGTCCTAAGAACATCCGTGACCTCTTTTCAGAAACACATATCTCGGAGGATTTGCCGATTGGAACGTCGAAAAATAGGGTAATTTCCCGATTTCGATTAAAAATGCAGAAATATGCACAAAACGTCCAAAATATGCAAATATCTCCGAAATCTAACGAAATATGCAAAATATAATTTAAATTTAATATATAATTTAATATAATAATTTAAATTTCAATTTAACCAACGCTAAATGCTTCAGATACCCTCAAAACGGGAAAGTAGAACGATATACACGATAAAAAACACATATGCAAAATATGCAAATTCCAGTCCCTACTGATGGCCTACCATCTCATACCATGTTGCAACAAATTTGCTGTTGAATAAACTGAATTGGATAGTTAGCTGAAAATCAAGTCAAGAACGCTTTCGCTCATTTACATGTACGTCCTTGCAATCACAGATACTGTCACGTGCATACCTATGGTAACTGAGGGGATAGAGAACAGCGCCACAACATATAAATAGCTCTAAAGGAATATCAAGATCTCCCCCATCAAAATAACCATCCGGTCCGTTCTTCAGTTATAATAACCATAATTTTATACCGTTTTCATCGAGCTGAACACTGAAAACAAACGCCTTGGGTAGCTTTCAACGCCGGAAAATGACTCAAGCCAGGCCCGGTGACAACTGAAACTTCCTTCATTACCCAGAACAGGCCTTGAGGCTCGGTTTCAATTTCTGGAGAAGGAACTCTTGAACTGCCACTTCCGTCTGAGAGGCAGGCGCCATTATTACGAAAAACGGCTTTCACTGAACGGGTCTCTGTGGATACTTGTACACTTCATACACCCTGCGAGGATAATCAGACTTGAAAAGAGAAAGGGCGGAGAGAGGTTTGCGGAAAATTGGAACGGTTTTTCGCCTTTTAGACCGACTTTTAATTAGAATTCGGTCCATTATTCACAATTAATCCTCGTCTTGGCGTCGAGTTTAAGGTTCATGAAAGCTAAGCTGAGAACAAAAGGGTGGGGCAAAGTTGCGGAAGTTTACAAAGTTGTGCAGGCTCAGTGCTGGCACTCGCAGGCGTACGTTGGTCGCAGTTCGATTATTTCGAATCTGATGGTTTCAGTTAATAAGTACCATACAAAAATGTGATCTCCAAGGATTGTTCCAGAATGTTCTGAAACGGATATGAATCGAAAACATTTTTTCTTTTTCAAAAATTCGTAAAATTAGGATTTGTACCAGAAATTCTGTATCCATTGCAAATAGCGCATTTTCTTCGAAACTTCGATGAAATACACAAACAGCGCGGACACACAATAAATCAAAACAGTACCCCTCATCATTTTATTTACTTATTTCCTGAACAGGCATAACCCAATATACAATATGAAATACTCACAACAAATCACCCACCTGGGATTCAAGAATCATACGTCACAATATTTTAAAAGAATTTATATATAACTAGCAAACCTACCCGTCCCTCGGACGGGGAATGAGTGCATTCAAAAGGACAGTAGTTCCTTATGTGTAAGTTTGGAATCAATTTGTAAAATAGATAAATGGGAAAAATTTATACTAATGAGAAATTTAATTTACATTTAAGTCGATAATTATAGACGTACGGTCACCCAACTCAAAAAAAAAAAAAAAAAATTAAAAGTCGATAAGCAACTTGATAATTCGACTAACATCAGCATGGCCGCGAACTTCTCTGAGGTTCATGATATGCGTGATGGGCTAGTGCAAACAATTCGAGACGTTTTAGACGAATCAAGTGAAGAAATGGAAGATCTTTATTTGCCCACCCATCAAGAACTTGATTTAAGAGAATTTGGGGCAAATGAAACAAGCTCCAATGCTACGGGAGAGCTGAGAACCATTTTTTCAATTCCCCAAGAATCTCCTAAATTAACATCTTCGGGAATCGATGAAGCTGTTATCGGAGTCGTTGAAGGTGACCACATTGTTGATGAAGATATGTTTCTTTAACCTTCCCAGAGAGTCATCCAAGTCTTGAAAATCTGGGAAAGGAGTCAACTGATCAAATCATCTCGGAAGCAAGAGGAAAAACATTGAAGTAGAATTCAGAGGGGTGACTACATCACTGTCGCACTGAAGAACAAAAGGAAGAAAACAATAGTAGCCTGTCAAATCTTTAACGTAGAGGGAGGAGAGGCAAAGGCTTATTTTTTAAACCCATGCAATCGGATGAAAACTGTATTCCAAGTAGACAGGAATCAAGAAATTCCATTCGAAGAGAGTCAAGTTATTACGAAATTGCCAAAGCCTCTGATATTTGGCTCACATGAAACAGGAAAAATTTTATTCCCTGACCCAGTAAATGTGGACTTACAAGTATTGAATGAGACCGAATTAATGATACCTATTATTAAAATATCTCAAATGATCTCATATTAATTTGGCTGTTGCTTTGTTAATAAGGATCCATTTTTGGAGCTTACTAAGTAGATAGTTTTTTACAAGAAAACTTCCAGAAAGCCTCCCATTTACCCTACTAAAATGAATTTACTAAGATAACACATCGAAATTTGATAATAAATGTAGATAACACATGTAAATTTGAATAAACTATATATGGTACCTCGTTCGTGGAAATAGTGTCAAAATAATTGGTTCCTTACCCTGTCAATAACTGGATTTTTCCTGTCGATAATTGGTAAAAAAACTTACCCTCATAAAATTGGCATAAATGCCTAATATCTTATCATTTTGATTATAGGCTGAATCGATTCTACAGATCCAGATGAGTATTAAAAACTAGACGCCGAACGGAACCTATAACCCGAATTTCATCAATTTTTTTTCATGGTAACTAAGAAAAGTGGCCCGTACGGCGGACAGACAGAAATATTTTTATTGCAGTTTTGGATTCTACATACCTTGAAACGTAAACCATCAAATTTTGAGGGGGGGTAAGAATTTTCTTTTTCATGCTCGATTCCAATGGTTCATTATTGAAAATAATAAACCAAAACGTTGAAAGAGGCCGATAGGTTGAAAAACGCTGCAAATCCCTGCACAACGGTTCATTATCTGTACAGAATACCCTTCTGTTACAGATCACAGCTCTATGTATAGATAACCCGTCTATATAATATGATATGTAATATTCTACACATATTATGTAGATCGCGAACTCTCCGTAGGATTGTACCTAACCCCGTACTCGTTACTAGGTACCTACCTAAACCGTTGTGTAATAATTTACCTGTATAGGTTCCCCTTCTACGTAGATAGAACAATGAACCGTTGTGTAATAATTTGCCCATCAATAATACTTCAACGGTTGTTCAAGTTGCAAAAGTACCTATCAACAAAATCCAGCCCCTTCTTGGCAGATTAGCCGTTGTGTAATAATTTACCTTGGTGTAATAATTTACCTTTGTGTAATAATTTGCCGTTGTGTAATAATTTGCCATTGTGTAATAATTTGCCCATCAATAATACTTCAACAGTTGTTCAAGTTGCAAAAGTACCTATCCAGAAAATCCAGCCCCTTCTGGGTAGATGAGCCGTTGTGTAATAATTTACCGTTGTGTATTAATTTGCCATTGTGTAATAATTTACCCATCAATAATACTTCAACGGTTGTTCAAGTTGCAAAAGTAGGTACCTATCAAAAATATCCAGCCCCTTCTGGGTAGTTGAGCCGTTGTGTAATTATTTACCGTTGTGTAATAATTCACCGTTGTGTAATAATTTGCCGGTGTGTAATAATTTGCCATTGTTTAATAATTTACCCATCAATAATACTTCAACGTTTGTTTAAGTTTCAGAAGTACCTACCAACAAAATCCAATAGTCCATCACTTGCCAAATGAAATAATTATCGTAGAACAAACAAGAGAGTAACTGACAGTAACGTCGAGCTTCGAGGACCAACTAGACCCCGAACGGAACCTATAACCCGAATTTCATCAATTTTCTTTCATGGTAACTAAGAAAAGTGGCCCGTACGGCGTACGGCGGACAGACAGAAATATTTTTATTGCGTTTTGGATTCTACATACCTTGAAACGTAAACCATCAAATTTTGAGGGGGGTAAGAATTTTTTTTTCTTGCTCGATTCCAATGGTTCATTATTGAAAATAATAAACCAAAAAAAGAGAGTTCTGGTGGAAATGCCTTAAAATTTTCCTTAATGTGTCCATAATAGGTACGGTCACCCTACCTACAGGTGCATTTGATAAAATCTGCGACAGTTTCAAATTCTTCTTGAACGACTGGAGAGTTCGCGAAATAAATCGAAATTTTTGTTAAACTATTGGATCTTTAAAAAAATTTGCTTCAGTTGGTAGACGGCACATTGGTCGGTGGTACAAAGGATCACGGCTGCTTTACAATCGTCACGCAGCAATCATCGATTTGCTTCAGACATAAATATTATCTCCTTGAAAACAGTTTTGACTGATGTAAAAATGCAATTATTTGGATTCAAATCAAACCTTTTGTGAAGTTGTAAGTGATGCACACGGGAAAGATAGGTAATTGTTGAGCGTTTAAATTATAGCGCTTTCACAGCTTCCGAGATTCCACTGGAACCTACCAAGATTGGTAGAAACCCTTGAACGTTCCCTCCATGAATGCATGTTCGTTAAAGTCGGTAAGTACGTGCCTTCGCACCCACCACGCCAACATACAACATAATATACACATTACGTACCAAACAAATTCTCTTCACACCGTAAAAAATAGTCATAACCATAATTTCAAAGGAAACGTACGTAACGCAGGCCTCTTACAATCAAATCTCGCTCTTCCATCAATTTCACATTCGGATGCGCGCTATCCCCGAGGGTTTCAGAATATTCCCATTTTCCCAACAGAATGCTTTCACCTTTCTCCCAAAGTCAAAGACTTTTTGCCTCGTCGTAGAGAACACAGAAGGTAAAAGCAAACATTCGGCAAAACCATCCGAACGAAAATGAAAAGGGCCAAAACAGTCCCAATATCACCAATCAACGAACCATTTTTTCGGGTCAAATAACATTTTCTCTGCTGTAGGTGCCTGAATGAAGGAAAATACTTCTACATTTCGCATCATTTCGAGCTATTTTTTGCCACACTTACATAAAGATCAGATAACGTTCAGATGTGGAGATTGCCACACAATACTTCCATGTTCTTCAGGTGGCAGGGGCCCCGATTCGCCGCCCATTTCGGCCTGATAGAATGAGAATATATTATACTGAGCATGGAAATACAATAACTTGCACAGAAACCTCACTTCCAACCACTTTCTGACACCACGCCAACGTCATTTAGCTAGTAAACCTAGAAAACGCCCTCCACTGATCCAATGACATATTTTTTGCTGTCAATTAGCCAAATCAAATGCGATCAAGCTCAAAATCAACAGGCATGATCTAGAAATCCCAATGGGCATTTTGGTACCAACCGCACCGATTTTGGCCCATGTTTACGGCAGTTACCGTTGAAAATCGAAATAAGAAATCCCGTCGTAACTCCCTTATTTTTCTATCTAGAAAGCTTGTTCTCATCACTAACTGAAGAGTTCACCGAGTTGGACGAAACTCAGAAAGAAAATCTGGAAAAAACCGCATTTTGAGGAAGTAATGACCATATGAAATTCCAACATTCATAAGTACATATATATGTACTGAGCGACATCAAGAGGAAAACCGTCTAGAATAGATTGTAACAATTTATATTTACACACACACACACGCGCGCACACACACACACACACACACACACACACACACACACACACAAACTTATTTCTGTGTGTGTCACTCCAAACGACATCTACTACTGAGTATATGATAAAATTCCAAATTTCGTCAAAACGTTCGCACTGTCAAACAGAAGGATGAGTTCGAAGATTACCAATTTTCAAAAATTATAAGGGGTCAAATTTGAGTTTTTAGGGGCCAAAAATCGGTAAAACTGCAAAAAAACCGCGAACAATTTATGTAAAATTGCAGAAAGTGATATGGAAGGGAAAGGACAGAGAACGACCATTACAGTTGTTTTTAATGCAGAACAGGGGTCAAATTTGGAATTTTGAGGGCAAAAAAGGCATTAAGGCATTAAGGCTAAAATCAACAGTAATTCACATGACGTTGTGTGGGAAGGTTATTCACGACCGAGGGACAATTTCGATGATAAACATATTTCTCTAAACAAAAGAGTAAGTCAGGTCTGACTTTGTAACGCGAAAATCGGTAAAAATTGCTAAAATCATGAAAAAAAAAGATATAATTTAACGAAACTCGGTATGGATGTTTTTACACAATAACCAGAATATACGAACTAAATCACTCGCTGAGAAATCGTGGAAACCCATTTATTGAAAAAATAGTCTATTTCCACTAATACACAAAAAACGCAAAAAACAGTAACTGAGTGTGGTGAGTCCCTCCCGGGAACACTCCACCAGCAACTTTAAGCTCTCACCAATATCCTCATGTAAAACTTACTTTCCGCTAATAAACTACTGAGTGGGGAGACAGGCAACAGAATCCAGGGAACACAACCTGGGCCCCCCCCAAAACTCCCAACAGGGAGTTGGAGGGAGAGGCCTCCAGTTCCTATATAACCCTGGATCCTGGAGCTTTAGCTTCATTCGACACTTCCTCTAACCAGCTCTCTCTTCTCTCTCTCCTACCTTCCTCCTCTCAGATGATCGGTGGACTACCGCCGCCTAGACAAGCACCTCTCCTCACCTAGATGATCGGTGGATTACCGCCGCCTAGGTAAATTCCCTCACTCACCTCTATCTCCTCCCAAAGTCGTAGATGATCGGTGGACTACCGCCGCCTGCGACTTTTCTCCTTCACGCCACCGTGATGAAAATTCTAAATTCATCACAGTGGTGAACCCGACGTTCATCCAACCTTCTACCCTTCCTACCTTCTTACCACCTCATGTGTCGCCCCCAGTCTAGTTCAGTTCGGTGTCCCCAATTTTAAATTCAAACTCAGCTTAAACAGTCAGTGTAAATTCGCAATTTTTGGCCCACCCTCACCGCTCAACTCCAGCTCTCAACTATCCGCCACACGCACCTCCGCTCCCGCCGATTGCGAATTTGAAATTCAAAACTAACACATTTTGAATTTTAGTTACAGCCATGGACCCGAACTCACCGACGCCGCCGCTCCTCCGGCCTTCCCTACTGCAACCGCCGACCGCTGCGACAACTGACGCAGCCGACAACCCCTTCACCAGCCTCTCGCCACCCGGCTCCTCCGCATCCGCCGCCGCCGCCGCTGCGGCCGCTGCACACGCCGCCGCCGACGTCACGACGGCCTCGGCGTCATTCCCGCTGTCGCTGCCCCCCTTCTACACGCACGACCCCGCGCTGTGGTTCTTCCAGGTCGACGCTGCGTTTTCTGCCGCCAACATCCGCAGCCAGCAAACCCGTTACTCCCGCATCATATCACTGCTACCGTACGAGATCCTCCTACAGACGTCGGACATCTCTCCCGACGCCACGGCCGCATACGACGACCTCCGCAACCGCCTCGTCACGCTGTACCAACCGTCGAAGATCGCACGTGTCGCAGCGCTCTCCCAACCACAGCACCTCGGCGACCTAAAGCCCACCCACCTCTACCGCCGTCTGCGTCATCAGCTGCAAGATGTGATGACGGCCGACATCGCGCGGACCTTCTGGCTGCGGGCCCTACCCCACCCCATGCAAATGGCACTTGCCAGCCACCTCGACGGCCCGGACGAACCACTTTTACGCCTCGCCGACACGGTCCACGACCTCACCGCAGCCGCCGGCGTCACGGAAGTCGACGCACCCACCCCGCGACGGGACCGGACGCCGTCACGAGAGCGCCGCCGGCCCCCCTCCCTCCACCGGCGCCACTCCCTCTCCACCGAGCGCCGGCCGACCCCCTCCATCGACCACCGACGCCAGCGCTCGCCCGAACGCCGCAACGCTTCCCCCCCTCAGCAACGCAGGGGAAAGTCTCCGGCCGCAGCGGCCCCCTCCACCTCCGTTCGCCCCACCAGGACCACCTACCTCCCAGCGGACCCCCCCCCCACCGATGTTTCTATCACGTTAACTTCGGTGGGGAGGCCCGAAAATGCCAGCCCCCCTGCTCCTTCACCTCCAAGCAGGGAAACGCGGACGCCCGCCGGTAAATCCGGCGGGCCCCCCTCCTCGCCAACACGGGGGGGACCACAACCAACCCCTCCCCGCCCGCATTCACACCACCACCACAAAGCCTTGTTACCCCTCCTACGCCGCCGCCACGGCAGCCACCCTTCCGGCCGCCACTCACGCCGCCGCTACCGTTCCCCCACCCCGGAACGGCCCCTCCACGCCCGCCTCCAGGGCAGCCACCCTTCCGGCCGCCACTCACGCCGCCACTACCGTTCCCCCACCCCGGAACGGCCCCTCCACGCCCGCCTCCAGGGCAGCCACCCTTCCGGCCGCCACTCACGCCGCCGCTACCGTTCCCCCTCCCCGGAACGGCACCACCCCGCCCACCACCAAGAGGACCAGCCCCCCAGTCAACACTACCGTTCCCCCTCTCCGGAACGGCAAAGGACCACCCCGTGTCTCCTTCGCGGGGGACCAACCGCCACCGTCCCACCCGCCCATCACCTCGGACGGCCCAAGCCCCTCCCATCCGCCAGACCCCACCGCCTCCGCCATTCTACCGCACTCCGCCCCAGCTCACCAGCGCCTCTTCTTGAAATGCACCAAGACAAACGTCCCGTTCCTCGTCGACATAGGGGCGGCGCTTTCCGTTTTTCCGAACAACATTCTCAGGCGACAGGCGCGTTGTTACCGGCAACTCCTCTACGCCGCCAACGGTACCACCATCCCCTCGTACGGGACGTACCGCTCATCCATCCACATGAGCGGGCTCGCGTACGAGTGGGAATTTACCGTGGCGGACGTAGAGAAGGCAATCCTGGGGGCCGACTTCCACGCTTATTTCGGCCTCCAGGTTGACGTCCGTAACGCGCGCCTGCTCGACCCCTCCACCCAGAAGCCGATCCCCGGATTTATCCACACGGTCGATCGCCCCCCAACCCAATTCGAAAACCTCCTCCTCCAATACAAACCCCAGCGCCGCCCCTCAGCACATATCTCCCAAACTCAACACTACATTGAAACCTCTGGTCCCCCAATTTCAGCCAAAGCCCGCCGCCTCCACCCCCTCCAACTGTCCCAAGCCCGGCGGCATTTTGATAATCTCATTGCGGATGGCATTATCCGCCCCTCCAAATCCCCGTGGGCTTCACCGTTACATATTGTACAGAAGCCCAACGGGGATATCCGCCCCTGCGGCGATTACCGCCGCCTTAACGCCAAGACCACACCAGACCTATATAACGTCCCCCACCTCCGAGACTTCTCCTCACACCTCCACAACACAACCATTTTCTCAACCCTCGACATCTCCAGAGCCTTCCACCACATAAATATCTACCCGCCCGACGTCCCTAAAACCGCCATCATAACGCCTTTCGGCCTTTTCGAGTACATAAAAATGGGTTTCGGCCTCCGGAACGCGGCCCAGACGTGGCAGCGTTATATGGATAATATTCTGCGGGGACTACCATTCGTATTTTGCTTCCTGGATGACATCTTGATCGCCTCCCGGGACCCACACGAACATCTGACACACCTCAAGCAAGTCCTCGACATCTTCTCCGCCGAGGGCCTCACCATAAACACTCAAAAATGCGTCCTCGCCCAGCCCTCCGTCCGCTGCCTCGGCCACCAAGTCTCATCCAACGGGATCAAGCCTCTCCCGGACAAAGTACACGCTCTCACTGATTTCCCCCAACCCCGCACCGTCTCAGAACTTCGCCGTTTCCTGGGTATGTTAAACTTTTATCGTAGACACATCAAACACGCAGCACAACACCAACAACCACTCATACACGCTATCCCGCAACCGGCCAAAAAGAACGATAACCGCCCCATTTCCTGGACCCCCGCCCTCACAACCGCCTTTCAAAATTGCAAAAAGGACCTAGTAGACGCCGCTCTATTAGCCCATCCCGATCCCCATGCTCCCCTCTCCATCACGACCGATGCGTCCGACTGGGCCATCGGGGCAGTACTCCACCAACACGCCGGCGCCACCCCCCAACCCCTCGGTTTCTTCTCAAAAACTCTGTCCCCAACTCAAAAAAATTACTCCACTTTTGACAGAGAACTCCTCGCCATCCACAAAGCCATCAAGCACTTCCGTGACTTCGTGGAGGGCAGGCAGTTCTCTGTCATCACTGACCATAAACCCCTCACACATGCCCTCCTCCAACATCGTAAATCCGCCTCCCCCCGTCGCCTCCGGCAACTCGAATTTATCGGACAATTTACGTCCGATATTCGTTATTTGCCGGGGGCCGACAACTGCGTAGCAGACGCACTCTCCCGCCCCACCCCCGCGCCGGTGGCGGAGTTACTGCCTTTCCCTTCCCCACAAACCCTAAAATCCCATCAACAACCCGAATCCGACCCAGCCCTCTCCAACCTCATCTCCGCCTCCAAACTCCAACAGCTGCCGCCCCTCGAGCTCTGGTGTGACGTAACGGCCGACTCACCGCGCCCTTACGTCCCACCCGACCTCAGGCGGCAACTCTTCCTCCACTACCACTCCCTCCACCATCCCGGCATCCGGGCAAGCCGAGACCTTATCAAAACACGGTACTTCTGGCCCCACATGAATACAGATATTCGTACCTGGGTTCTAGGGTGCCAGAAGTGCCAGCAATTTAAGGTCTCGGCTCACCCCCATGTACCTCCTCAACCCATTCCCGACTCCCTCCTGTGGGAACACGTTCACCTCGATCTGGTCGGACCTCTTCCCCCCTCCGAGGGGAAGAAATACTGCCTCACGATGATCGACCGTGCTACCAACTGGGTTGAGTGCATTCCCCTCGCCCACATCACCGCGGACACCGTCGCTACGGCTTTCCTCACCCAATGGGTCAGCCGCTACGGTTGTCCGCGAACAATCACGGTCGATCAAGGGAGGCAGTTCGAGTCCGCCCACTTCTCAGATCTCCTCCGTTCCCTCGGGATCCAGAAAATCCGCACCACTCCTTATCACCCCCAATCCAACGGGAAAATAGAGCGGTGGCACTCGGTCCTTAAGCAAGCCATCTCCACATCAGCCACATCCCCCTCATGGATCAAAACCCTCCCCTACGTATTACTCAGCCTTCGCACTTCCGCCCGTCCTTCAGACAACACAAGCCCCGCACAACACGCTTTTCGAGACCCTCTATGTTTACCGGCCGACATTTTCACTCCACACACCACCCCGTCAATTAACAGGGAACCACTCCGCACAACAACACCACACAACGACACCACCTATCCCAAACGTTTTTACACAGCCACTCACATGTACTTGAAGGAGCCCGGCATCCACAAAACATTTCAACCTCTCTACGCCGGGCCCTTCCACGTCATCCGCTCCACGCACACCACGGCTACCCTGTTAATTGACGGGAAGCCCCACACTGTACCCCTCGCCCGATGTAAGCCAGCCCCAGTCCTCCCCGACACTTCGCACCACACCACTCACCCGACCACCCCCACACCACAAACGCCACACGTCGCCTCCATTTCACCCACCGGACCCCAACGTCGCCGCCTCTCTCCGCGACGTCCCGGGTACCGGCTCCCACCGGCTCTTCCCCTTCACCACCGCCCCGGCAGTGAAGGGGCCCCTCTATCAGTCTTCACTAACGTAAAGACTGTTAGAGGGAGTCGCCTCTCTCACCCCATCACCTCACCACCAATACACACTGCACGCTCTCCACACCCAGGGAACGGCGAACTTCAACACCACATATTTATATCCAACCCCGTTCCAATCTGTAAACCCTGTCCAAATTTGTACATACCAACCTTGTAAATACCAACCTTGTAAATACCAACCTTCTAAATACCAACCTTGTAGATACCAACCTTGTACATACCAACCTTGTACATACCAACCTTGTAAATATTAGTCTACTATGCCATTGTAATCATTGTAATCATATCAGTTCACCTACACCACTACTGTAATCATTGTGAATATCATTCAACTACACCACTACTGTACTTATGTTACTTATACCTTATATTACTTATCCTACTCATACTACTTACTTTACTGCTACCTATGTTACTACTTACTATGCTACTGCTACCTATGTTACTACTACCTATGCTTACTATCTTACTACTACCTATGTTACTGCCTCCTAGAATTAAGTCAGCCCTGTCACGTTTTTGCCTTCAGCACCACCGATTGTTTGCGTCAGCCCTCAGCCTCTGTCACCTTGCGCCTTCAGCTCCACTTTTGTTTGCCGTTGCCCTCAGCCTCTGTTTCCTTGCGCCTTCAGCTCCACTTTTGTTTGCCGCAGCCCTCAGCCTCTGTCGCCTTGCGCCTTCAGCTCCTCAAACATTGGTTCGAACTGGGGGGACCTCTGTCGTGAGTCCCTCCCGGGAACACTCCACCAGCAACTTTAAGCTCTCACCAATATCCTCATGTAAAACTTACTTTCCGCTAATAAACTACTGAGTGGGGAGACAGGCAACAGAATCCAGGGAACACAACCTGGCCCCCCCCCAAAACTCCCAACAGGGAGTTGGAGGGAGAGGCCTCCAGTTCCTATATAACCCTGGATCCTGGAGCTTTAGCTTCATTCGACACTTCCTCTAACCAGCTCTCTCTTCTCTCTCTCCTACCTTCCTCCTCTCAGATGATCGGTGGACTACCGCCGCCTAGACAAGCACCTCTCCTCACCTAGATGATCGGTGGATTACCGCCGCCTAGGTAAATTCCCTCACTCACCTCTATCTCCTCCCAAAGTCGTAGATGATCGGTGGACTACCGCCGCCTGCGACTTCTCTCCTTCACGCCACCGTGATGAAAATTCTAAATTCATCACACTGAGTTATTGTGTGTTACTGACGATGGTTTGATCACCGAAACCGGTGTAACAGTGTTTTTTGAGTTTTTCGTGTATTAGTGGAAATAGACTATTTTTTCAATAACTCCGTTTTTCTTTCTTTTGGTTTATTATTTTCAATAATGAACCATTGGAATCGAGCATGAAAAAAAAAATTCTTACCCCCCCTCAAAATTTGATGGTTTACGTTTCAAGGTATGTAGAATCCAAAACTGCAATAAAAATATTTCTGTCTGTCCGCCGTACGCCGTACGCCGTACGCCGTACGGGCCACTTTTCTTAGTTACCATGAAAAAAAATTGATGAAATTCGGGTTATAGGTTCCGTTCGGCGTCTAGTTGGTCCTCGAAGCTCGACGTTACTGTGAGTCATCTCTAAGGGGTTCAAAATAGGGGTTGAAATTTTCAAAACGCCTATACTATTTTTTTACGTAAATCTTTTTACGGTTTTAAATAGTTCTTGAACTTGTGAGTTTTTTAAGACCATCCGGAGCATCGTACGTCCAGCCGTTCGTTCACAGTAAGGCCCCGAAGTTTGCACCGACAGGCATTTTCGACTCCAGTGTGAATGAAATTGTATACAATTCAAACCAAATCTCGTAACCAGAGACGCGCCCACAATAGGAATTTGTGAATACGGCCAATCATTGGTAGGGATCACCTGATTATATTGGCGGAGTATGAAGTCGAGTTGGTTGTTCTGTGATATTATTTCGCTTGAAAAATGATGGCTCTCTTGGAGTTTGTTGGTAGGTAGTGAAACTTGAACAAACGTTGAAGTATTATTGATGGGTAAATTATTACTACGGTAAATCATTACTCAACGGTAAATTATTACACAGCGGTTCATTATACCATCTACGTAGAAGGGGCTGGAGTTTGTTGGTAGGTACTTTTGCAACTTTTTTCACTCCTCATCAACAATTTCTTTTCAGAACTTCATTATGTGTGTTTCTTTTTGTTAGGTACTGTTTGTCATCGGCAGAATTATTTTAGCAACATTTAACTCGTGATTTAGGTAGGTACCTAGTAACGTGTACGGGGTTAGGTACTAACCTACGGAGGGTCTGCGATCTACATTATATGTATAGAATAGTACATATTATATTATATAGACGGGTTATCTATACATAGAGCTGTGATCTGTAACAGGAGGGTATTCTATACAAAATAATAAACCGTTGTGCAGGGATTTGCAGCGTTTTTTTCTTTAACCAGAATATTTCTGAAAATTCGCTCTTATAGCCATGCTGCATGACTTGACCTTTGTCCCTGTTTTCAAACAGAGTGGAACCCGACGATTGGCCAGTTTAATCAGTAGAAATAGGTTGGACGGCAGGTACCCATACCACTAGCAACGTCTAAACCCGGTAGCAGTATATTTTTATATACCTCGGACCACACACTTGAGCACTCCCCCGCTCAACACTCGACAACCTCGAGAGTCCCAGGGTTACAAGTTCTACCTCCTGTGTAGAACGGCAGTCGACCCACTCGAGGAAAACGGCATAAGGGAAAACAGGACACAGACAAACGGAAAATACGAGGTGAAACAGAGAAGGTTCGAGTCCATCTCACTAATTGGTTTTCCAGCCAAAAGCAGGACGGAAGTCAAGTGTACTCCACTGGCTACCTCTCTCCTGTAAGGACCTCAATGAATATGTAAACAGCACAGAAATTATACTATAATCAAGTATAGATATTTATGTATAGATACGTAGACGAGGTAGCACATGAGCTGGGGAATCCTCATTTTCTGCTTCTTCATCTTATATAAATATAAATATACGCTATTTTCCAAGTTGAATTGGACAATTTCAAAACCAACTTACCTAGTCATTTTCCAAACCAAATTCAACGTTTTCTAATCAAATCCAACACAGTAAACAGAAAAAACAAACAAATTTACAGAAAAAAATGTTACATAAATATTTATTATTAATTTAGCAAAAGGCTGCCATGGTTTGTAAAGCGTTCAATTTGATTAGGAAAAAGTTGAAATTCGTTCGGAAAATGGATTTTTGGAAACCATTAGCGATGACCGCTCTACAAATGAAGGCGAGGTAAGCCGAGAGAATGCCCTACGTACTAGGTGGTCTTCTTGGTTACGAATTTCGTGTTTTCACACTCCCACTTATTTCGATACCCAATCGTGCTTGAATTAGAAGAAATCATTCAAGTTTCAAAATGCATGTGAGATCAAAGGCTAAACTTTTCACAGGTGGTAATTTAATTTCCATATAATTATGTAGGTGGGTTACTCTTATTTGATATAACGAAAAAACGCTGCAAAGTCCTTGTCACATGGGTTTATTATTCTAGTGGACATACCTACAGAAATGTTGGCTTTTCATTTACTGTTTCTTTCATGCGTAATAATCGAAATAGCTATTTCTGATGGTTTCCATTAATTTTGGCCCCTAAAACACAAATTAGGTACCTACGCTCCTTTTATTTTATTTTATTTTATTTTTTTTTTTTAACTATCTTTTTTAATCCTCTTGATCCACGTGTTGACACTTTTTCCAGTGCTATTATCTAAACTGATGGTGATTTCAGACCATTTTCCAGGTTTTTGACTCATAAAAAATCAATTTTGGGAGCTGAACTTTTGGTAGAACTGAATTTTCCACTCTTTGGTCAAAATCTACTTCGTATTCGGTCTTCTCGTCCCCAAAAACATGGAAAAAGATATCTCAGAAGCTCATCTTACCAACATGTTGCTAAAACGCAAAAAGTACCTATTTTTACACACATTTTCACTCATAACACCCGTGGGTATATTCCGATCGGGCTGAAAAGTTTCGGGACACAACTAGGGCCCAAATGGAGCATGTGCGCGAAAGGACGACTTTTTTAGACCGAAAATGAAGCCTGTACACGTGATACGGCGGACGGCGTACGGCGGACGGACATTGCATTTTTGTAATCTACGCACCTTGAAACGAAAAAGAAAAAAGTTTGAGGGGGTGTTATAAAAATTTTTTGCTGAGCGAATACATAGGTGTATTATTCACAGAATAATAAACCAAAAGGGGTCCAATGTGAGAATTAGGAGTATTCATGACTTTTAAAAGATTTTAGAATGAAAAGTTGATTTTTATGAGCATTTTGAGACTAACCCTATCCTCCTGCGACCAGTAGTTTTTATTCTATGGATTTTCAAAGTTTGGGTAAATAGTGACGTCACGCTGGGCAGGGCGTTCAGGCGGGAGGAGTGCTGTGACGTCACTATGTGCCCAATTTTTGAAAATCCATAGAATTAAAACTCCTGACTGCAGGGGAGTGCGTTAGGTCTCAAAATGCTCGTAATGGACTCAACTTTAATTTAAAAATATGAAAACACAAAGAAGAATTATGGTTAAATAAAACAGCGAGTTTCTTCATTTTTTTTGTATTAAGGATTATAATATAAGGTATAAGAACTACAAATAAATAATACGTAAATACGGCGTAGTATATACCTATACTACGCCGACCCCCCACTCAACACAAAACGTAGTTCAATTAAGTGGGGCAGAACAACGTCTATGTCTAGCCAATATTCTGAATAATAATACTGTAGGTATTATTATGTATTACCTACTTCTCAAGTAGTTTTTAACGGAATAAACTAACTTTCATTTTACTTCATTTTTCTATATTAGAGACCTAGACCTAATATTATAGGCGAACTATATTGAATGGACTAAATTGAGTGTTGAATTAAGCAGTATGCGTAAGTATATGTTAGTAACTTCAAATTCAAACAAATTTACAAAAATCATCAATTTTTGAACTGAAATGTGTTGAAACTTTATGGACAAATCGATGTCTTTCAACCCTTGATTGCTTTTCAAGTTTTAAATATTGAAACTTTTTTCTCTTTCTAATTTTCGATATAAATTCGATGAGCGAAATATGATTTTTTTTCTTTCTCCCGTTTCATTAATGGATTTGTTGAATTACTTTGCTTTTATGAATATGAAGTAGCTCATAAATAATTTAACAGCCTCTTCCAACACCCTCCATTTCGTAATTCTTAATGCTGGGCGTTACCACCCATCTTAGAACAGGAAGTGGTTCTGTGAACGAGATTGGCTCATGTGAGGGTTTGAATAGTTTGATGGATAAAGGAAGTGCCACATGTACCTTGTCCTTGAATATGTTGTACTTGCATAATGTTATGTGAACATATTCAAGGACAAGTACATGTGACACTTCTGTTATCCATCAAACTATTCAAACCCTCACATGAACCAATCTCGTTCATCCATGATTATAATCAGGTGCTCCTTAGCAATGATTATCTGGGCCGGATTTATACCGTTTCATTCACGATCATGTTGACGACGCTTTTTCGGTGTAAACGAACAACTGGTCGTACAGTGCTCCGGATGGTCTCAAAAATTCTTTAGTTTTGAGATCAATTTAAAAACGTAAAAAACCATACTCTTCTATTGAAAGTTTTCGAGCTACGGCGTTCTGAAAATTTCAACCCCTATTTTTCACCCCTTAGAGATGGCTGACAGTAACGCCGAGCTTCGCCGAACAGCTAGACCCCAGTGGGACCTACAAACCAAATTTATTTTGGTTCATCGTAACTACGGGAAGTACCGAAATACGGCGGACAGACATAATTTTTTTAGCATGGAACATGCTTTAGCCTTGGACTAACTAGCCAAAAAACGTTACGCGGAATGGGTGACGAAATTGACATTTTCATGTCTTTGCCCTGGCACATAGCACAAAAAACTGTCACGAAATTGCGTAACGAAATTGTGTTACAGTGCCTTTATAATGATTTCCGCTTACAACGACCCCGTTGTTAGGTTTGTTCATTTTCTACACTTTTTAACCCACAAAAATCGTTCACCACTCGTTGGAAAGCTCTCGATTTAACGAACATTTTCATGTTCTCCATAACATATTGACTATACGAATAGCGGAGCTATGGGCATAACTGTTCTCATATTTTGTTTACAAACTAATGATCGTGAGTGTAGAAGATAATTAATCCGGAATCGTCTATTTTATTGAAATTAGGTACCTACCTCTTAATATTAATAATGTCAAAAGCAATAGGTAAAGACATGAAAATGTCCCAATGCGTTGCAGACTCGTATGCAAGCGTTTTTTACCCAAAATATCACTTTAGGTCTAATTTTCCCAAGCGTTCTGAATAATTTTTTGAAAGAATAAAGAAAAAACGAAAATTTCCTATTTTACTGCTAGTAGGTACTAATTTTTTGGTTCCGCATAAGTATTATGTCCGGATATCCGCCGACCTTACAACACGCACAATATTATTTTAATGAATAATCGTAGTGAGCTAGAATTCAGGAAGTTCCGGTTTGGGCTGTATAAAGCCCCCATGTGAATTTCATCAAAATCGCTTATGGTTTTGAAATATGACTGATTGATCTCAAGGCAAACCATTTGATAACCCCTGTTACTCTCCCGACATTAGTAGCCACTTTCAGTATTAATTTTGGTTCATTATTCTGTGAATAATCCAGCAAAAAAATTGTATAAAACCCCCTCAAAATTTTTTCTTTTACGTTTCAAGGTGCGTAGATTCCAAAAATGCAATGTCCGTCCGCCGTATCATGCATATCGACTTCATTTTCAGTCTACAAAAAATTCGTTCTTTCGCACGCAGGCTCCGTTTGGGCCCTAGTTGCGTCCTGAATCTTTGTAGCCCGATCGGAATATACCCAGGGGCTGAAAAACGGGTGTAAAAATAGGGGTTTATTTTAGTATTTTAGTAAATGGGCTTTTGAGATATCGTTTTCTATGTTTTTTAGGACAAGCAGACGCAATATGAAGTCGATTTTGACCAAAAACTAGAAAATTGAGGTTCTAACGAAGTTTTAGCCTTAAATTTACGTTAAATTTTCGTCTGAAATCGTCGTTCTTCAGCGCACAGTTCGTGCCCCCACATTGGAACACATTTGAGTCCTAGTTGTGCTCCGAAGCTCGGCAGTCGGATCGGAATACACCCAGGGGTGTGATGGGGTTTTCTTATGATTTTCACGTACAACCGAGTAGTTGCTAGGGAAATGAAACTTCTTTCATTTTCATCGGACAAAAATCTATTTCCATTCGTTGGAAAGCTCTTGATTTATCACGCATTTATTTCGTATTTGTTCTTGGTATTCATTTCCTAGTTTCATAATATAACTATATAAATGGATGTTATAAATCGATAGTAAACAACGACGCTTGTTTGGTTGTCACTTGGTTGTTTCGATGTGTATAAGCGTGGCTAAAGCATGTTCCATGTTTCTTGAATTTTAGCCGTAGGCTCTAAGCAGTAAGCATCCGGGGGTCCAGGGGGCTTGCCCCCTGGCGAGGCGCGGAGCGCCGAGTTTTAAATCCCATTTTCGGATTCTGCGTACCTTGAAACAGAAACCACCAAATTTTGTGGGGGTTGAATTGTTTCCGTGCTCAATTTCAAAGTTTCATTATTGAAAATAATGGATAAATAAAAAAATAACCTCCCCTCAAAATTTGAGGGTTTCCGTTTCAAGGTATGTAGAATCTGAAAATGGAATTAAAAAAATTCTGTCCGTCCGCCGTTTTGACGTGACGTGAGTTATAGTTTAAATATCCATCAGATTTCATGGGGCTTTCTCCACCAGTCCACAGCTATGTATCGATCCATTCCAACCGAACTGAAAGGGTATCCACGAAATGGAGGTTTTCGTTAATTTTCCAATTCAATGGAGAAATGAATTTTCTGGTGGTAATATTTAAATAGGATATACGACAATGTTATAAGCAGACAGACCTAACGATACCTACCTACGCCACATCACCTCTGTGATATTCGAACTGTTAACTTTCTAAGTATTACTGGAATAGATTTTCTATCATACAGTTACTGTCAGTTACATGTCAGTTTCATCCTGTTCAAACATAACCACTTCCCCCTTGACGTAATAGAAATTATCATCAATTATGTCAGCCGTGAGCAACTGAGGACATGTGACAAGGGCTACGATAACCATCCCGACGAAACATCTTCTTTTCCTGTCAAACTGTCAGCTGTCAACTCACAACTAACAGTAGCGCCTTTCACCATTCCAAATCAAAGTAGATACCCTGTCGCAGTCTCCATTACTGTTCAACCAGTTTTCAACTTTTCACCCCTCATCAACACTAATACCTAACAGTTTACAGTTATGTTTCAATGAATAACTATTTCTAGCTTTCAGTTTTCACACACAATCATTCCTAGAATCATAACAGGTACCTATAAGAAATCACTAATAACCGGCCCGTACTTACTCTATTCTTTTAAAATGTATAATATATATACATATATGTATAATATATAGGGACTCAGTTACGTAGTACGGATAATGTTTAGGTTACCTATACTATAAGTTACTTTAATTTAGTCGATAGTTTTCGGATTCCTGTCGTTTCATAGTCCGGAGGACGGCAAATAAATTGGCCGAAACGCCGGCTTAAGAAACAAGTGTTCATTCTGACCGCCTCCTGAAATCCTAACACCTGGCTATATCCAGAATTCTGTCACGAACCCACCCCGCAGAAAGTAAATAATAAACCGTTGTTTAATAATATGTACTAATATGTATTGATACATACGTATAATAATATGTATTATAAGATCAGTTTTTTGAAATATGTATTCAATTGAATATGTTAAATTGAAATATGTATTGAATGTATTAAATATGAATAAATATTTCATAAATTTTTTCATATTTAATATGAATTAAATATGTATGCATAAATATATTATGTAATACTTAATATGTATGAAGAAATGAAATATGTATAATATAATGTTTTGAAATATGTATTAAATTGAGAGTACTAAACTGAAGCATGTATGAAATATGTAAAAAAATAAGAATTTAATACGTATGGTATATATTAATAAATATGTATTAATTTTTGTGGAATATGCGTAAAACACGTGAAATGTCTGAAATATGTAAAAATGCGTAAACATTTGGAACCCAAAACAAATTGCGAAGATACGTAGGTAATACCCTAGTATATTAATCAATTATAGAAAATGAAATTTTAAAAAGCGTGTAAAAAAAATCAGCCGGAAACTCACGTAGATACTTCGCAATCAATTTGAGTCAATTCGTCCATTCGAGTGTTAATTTCACGGTATTTCTCACCAGAAAACAATGTTCAAGCCAAAATAATTTTTCAACAACGAACAATGTAATGCAAAAAAACACTGTTTACACAGGTCCCTACGACCATCCACAAATGGCGATGTCTTCAAAACGTTGAAATTGAAAAACAGTTGTCTCATTTAATGAAATAATTGAAAATATGTCTTTCGATCACTCAAATATTTGAAAATATGTATTGTTGTGGTACCCCTCCATTCCACTCCAATGTAAATATGTTAAGATTTAACCAATGAACAGCAAGGAGAATGACGAGCTGTGCGAAGCCTCGGTGGAAGCCCGGGGTCCCCCTCCACCAACTCCCAACGGCACCTTTATAAGGCGCCCGGCTCACCCAGCTCTTCATTCTACCAATCCGACTCCTACCAGCGACTTCTCTCTCTTACCTTGCGCCTCCTCTGTTGAACCTCTCCCTCGAACGTTCATTGTGGTGAAAACCTGGGGTGCTGGCACGTCCTGTGGTGAAAACCGCGGGGTGGTAGCAATCCTTAAGACTCCTAAGGGGCACATCCTCCTCTCTCCTGCGACCTACCAAACCAACGCTACCTCGCGCTCACGACATGTATTCTGCCTTGTGAAGGAAGAACGACTCAACTCAAAATTATTGAATTTTCAGAAATCAGCTTCGAAGTTTTCTAACGAAAACTCGCTATAGGTTCACTACAGGGCATTCCCGCAACTCCCTTTTTTTCCAAATGTCCGATCATGTTCAACTTGATCGATAGCTGTCAAAAAATACACCAAACACACGTTTTTTCAATCGATTTATTGCAGTTGAGTCGAATATCGATTATTCATCGTTGATTTTTGAAATGTTTGCGGAGTAAAAACAACTCAAATCCCCTTTGAGTCCAACGGTTTGGACCCCGATCCTGAAGCCAACGGTTTGGAGGGAAAACGACTCAACGGCGTTTTCAGCTAGTTGAGACGTATTTCCTCAACAAATAAATAACAGAACTCGCAAGTTAGGGTGTTTCAATCGAGGCGTTGAGATGTTTTTACTAAAAAAACACGGAGTTGAGACGTTTTTCCTCAAAATTAAGCAATTTCCAGATTTCTTCCCTAACAATTTCAACCCCTTTTGGGTCGAATTTTGGAATTTCGATTTGACCATCAAAAAGGTGGGGTTGAAATTAGGGGGGTTACCTACGTGAAAATCCCATTTTCGACAATTTTTGAGTTGAGTCGTTCTTCCTTCGCACGGCCGTATTAATAGCGAAATATGTGAAGTTGTTGAAATTACGGTGTGTTGAAACGGTTCAGAAAGTCTTCGCTACAATCATAACCTAAGACGGGTATTGGTTTATTCGGTGTTAATCCACCTGTGGACCTCAGAGCAATCAGGAGTCCCACACCCAGGGCGAAATTATTCACACAATCCGAAGTTCTCAGAGGCCAACCCGAGGGGACGCCTCGGGATTGACTTCTGCACTATAATTGCTTCGGCCCCCGGAGGGATATTGCGTTCCAGTCATATCGGGAGGGCTTATCATTTCAATAATACATGATGATTGTCCCATCATCGGGCCACCGGTGTTGACCTCGTCCTCAGGAGCCAATGCGTCACACGGAGTGAGGATAATCATCAGGATTGATGGCCTGATATTACAATTACATGAAGCGATTTCGTCAATCAGGAAATCAGCTGATTGTTCAGTTCAGTTAACACTGTCAGTTTTGCATGAAGTAGAACGGTACAACTCGTAGTATTCAGCACAACTCCCCACCCACCAACTTCCACCCTGACTGTAAGTAATCATACATCAAGGAAATAATAAAAAATATAGGTAGCTTTCCCAAATTGAACTGAACTCAATCATTCAACAAAATCAACAAAAAACTAAATTTAACATTACGCAAGGTTCTAAAAAAATGACCAAAAATAAGCTTACACATAGGTAGTCATAACTGTAAAATTCTGAAAACAGTAGTTACGTTTCCAAATTATGAAAGCTCACAAATGACGTAGTTTGAGTTATTACAAGAAAATGGTTATCACAATCAAAACACACGGGGGAAAAAATTGCAAGAATTGTACATCTTCAGTGTTTTGGCACAGGTGCAATTAATTGTCTTTTCTTGTTATCGCGAGGGAGGATCGGAAAGAACCGTTCAACAGAGATCATTAAAGACAGACCGTAAAAATTAAGGGCTCCCTTCGGAATATGGAAATGTTGAATTCTATTTGGAAAATGAGTTCTGAGGTCGGTACCTCTTTCTTGAATTAGCAAGGAACAATTAAGAACTTTATTGAAGAAAAAAAATGTAGGTAGGTAGGTATGCAAAATCCTTAGCAGTAGCAGTGGCTAGGCGTTTAACATTTTAGGATCCGCTACATCACAGTAAACCATCTTACAAAAGTGCAATCAAATTCTCAAAAACTTGCAATCACATTCTAATGACTAGGTCACACCTGTTAAAGATCTACAATAATGAGAAGGGTCATGTCAACCTTGACTCCATTCTGTATCACAAACTGTACGACTACCGTTCATCACTTTCCCCTGGTACCTTTTTCCATGTTTTTTAGGATGAGAAGACCGAATATGAAATCGATTTTGACCAAAGAGCGAAGAATTGAGGTTGTAACGAATGTTCAGCTCCCAAATTCATTTTTTATGAGTCAACCTGGGAAATTGTCTGAAATCACGATCAATTTGTATAACACTAGAAAAAGTGTCAACAGGCGAATCAAGGCAATTGAATGGCGCTATCAATAATCACAGATAATTCGAAAAAAAGAAGGAGCGTACTTAGTGGTTTTGGAGGCCAAAATTGGTGAAAACCATCAGAAGTAGCTATTTCAATATTACTGCACATGAAAGAAGCAATAAATCACTTTTCAGTTGCTCTGGCCGCCGACAGTAGGGCGCCAAAACTGTGTCCGTCTCTTCGCCCCTACCATAGTTTTGATCTACGCGCACACACGAGTGACAGTTTTGTTGCCGTATAGGATTATATCTAGAATTAATATCTCTAGTGCCTAGTGCAAAATGGTACATACTTTCTCTATTGTTGGCAAAATGGCAGTGAGGGATGAAGATATCGACAGCGATTATAAGTGAAGTTGAAAAGAGGCCGGCGTTGTTCAATAAAACTTTAAAGGATTATTCGGATGCCAGTTTGAAAGGCAAAATGTGGGAAGAAGCTTGCACAAATGTGTTGTCTACGATGGGGGCAGCTCTCTACAGACCAAAGAAAACATGCAGGTAAGTTATGTATTAAAGTGGTTTTTATTAATATAGAAAGAGTAAAACACAAGAAAGTTTATTTTAAATTAGTAAAACACAACTAAGTTTTTATGTGATAACATTAGATATAATCAACATAACATTAGTAGGTATATCTAACACAACATTAGATATAATGGGTTATTACATTGTAGTTCTTCAAATATCAACGGGAATTTCTCTTTATTTAATCTTTCAGACATCAGCGGGCGAACCCAATATTTTCTTTTCCTTTTATTTTTCCTGCGTCGTATAATTAAAGCACAAAAAAGCACAAATCACTGCAGTCTGTACTAAATCCATGTTCACTGTACTACGAAATCAACGAAAATGAATCTGCTGTAAGGCAACAGTTGCTCATCGTGTGCGCGCTCTCGAAAGCCGAAGCAACTCGACAGGGACAAAGACAAAAACTACAGTCATGCAGCATGGCTATAAGAGCGAATTTTCGAAGTTTTCGGCATCTTCCTCCTCCGCCTAAAATTTTCTGAAAATTAATTTTCGGCCAATGTTTTCCCAACTTGGTACCATACAAAATTAAAACAGGAGTAGTTTTACGCAAAGTAATATTTGGGGTGGAAGGAGGGGGAGGGGAAATCAAAAATGTTTTGAATACCAGAAGAGTAGGTATTGGGTACGTAACAAATTTTTTGTTCCATTTTTTGCCGAGTAACACCTCGGTTTGTAGATTTTCCAACGCTGAACACGATGGTGAAGTCAGAATTGCGATATCCCATTCCGTTATCAGATTAGAGCAGACGAACCAAGAAGAACATCTCAAGAAATAACCACGTTCCTTCATCTTCAAAGTGCTCCAGTTTGAGAATGGAATGAGATATCGCAATTCTGATTTCACCATCGTGTTCAGCGTACAAAAACCTTTAAAATGAGGTGTCACTTGTCAGACTTTTTCATTTTGGGAATTTATGGATAATTTCCCCCCCCCCCCCCTAAAACTCCCCAAAACTCCCCCTTAGGGTGACCCAATTCTGCCCATCTTCGAACTTAGCCTGTCGATTGCCAAGACAGATTTTTCGTGCAAATTTGAACTTTTTATCTTAATTCTTTCGAGAGTTATCGTCTGGAATGACACATAAATATATAAATATATGTATAAATATATAAATATATATATAAATATATATACTCGGCGCTGCGCCTCGCCAGGGGGCAAGCCCCCTGGACCCCCAATCTCTTATCTTCTATACTTTGTATAGAACGAGGAATTTGCAACGCAATTCGAGTCCGAAATGACTCCCCGAAGAAGACACCCCATAATCAATCGATTAATGCCTCCTTCGTTTATCATAATACCTCCTTAGGACTTTAATGTAATGAATGTAATGTAATGAATAGCATAGAAATTAGCTTCCCTAGCAACGGTATCGCGGGACAAAAAAGTGTGACATGTGACAAAAAAACTAGTTGGGGGTCGGGCTAAGAATTGCGTTGCAATTAATATATATATATATACATATAATTTTTGGTGTCTTTCGGCAGGGAATTCAGGATGGTCTGAAACGGATTTTGGTATACGAATCTTTCGGAAATTCGAATATTAAAAATTTTGGACCGAGAACAATAGCTTCCTTTTCTTCGAAAATTCGCTAAAAACAGTTGCGCAACAAAAGTCGCCCGTGTGCGCCCGCCCAAAGAAATGACTAAATAATGAAACTTCTGTACTGTAAGTAGCGTTTAACCATCAAGAAGCTGATCGCAATCCAAAAGAATGTTTAACTATCACGTGAACGTTCAACCTCTTCTTCCAGAGTAGGTACTACAGTTATCATGGATAATTGAAACCGCGAAAGCAATCTGAAACAGCCAGCTTGTGGTAAGGATTCAACGCTAACAGAGGCAGATTACTGAGGGGCGGACAAAATGAATGTCAATCATTTTGGCGGCCGAGGAGGTTTTCTTTTGGCAGGTAAATTTTTACAACAGGGTTCGGGGGATAACTAAAAACCGGTAGAGTTCAAGTCACTGGAGTACATACCGCATGGAGTAAATGTCGCAGTATAAGTTGGCATTAAATTGTTCAGGAGAACCGTAGGCCCTGAGAAAATTTGGAATTTCACGAAATAACCCTGATTTGGAATAAAAAAAATAAGGGTTCCTATCTGAAAAAGCAAAGTTGGTGCAGTCAGCTATTTGAAAAATCAACGTGCCCAAAAATGTCCGCACAATAAGTCCCATTATTTCCATGGTGAAAAATTCGCTCTTGCGCAGAAAAATCCGTCTCCGCAAAAGGGTAATGATGGATTCGTTCACGTTACCGAGCTCGATCGCAGTGTGCGCAGCGTCAAAATTTACAAGCTGCTGGTCCAAAATATTAAACAAAAAGGAATAAAGGGGGGGGGGGGGGGGAGGGAGTAATTCATGTTTTTTGGGCGCTGAATCGACTGCAACTAGTCCCAGTCCGATTACGCCGCACCCTGCGCACCAAATTTACAAAATTGTAATCCGAAATCCGAAAAAATGCCTATTTTTCGTACAGGCATGTGAGGTTTTGTTTACCACGTTTTTTTTTTGGTAGCAGAATCGATTGCTTGTAGTTTCAGTGCGTTCATACTGTATGCAGTGATCAAAATCACAATTAAAAAAAAAAAAATTACCATACCTTCCGGAGGAGTCCGTCGTCACTAGCTGGTAGAGTATTTTCTCGACGGCCTGATGATGATGTCCTTACATCGAAAGCGCTCGCCTCCAGTACTCAACGCGCAAGTGACGACGGGCTCCTCCGGAAGGTATGGTAATATTACTTCTTACAATAGCGTAACTAACCCTTTAGATTTAATATTGTGCAGGTAAATTATTACACAACGGTTTATTATTTGCCCGATGTTTCATGAATAACTACAAATAATAATTAATGATTGAATTACTGAATCCTGCGAATTTGTAGGAAACATTTATTCCGGGGCCGGCTCCAGTACTCGATTTAGGGCTTTCCTGAGGGGGGGGGGGGGGGGGGGGGAGCTCGAGGGTATCGACGCAGAAAACAGTGATCTACGCAGAAGGTTCATCTATACAGGTATATGATAAACCTTTGTGTAATAATTTGCAGCGTTTTTTGCTGTTCAAAACACCGAAAAATTATTTTGACATAATTTTCTCCACGACGCTGTGCCCAGTTAGGCCCTAATGAGTTCTCTGGCAGACGGCCATTTAAATTATCGATTTTTCCCAAGTACTTCTTTGAAAAACTCGCTCCTTAAGCCATGCTGCGTGAATGGAATTGTACAGAACGGCGCTCTCGGTTTCGGAGGTTTGTTGCGGTGTTGAAACGAGAAAGCAATAAACTTCGTTTCGTCTTGTCTCACAATTCGCTGTAGCAAAAGAGCGGAAACAAGCGGGAGAGCAAAGCAAATCTTGGGACGCGGCATCTAAAAAGGGTTAACCCTCAAGGGCGACCCTCCTCCCCTCCATCCAAAGAGAAGGAATCAGATACAGCCAGTTGGAAAGAGGAAATAGCCTTGGGACGTTGATGAGGTCGAACCCTAAACAAGGAAAACTGATTGGAGTCAGTTAGAGGAGAACCCCCCACCACGGAGGAGTTATGGGAGTTTCGAGAATCATCATTTCGGGCTCAAGGTTTTCTCTAACAATGAGGAAAACGGGTGAAACGTTTTGTCCCTTTCCGCGTCCGTGATTTCTCCCATTTCGGGAGAAAATCTGTGCTGTGAAACGGATTCGCATACGAGAACATTTCAATAATTCGTGTTTCTAAATTTAAATTGAATTTTGTTTGTGATATCTGAGCAAAAGACTGCGGAAAAGAATTTGCCGGCCCAAATTAGAGGAATTTTCTCAGATATTCATTTATTTCGTCAATTTATTTTTGCTTCCTCACTAGGTACCGATGGTAGAGAAGCCTTGGATTCGTGAGAGTAAAAAAAAAATAAATAAAATAAGTGCATCCTCCAAAATTTAAATTTCTACTACCATTTTGCGTTTCAGACATCAAGGAACAATTAATTTTGGTTCCGTGTCTGTAACGCTCACAACTACCCGAAATAATGGTCGAAATCGGCTGAAATTTGGAGGGTAGGTGCGCGTTCGGTCACAGATGGTCATTTACAAAAATCATTGAAGAAGTACAGTACCTTCGTCTGCGCACGCGCAAACGTGAAATAAGTACTTGAAACGCCCATAACTACCTCAAATATCGTTGAAATGAGTTCAAACTTGGAGAGTCGATCAGGAATAACACTTTGATAGGTCCATATGAATTTCATTAGAATCGTACAGTAACGTTCGTCTACGCATTCGCGAACATAAATAATGTTGACTATTACCTTGTAACACTTGTAACTACGCAAAAAACGGATTTACATCCTAGAATATTTCAATAATTCACGTTTCTAAATGTAATTTTAATTTTGTTTGTGATATCTGAGCGAACGACTGCGGAAAAGAATTTGCTGGCCCAAATTAAAAGAATTTCCTCTGATATTCATTAATTTTGTCAATCTTATTTTTTTGTATTATGGAGCAGCAGTACTGGTATATTATTTTTTGCCAGTAAATCAGTTCGCAATTCGCATTTCGATTTAAAGATGGCTGGCTTAAACAAAATTCAAGTTACATTTAAGAAACATGAATTATTGAAACATGCCGGTGAATTTTACAGGCGGTTGGTTGGCAGCACTGACACTGCGCGCAAGTTGAGGCCGCAGGATGACGCAGTACGCAGGATCTGAATCAACTGCGCGCAGTCAGCGAAAAGCTGAGGCGCAGTTCTCGCCGCGAGTTTCTTTCTCGCGTCATGAAAAACTTTTCACATCTAACTTCAACCTAACGCAGAAAATGATGCAAAGCGGGTTGCTTATCGTGCACATAGCGCAATAAATCGACATTTAAGAGAATATTCGAAGAAAATGAAGCTAATGAAATGGGTCTGAAATGAGAAAAAAACGACTTTGTGACAATTAATTTCAAACTTCAATTTTAAGGTTGAAAATAATTTAAAAAATCGATTAAATTCAAGGGAAAATGCTTGAAAGTTGTATGATATTGGAAAATTAGCTCGTCATCGTTGAAAATCCCCCCTCCCCCCCGCCACCTTCACCAAGAAGAAGTTATGGGTTCCGAGTATCGTTTCGGGCTAGTCAAGGTTTTCTCTGACAATGAGGAAAACGGGCGAAACGAATACTTGTGAGTAAAAAACCTTTGAAAAATGGCTGTAATCACCAGAAATTTGTATAATAACTCAGTAGGTAGTAATAACAGGTGAATCAAGACAATTCTATGGCAATTTCACTGATCGAAAATAATTTGTCAGAAATAGCAACATAATATTTGAGTTTAAAGCCGTCAAACTAGCTTCTTGGGTCTCTTCACTGAGATCCCAATCGAGAATAATAATTACCCATGTGATATCCATGTGACGAGGACTTTGCAGATTTTTTTTTAAATGAAAGAAGATTCTATGCCGGGAATTTTGACACCAACCGCACTGTCAACATAAGTACCTACTGTAGTAGTTTTCCTCCCCAAATAATGTGTCTACTGTACAATTTAATGGATCTAACTCTACCATAGCCGGTCCCAAGCCCGGTTGAGAAGAGAGGAGGGGATCCATTTCACTGTCCCAATTTCGATTCATCGGGTTCGTCGCCCTTACGTAATTATATCTTACTAAATCAGGTACAAAAGCCTTTCCCGAAATAAAGAACCCGTTCGACGATTTCCAGGTATGCATTTTGTATTTTGAAATAACATAAATATTATACATTATATGAATTATATTTTGAAGTAAAAATTGTATTTTCTGTATTCTCCAGGACTGTATTTTGAAAATGTTTTCTGAAAAACGCAACTTCGACGTGGGAAAATCAGGACAAAGAGGTCACAATTGGGGTCATAGAATACTGAACAGGGCTCATTGTTTTAATAATTAATGAATTTTTATATACCTAACCAGTATGAGGACTGGTATGAAGTGATATGAAAATTTGTTTGAGCTGATACTCGATATAAATAGGTACAATGTATGTTGGTTCATATTTGTATAACAGGATTGCAACAAAAGCTCCAGCAAAACAGAGATTAGTTACAAAATACAGCAGTACAAGAGAAAACTGAAGTGGGCGCACAAAATCGTACCTAGGACCTATCGTAATGCAAGGAAACATCATTTTATGCCGTAATAATATTATATTTATACGGAAAGATGGGTAATCGGAAAAGAAATGGTTGGTACGTACGACGGTGGAAGTTGTAGGCACCAAATTTTCAATGATTAACTACGCCGTAAGTGGTATTAGTTGAACTCGGAGGAAATTAAACTGGTAAAGGCTTCGTCCACTTTGGGGGCATTTAGAGCAGAAATTGCGAAATTCATGAAACTGCAATAAAATCACTTCTAATTCATGCTTTCTTTTTCTTTCTCTCCTTTCTTTCACTTTCCTTCCATCTATATTTTGTTTGTTTTACAAAAACCTTAGTATTAATCAGAATCCAGTACAATTGTGATTTATATTATGTACATATTTATAAGGACTAAGTCCTTACTTGTACTCGCAATTAATAAACAAACAAATAAATAAATAAATTAGTTGCCACATTTGTGGACAAAATCACGAATGTGTACATATTTCCAGAGGACGAGTTACCAACGTTCCGTTGATTCGAAAATTCTCTCATATGGTGATGCTGCACGTCTGGAACCTCAGTGTATCCGAACCTAAAAATCGAACCCCGAGCCGTCACATTTTCTACCAGATCTCTCCATCTGAACTGCACTCGAAAAGCCTCCTACGCCCGACGAACCCGAAAAGGATAAGTCAACCGGGAAAATAACGACGGCAACATTTTTTCAAGAGTCGAGCAGCACAAAACGCCAAAGGAGGTCGCGACGGTATAAATTGCGCGCGGTTTCTTTTTATTCAAGTGCGAGGAAAGCCCTTGGAAATCCTCCATTCGTGTGCGTTAGAGCTTACTGAGTCTACGCTTTTATTCGAGGGCCGGGTTCCACTACGGTAACGTGAATTTTAAAATTTAGAAATTTGAGGTCTGAAGTGGCCGCAAACAGGCACCAGAACTGCGCGGGCTCTGAAAACGGTGGGGCACCAAACCGGAACACAAAACCAACAGATTTGTCTACAATATACCCCAAGGCAACAACAACCTTCGCTTTATTTACTGACTGACTGATATTCAACAAAGGCTTCTCTTCCTAAACTTCCAGTCAACACTACTATCATCACACAAAAACGTAGGAAATTTCGACTGTAAATTAGTCATTGAATTCATGTTGTACAAAAATACAACTAGACCAGGAACTGAACCTATTAACCAAATTTCATCAATTTTGGTTCATGGTAACTAAGAAAAGTGCTCAGTACGGCGTACGGACAGACAGAATTTTAACACAGAATGTGTTTTAGCCATGGACTAACTAGCCAAAAAAGGTAACGAAATTTCGTAACGAAATTTTTAAATTCATTTTCGGATTCTAAATACCTTGAAACGGAAATCATCAAATTTAATTTAAGGGGTTAATTTTTTTTCTTGGTTCATTACTGAAAATAATTAACCAAAATTTCTGTCTGTCCACTCTACGCCGTACTTAGCACTTTCCCTAGTTAACATGAACCAAAATTGACGAAATTTGGTTTATAAGTCCCGTTCCGGGTCTAGTTGGTCCTAGAAGCTCGGCGTTTCTGTCAGTCATCTCTAAGGGGTTAAAAATAGGGTTTGAAATTTTCAGAACGCCGTATCTCGAAACCTTTCGATAGAAGGGTATGGTTTTTTTTACGTTTTTAAACTGATCTTGAACTAAAGAATTTTTTGAGAATACCCAGAGCATTGTACGACCAGCCGCTCTTTTGCACCAAAAATCATCGTCAACACGATCGTGAATCGAACGGTATAAATCCGGCCCAGATATTATTGCTAGGGAGCACCTGATTATAATCACGGATGGGTGTATGAAGTCGAGTTGGTAGTTCTGTGATATATTATTATTTCATTTGAAAAATGATGGATCTTTTGTGTCGTGGTATCCTCCCAGAACCACTCCCTGTGAAATTAAGATCTCGCCAAATAAACATAGAAGTGGGGACGGAAGACGCAGGAGAACCGAGGAACCCAGTGGGGATCCCCACCATCTTCCACTAGCTGGAGGATGGAGGGAGATAGCCCTAAGGGCTATAAATACTCGCCTCCTTCGCCTTTTCAACCATTCTACGCTCTCCTCTAGTCGAAGACCACTCTCTCTCTCCTCACTCCTCATCTCTATCCTCAACCTAAAAGATCCTGGGCATGGTGGTAGTTCTGCACTGTAACCAAACCGGGCACGACCTACCTTTAACGCATCTCGTGGTGAATCACTACATTTTGGATTTTGTTGATAGATACTTTTGAAACTTGAAAAAACGTTGAAGTATTATTGACGGATGAATTATACACAATGGTAAATTATTACATAACGGTTCATTATACTATCTACGTAGAAGGGGGGCCTATACAGGTAAATTGATACACAACGGTTTATTATTTGCCACATGCTTCATGAATACAAATAATTAATGACTGAAATATTTAATCCCGCGCATTTGTAGGAAACTTTAATTCCGGAGCCTGCTCCAGGATTGATTTAGGGCTTTCCTGGGGGGAGCTGGAGGGTACGGAAAGGTAAATAATAAACCGTTGCGTAATAATTTGCAGCGTTTTTCTCTCATGACTTTGAGATGCTGATGCAGATTTTCCGTGGTTGTTGTTCCGGTACTGTTGTACTCCGGTGTGATTGTATAGCAGACCGCCTTCTAAATCGTCCATCTAAAAACACGACTTTTTCACTTCCCACCGTTCAAAACTTCGTTACAAAACTCGACGAAACAAAGGTCAGACCGTCGAAAAACATCGACATCATCGTCCAGCGGCTGGAATTTCCGAGTTTCACAGAACAACGTGGGCCGAACCATTTGAGGTCCTAACAGCGTCGGCCCGACGAGCAATCCAATTCCAACTGGTAAAAGGGACGTAAAAGTTGACTCCGAGAGACATAATGAGATTCGGCATTGACAGTATGATGGGACTGGAAGCCCTGTATGTATATATGTGCGGTTGTTTGGGTTGACATCCCCCTCCAATGCAGCGCCCTCTGGGATGTATATAACGACGTAGGTCGGTGAAAAGGGCGTTTCCACTCGGTCGCCCTCTGGCTGGGGATCCCTGTTAGGAACTTGTTATTGACAACTTGGCGGTTTGAGGTGATCCAGAACTCGCTGACAATTGTAGTTGAAAAATTGACGGGGAAGGTTGCGGAATCGGTGGGAACTAGCACCACCCGACAAACAGTAACATCCAATCCAATTCTTTCTGAAGAAAAGATCTTGACAGATGAACGAGTGGCATTCAGTAGGAAGCACGGAATAGATAATATACATATGTAACAGATTTTGGTTTATTATTTTCAATAACGAACCTTTGGAATCAAGCGTGGGAAAAAAATTAAAACAAATTTTAAAAAATAAATAAAAATTTTCAACCCCCCCCCCCCCCCCCCCCAAATTTGATGGTATCCGTTTCAAGGTACGTCGAACAAAATGAAATTTAAAAAAAAAATTCTGTCAGCCCTCAGTAATACGCTCTTTTCTAAGTTATTACTAGGGACTGGAATTTGCATATTTGGCATGTGTTTTTTTATCGTGTATATCCTTCTACTTTTCCGTTTTGAGGGTATCTGAAGCGTTTAGCGTCCGTTAAATTGAAATATAAATAGCACATTTTGTCCGATTTCGGAGATTTTGCATATATACTGACCGTTTCGTGCATATTTCTGCATTTTTGATCGAAATTGGGGAATTTCCCTATTTTTCGACGTTCCAATCGCCACCGAGATATGTGTTTCTGAAATGCGGTCACGGATATTCTTAGGCCATTCACCGTTTAATCCGTGACCTGGTAGGGCACTCCCTTACCTTTAAGGAAGGAGCGAAATCCCGGATGGCCTTTTGACATTTTAGGTCTTTACTTTGCTACATAAACTCGAAAATGAAACGCGGGACATGCAACGGAGACATGCAACGGAAACAACGTCACGAAAATATTTTTGATGATTTTCGCTTACAACCGATTCGTTGCTACGGAACTTTATCTTCGCCAGTTATCATCGTACAAAAATCGTTCACCACTCGTTGGATAGCTCTCGATTTACCTAACCATACTACATTAACCACTGCGGACTGCGTGGCCAACAAGCTGCGGTATGAGCGTGATTGTTTAATTGAATGTTTACGTACATAATGCAGTGGAGTCCGGCTAATCCGAACTAATTGGGACTGAAGGCTGTTCGGAGAAGGTGACCAAAACAATTAAGTACGAAGTACTTGGTGTGGGTGCGGGAGGGGGCGCTAAGACATAAAATGTCCCTCGTGGTTGCGTACTTGTACGGAAGCTGTACCCACCGTTTGTGTTTTTGACATTTTATGTCTTTACTTTGCTACATAAACTCGAAAATATTTTGCAGTAGGTATCTCCATACAACATAAAAATAACTTCACATTGCCTTTCTGACTGACGATCTGTTTTTTCTTGGATTAAGTAATGAGATTATGTTTCATTCAAGGTAAGTTTGTAGTTCTTAGGTTAATTTTGCAGTTTGGCCATGCTTCTGAAAATGGCAAGAACGAAGAACATGAAGCAAATAGAGGAAGATGCTAAGGCCAATAATTCTGAGACCCGGATGCCTGAAGATGCACGATTAACTATTTTGGTTGACGGCGAGGTATTTGACTCAATTAAAGCAACCATACATCAACCAGATCTTCATAAATCATTTCTCAACCTCAATCTAGGCGCGGAAATGGCATCACCAACATTCGTAGGCTCGGATCTGGGAGAATAAAGGGATTTTACTGAGGGTATCAAAAATTTTGAGAGAAGTGCACTCTGACCTCTCCTCTGGCCTTACTGATCTCTCAGCATTGAAATTTTTACCAATCGTGTCCTGTGATATCGAGAGATCGTTTTCTACCTTCAAGTTGCTCCTCTGCGACAACCGTAGGAGATTTACAGTTGACAGACAATAATTTGGAAAAATCAACTGTGATCCAGTGCTATATTGTGATAGCGAATGACTTTTTTGTATAAATGTAAATATTGTACTTATAGTCGAGAAAAAAGTGTGTACATTTTCATTCCATTTTCTTCCTTGATCCTTTTCTATAATTTTTTAAGGATGCGATAATAACGGCACCATAATGTATAGACTACGTGTACGTCTCACAGCAAAGTTTAGTTCATTTTAGAAATATTTTAATTTTTTTTAAACGTAATTTTGCTTTGGGTGCATATTTTGTCCATTTCGAGTGGATATTTTGGCCGAATTTTTGCATGTAATTCCAGTCCCTAGTTATTACCATGAACCAAAATTAACGAACTTTGGTTTGTAGGTCCCGTTCGGGGTCTAGTTGGTCCTCGAAGCTCGGCGTTACTGTCAGCCACCTCCAAGGGGTGAAAAATAGTGGTTGAAATTTTCAGAACGCCGTAGCTCAAAAACCTTCAATAGAAAGGGCATGGCTTTTTAGGTTTTTAAATTGATTTTGAACTAAAGAATTTTTTGAGACCACCCGGAGCATTGTACGACCAGCCGTTCGCTTGCACCGAAAAGCATCGTCAACACGATGGTGAATCAAACGGTATAAATCCGGCCCAGATATCAGTGGTAGGAACACGATTATAATTTCGCATGGCTGTATGAAGTCGAGTTGGTTGTTCTGTGATATTATTTCATTTGAAGAATCATGTTATTCTGAATATTGTAGGCAGGTACTTTTGTAACTTGAACAAACCTTATGCTTCATGAATAACAAAAAATAATATTAATGACAGAATCACCGATTCGTTTTTATGAAACTGTAACTCCCGGGCCGGCTCCTCATTTAGGACTTTCCTGGGGAGAGCTCGAAGGTAGGTATTGACCAAAGAAAACAGCTACCTACAAAGAAGGTGCATCTAAACAGGTAAATAATAAACCGTTGTGTAATAATTTGCAGCGTTTACGGATCGCTCATCAAAACTATACTGGCCGTCTAGTTCAAAACTACAATGTGGAATTTTCGTCTGATTTGGGGGGGGGGGGGGGGGGGGCAGAGATCTTGGAAAACTGATAGTTTGAAGCCCGTTTTCAGAAAGAAGCGGTATTTTTTTTTAATGAGGGGGTACAAGTGTGGCAAAAAATGACGTATCAGGTCTATTGACATCTGATTGGCTGTTGCCCGAGGAGGGGAAGGTTCTCAGTGCTGCCAACAACCCAACATTAGAAACGGGGAGCCTTCAAGAACCTTTGCCGTCAACTTGACTTTGATTTGATTTTGAGGATTTAAAGAAAAAATTTATTAATTTGAGTTGAACTTCTCGTCATTTCTATGGGGAACTCAGAAATTCAAATTTCACACTCATACTTTCCGGCATAAACACCTCTTTATGTGGTCAGTAAGTGTTTAATTTCGATGAGTGGACAGAATTTGGCCAAAAGAAAAGGGGAATTCGTAACCCACGAAAATTGCTCATTGTTATAATAGTAAGTTATTCTTTACAAAATATGTAACGTGGTGGTTAAAGGTGATGGTGAGGTGAGGTATGGTGAATGAGAATGAGATGGAGGAGAACGTGCCGGATCTAACGTCTAAAAGGTTAAAACCTATAGCAAAACCAGTGAGGTTACCACCATTAAAGACCGGTTATCACTGGACCGCTTCCACCAATCTGGGATCTTCTAGGTAGAAGGTAAGGAGGCGTGAGAGCTTGAATGAAGTAACAGGCGAGAACGGCGGGTTTTTATAAGACCCTTCCCACTCTCCCCCAGTCACTCATAGGCAATTGAGGGATGGTGGGAGAGCTCAGGACTACCTGAGGCCGGTCACGTACGCCACTTTACTCACGCCACTTTACTCGTTCGGGTTTATTATTTTGTACAATCTCAAATATTACAAGGTGTGATGTTCTGGGAGGATATCACGACATGTAACTTTACATAATATGTAAAGAATAACTCATACGTAATTAAGAATAACGTAATATGTAAGAATCTTGGCTCATGAGTCAAGACGTGTGCTTCATAATGTGAGGGGCTTCGTGTTGCACTCATTCAGCAGACGTTTTTCAGCTCAAGATGGAAGTGCGAGGAGGAATTTCGTACTGAGCTTTACGTATCCTGCACTGCCCATCCGCTCGACGTATATTTTCGTCTCGCGGAATAGAAAATCTGCCTGGACGAGGAAGAGTTTCCCTCAGGATTAATGTTGTAGGCGAGCGGTCTGCCGAGAAAAAAGAAGACAGTTCCACTTTCGAAGCTGGCCAACAACAATTCCCCTTTCTTACACCCCCCTCCACCATTCTACTGCAAGCCCCATCCAACTGCAAACAAGCTCTGAAGGAAGAAATATTATCCTCCCTCACCGCTCCGGAGTGCCGCCTTTAATGGTCAGACGAGTACAGCACGGCCCTTATCCTCACCCTCCACGCATTACATACGTCAACACTGAACGTCAACAAACAAATTCCAAACAAGAGCGAATAGGTACTTATTTATTTACAAAAAAAGAAGGGGAGAAAAAAAAATTATTTAGGGAAGAAAGGGGAGAAAAAGAAAATAATGTGATACAACTGACGACCGAAACAATGGGATTCTCCACGTTATTAATATTTGGTCTACATGTAGTCGTACGTCAACCACGAACTATGTCTCATAATAATATTATTATATAATTTAACATGTGGAAACCTGTGAATAAAATGAAATGTGTACAGATTGGCCCTTTTTACTCTCGTCAGTGCTTGGAAGCGCGGAAGTACAAAAGGGCCAATCTCGCCGAACGAAGCAGATTGGCCTTTCTTCCTTTCAGAGATTCTCCCAAGATTTCTGTCTCAAAGGGGCCAATGAGGACTTTCTTTCACATTTTTATTTTTTATTAATTTTTGGGGTAATCCAAACTGAGAAATTTTTTTGGATTCTTGTAGCCTACAGATTTTTCCAAATGATTTTGAAAAAAACAAGTGGTAAAACTCAAAATGGGAATTAATAACAGCGGTCCGAAGTCTAGAAATGGGTGGACAAAAAATCACATTGGCCCTTCTTCCTCTCAGGTGTCAATATAATTCAACAGGATTTACGCAAATTGAAAAAAAAAACCGCTGCAAAATTATTACACAAAGGTTTTTGATTTACCTGTGCAGATGCCCCCCTTCTGCGTAGATCACTTTTTTCTGTGGTCAATACCCTCGAGCCCCCCCCCCCCCCCCCTCCCACCAAGGAAAGCCCTTAAATCGAGTACTGAAGCCGGCTCCCGAATTAAGGTCCGTTTACACGCTCAAGCCGATTGCACAAACTGGCTCGCACAAGAGGTCCTAAAACGTTCAGTTGTGCTTGTGCAAACGTCGGCTTGGTCGTTCTCCAATTCGTTTTTTTATAAATCAAAATTACTATTTTCTAAATAATTTTTGATATGGATGAGGAGGAGCTCATGCTATGTACGACGGCGGTTTGTTTAATCCGGAAAAAAAATTGGGATAAAATAGTGCTAAAGGTCGGAAATGGAGCAAGGATTCGTTGCTCTAGAGGGACAGCCTTTCCCATACCAATTTAATCATGGAATTGAGAGGGGAACCAAATGATTTCCAGAATTATTTAAGAATTGATGAGGCAACATATGAGGTGCTGCTCAGCATGATCTCACCTTTATCAGCATGAGTGATAAAGGGGTTGAGGTAGGGTAAAAAAAAAGGTGGTTCACACTCCAGAAGAGAACGGATGCGCCTGCGCGAGATCGTGGGTTTGTGCAAACCGCGTCTACACGCTCAAACTTCACTCAAGCCAAGCTCAAACCTCAAGCCGATTTTCTGTCAGAGACAGATTTCACACAAGCCAAATTTTTTGGCTTGTGCAAGCCGAATGGTTTGCGCAAACTCCGTCTACACGTTCAGTTCAGTTTGCACAAACTGGCTTGTGCAAGCCAGTTTGTGCAATCGGCTTGAGCTTGTAAACGGACCTTTACAGTTTCATACAAACGCGCTGGATTAAAAAATTAAGCCATTAATTATTTGTAGTTATTCATGAAGCATAAGACAAATAATAAACCGTTGTGTAATAATTTACCTGTATAGATCCCCCTTCTGCGCAGATAGTATAATAAACCGTTGTGTATTAATTTACTGTTGCGTAATAATTTACCATTATGTAATAATTTACCTAATAACACTTCAATGTTTGTTCAAGTTGCAAAAGTAACCTATCAACAAAATCCAAAAGATCCATCATTTTGGTTTATTATTTCCAATAGTGAACCTTTGGAATCGAGCGTGAAAAAAATTAATTTTAACCCCCCTCCCCCCCCCACCACCACCAAAAATTTGATGGCTTCCGTTTCAAGGTATATAGAGTACGAAAATACAATTTAAAAACGCTGCAAATTATTACACAACGATTTATTATTTACCTTCACTGTTTTCTGTGGTCAATACCCTCGAGCTCCCGCCAGGAAAGCCCTAAATCGATTACTGGAGCCGGCCCTATTAATTAGCCGGTTGTTAAAGGATTCAATAATTCAATCATTCATCATTTTTTGTAGTTATTCATGAAGCATAAGGTAAATAATTAACCGTTGTGTAATAATTTACCGTTGCATAATAACTTACCGTTTTGTAATAATTCACGGTTGTGTAATAATTTACCGTTGCGTAGTAATTTAGACAATAATAAACCGTGGTGTAATAATTTACCTGTATAGATGCCCTAAATCGATTATTGAGCCAACCTGGAAATTATATTTCATAATATTGTTGTTATTCACAGAACATATTAACGTTTATTCAAGTGGCAAAAGTAAATTTGAAAATAACAAACCAAAAGTACTGCATCACCCTGAAAATCGTCGAATGGGTTTGCTACTGCGGGAAAAGGCCTTTCGACTTGTTTAGGAGGACAATGGAGAGCTGCGAATCCGACGAAACGAGTTGGGAAAAATTGAGATTAGGCACCGGGACATGAAAATTCCTGAAAAATGCGATAAGCTGCTGAATTTGGCTTTGTTTTTCTGCGCGCCTGCGCTCGTCTCCGCTTTTGGTGTATGATTTTCGATAACAAACCTTTGGAATCGAGAATTAACCAGAGCTCGAAAGAAAACTCGATTTTTAAAAATATATGGAATGGAATTTCATTTTATTCATTCAACAAATAAGGGGAAAACGGGAGGTTTACTGATTTCGAACACAGAGAAAAGTTTTCTCCGCACGAGGGAGAAAACGAGCTGTTGAATTACAAGAAGCGAAAGCAGCTGTAACGATGCCGAATCTTCTTACAGAAGTTGGGGAGGGGGGGGGGGGGGGGGGAGGGCCACACCATCGGAATTCTTGAGGTGCGATAATGAAGGCGCCCGCCCGCCCACTTCCCACCCAGTTTTGTGCGGTTTTATCCTCCTTCCAGTCCGCCTCCTCATCCCACTTCCACACGGCATCCTCATCCCACTTCCAGTCCGCCTCCTCATTCTACTTCTACAAGGCATCCTCATCCCACTTCTACTCCCCTTCCTCATCCCACTTCTCACTTTCACCCTCCTTCAGAAAACCCCAAACTGGGTCCTCCCGAGACAACCCCCCCCCCCCCCCCCCCACCACCTACTTTACGCAGGAAGGGAAAACCATCGTGAGACAATTTACACACACTTGAAACGTAATACGGTGAGACCGCCTGCCCATAAGCTTATGGGCCCCCTGTCCAAACCCCCCCCCCCCCCCACCCCAACACACCACAGACCACTTCCTGGAGGTGTTCAGCCCGTAGGAACGCATCTGCTCCTGATTAGAACGCGAGGTGTAAACAGTGCGGGGGGGGGGGGGGGGGGGTGCGCACGACGAAGGTTCTCCGCAATTAATTACGAGGTTCTCACACAATCAGAACTGTCACGACCAACGGAAACCGAATTCCCCCTCGTTCCGTGAGTTTCCTCCGCCTACTCCTCCTCCAGTTTTCCTACTCCTCCTCCAGTTTTCCTCCTCCCCGCCCACTATACGTTCAATAAGACATCTTCGATGACGTGCGGTTCTTGTCACATCTCAAATTTTGAAATAAACCCGTTTTTGGTTTATTATTCTTTGAATAATACACCTATGTAATCGCTCAGCAAAAAATGTTTATAACTCCCCCTCAAAATTCTTTCTTTTATGTTTCAAAATGCGCCGAATCCAAAAACGCTGCGAAGTCCGTCACATGGGTTTATTATTCTTTATTCTATATTATTCTATTGGACGTTCGTTCGTTTGTTGATTTGTTTGTTTGTTGCTTTGTTCGTTCGTTTGTTTGTTCGTTCGATCGGATGGAAACAAATTTATTGTTTCATTCATGTGCAATAATTGACATAGCTACTTCTGATGGTTTCCACCAATTTTGGCCCCAAAAAACACGACTTTTGGTATATTATTGTGTGAATAATACACCTGTGTATTCGCTCAGCAAAAGATTTTTATAACACCCCCTCAAAACTATTTCTTTTACAATTCAAGCGGCGTAGATTCCAAAAATGCAATATTTACACTATCTCGGGTGTTTTTTTTGTGTTAGCTCGTGAGGTATCGTTTTCCATGTTTTTGGGACGAGAAGGCCGAATATGAAGTCAATTTTGACCAATGAATGGAAAATTGAGGTTCTAACGAAGTTTCAGCCTTAAATTTAGGTTAAATTTTGGTTTAAAATCGCCGTTTTTCCGCACACAGTTTGGGTCCCCATTCGGGAACCCATTTGGGTCCTAGTTGTGCTCCGAAGCTCGGCAGCCCGATCGGAATACACCCAGGGGTGACATGGGAGAAAAATGTGAGTAAAAATAGAGGTTTTTGAGGGATTTTTGAGGTTTCAGTGAACATGAGCTTGTGAAGTATCGTTTTTCAGGTTTTCTAGGGCGAGAAGAGCAAATATGAAGTTCATTTTGACCAGAGAGTCAAGAATTTAGGTTCTAACGAAGGTTTAGCTCCCAAAATTCATTTTTTATGAGTCAAAAACCTGGGAAATTGTCTCAAATTACCATCAATCTGTATAATAACACTAGAAAAAGTTTCCAACAGGTGAAGAAAGACAATTATTACTAAAATGGCACTATCAATGATCAAAGATAATTTGAAAAAAAAAAAAAAACTCTGCAAAGTCCTAGTCACATGGGTTTACTATTCTATTGGACACGCCTGTATAGTGGACAGTTTGTCATGGCCCCGGCGTAGAGACTGGAGATTCAGTGTACAGTAAAACCCTCCTTAGTGGACACCCCTGTATAGTGGACGCTCCTCTTAATGGACTGTTTGGGATTCAATGTATGTACACTGAATCTCCTGTCTCTACACCGGGGCCACAGCCAAACTGTCCATCACGAGGGGTGTCCACTAAGAGGGGTTTTACTGTTCACTGAATCTCCTATCTCTACACTGGACCATGGCCAAACTGTCAATCAAGAGGGGTGTCCACTATACGGGAGTGTCCACTAAGAGGGATTTCACTGTACATTGAATCTCCTATCTCTACACTGGACCATGGCCAAACTTTCCATCAAGAGGGGTGTCCACTAACAGGGGTTTTACTTGTACACTGAATCTCCTATCTCTACACTGGACCATGGCCAAACTGTCCATCAAGAGGTGTGTCCACTATACGGGAGTGTCCACTAAGAGTGGTTTCACTGTACATTGAATCTCCTGTCTCTACACCGCGGCCATGGCCAAACTGTCCATCAAGAGGGGTGTCCACAAAGAGGTGTTTCACTGTACACTGAATCTTCTATCTCTACACCAGGACCATGGCCGAACTGTCCATCAAGAGGGGTGTCCACTAAGAGGGATTTCACTGTACATTGAATCTCCTATCTCTACACTGGACCATGGCCAAACTTTCCATCAAGAGGGGTGTCCACTAAGAGGGATTTCACTGTACATTGAATCTCCTATCTCTACACTGGACCATGGCCAAACTTTCCATCAAGAGGGGTGTCCACTAAGAGGGATTTCACTGTACATTGAATCTCCTATCTCTACACTGGACCATGGCCAAACTTTCCATCAAGAGGGGTGTCCACTAACAGGGGTTTTACTTGTACACTGAATCTCCTATCTCTACACTGGACCATGGCCAAACTGTCCATCAAGAGGTGTGTCCACTATACGGGAGTGTCCACTAAGAGTGGTTTCACTGTACATTGAATCTCCTGTCTCTACACCGCGGCCATGGCCAAACTGTCCATCAAGAGGGGTGTCCACAAAGAGGTGTTTCACTGTACACTGAATCTTCTATCTCTACACCAGGACCATGGCCGAACTGTCCATCAAGAGGGGTGTCCACTAAGTGGGATTTCACTGTACATTGAATCTCCTATCTCTATACTGGACCATGGCCAAACTTTCCATCAAGAGGGGTGTCCACTAAGAGGGATTTCACTGTACATTGAATCTCCTATCTCTACACTGGACCATGGCCAAACTTTCCATCAAGAGGGGTGTCCACTAAGAGGGATTTCACTGTACATTGAATCTCCTATCTCTACACTGGACCATGGCCAAACTTTCCATCAAGAGGGGTGTCCACTAACAGGGGTTTTACTTGTACACTGAATCTCCTATCTCTACACTGGACCATGGCCAAACTGTCCATCAAGAGGTGTGTCCACTATACGGGAGTGTCCACTAAGAGTGGTTTCACTGTACATTGAATCTCCTGTCTCTACACCGCGGCCATGGCCAAACTGTCCATCAAGAGGGGTGTCCACAAAGAGGTGTTTCACTGTACACTGAATCTTCTATCTCTACACCAGGACCATGGCCGAACTGTCCATCAAGAGGGGTGTCCACTAAGAGGGATTTCACTGTACATTGAATCTCCTATCTCTACACTGGACCATGGCCAAACTTTCCATCAAGAGGGGTGTCCACTAAGAGGGATTTCACTGTACATTGAATCTCCTATCTCTACACTGGACCATGGCCAAACTTTCCATCAAGAGGGGTGTCCACTAAGAGGGATTTCACTGTACATTGAATCTCCTATCTCTACACTGGACCATGGCCAAACTTTCCATCAAGAGGGGTGTCCACTAAGAGGGATTTCACTGTACATTGAATCTCCTATCTCTACACTGGACCATGGCCAAACTTTCCATCAAGAGGGGTGTCCACTAACAGGGGTTTTACTTGTACACTGAATCTCCTATCTCTACACTGGACCATGGCCAAACTGTCCATCAAGAGGTGTGTCCACTATACGGGAGTGTCCACAAAGAGGTGTTTCACTGTACACTGAATCTTCTATCTCTACACCAGGACCATGGCCGAACTGTCCATCAAGAGGGGTGTCCACTATACAGGGGTGTCTACTAAGAGGGGTTTCACTGTACACTGAATCTCCTATCTCAACGCCGGGACCATGGCCAAACTGTCCATTAAGAGGGGTGTCCACTATACAGGGGTGTCCACTAAGAGGGATTTCACTGTAATACCCAAATATTCTGCGGAGTAAAATCAAGAGGGGTGTCCACTAACAGGGGTTTTACTTGTACACTGAATCTCCTATCTCTACACTGGACCATGGCCATCAAGAGGTGTGTCCACTATACGGGAGTGTCCACAAAGAGGTGTTTCACTGTACACTGAATCTTCTATCTCTACACCAGGACCATGGCCGAACTGTCCATCAAGAGGGGTGTCCAGTATACAGGGGTGTCCACTAAGAGGGGTTTCACTGTACACTGAATCTCCTATCTCTACGCCGGGACCATGGCCAAACTGTCCATTAAGAGGGGTGTCCACTATACAGGGGTGTCCACTAAGAGGGATTTCACTGTAATACCCAAATATTCTGCGGAGTAAAATTTACAAGGAGGCGGAGTCGTAACTTATCACCGCACCACACTAAATATCTCACCGTCAATGGACAGACATGGTAGCGATGAATCGCCTTGGAAATACGACATCCGTTCAATTTCCCCTCCCAATTTTCTTTTTCCCCCCTCCATTCAATTACGTCTAAGCGTCTCGCGGAAAAGATGAAAAATACCGGAAAAAAGAGACCTCCGGGGGGAATGTTTCACCCGCCGCGGCGGTTTTTCACGTTCACGGAGAGCAACTAAGATTAATTCGGCGGCAATAAATTCATAGGAGCGACCTATAACTCCTGGTCTGCAGTGCTCGCGTAACGTGCGTAGCTGTTTGTGCGTTAGAGTCGTTCGTTTAATCACCAAATGACAGTTACGACCGCTACAACTCCAGAGTTGGTCGCGCACAGTGGGGTGAACGGCCGATATAGGTGGAAGAAATTAAAAAAAAAATCCTTTCCTACAGGGAATTTTACGCTTACCATGAATATACCATTATTACTAGAGTTCGGATCGATATGCAAAAAAATAGCTGAAATATGCAAAAACATGCAAAATAATATGCCAGTTGAAATTTTGGTCCAATTTTTTCGGTTTTCAAGTTTTTATTGAGAAGTCTAATACGGGAATGAGCAATGTAACCCCAAACTCTTAATGATTCACCTATATTTTTTAAAATTACAGCAAATAAAACTGCACAATGTTAAATAAAATTCACAATGATTAAAATTTCAATGTGTAGGTGTAGGTACAGATTAATTTCCCTGGACTATCAACACTTTTTCGAGGTTTTCGACTGTGAAATTCCTCCGTCGGTCTGATAGAGTCATTTTCAGCGCGGAAAAGGATCTTTCAACGTCGCAGCTGACAACAGGAAGGAATTTTAACTTGGAAATTTCTCCAGGAGTGAGATATCCCGGAGAGATCGAAAGGGCAGTCATACAAAGGCACGTGTAAGACCTTTCACATGACCGGAGATCGGAAATTTCAGTGTAGGTACGCAGATATTTCTTAGAAATATGCCATTTATATGCAAAACACTGTAACATATATGCAGATGCACATAATAACCAAAATCAATGCCCAAAACATCTCAAATACCTCAATTCGGATAAGTATGACCCTATCTATTGAAAAAACCTGATATGCAGAATATGCAAAATCCGAACTCTAATTATTACATAATGCTGGATAGTTATTTCCACTAAAAACCTCAAAAAATGGATTTTTTAAAACGATTTTTGACTTTTAAATTTCACAATTTGACCCTTGGGAATGGGTCAAAAATTCTGGCCGGCGAACTCCGCCTTTAGTTTGACAATACCGACATTTTGGCACCATTTTCGATTTTTTCGGTGCCTGCGAGGTTGTTATCATCTGGAATGGAATTACAGAACGGCCGATCTAGGTGGAAGAAATTCAAGAACTGCCCTTCCTATCCCACAGGAAATTCTACGCTGATCATGAATATCCCATTATCCCATATGTTGGGATAGTTATTTCCACCTCAAAAAACGCATTTTTTACAACGATTTTTGACCTTTAAATTTCACAATTTGACCCCTGGGAGTGGGTCAAAAATTTTGTCTAGCGAACTCAGCCTTTCGTTTGACAATATTTGGCGCCATTTTTGATTCTTTTCGGTGTTTGCGAGGTTATCATCTGAAATGAAATGACAGAACGGCCGATGAAGGTGGAAGAAATTCGAAAACTGTCCTATCCCACAGGAAATTTTACGCTGATCATGAATATACCACACATAGGTTGGGATTGTTATTTCCACTGAGTATCCCATATGTTGGGATAGTTAATTCCACCTAAAAAAAACCGCATTTTTTACAACGATTTTTGACCTTTAAATTTCACAATTTGACCCCTGGGAGTGGGTCAAAAATTCTGGCCAGCGAACTCCGCCTATCGTTTGACAATACCGACATTTTGGCGCCATTTTCGATTTTTTCGGTGCTTGCCAGGTTGAGGTATTGTCTGGAATGAAATATCCGGTATAATATGCCAATGATAGTTATATCCCCGTATACTCACGCATTTATATGAAAAATGTTTATTCAGGAATCGTTTTAGAATGTTCCAGAACGGATTTCAATGTAGATATTTTTCAAAAATTCGCATTAAAACAATTTTAAAGCCACTGCAATAGCTTAATTTTCATCGATAATTCGCTAACACCTTTTTTTTAAGCTTACAGGAAAATTTAAATCAGGAGAGATTAAACGTTTCACTCGATTTTGATTTGATTGCATATTTAAGAACATTTGCCATTTCAAGGATTTCTGAAACAGTATGACAATGCCGTAGATATTGGTATTACAACTACATGAAGTTATACGTATTTATTTCATCAAATATTCATCATTTATATTAATTACTGTCTGTCACAATAAAACAAACTTCATCTCTTAAGTTGGAAAATAAAACTGTAGGTACACTTAAATGAAAACATGAAAAGCTATCTTTGCTAAAAATGGCTAGCTTTGGAAAAAAAGAGAATTTTCTTTAAAAAAACAGACTAGGTACAAAAAAATGGAAGCGAAAACGAAACTCAACCTTCGAACGAATGAATAGAAAAGACACAAATAAAATGTATGTAAATTGCGTCAAGAGAACCTGCACTTTCACTAGAAAAAAAACGCTGCAAATCCCTGCACAACGGTTTATTATTTTGTATAGAATACCCTTCTGTTACAGATCACATCTCTATGTATAGATAACCCGTCTATATAATATGATATGTACTATTCTATACATATTATATAGATCGCAGACCCTCCGTAGGTTAGTACCTAACCCCGTACTCGTTACTAGGTACCTACCTAAATCACGAGTTAAATGTTGCTAAATAATTCTGCCGATGACAAACAGTACCTAACAAAAAGAAACACACATAATTAAGTTCTGAAAAGAAATTGTTGATGAGGAGTGAAAAAAGTTGCAAAAGTACCTACCAACAAACTCCAGCCCCTTCTACGTAGATGGTATAATGAACCGTTGTGTAATAATTTACCGTTGAGTAATGATTTACCGTAGTAATAATTTACCCATCAATAATACTTCAACGTTTGTTCAAGTTTCACTACCTACCAACAAACTCCAAAAGAGCCATCATTTTTCAAATTAAATAATATCACAGAACAACCAACTCGACTTCATACTCCGCCAATATAATCAGGTGATCCCTACCAATGATTGGCCGTATTCACAAATTCCTATTGTGGGCGCGTCTCTGGTTACGAGATTTGGTTTGAATTGTATACAATTTCATTCACACTGGAGTCGAAAATGCCTGTCGGTGCAAACTTCGGGGCCTTACTGTGAACGAACGGCTGGACGTACGATGCTCCGGATGGTCTTAAAAAACTCGCAAGTTCAAGAACTATTTAAAACCGTAAAAATATTTACGTAAAAAAATGGTATAGGCGTTTTGAAATTTTCAACCCCTATTTTGAACTCCTTAGAGATGACTCACAGTAACGTCGAGCTTCGAGGACCAACTAGGTAACGACATAAATATTCATGCGTAATTCAAGACATTTGAAGTTGGCTAAGAGATACAAAATACGATATTTCGCCAAAATGTTCATATTAAACGAATAAATTATTGTCTTTGGATATAGTCTTGCCTCAATCCAAAACGCTCGAAAAATTAGATACTTTAAAATTCGCTCATATGACCATCATGAGCATTTTTTTAAAGCGAATTTTCAAAGAAAATGAAGCTACTGCAATGAGTTCAAAATTTTCAGAACATGCACTTCTGGGATTTTTTTAATAGGCAAATCCGTTTCAGAGCATCCTAAATTCATCCCTAAATTTTATATGCGAGTATATACATGTATTTATATATATTATATTAGGTTATATGTCACTGCAGACGATATATGGCCCTGGGTATTTCGCCCAAATGTTCGTACTGCCAAACAAAAAGATGAGTTCGAATATGAGCAATTTTCAAAAATTCTAAGGGGGTCAAATTTCAGTTTTATGGGCCAAAAATAGGTAAAAACGGCTAAAACGCGAACAATTGATATAAAATCACTGAAACTGATATGGAAGAGCGAGTAAAGAAAGAAAAAGACCGTTTAAGTGGTTTGTCATACAAGGAAGGGGTCAAATATGGATTTTTGAGGGTCAAACTTGGTGTCGAGGCTAAAATCAATAGTAATTTACCTGAAGTTGTGTGGGATGGTAATTCACGACAGAAAGTGGGACTATTTCGATGATGAAAATATTTATCTAAATAGACTTTACAAGGGTCAAAAATGGCTAAAATCACGAGAAAACAACATAATTTTACGAAATGTGGTATGGATTTGTGCTGTATCATCTTTTAACAAAATAGCAAAAATATTTCTTTGAATATTCGTTCTAATAGCCACGCTGCAAGTCTGGAGCTTCTTTTTTTTCCAATAAAATATTGAAATATCTAGAAAAAAAATGAAGGCCTCTAGAAAAATAAAACGAAGGTCTCTTTCAATAAAAGCACGTTAAGAAAACAGACCCCCCCCCCCAACCATTTTCTTTGTGTCAAGGCAAAAGGATTTTCACTTTAGACGTCAGAGAAACCTCATCATGCTCGCGCGAAAAAGAAAAATATAACAAAAAGAAATGAAATGAAAAGAATGAAGAGCAGAACAGTAGGGATCCAGTACAGACGTGGGAAGTGGGGACTGTTTGATAAGAGAGGAGGGGGGGGGGGTGCGCAAATTACTCGTTCAGTCATTTGGCTCTCGCATTAATTTTTCCCCCTCTCCTATCTCTCTTTGGACGAAAGATAACTTTATTCGTTTTTCCCCCTCCACTTCGTTTTTCAACCCTTCGACTCAAAGTGGGTGCCTTGGGATTTTCTTTAATATCTTCATCCCCGTTTACAGTGCCATCTTTTTCTAGATTTTTTTTCCTTCTTCAAGAACCAATTCGAAAGTGCGATTCGCACAGCGGAAATACTGTTCAATCCCCCCCCCCCCCAACACAATTCAGTTTCAAATTGAACAGGTGAGGGAATGAAAGGGCAAAAAGAAGAAGAACATCGGTTTTGAATCCCAGAGTTAAGAGATGGCGCCAGTTTAGAAGTCTAGCTCCGAGTGTTCGGAAATCTACCTCATTTTCCCGAGCAAACTACTAATGTTTTTAGCCAATTTTCGTTGAATAATAATTTTAAAACTATATAACTGCTACGGGTCCAAAATTATTCAGTAAATTTTTCGTGTCGTTCCTGTTTCGGATCGTTACGAAGAATCCATCCCCATATATTCGGTACTCTACTTCTCACACTCAATTTTCCCAAGCTCCTGTCAAAACTTGATTTTGGGGAGTTTTATCTATATTTAATGTAGACACAGTATCTTCAAAATATTATGAAGGTACTTATAACTCTATAATTACCAAGGAGGTAGTTCTGAACTCTACTTGGTAATTATAATATTACCAAGCAGGTAATTATAACTCTACAATTACCAAGGAGGTAATACTGATTTTAGCCCTTAATACAAACTTTTTGACCAAAAAAAAATACAAATTTTACCCCTACTCTGTACGAAAAAACTGAAATTGTATTTTTTTCTGTCTCGCCCGTTGCCCACTTCTTGTGATTTTATATCAGTTGTTCAGATTTTAGCCGTTTTTACCGATTTTCGACCCCCCCCCCCCCCAACACTCATATTTGACCCCCTTAGAATTTTTGAAAATCGCTCATCTTCGAACTCAAAGTTTTGTCTGGCAATACGAACATTTTGACAAAATTTGGATTTTTTAACATGTACCCAAGGTCATAATACCGTCTGGAGTGACACATAAATAAATAAAAATATGCATATAAATGTTTGTTAAAATCGGGATGAATTCAGGATGCTTTGAAACGGATTTGCCTGTAAGCAAATTTCAAAAAGTCATGTTCTGAAAATGTTGGACCCACTGCAATAGCTTAATTTTCTTCATGCCCATAACAACCCTAAATATCGTTGGAATGAGTTCGAAATGAATTTCATTGGAATCGTAATGTAACTTTCGTCTGCGCATGCGCGAACATGAAATGTTGACAATTTCCTTGTAACGCTTCTAACTACGCTAAAAATAGTCGTAGAGAGCTGACATTTTGAGGGTACTTGCGGGTTTGATCACAGATGGTTTCATTTCAAAATCATGGAAATCGTCCCGTCTGCGCATGCGCAAACGTGAAATACTCGAAACACCCATAACTACCTTAAATATCGTTGAAATGAGTTCAGATTTGGAGGGTCGATCAGGAATAACACTTTGATAATTGCATATGCATTTATATTCGTCTGCGCATGCGCGAACATGAAATGTTGACCATTTTCTTGTAACGCTTCTAACAACGCAAAAAATAGTCGTAGAGAGCTGAAATTTTGAGGGTACACGCGGGTTGGATCGCAGATGACCCCATATCAAAATGATCCTGCCCAACCACTTTATACGTTCATGAATGTGATTCAAGTGAGGAAGCTATACTGACTACTCGAATTGGCGTTTTTAAAATGTTATTACAATAATGATTATTTGTATACGTATTAAAAGGTTTTTGTGGAAATAAAATTTATAAATAAATAAAATAAATAAGGGAGCTATTGAGTTAATCCCACCATTATACCCCGGCAATTCCCTGACAGTACACAGGCAGTAATCTCGGTAAAACTTTAGGGCGGCTTCAAGTCTGCTAACCCTCAAACTTGGACGCCCGAAGTGCGTTCGGAGTCTGAAAATTATCCCCGGAAGGAGGTTTCGAAGTTCATTTGAACTACTTAAAACACCATTATGCAGTTATGCTCCAGGGGGGAAAATGACCCTTAACCTGGGCTTTAAACCCTTCCCGGCCGCCTCCGACTTTCAAACCGAGAGTTCGTTCAGCCACTCGATAAATCCTCCTTGAATGAAAAGAGACAGTTTGCAACCCCCCCAAGAAGTAGGTACCTCATTTCTTGAAAGATGGCCAAAAATGAGTTTCAGTTTATAAAGGAAGAAAGAAAAAGAAGGAGAGAAGAAAACCTCGAGCGAAGTTTTTCCGGGTTCTTTTACTCTGGGAGCTTTTAACCTCGGGTTAAGTAACCTCCCTGGATTGTTCTTCTAGTTACAAATGATCCGGTAAAACTAGGACAATAAAAAGAGAGACGTATTTTTTTCCTCCCTCCGTCCCATGTTTCAAAGAGCAACAGGTATTTCATTTTTCAAAGAGGTAAATACAGTAGACAAAGAATACGATTTTTTTTGAGCTGAGAGCTATCGGGTCTCTGTAGTAGCGAATTCGCAAGGAGAAACTACGCTACTGCAATGGGCCCACACAATCCCAACATTTTTATTACAGGACTTTTTGAAAGATTTACAGATCCTTTTCAGTTTCAAAGCATTCTGGAGGCATATTCACTAAAAGAGATAGTGGAAAGAGATAACAGATTTTGAATTCCGACTGTTCATAGGTTCCCTAAAATTATCAATAATAGAAATTACATTACGTTTACGAGACAGTTTAGAAAGTGTAAAATCGCTAAATGAGGGACTGAGAACACACTGACGGCCTAAGAGTAGGCTACAAGAGGGAATGAGGTTTAATGGTAACAACGTAGGAAAATTTATAGTAAACAGACGTTAGTAGGAAACTATGCAAATTATTACAAAACAGCTTATTATTTTACTGTACTCTACTTATCATTTTATCTATGTAAATCTACTACACACCTTCCTCCACCGCTCACCCACTAGTGCTATAGCCCCTCCTTGTGGAGTAAAAATCGCTCACCAAAAGCTGTATAAAAAAATAGTGATTCGAGAAAGTAAATTTAAAACGCTGCAAATCCCTGCACAACGGTTTATTATTTTGTACAGAATACCCTTCTGTTACAGATCACAGCTCTCTGTACAGATAACCCGTCTATGTAATATGTACTACTCTATACATCATATTATGTAAATCGCAGACTCTCCGTAGGTTAGTACCTAACCCCGTACTCGTTACTAGGAACCTACCGAAATCACGAGTTAAATAATGCTAAAATAATTCTGTCGATGACAAACAGTAACTAAAACGGCGAAAAGAAACGCAAATAATGAAGTTCTGAAGGAAAATTGTTGATGTGGAGTGAAAGAGATGCCCCTTCTGCGTAGATCACTGTTTTCTGTGGTCAGCACCTACCCTCTGGTCAAGTACATAATGAACCGTTGTGTAATAAATTGCCCATCAATAATACTTCCAACGGTTGGTCAAGTTGCAAAAGTACCGATCAACAAAATCCAGCCCCTTCTTGGTACATGAACCGTTGTGTAATAATTTACCGTTGTGTAATAATTTACCATTGTGTAATAATTTACCCATCAATAATACTTCAACGTTTGTTCAAGTTTCACAAGTACCTACCAACAAAATCCAATAGTCCATCACTTATCAAATGAAATAATATCGCAGAACAACCAACTCGACTTCATACAGCCATCCTTGATTATAATCAGGTGATCCCTAGCAATGACTTTATCTCGGGCCAATTCCCGATTGTTAGCGCGTCCCTGGTGACGAGATTTGGGCTAAATGTATACAATTTCATTCACCCCGTTGTCGAAAATGCCTGTCGGTACAAACTTCGGGGCCTTACTGTGAATGAACGGCTGGACGTACGGTGCTCCGGGTGGTCTTAAAAAACTCGTAGTTCGAGAACTATTTAAAACCGTAAAAAAATTCACGTAAAAAAAAGGTATAGGCGTTCTGAAAATTTCAACCCCTATTTTGAACCCCTTAGATGACTGACAGTAACGTCGAGCTTTGAGGACCAACTAGACCCCTGTGATGAATTTGAAATTGGCGCATTCATCAAGAGTGGTGTGAGGGAGGATGTGCTCGGTTTGGTTATGGGCGGACCATCACCATGCCCGAGATCTTTTAGGGTAGTTTGCTTGGTTTGGTTATGAGCGAATCACCACCGTGCCCAAGATCTTTGAGGTAAAGGAGAGAGACGAGGTAAGCAGGAGAGAGAGTAGTCAGCGACTAGAAGAGTGCGTAGAATAGTTAGAAAGGTGGAGGCGGCGAGTATTTATAGGCCTGGAAGCCGTCTCCCTCCATCCCATAGTTAGTAGGGGATGGTGGGGACCCAGGTTGTGCTTCGACTTGCCTGCGACTTTCGTCCCCACTTCTGCGAGTTTATTTGCGAGATCTTAAGTTTGCAGGGAGTGTTTCTGGGAGGATACCACGACAACCCCGAAAGGAACCTATAACCCGAATTTCATCAATTTTGTTTCATGGTAACTAAGAAGTGGTCAGTACGGTGTAAGGCGGACAGACAGAAATATTTTTATTGCATTTTCGGATTTTCCATACCTTGAAACGTAAACCATTAAATTTTGAGGGGGGTTAGACTTTTTTTTTCATGCTCAATTCCAACGGTTCATTATTGAAAATAATAAACCAAAAGCAATTTCGAGAAAATATACTAAAATATGGACCAAATAATTGCTGTTGTAAAAACTGCTAAAAATCCGGAATGCTGTGTTCTTTAGCTAAGCGGAATACAGAATGTCTGAATAACTCCATTTCTATCTCCTCACTGTGACTGATCCTGAAGAGTTCATTTCTAGAATGGTTAATTGGACCTGTTATCCGGACCAGTTATCCTCCGGAAAAGTAAGGACGATAACTGGTCCGGAGATTTACGGATTTCAGCCCTAAAAAAGGGTTTCAGAAAGAAAAAAAAATGAACAAGAAACCTCGTTTACATTGGATAAATCGTTCAAGAGATCCGTTTTATGGTAAAAGAGGTCTCGTTTGGAATAAGGGGGGGGGGGGGGGTACCTAACAGCGGCAGTAGTGCCAAACCAAAGCGGATCATCCGGGATCATTTGCGGATTATACCCCCTTTCCAGTCTGTTTCCCAGCTGAAACAATCCGCTTAAAGGGGTTTTGCGGGTAGATTTTGGCGTCCTGACCCTAACAGGATATTCGACCCCCCCCCCCCCCCCACAACATTTAAAGGTCTCGTGTTGTGGAGTTTTGAACGAGAAAACAAAACCCTTCGACCTCACAAGAGCACACAGGACCAATCGAACAGTCGATTTCGTGACTTTTTAATTTTTCTAGATTTTATGGTTTCCTTATTCTGGCCAAATACAGTCAATCGCTATACGTTTTTAAAGTTGCTAGAGGTTTCTTGTCCGTTAAGTTACTGAGGTGCATTTACTATGGTCTACCTTTCCCACTTCTGAGTTATGGGTTGATAGTATGGGGTAGTACCTATAAAACTCATTTACATCGTATAAAAGTACTTCAGAGCTCTGTTATTAGGATCATTATGAATAGACCATCTAGGTACCCAACTTCCCATTTGTTCAAAGAATTTGCAGTTTTGAGCCTCAGGCAGATGTTCCTTTTAGAATCATGTGTCCATAAATATATTCAAGACTGGCATCGATGAAAACGACCTGTCTATTGTATCTGTGATCAATGTGTTAGAGCGTACATCCAGCACGAGAGGCGTTAAGGTAGGATGTGCCCCGTTTGGTTATGGGCGGACCACCATTATGCCCGGGATCTTTTTGGAGCATTTTGTCCGGTTTGGTTATGAGCGAATCACCACCATGTCCGGAGTCTTTTCGGGTTCGTTGCCTGGTTTGGTTATGGGAGGACCACCACCATGCCCAAGATCTTTTAGGTTAAGGAGAGAGATGAGGAGCTAGGAGAGAGAGAGTAGTCAGCGACTAGAGGAGAGCGTAGAATGGCTGGAAAGGCGAAGGAGGCGAGTATTTATAGGCCTGGGAGCCGTCTCCCTCCATCCTCCAGCTGGAGGATGGTGGGGATCCCCAGGTTGTCCCTCGGTTCTCCTGCGACTTCTGCCCCACTTCCAGGTTTATTTAGCGAGATCTTAATTTCACATAGCAAGGTTGTGGTTCTGGGAGGATACCACGACAGTCTCCAATATGCAAATGGCTTCGTTGACCAATGTCAAGCTACCAAAATGCAGCACTGAGCTAATTAAACGTATTTCCTATTACAGAGCTCTGTTTTTCTTTTATGACAAAAGGATAAACAGAATTCAAAAGCCTTAAGTTCTTTAAACAATCAATTGTGCCCTTCCTTTCGGATAAGAAGTTAAGTTTGCTTACTACTTTTTCTATCAACGCACTGTACTTTTCTGCATTTCTGTTTACTGTATTTTTCTCTGTATTTTGCCAAATAAATAAATAAATCGCACGCGTCATATAGTATGACATCCACACTATAAAAACAAGTCCGGAAAAGACGGTGAAAATAAAATTCACATGCGAGCCGTTCGAACAGCCATCTTGAGACAAAGCCCGCCCTCTGCCGCCGCTCTGTCCTGGGCAATAACCGAAATCATCATACGGATGGATCTATAAACTCCCGCTACTCTCTGGTAAATATACTGCTGCCGGGGGAAAAAATCAGCGCTCTATTTTCTTCGGGTCTCCTCCACCGTTTTATTATCTCAATTCTTTTTTGTGGGCTCCGTATAAAAATGTTTACAGACTTGGGACGCATTGTTTATTTTGATATCCCTGGGACGGTATTGAAATCAACCACAGGTTAGGTAAGATTTGCCACGGTAACTAGAAGAGAACGGTATGGGTCATGGAAGGAGGCAGGCCGGGAAAACCCAAAGGGGTGTGACGTCACTGGTACCGTTCACTCACATATTTCATTGTGTTAGAGCGTCACTTCCCAACTATTTCTGAAGGTTTAGTGATCTCACGATGGTTTGTTGTGTTGTGACTGGATGTTCGAATCATAATACGACTCACAAAAGTTCGGCTTTTCATTACCACCGGTTTCCTAAAGACAATGTTACCAAATTGAAGTGGGTTTCTGCGTGAAAACGGGCCGATTATTTTTCAGTTGAAAAAGCGCGAGTTTGTTCCTCACATTTTGATGAAAGTGATTACGGCTGCTGTTGATGGCATTCTGGCGAATGTTGATAGCTGTCAGGATAACGAAGAATCAGTCAACATCGTCGAAGAGAAGGGTGATCTGCTTGAGTTTATAGCGGGATACATTGGGTATAGAATCAGAAAAAAGTTTCCAGAAAAAGCTGAAATTTTCGGACGTTTCACAAACTTGCCTGTGTTGGGGAAGAATTGGGTGTCAACGATGTCAAGAGGACATTTGATGAAACCTTCTGACGAGTTTTTCGAGGATGTAAAGAAAATGGAGAAAGAATTCCAAAGATTTCACGGAGATAATATATTAACCGGACTCCACTTGTTTTGACTAAACTGATTGACGACATTAAAAAGCAAATACTTATGGAGAAATTGATGACTTTGCTGTGACCTGCTTCGTTCGAACTCGAACTTTCATAAGAATAAAATGTCTGAACACACGGAAGTCAGAAGAAAAACGCATGGTCAAGAAACGTTCAGCAAGTGAACAGAGGAAAGCGAAGAAAAAAATGAATAAATTAGTTAAATGATTGGAGAACCCCTGGGAATATCTCAGTTAATAATTAATTTATGCTCCTTAGCATAATTAAAATGTGATGTAATTAGATTTTAAGTGATCTCCTTTGCGTTAAAATTTTATGAAACTGATGTTGTACTACCTTGGAACTAAGTAAACGGAATAATCGCGCTCGCATAATTGCAGTATTTTTAGTTGTAATGTATTCCCCCCCCCCCTTTGCTTTAAAATTTTATGAAACTGACGCTGTACTACCTTGGAAGTAAGTAAACGGAATACAACTTCAATGAGTATTATTTCCTAAATCGAGTTTTATTTTACCATGTAACCGAGTGTAGCGTGCGGGAGAGGCAGTTGGCTAGGCCTTCGGTACCAGTGACGTCATCGAGCCAAGCCGGGGAGCTCATGACCCGTACCGTTCTCTTCTAGTTACCGTGAGATTTGCATTACGTACATGAAATTTTGAAAAGATAACAACAGTATATAACAGTAGTTTCGACGGAATCGCCATCTTGTGCTTAAGCAACTCGCAAGCAGTAGAAGCAAAAGAAAGCCGTATACTTGGAAAAATAAAATAAAATTAAAATAACTAAAGCTCCAATCATACACAACGACCATTTGAGCGAATTTTCGACCACTCTAATCTAAGCAATTTTGGTTACTTAACAGAAATTTTTCATCAATCATTTTGGTGCAAACAAAATAAAATTTGAGACACTTGCGCATTAATGGGCCACCAACCATCTAATAAAAATAGTGGTAACGTAGACCCAATCAGAAAAGTTACATCCAATGTGAATTGATCAGAGGTGTCTCAAATTTCATTTTGTTTGCTCTTAATTGTTCAATCCAATGAATCCAATGATCAATTCATATTGGATGTAACTTTTCTGATTAGGTCTACGATTTACCACTATTTTTATTAGATGGTTGGTGGCCCATTAATGCGCAAGTCTCATTAATAGGGTCAGATTTTTTGAAATATTAAGACCTCGCCTGCTGGTATTTCTTTACTGGAATACTTGTTTCGGTTATACAACCGTCATCACCTAGAAATTAATAACATAATAATTTCAGAGATGTACCAAACTCATGTACCGTAAAATGTTTATGGTAGGCGAGATGTCAAATTTTTACGTGTTGGATGATGAAGAAAGAAATGAAAAGATACAATTAGGGTGAAACAAGGTAGGAATAGCGGCCAGGTGTTGAATTTGAGCATACAGATGAGGAATATTCGCAGCGTGAGATTTTACGATAAACGAGTGGTCGACGAAATTCGTTGGATGTTAACTAACGAAGTTTCAATTCCCTATGTACAGGGTGGTTTCAAGTGAAAATCATTAGCAATATGACCAAATACAAAATCTTTCGGGTCGTAAAATTCGGTCTGACCTCCAGGAGAAAAACACTATCCAAGTTAAAAAGAAAACGTTTTCTGGTGCTTAATTCACGGATTGAGTGAGAATAACGAAGAATCGATCGAAAAACGGCAATTTCCACCCGTAACCGTATTTTGAACGAAAGAAAAATGCAATTTCCGGTTCTACTCAATTGCAAGCTTCCAGAACTTCGGCGGAATCGTAGAGAACCCAGGGTGGCCATATTTGAAACTGACGCCAAATTTCTAGTTTTCGAGGAAGAGGGTTCAAGAAAATTACAAGTTGTGACAAATTTATGGACATTTTATTGAATATGGGAGAAAAAAAAAAATTTGTGGAACAGTATGTCCGACAGATTCTCCGACATTTCCGCTGGAACTGATGCAATTTCACGCAATTTGTCAACATAAACCGATTCCAGATATACACGTAGGCGGAAGTCGCAGTGGAGTGAGATCCGGCCAGCTAGGTGGCCATGACACGTCACCATTTCGACAGACTGCATTAACTTTGTGTAATAATCACACATGTTGCAATTTTGATTAATTCAACACTTCTTTTGTGATAAAAATTGTGATAATCTGAAAGACTTCAAATTAATCGAAACTATATCAAAAGTTAATGTCGACAAGCCACGAACCCTTCCCGAACATGCGATTAGGCGTGAATTTGCACCGATTCCAATGGAAGTGCTGAAGAATGTGATCAGGAACTTCGGCGAGCGCCTCCAAAAATGCGTAGGCGGACGCCATCTATCGGACACTCTATTCAACAAATAATTTTTCTTTCACATTATATGTGCAATAACATTTCTATAAATTTGCAACAACTTTCGATTTTTTTTCTTTTTCAAAGTTCAAGTTCATAACAAACTGTGATTTTTCAAGTTCGAAAACCGTAGGAACGGCGGCGCTCGATCGAAAAAAACCCTCTTTGATGCGATGTCACTCAGCTCCTAGACGTTGACGCGTTACGGACGGCAGTGAGTAGCTGAAGGTATCAAGTGTGGGGAGGATAATCAAAACTCAACATCTCCACTTTCAGAAATTTTCAGGAGAACCAAAAACGTGATACAAAGCCGCGTTAGCTTTTAAACTCAAACCAACTCTATCAGTAAGTTCTTTCCCAACCCCTTAGTTTTGACGCTTAATTACTACTTTGTATTATTAAACCTGACCCAGTTACGAGAAGAAGTGTTTTGGAGATGTTGAGTTTTGACGTGGACACGTGGAGATATCGAGTTTTGATGAAAACAATAGAACTTGAAAATGTTTGAAAGCAGAAAAAAGATCTTTAAAAACCTTTGGTTAAATCCCTAACCAAACCGTCCATAATCGTGGTTTTTCACGTAACAAACAAAAATCTAACAAACACAAGCCTCGCACGAACCGCAAAAGACAAGCCGCTGGCTGACGAAAAAAAATGGCAGAAGGTGCGTTTCCACCGAGCGCATGAGCACAGAGGAACGAGGACAATTGGGTTCCTGGGGTTGGTGGAAACAGCAAACGAGCGAATCGTTCACTCGTGTTCGGCTGGTAGAAACAGGTGAGCGTCCAAACAAATGAAGATTCGTGCACCATTTACCTGTAGATTGGGCCAGGTCGATCTTTTTCGTTCGGTCTTAGCGCAAACATTCGCTCAACTGGTGGAAACGGTAGGCTATTATTTTTCCACAGCTAACCAAACGCACGATCAATCGTTCGTTTAGGCATGTTTAAGAACAACAAGGTTTTCCCATGAAACACAGAAACGCTTGCCGTAATGGGAAACCAAGTGACATAATGCAGTAGTATCTAGTGTACAGTCAATAAACCAATGTACTCGGTCACCCAAGGGCGTGCTGCCGCCTTATGAGGAAACCGTCTAGTGTACAGTCAACAAACCACGTCTCGTGTACAGTCAACAAACCAATGTACCCGTTCCCCCAAGGGCATGCTGCCGCCTTTTGAGGAAACCGTCTAGTGTACAGTCAGCAAACCAATGTAACCAGTCCCCCAAGGGCGTGCTGCCGCCTTTTGAGGAAACCATCTAGTGTACAGTAAAAAAAAACTTTTTGGCCAGGAGTGGATGTTGAGTTTTAAGTAGTATTATTGCACCATCTCATAGAAATCTAACACTGTAATTTTAGGAACACGTTTTCCAAGTTCTTATAGGTCTTGTAGGTACATTTTTGTTTGAAAAAGGAAACGTTTAAATGGCAAGCGCGACTTACGTGCATATGAGCTCCGTATCCTGGAGTACCCATGAAGATCCAGTCCGTATTTTTGTTTTCCGAATTTTCCGGAAGGAAATACGGTCGATCGTAGTGCTGCCGGAGGATCATACCTGCCTTGTCATCACAGTTACTCCTGCAACAAAATAACAGAAAAGTAACGAATCTAATACAAATAAAAGGCGCGGTATCAATACATCTAACAGTCATAACAAACCTGATTATCAACGCTTAACGTCGATATAAATAGATGGCCTTTTGTAGTTATTGGTAAAAAGGTACCTACGAGTAGATTTTCTCGAGTAAAAAAATCGCGATATTTTACTTGAACTTGTTGATCGTTTCAACCAAGGTATTGGGAAACGGGTCAAACGAGAAAACTCACCGCCTCAATTGTCTCCGATATAATTAAGGTGGGTTGTGTAAGATACTAATTAGGTTTTAGATTACCTTTAATTAAAATAAGGGGATGCTACAACAGTCCAGCAACTTCAAGGTTAGTTCAGCTTGAAATTATGGATCATTGATGCCGAATTTGTCAATATTTTGTGTCACTCAAAATGTATTGCCTACATTTTGTTGTTTTTGGCAGTCTCATAAGCACTCCTATACCACAACAATACCGGATCTATGACGCTTTTAGACTATTACAATTCAAGAATAAATTCACAAAGCGAAAATTAACTGAAATGTCGGTGTAACTAATTATTATTCGAAAATGTATGCTTCATCTGCGTTTTGTACATTATGCTGTCGAACAGGAGCTTTTCAGTCGTAACAACAGGTCGAAGGGACGCACGTGAGCTGCTCTAAAGGTTTACTCAATCAACAACCCCCTCGTAACTGCTTACAGACAAAATGTTTACCGAATTGTGTCCCTTAACCATGCACTACAATGCTGTACGTGGAACAAGTGTGATTACTACTCAATACGGAGGAACATCATTAACATCGATTCCAAATATTTTCGTTGACGTTCTATGTACATTTAGTAATTTTTTCATTAATACATTCTTGAGTGTGGTGAAAATCCAACAACAAACCCTCCTGAGTGATTGTTTTGGTGCGCAAAAACGTGCGGAAAATATAGCAAACACAAACTGTGAGCAAAACGCGAATACCTAAGTTTTTCAAGTGCTGTTACCTATTCAACTTCCACGCTGTTACATCCCAACATATTTTCATATATTCTTTTCACAATGAATGATGCCCTTGGTGATGTCCAATTCTGATTTGCCCCCATCCTCCTAAGAGAACTGACGTTTCACTATGACGGATTTGAAAACTGCTAACAACTGGAACAATTCCAGTAAAATAAAACTGTAGGGGGGAAAAGAACTAAATCACTCGCGAAGAGATCGTGGAAACCCATTTCACAGAAAAAACGGAATTATTGAAAAATAGTAGGTACAATTGTAGCTATATTTCCACTAATACACGAAAAAACGCAAAAAAACACACTGTTAACTGCGTATGTGTAAAAGAGTATGTGTAAAACAGTATGTGTAATACACGAAAAAGGCAAAAACGTTCCATTTTTTGCGTTTTTTCGTGTATTAGTGGAAATGGACTATTTTTCAATAACTTTTTTCTGTGTAGGTGAAAAGTTTTGACTAAATAAACAAAAATTTGAATGCCACAAACATTGGGTATCAAGACTTCAAATCTGTAATTTTTTAGGTGAACATCCATGGGAATTTACTGGAAATGAATCAAGTAAATTAGGTTGATAAGATATAACAAATATTCAGGAATAAGTCAGATGCAACAGTCAAAGTCTCGATTGGAACTTTTTTCATTTACGTCAGGCGAAAAAAACACTGGTCTACTTGCCCTATACATCACTGTGCAACGTCTTGAAATGTATTTTCATATCAATTTTCGGGGGTAGGTGCAGAAACCGTTGCTAACCCTTGAATGGAAATGTTATCATTTGATCCTGAAGCTACAGGGGATGAAGGAATTCGTTTCCTTTCGTAGCTGTCAGGCAGAGTTTGCTTTGCCCTTTTTTTGGAAGCAGAAAATTCCTCAGACGTCGCATTTTCACAAGTGACACCGCTTCCCAAGGGCAATATCGCCTTTTGTTTTAAGGGACCTCGGAGGAAGGAGAAAAACAGGAAGTCACGTCGGGAATGTTTTCTTTACGGAGAGACGTCGCATTTCAAAACGATAATTTAATGTGTTGAGCTCGAAAAGGAAATTCTTGACGTGTATGTTGTTGAGGAACGTGTTTTTAGTTGAACATTTAGTGTTTTAGAAAATTTTTATACTGTTCATAAAATGTTCAATCGAGGATTTTTCTGGGTTGGAAGGAACATCGGGTATACCAGTGTATCTGTCGGGTTAACAGTTCGAGACTCGCTGGTCACCATTAATTTAATGGAACCGTTTGAAACGAAAACCACTTCTCGCGATGTGCACGGCTTTTATAATGGATTTCACTGTAACGAATAACCCGGTTGTGATTCATTAAACCTTTTCCATTTGAATTTGATCCTGTTTCGGGAAATTCAGATCTGAATGAATTTGTTCATTTTTTATTTAAATCTTCCTTCCTTGTGCTTTGAATATTGGAACAGTGAGTGGAAAGTAAAGTAAACAACAATTACAGGATTGGGCCAATTCTGTACATCCGATCGCGGACGTCGGATCTGCTGTCCTCTCAGGAGGGATCAGAATTTGAACCGAGCATTTCGCTCATAGCTATTGCCTCACCACTCTGGGTCGTGACGAAGGTCGCTGGGATTCGAACCGACGGACCCCAATCCCAACCAACGCGCCCAACCACCGGCTCACCCGACAAAACTACTAACTGCTGCGAAGACTTGACGAATCAGTGCACCGATGGTCCACTACGCCCATCCTCCACAATGTAGATACAAGTTGGGTAACACCATAATACAGGCATTATCACCCCCTACACTTGCCCTACACCAACCATCTACTGTCCGACAATGACAAGCTTCATTATAATAATTCTAAGAACGGTTCCTAATCGGATTATGTGCTTTCTCATTTACCCCCACACACATACCTACATATCTGACACCGTTTCATTATCAAATGAAATATACAAAAACTATTTCCGAAAACATCCATGAAGCCAAAAACGCTGCAAATTATTACATAACGGTTTATTATTTACCTGTATGCCCCATCTGCGTAGGTCACTGTTTTTTGTGGTCAATAATGTGACAGTGTGTAACACTAGGGGCTCACCGATCCCGTCTCCACCGGAAGAAAAAATGTATCGAGAACAGCCACACTGTTACAACACCTACCCGCGTACTCCCCCACCAGGAAAGCCCTAAATCGCGTAGTGGAGCCGGCCCGTGAATTATAGTTTCATCAAAATGCGCGGGATTCAATAATTTAATCATTAATTATTTGCAGTTATTGATGAAGCATAAGGTAAATAATAAGCCGTTGTGTAATAATTTACGTGATCGGCGTATAACACTGTTTTCTGTGGTCATTGCTCTCTTGCTCCCACCAGGAAAGCCCTAAATCTAGTACTGGAGCCAGCCCAGGAATTACATTTCGTAAAAATGCACGGGATTCAATAATTCGATCATTAATTATTTGTTGTTATTCATGAAGCATAAGGTTTGTTCAAGATACAAACCTATTAAAAAAATCCAAAAGCTCCATCATTTTTCAAATGAAATAATATCACAGAACAACCAACTCGACTTCATACAGCCATCCTTGATTGTAATCAGGTGCTCCCTAGTGATGATATCCGGGCCGGATTTATACCGTTTGATTCACGATGATGTTGACGAAGCTTTTCGAGCAAACGAACGGCCGGTCGTACAATGCTCCGGGTGTTCTAAAAAAATTCTTAAATTAAAAAGTTGAGAGCACAAAAAAAACTATAACCATCTGCTGAAACTTTTCAAGCTACGGCGTTCTGAAAATTGCAACCCCTATTTTTAACCCCAACGTCGAGCTTCGCGGACCAACTACACCCCGAACGGGACCTACAAACCGAATTTCATAAGTTTTGGTTCATGGTAACTTAGGAAAGTGCTAAGTACGGCGTGTAGCGGACGAACAGATATTTTTTATTGCATTTTCGGATTCTACGTACCTTGAAACGGAAACCATAAAATTTTGAGGGGAGGAGAATTTTTTATTGCATTTTTTCATGATCGATTCCAAAGGTTCATCATTACTGAAAATAATGAACCAAAAATGGACGGCAACTTTTCAGTGCCTACCTGTAGAATCACCGCGAGGCCTTTTGGGTTTTGAATCCTGTTGATAAGAATTCCTCCTCCTTACCAGTGATGTCATCTAAGTTTGGAAGGGTGGGGGTCGGAGTAAAAAGCCCACGTTCAGAGATGCATCTCCTTTTTGAAGAATTTAAGATTCAGAATTTTCAAAAGGACCACATCAAAATAATGTAAGGTTTTTATTTTTCAACAAAATAGCAGTAATTATTAACGATACTGCCATCGTCTCACGACTTGAAGTGACAAGGGTTCCGAGACCCTTTACTAGGAGGCTCAACGGTCCAGACCTTCGCATCTCGTCTTCTCCCCAATCACGTAATCCAGGCACGTCATCTGTACTAAATTTGACAGTGGCGCCGTCAGGTTTAAGACTCACCCTTCTCACACACAAACGAGACACCGACTTCATCATAGAATGCCGCATTCTACAGGCTTCAGACATCTCACAGAACATACCTAATGAATGATTTCTGTTTATTATTTTCTATAATTAACCTTTGGAATCGAGCATGGAAAAAATGCAAACCCCCATCAAAATTTGATGGTCTGCACGTTTCAAGGTAACAATCCGAAAATGGGATAAAAACTATCCGTCCGCCTTACGCGGCACAATCCTTAGTTACCATGAACCAAAATTAATGAAATTTGGTTTGTAGGTCCCATTTCGAGTCTAGTTGGTCCGGGAAGCTTAGCGTTACAGAGAGTCATTTCTAAGGGGTAAAAACAGAGGTTGCAATTTTCAGAACGGTTTTTTAAAGACGTTTTGGAACTGATTGAGGATTTTTGAGACCACCCGGAACATTGTACGAAGATTTTCGGTTTAAACGTCAGGGCCTTACTGTGAACAAGTCTGAACCGAAAAGCTTCGTCAACATGAGTGTGAATTCTACATCCAGCCCAGATGTCAATGTTAGGGAACAGCTGATTACAATGACGCATGTCTTCTTTATGAAACCGAATATTGGTTGTTCTGTGATATTATTTCATTTGAAGAATTATGGTTATTTTGGGTTTTGTCGATGGGTACTTTTCTATCTTGAACGAATTTGGTGCGGCTTCTATGTCCGTCCGCTAATCTTTGCCACACGCATAAATTCCTCAATTCGAAACAGATGTGACTGAAATTTTCATGGATCATGCGGGTTGGGCCCGAGAATTACGGAAAGAACGGATCATGCGCAAACGAGAATTCGAGGTACTCAATTTCTCGCGAATCAATTTACCAATTTTGCTCAAATTCGGTGGGTAGTTTGGGTGTAGCTTTTAAATGGCCCCCTGCGACTCGCTAGGACTATTGACCACAGAAAACAGAACGCAGAAGGGGCAACTACACATGAAAATAATAAACCGTCATGTAATAATTTGCAGCATTTTAAAATGTTAACGCGTTGATTTTTATCGACGGTGCACAATGGTCTGCATTTCGGATGGTAAATTCATCGGGCAACAACTGCTGGTGCCAACACTTTGTTAGGTCCAACAACTGCTGATGTCAATCACAAACCTGGCTGAGGGGCCTCGCTCTCCAAATTTAATTATCAATTTTAAAAATTAATTATTGCTTTTGCTTCACAACATTCACGTGAAGCTTTTTCCACCGAATGGACCTAATTTACGTCCTTTTTGAAGAACTCACTGGAATAGCATGAACTATGCAAATCCTGGTGATTGGAGGTACGTCTACAATGGGCTTGGGTTCAGCATTCCCTTATGGGTACCTACGTAGTATGTAAAGACGGTTGAAATCTTTGGATGCATTCAGATGGTTCTGAAACGGAAAAGAATCGGATGTTAAAAAAATTCCCACTAAAGATTCTAAAATCTACCTTAATTTTTTCAACATCCACAGCAATTTTTTTGCAACACCAATTTTTGGTTTGATCCAAAAATTCGTTAAAAAGTAGAAATTCTGATTAGCGCTTGCACGGATCGACACTTGCAAAATATACCCCAATCGCGAAGATATTTTGCACAAATGATAATGCACTGATGTACAATGTAGTGTAGATAATGTACTGATGTAAAATGTACTGTAATAGTGTAATGATGCACAATTTACACACAATTTATTTGGACGAGATCCCTTCAGAAAGATTTCTGTTGTTGATTACTTTTGATTTCCGAAACTCGAGCGAACCCCTTACCAACCTACAAGGGTGTCTTTTAGTATCAAGAGCCTCTCAAGCCCCCCCCCCCCCCCCTCATCTTGAAAAGCTGCGTCTCGTCCTACCGAAAGTCCTTACAGCAGAAAAAAGATAGGGCCTTCACTGAAAGATACAGAAAGATTCGGAGGAGGGGTATTTTAATCGAATCAGCGCCGGGAGATCCCCCTTTGCCGCTTGTACAAGGATGAAAGTGTTTCAAGTCGATCCCGTTGAATTTCTTCAAACGGATTCCATCTCGACGTCAATCTGGAAGAAAATAAAGGGAACCCAATAACAACGGCATGCTAAACAACTGAACGATTGACTACCGATCGGATCACGGAATAATAAAGTACCGAATATGAGCGAATTTTCGAAGACGTTACTTTTAGGCTATTGTTGACGATTCATCTGAATTCCTTCTGTATTCCCTTTCACTTTGGCCCCATTCACTGCTATCAATCCCTTTCAGGTCCACAGCCTATCACAGTCAACCTTTAAATTGGCACTACTTAGCCATCACCTTTGCTTAGGGTTACCAGATCTCCCTCGGAAAAAGAGTATAAACGATCCGAATGTCAGAATATACCCTAATACTTGGTAGTTTCAACATAACTTATTTTCAAGCAAATTATCTGTTGAATAAAGGGAAGTAGGTACAACAATAATTTATTGCTTTCTTCAGTATTACTTATGAAGTACCTATCCCTTTTTATTCCCGTTCCATTTTTCAAGTGGCTTAAGAAATAATAGTTTCATCAGTACTGATATTAAGTAGTACCTACACCAACCAGTCTTGAAAATCGCGATATTAAATTTGCATTTCCCTCTTGGTGGCTTTGACCCCATCGTTTGACTAGAATCACCTAGGAGTGAGGACGAGGAAAGACACAAGATTGTAAACCAAATAAAATTGGTAGCAAGATTAGTCATCATTACTTTTTTCAAGTAACGAACACGAACGGTGGGGGTTTGTTCCATTGTAGTCTCTGCCTATTGAAAAACGTCCGCCAATTCGAGTAGACAGTACAGCTTCCTCACCTCAATCACATGAACGTATTAATAGTTGGGTAGTTTCGCTTTGATACGGCACGATCTGTGACCCAACCCCCACCTACCCTCCACATTTCAGCCCATTTCGACCATTATTTCGGGTAGTTATGGGCGTTACAAGAAATTACCACAGACAGACAGAGACACGGAACCAAAAATGTTCCCTGATGTCTGAAATTCAAAATGGTAGTGGAAATTTTCATTTTGGAGGACATGATTTTTTTTTTAACTCATCACGAATCCATAATTTTTTTGCTCACCACGAGCAAAAAAAGTATATTAGGCTCTGGTAAGAAAAAAGAGAAGAGTACAGAGGAAAGGACCTAAAAAAGAGTGTTATATACTATAAAAAGAGTATAAATTCTTCTTTCCTTTGGAATTATTTGGTTTCTTAATAAGGGTTCGGTTTCGACAATAAAAGTCCTTAATTCATCAAATCCTTGAATGAGGAGCTTTCAACAGCCCTCTGGCTGTCGTTGTCAACTCTAAAACCAGCAACAACAAGCAACCATTAGACAAACTAGAGAACGTTATGAAGTTATAAAATATACTAATGACTCATTAAAAGAAAGTACTAAATTCTAAAGGAAAGTACCAAAAAAATATACAACTTACCAACTTCTCAAAGAAGAGATTCAATATGTGGTCTGCAGCAGACACCAACTACCACTGATAACTGAGCTCCCTTCCTCTAGCGGTAGTGCCAACCACAACGACCCCACATCGTGCCTCATCCAAGAGTCGCTGGTAAATACAAACTGTGTTATCATCTGAGTTAAAGTTAACTGAATTGGGATCTTGATTGATATGGAAGGCTTCTAATAAAAAAAAACTCTTTCTTGATATAACTAGGTATCAAATTGGAGGGGGGGTGCACATAAATTCTCTGTATTTAGCAAATCCACATAATACTGATGTTGTTATTCATAATAGTTCAAATCATCCGCCATCTCACAAATTTGCTTCTTTTTATAGTATGATTCATAGAGCATTGTCGGTCCCTATGAACGATGGTGATTTTCAAAAAGAGAAAGATATATGCAATAGCGGAGTCTAATGGTTATAAAAAACAGTCAATTGACAGAATATGGCGTAAAGTTAGTAATGGGAAATTTCAAGGGGATGTTTCAAATTTAGTAAGAGGTAATGAGGAAATCAATAGAAAATGGGTTAGTTTGCCATATTATGGAGGGATATCACAGAAACTAGGAAATATAATTGAAAAGAGGGGGTTTAGGGTGGGGTTTTATTCTCAAAATTCTCTGAAGAAAATTCTGGATAATGTAAAAGATAAAATTCCGTTAGAGGATAGGAGTGGGGTTTATCTTTTGAAATGTGATTGTGGAGTTAAATATTGTGGTCAAACGGAGCGTAAATTCAGGGAAAGATTAAAGGAACACCAACGATGTTTTAGGGATGGTTCTGGTAATTCTGCTTTTGCTAATCATTTAAGGGAGGAGGGTCATGGATTTAACTTCAGTATTGATAGGAACAATTCATCAGTTGAGATAGTTCATCTTTGTAATAAAGGTTCGAAACTGGATGCATTGGAACAATTGGAAATACCGAAAATCCACAAGTTAGGCTCTTCTGTAAAGGAAATAAATTTCCAAAATCATTCACCTTTGAACGATTCATTTCTGTAAGCTTGGTTAGTATCACCTCATGGCGTTTGTTTCCTTTTCCTTTTGTCCTACCTCCTTTCCAATCAGAATGTAACACCCTTCACTAGTGTTGTATTCCAGCCAATCAGGCTCCACCTCCCTTTCACTTCCTTGGCCTCAACAGCCAATGAGATTGCACTACCATTTGTATAAATAGGCGCTCAAGTTCCAGTAGTTTCATTCTATAGTGTACTGACGATGGTGTAACAACCGAAACCGGTCTAAATTTTTTGCTATTGTACGTGGAAATAGACTATTTTATTTTTATCCTGTAATTTTTTGCTATGGATTTCCACTATTTCGCCGCGAGTGATTTAAGTTATATGGCTTCTAATATTTTTCTTTTCCGGAAATGTGATTCCCTGTTGATAATTTTTACATTTTGAAAATCAAACGAATGATTGGTCTCAATAGCATGTATGGAAAGTGCTGTGGACGTTCTTCTCTTGTCCACGTCATACTTATGTTGGTACATTCTCTTTTTCAACCACTGGCCCGTTTCACCTATATAATTGGCTGAACAATCATTACACTCAATTTTATAAATTAACCCAGATTTTAATTCAGGTGCAGTGATATCCTTCTTATTACTGAAAAAAGTTGTATTAATGCTATTATAACTTTTGCGCCCTAATTTTAAAAGCTCCTCATTAAAGGATTTGACGAATTAAGGACTTTTATTGTCGAAACCGAACCCTTATTAAAAAGAGTATGTCTGGTAACCTTCCTCTGCTTGTACCTACTTCAATCACCGTTCGTTACTGACCATCGAAATGGATATTATTTACAAATTTAGCTAGGTACCTATCTATTTTGTTGTTTTTATTTTCATTATAAATATTATGTTGGCGAGATAGAGATAAAGCTGCTTTTATTATGTCTGTGTTAGCGATGTCACTTGCCAATGTGCATCGGATTTCAAAACCCAGGGCAGAATGTCACTGGTTTAACCACACAGAATGTCACTGGTTTAACCACACTATAAACTATAACGCCCGAATACCCATACGTTAATATATTATTTAAGCAACTTCAAGTTTGTCAACAAACACACAAGACGGGGCCGTGATATTGATTTCCTTCCTGTAACACGGTAGGTACCTACCAACAATACAAGACCTGTAGGAGGGAAACGGGTGCTTTTCTCGAACTTCCTAACAGGCCCTTAATTGATTAAACCTCGACCCCCACTTCTCAGCTGTTAAACTCGACTCCCTGGAGAGGGGTTTCAGGCGACAAACTACTCGGATCTGCCCTCGAGCGACACCTAGGGCCGGCACAATACAAAGGTAACCGCCAACAAATAACGCTCAAGCGGAGGAAGCCATTGGACCTTCCTGAGGAAGCCCAGGGGGCCAATCCCATCTATTTAACCCTCACACTTGAGGAAACACGACGGTGACTTGAGAATTTTATCCTCGGATTTACAGTAGGCACGTCGAGGGACTTCACAAAGACCTGTGGCATGAAAGTCTGAGATCAGTTTTGTACAATGAACAATAATCATTTGTGTCGTGAGCGGATTTTTGGCTCAGGACATTCGGTTGGAAAGTTGGGGTCACCACTTGTCGTGAAGGGGTTTCACGACTGTTGGTTGGAGAGAAGGGGTCACCAGTTGTTGTGAGGGGCAGAGGTGAGATGAGAAGAGTGAAAGGTAGGATGCGGACGGAAGTGCTCCTATGGTGTCTTTTTGCTAACTCCCTGCGGTTTTCACCGCAGCAGGAGTCAGATGAAGGCAAGGTTAGCTCCCCGCGGGTTTCACCACAGCAGACACCTGGGATGAGGAGCTAGTACCCCGCGGTTTTCACCACACAGCAGGTACTAGTGGAGAGGGAGGTAAACCGCTGTTTTCACCACAGCAGACACCAGATGGATGGAAGGTAACACCCCGCGGTTTTCACCACAGCAAGGGTTAGTGGAGGAGGAAGTATCCTGCGGTTTTCACCACAGCAGATACCAGGACGGAGTACCCCGCGGTTTTTACCACAGTAGGTACGACGAATGGACGGAGAGAGGTTCGAGAGAGAAGTCCCAATTCGGGGGTCGGATCGTCCAATGAAGAGCTGGGCCAGGAGGGCTGGTTTTATGGGGACTTTTCCACCCGTCCCCAGTTCACAATCGGCCGTTACGACCGTTTGAGCGCGGTTGGTGAAAACCTTTGTTGTTGACCAGCTCAACGTTCTCCGCGTTTATTTGGTAAAATTTCTCGTACTATTACAGGAGTGGTTTCTGAGAGGGAATCACGACAATTTGAATAACACAAACGTTTGAAAGTGCGATGAATTGTAGAAAATGGGTTTTTAACGTTAAAACAAAAACGGTGTAAAATTTATGAAATTTAACAAATTGACGAGTATATTACGTAGGCAGGTACTGATAGATATATGAGTTTATTATGACATAGATTGGTTGAATAGATTTAGTTTTACAAACTCATATACGCCAAGCAGCAAACCGTCTGGTGACAAGGTTTTCTGTAAAATAAATGAATAACTAATTACCATAAGATGTTACTCCTTAGCCTATTATAGTCGTCATATATTATTAACATCACATCCACTATTATTTTGTAATTTTTATTATTCTCCTTATTTATTCACATAATTATTAATTAAATACTATTAACATATTTTATTAAACAATAAACGAACTTCTAACAGAAAATACAACCACTTCACAAGAGAATATAACTAGGTAACTGTCCACGACTCAGAAACAAGAACCACACTCAGACAGATATGACTAGATTACAAGGAATAATATCATGACATACAGTTGACTGATTTACTTACTTACAGTGTACGACTTACAGTGACTTACGTTAGAGGGTTCCCAGCGACATATGGAGGTGACTAGAACTTAATTCCACTTTCCATTTCTTTTCCTATTGATAGCTGAATTAGGAAACCAGGGTTATACGGTATGACCAGGCTGCATATTGGCACAAGTCGTTCCAATCACCACCATATTTATGACCTCACTAGTGCTTAGTGTGACTTTGCCCGTGTTATCTCCTCCTGTAGCCTCCAAAAACTGCACAACGCCCAACGAAGTGTTCGGTCGACTCCACCTTCCCCAAATTGCACAATGAACACTGGTAGTTTAAATCATGATCCCAGGGCTTATAATAATTCATTGAGGAAGGTAGGGGCTGTTACTTATGAAATTCGCTCACATGCAGCGTCACTGAAACTGTTGAGCCAAATTGATCTAACCACTTACTTTTGTGTGAAACAGCTGTTTGGACGAAAAACACGTCCCTACAAACAGATTTCCCCAATATGATATTCCGATGTGAATTTTTACCGTATCCTTTCTTTCAGACGTATCATCCTGCATAACTACCATCAATCAATTGAAATCAATATAAGAAAAACGTGAGGTTTTCCCCTATTGAGACTGATGTCACGACCAGCCCTCCCCGTTTCCGATCGACCCCGCAGTAAGCCGAACTACGAAACCAATATCTGGAAATAAAGTTTCGAGAGGATTCAACTTCCCTCAACAAGCGGAGTCGAAGCGGGCGAATATATCTTCCGGAAGATGGAAAAACCCTCGATACGGTTCGAATGTGCGGTCGTCATCTTCATTTATTCCAATCTCTAGTTCACCAAAGTTTTTCCGTCCCATCCCAAGACCTTCGAAGGTTCAGAGAACGGCATTCGGATAAGCCATCAAAAGTTAGCGACGTTCAGACCGGTTATGACATGTTTTGCCAAAAGCTTTTTGGGGTGAGGAACCCGGACCTAATGCTCAATGGATCTAAGCATCTAAGTGATCGAAATCCATTAGATCAACATTCGTCAATATAAAATTCCCTTGAGACCCTCGAGAAAATCTTCGAATTTGGCGTGCACATATCGTTTTGAGCTGCAATTTCGCGTTATTTCGGGTTAACCAAAATGGTCGAAAACAGGTGAATAAAGTGCCCGAGCAAGTATGTAATACAGTAACGAAAGGTGAAAATGCGATAGTGATCATACCGTGGACTACAGCTTATTCTTCCAGTTGTGGCTGGTGTTCCTCAGGGTGCTTTCTTGTGGCCCCTGCTTTTCTCATTACCTATTTATTAATGATCTGCCTCTCGCCCCAGTCATGCCGTTACATATGTTTATGTAGATATTTCAGGTTAATCTACCATGCAAAACTGGCGAGACTGCAACGTCCGATTATCCAACAATTCGATTATCCATCACAAAATCGGAATTCGATTAACCACACATTTTCATAGGAAATCGTTCATTCCGATCGATTAACCAACCGTGGTGCACCTTACTCTTTGGGCTCGATATGTAAACAATTATGAAAACAATTTCGCGTGATATCCACAATCCTCTGATTAGTCTCACTCGTCATTCGGTGCAGTCCACACACCAGGCCTCTAGTGCCGCTGTATTTGATTTTCACGATGTCTCAACCCGCAAAGAAAAAAAGAAAACGCATTGTTATTTCAACTGATGACAAGATGAACGCTTTACGTCGTATTGATTCAGGAGTCTACATCAAAAGTGGCAAGTGATTATGGTGTTTCGCGTTGGGGACAGTTGGGGACTGGAAGAAAAAAAGAAATGAATTAGAGAATTTCGCAATTAGTCCTCCGATGATTGGTGGAGTCAGAAAATCAATGAAGAAGGCCAATTTCCCCAAGACCGACGAGGCAGTTCATGCATGGTTTCAAATGGAACGCGTAAAGGGCATGAGCATTTCTGGGCCTCTAATAATGGAAAAAGCAAAAATTCTGTCACAAAAATTTTCTGATGAGTCACGTTTTACGGCAAGTGAGGGAAGAGCGCTGGGAAGACTTCCCTCTCAAACCCAGAAAAAAATCACTAATTTTTTCACAAACGAAAATCCCTGACCCCTGACTTTGACCATGACTTCGGTTATGTACATATTTTTTGGTATATTTTTTAAATACATACTGTGATGAATGTGTTTTAGCGTACATCCACCACGAGCGGTGTGAGGGGGGATGTGCCCGGAATTTGGTTATGAGCGAATCACCACCAAGATCCGGGATCTTTTCGGAAGGTGTCCGTTGGTTATGGGCGTACCACCACCATTCACGGATTCTTTTAGGTTCGTTGCCTGGTCGTCCAGGATCTTTTTGGAAGTGTGCTCGCTTTGGTTATGGGTGGACCACCACCATGCCCGAGATCTTTTAGGAAGCTTGTCCGTTGGTTATGGGCGTACCACCACCATTCACGGATTCTTTTGGGTAAGGAGAGAGTGACGAGGTGAGGAGGAGAGAGAGTAGTCAGCGACTATAGGAGAGCGTAGAATGAGGAAAAAGATGCAGGAGGCGAGTTTTTATATGCTTGGGAGCTGTCTCCCTCCATCCTCTAGCTAGTAGAGGATGGTGGGGACCTCCACGCTGGCCCTCGACTCTCTTTCGTCTTCTTTCCCCACTTCCAAGTTTATTTGGCGAGATCTTATTTCTGTGTACAAGAGTTGTGGTTCTGGGAGGATACCATGACACATACATAAACTAAACTATCGATTATCCAACTTTTTTGTAGCGGTTGACTACAGTTGATAAATTGTTGTGCGCGGTTTGTAACATATGATTCGGACAAATTTCCAAATTTTCCAAATTGAAATTATCACAGTCGAAAAAGTCGTTTTCAAAAGTCCGTTCTTCAAGTTTTATAATTTACTATTTTTTGTTCAATATATTATTCAAAGTTCGCTATTAATTGACTGGAGTCAAATTATTATTTTTGTTGGTTCTCATTAAACCACCAAAGTGGTGACCCCGACGTGATGGCAGAAAATAACGCACATCCCCAAATTTTCGATTATCCGACATACCTTGAGCCCCGTCCATGATGGTTAATCGAAAGTTTACTGTAGATAATTGATCAGAATTAGCAAATGGTCATCGGCATCCAATACAGCACTTTTTTATTCTTTCTTATTCTTCTTAAATAATTCGTTACTTTTAAGCCGCTATTATTATTCTTTGAAGTTATTTTTTAACCCCTGTTTTTATTGTATGCACAATGAAATTTCGTATTTCCTGCATATAAAGGTTAAATAAATATAAATAAAGAAGAACTTATGTTCTCTTCGAACCGCAAGGCTCCTGACGTGTTACGCATAAACCCGAGTTGCATACACCTGTATCTGGTTACTTCAAAACAGAAATCCACGGTGTCTCAAAGTTATGTATAAATACGAGTACAAGTGGTTTCAATCACCCGGCCAAGCGCGCCTCACCTCTGGCCTCACCATGACCGACAACTTGATTAATTCTGGCAAAGTTCTGCCGCTATCCTCTTCAAGCGGAATCTTCAAGAGAAACTTTTCACAAGTGTGGCATGAAGTTCCCAACAGAATGTTAACCATGGAGTTAAGGATGTAAATTCAGGATGACTAAGACCAATCTTGCCTGACGTGTTGAAATAAAACAGACCGAAATAGTTAAAACAGAAGAACATAGTTGAAGATTAAGAACTTTCCTGTATTGTCAATCGATCAGTCATTTCCCACTATAAATTTTCGGTACTTAATGCTGATGTACCTACTTTCGGTTTTTCAGGTTCGTAAGGTAGGTACCTATTAATTCCGTTGAAATTTCATTTTGTTGTCTTAAATAAAACTCCGCGCCTCTTCACCTTGCTCCATACTCAGCTACGATCAATTAGTACCAAGTATTTGCCAAGACGTTTTCAAATACTGGTTAAGTATGGAAGATTTGATGAGGGACTGTAGAGAGTAGGTATAAACCTGAAAATCTATACAGGCACCTATAGTAACAACCAAAGTAGTACGGAAATAATAATAATTGTGGGGTTTGGTACCTACACAAAGCGGGGCCTTGGGGCTCTAAGAAAAATTGCGGGTATTTTGCGAAATGATGAAACGTGAGAGAAGCAAATATATGGACTGTGGTAATATGGCTCAGACCTAAATAAAAGGGCCCCCTCGTCTGAAAATGCCGAAGCGTTGCGACGTGCGGAATAATCGCAGCGAATATTCGCGCTTGAAGAGTTAGTCTGAGTCGGAAGGAGCGCTTGGGAGTAAAATTAAGGAACTCTTCCTAGTATAGGAACAAAACGCTTCAAAGTCCTTGTCACATGGGTTCATTATTCCATTGGACATACCTACCTACAGAGATGTTGGCTGTTTATTTATTGTATTTTCATATAAAATAATTGAAATAGCTATCTCTGGTGGTTTCCACCAATTTTGGCCCCCGAAACTCGAATAAAGTACGCTCCTTTTTTTTTAAATAAATTATCTCTGATCATTGATAGTACCATTTAATCGTCTTGATCCACCTGTTGACACTTTTTCCAGTGTTATTATACAAATTGATGGTGATTTCAAACGATTTCCCAGGTTTTTGACTCATAAAAAATCAATTTCGGGAGCTGAACATCTGGTAGAACCTCAATTTTCTATTCTTTGGTCAAAATCGACTTCATATTCGGTCTTCTCGTCCCCAAAAACATGAAAAACGATACCTTAAAAGCTCATGTTACCAACATGTTGCTAAAACGCAAAAAGTACCTGTTTTTATACACATTTTCACTCATAACACCCCTGGGTATATTCCGAACGGGCTGAAAAGTTTCGGGACACAACTACGGCCCAAATGGAGCATGTGTACGAAAGAACGACTTTTTTTACACCGAAAATGAAGCCTGTACACGTGATACGGCGTACGGCGTACGGTGGACGGACATTGCATTTTTGGAATCTACGTACCTTGAAACGGAAAAGAAAAAATTTTGAGAGGGTGTTATAAATATTTTTTGCTGAGCGATTACATAGGTGTATTATTCACAGAATAATAAACCAAAAAACGCTGCAAAGTCCTTGTCACATGGGTTTATTATTCTACTGGACACACCTACAGAAATTTTGGCTGTTCATTTATTGTTTCTTTCGTATGAAATAATTAAAATAGATATTTCTGATTGTTCCACCGCAATTTTGGACCCAAAACACGAATTAGGTACGACTTTTGGTTTATTATTCTGTGAATAATACACCTATGTATTCGGTCAGCAAAAAATTTTTATAACACCCCCTCAAAATTTTTTGTTTTCCGTTTCAAGGTGCCTAGATTCAAAAAATGCAATGTCCGTCCGCCGTCCGCCGTACGCCGTACACCGTACGCCGTACGCCGTATCACGTGTACCGGCTTCATTTTCGCTCTAAAAAAGTCGTTCTTTCGCACACATGCTCCATTTGGGCCCTAGTTGTGTCCCGAAACTTTTCAGCCCGATCGGAATATACCCAGGGGTGTTATGAGTGAAAATGTGTGTAAAAATAGGTACTTTTTGGGTTTTAGCAACATGTTGGTAACATGAGCTTTTGAGGTATCGGTTTCCATGTGTTTTGGACGAGAAGACCGAATATGAAGTCGATTTTGACCAAAGAGGGGAAAATTGAGTTCTACCAAATGTTCAGCTCCCAAAATTGATTTTTTATGGGTGAAAAACCTGGGAAATCGTCTGAAATCACCATCTGTTTGTATAATAACCCTGGAAAAAGTGTCAACACGTGGATCAAGACGATTAAATGGCACTACCAATGATCAGAGATAGTAAAAAAAAAAAAAGTACCTAATTTGTGTTTTAGGGCCCAAAATTAATGGAAACCATCAGAAATAGCTTTTTCGATTATTACGCATGAAAGAAGCAATAAATGAACAGCCAACATTTCTGTAGCTGTGTCCAATAGAATAATAAACCCATGTGACAAGGACTTTGCGGCGTTTTTTTTTTCTCAAATTATCTATGATCACTGGTAGTGCCATTTAATTGTCTTGATTCACCTATTGACACTTTTTCTACCGTTATTATACAAATTGTTGGTGATTTCAGACAATTTCCCAGGTTTTTGACTCATAAAAAATTGATTTTGAGAGCAGAACCATTGGTAGAACCTCAATTTTCCACTCTTCGGTCAAAATTGACTTCATATTTGGTCTTCATGTCCCAAGAAACATGGAAAACGATACCTCAAACGCTCATTTTAGTAACAAGTTACTAAAACACAAAAAGTACATATTTTTAAACAAATTTTCACTCAAACACCCCTGGGTATATTCCGATCTGGCTGCAAAGTTTCGGGACACAACTAGGGCCCAAATGGAGCATGTGTGCGAAAGATCGAATTTTTTAGACCAAAAATGAAGCCGGTGCACGTGATACGATGGACGGCGTACGGATATTGCATTTTTTGGGACGAGAAGACCGAATATGAAGTCGATTGTGACCAAAGAGTGGAAAATTGAGGTTCTAAGGAAATTCCAGCCTTAAATATACGTTAAATTTTGGTCTAGTCGTCGTTTTTCCGCACAAGTTCGGGTCCCCATTTGGGAACAAATTTGGCTACTAGTTGTCCTCCGAAACACGGCAGCCCGATTGGCATACACCCAGGGGTGATATGGGAGAAAAATGAGTGTAAAAATAGGGGGATTTTTGAGGTTTTAGTAAACATGAGCTTGTGAGGTATAGTTTTCCATATTTTTTTTTAACGGCGAGAGGACCGAATATTTTGTTGATTTTGACCGAAGAGTGAAGAATTGAGGTTTTAACTAGGGTTAAGCTCCCGAAATTCATTTTCTATGAGTCGAAAACATGGGAAATTATCTGAAATCACCATACATTTGTATAATAACACTAGAAGTTGTATGAACAGGTGAATCAAGACAATTAAATGGTACTATCAATGATCAAAAACAATCTGTTGCAAGGAAAAGCCGAGCCAAATTCGTGTTTTGGGGGCCAAAACTGGTGGAACCATAAAAAATAGCCATTTCAATAATTGCACACGAAAGAAATAATAAATGAACAGCCAAAATTTCTGGACGCATGTCCAGTAGAATAATAAACCCATGTGACAAGGACTTTGCAGCGTTTTTGGAATCTACTACTCACCTTGAAAAAGAACAAATTTTGAAGGGGTGTTACAAAATTTTTTTGCTGAGCGATTACATAGGTGTATTATTCACAGAACAATAAACCAAAAGGGTATTTCACTTCTCATATGAAGAGCGACCGCGTGCAGGTAACTGAACTACTTCCTGTGCCTCATGAAGGAGGCGACGTTTCGCCCACTAGCGGATTGAAAAAAGACCGTCCAAATCACATCAAGGAGCCGACACGGTTATGCAGGACGCAACAATAATAATAATTCTTTATTAGCGACTTGTTACAATCAGGCCTGTAGGAAATACATTGATATTTCTACATTAATAGGTGCCTACCTACGTAATAATAATTATACGGTACTTATCGGTTAACGGGAGGCCACTCATTTAACGATTTAAAATTATTTCAATTATTATTTTCTGAATTATTAGTTATCGCTTTCGTTCGTTGTCTGGATGTGTTTTCAGTCAGTGTCGAATGATGGCAAACGTGGAACGTGTGGCAGGCGGTACCAAGCTGGGTAAAGACGCGATTTTTTACAATTCTTTCAAATTTGTTTTACAAAAAAAGCTGAAGGTTGTTTGGGACTTCTGAATAGATTAGTGGAATGCATTGTCAAGCGATCTGGATGCTGGCTAGCGCTCGCATCTCAAAAAAGATAAACAATCCCAGAAACTATCCCGTGAATGAGCAGGTTGTTTGGGACTTCTGAATAGATGAGTGGCCTCCCGTTAACCGATAAGTACCTAATAATACACTTGAAAAGATTATGATACGGCTTTGGTGTATGCTTACCTACTACATGTCATACCAGCGTGTATGAGGTCATTCAACCCGAATGCGGACAATAAACAGACGATCGCTCCTGGATGTGCTTGTGAGCACCGCAGCGCAGGGGACAAATGATGCGTTAGGCTCAGAAGGATTAGTGGTCGAGCACAGTTAACAATATTATGCAAGGAACAGGGACCTTGGGAGGCCCCTTGGTGAGTGCTTAAAATCCTCGGATCCCCACGTCATGAATATTCACCCGCCTCTCAACTGCTCTGCCTCTACACGATTTATGCATTCGCGAAATTCCGAGGTGAAATTAGATTTACGAGCTCAGTGAAACAGGGTTTCAGTGTGGAACTGCTTTAACAGAGATTCAGGTTCATTTGAAGACATTAAAAAAGGTCGTTCATTTGTTGCGAACACTCATAGATTTACACATAATATATATATTATGCTCTTAAATACTCTTCTACGGTTATACGTCCTGTTCTTTTTCCAAATGGGGCCTTCAAATGTGAACCGGAAAGCCGAAGAGAAAAATCGACAGAAAAACGTCATTCAACAAAATGTAGGAATATTTATAAAATAGGAATTACGTACACAAGGTGGTCCCAAATCATGCGGAGACACAAAATTATAGATCTTACAGAAATTTCACGCTGACGCTGATACCGAATTCTATGGACCAGTAAATGGAATTAACCCGATTTCCAGGCGAAAAGCCCAACTTTTTAGAACGATTTTCGAGTAGTTTGTGGCAAGAAACGAACGTCCCAGATGGGTTTCAAGAAATCTGGACGTTAACTTTCGTCTGCGCTTGTGCAAACGAGTTTTCCTTGAAAAGCCAATAACTAATTGTAGAAATGGCAAACTGAGCTGAAATTTGGATAATGCTGACTCCTAGACGGTACCATAATGTTTTAACTTTGGTTAGGGTTGCAACTCTGCACTTCAACATGACGTATTTCCACTGAAACGCTCAACTCTACAAATCAGACTTGCCATACATAATGTGCAAGAATTGTCAGCGAAAGTGCACCACCTAATAGCCCTTACTATACTGTACATGATTATGGTCTGGTAAAATTTCTACAACGTTGCATGCGTGAACTGCAATGATGATGATGATGATGATGATTTTCATGATGGTTGTCGATTTGACACAATATTACCCCTATGTAGAAGGGAAGGACTCGTCTATAGCAACCCAATTCCGGGGCAAGAAATGTAATCCGCGGGCTACCTACACAAGATCAAATAAATTTCGTTGAGGATTGTTTATGTATTGATCCGGTCCTTTGTTAAAACATAAATAAATAAACTGATCCGGTAGCAAAATTTGGGAGTACAACAAAACGTAGTAACATGACCAACCTTTTTTAAATCAATAACACAGGCTAAGATAAATACAAGTATGAAGAAATTCAAATTAATGAGAAAGCTACACTGACCTCCCCTGAGACGAGGATACTGAACTCTCGAGACCCCTTCGTTCTCGACCCATAATAAACTGTTTCCCCTCTCACACCAGTCAGTGTAATGTTTGTTGATATGTCTTCCCTCCACACTGAAATATTCAAGTCGCATATTTGCTACACAGCATTGAAAAATTGCTTATGTCACGCGGAAAAGCCAAATGAATGTTGCACCCACGTAGGTGTCTACCCCCATTATACAGCGAAGAAATGCTCTTTCAGGAAACGTTTTGAATTGCAAATCCAAACAACTAAAGCTCGCACGTATTTCTTTCACGGAAATTTCAAATTCAAATTTTTCTCTCTCCCACCTCCCCCCTTTTTTTGCTCGCAATACGCGAAAAACTTGAAGGATCGTGATCAAATATCCCAGAAATAACATGGAACTTGCTCGCTATTCGGCTACTTTTTGCGCGATAAAAATGATTTAAGAGTCTTCCTGCGGTAGAGGTCGTGTATTAACTTTTTCCCAACTACCCCCATTCATGTCGTGGGAGCTAAAAACCTCCAACATTTACGTTGAGCTCTTAATATTAGCTCTTGTTGTCAACTTCGTAAGGATAGATGGACAGTAGACACTTGGCACAAGTTTAGGCACAAGTCTCTTGGAAATCTCTCATCCGTGGAACGTCCTGGAGAGGACGCTGTTATTTTTTTCCACTTTCGGTTCTTTTTCTCTTTTCCTGGCTCGATGCATCAACTTTTCTCCCTCGGGCTTTTTATAAAAAAAAAGAAAAAAAAGCCTTGTTCCTCTCTCAATGCATCATCGTTCATTCCATCGTCCTCTTCGTCTATTGTTAAAACCGTATTTTCAAGGGGTCGCCAGTGGGGTTGAAGTGGTCCGAGCCCATTTTTTTCAGGTCCATCCATTTAACCCTTTATCTAACAGCGAGGCGTGAATACCGGATTTCCGTTAGGTCTTTTTAGCTGCCCGTATTACGGGTCGGACTTTACAACTTCGGTGTTCGCACTACAACCAGCTTCTTTGAAATCACGAAAATTTCAAATTTATTCCCCATTATGTAAGTGAGATACTTGGAATATAATATTATATACAGATACAGGATGACATATACGCTAGGTTAGCGGATGTAAATTTGATCCGCTATTGCCTTACCGCCATGGGTTGTGACGAGGGGCATTGGGATTCGAACCGACGGACCGCCGTCGCCGTCCCAACCCGACTTGAACTTGACAGATCGATAACTGTATGAGTGGACTGACTTCATACCTCTTAACTCATTGCCTCCTAGGGTAAGCAGCAGTTTGTTTTGTTGCAATTCTATCAAATAAATTTCCTGAATTTCGAGTGAACAAATCGTGTTTGAGAGGCGAATGAAAAATAACTAGAAATGTCGAAATATATTATGTGCTATTTATATGGTTAGCTTAAACATATAATCCCTAGTTGGATTTGACGTTGGCTGAATATTGATTTGGAAATGTCGAAATATATTATGTGCTATTTATATGGTTAGCTTAAACAAATAATCCCTACTTAGTTGGATTTGACGTTGGCTGAATATTGATTTGGAAATGTCGAAATATATTATGTGCTATTTATATGGTTAGCTTAAACAAATAATCCCTAGTTGGATTTGACGTTGGCTGAATATTGATTTGGAAATGTCGAAATATATTATGTGCTATTTATATGGTTAGCTTAAACAAATAATCCCTAGTTGGATTTGACGTTGGCTGAATATTGATTTGGAAATGTCGAAATATATTATGTGCTATTTATATGGTTAGCTTAAACAAATAATCCCTAGTTGGATTTGACGTTGGCTGAATATTGATTTGGAAATGTCGAAATATATTATGTGCTATTTATATGGTTAGCTTAAACAAATAATCCCTACTTAGTTGGATTTGACGTTGGCTGAATATTGATTTGGAAATGTCGAAATATATTATGTGCTATTTATATGGTTAGCTTAAACAAATAATCCCTAGTTGGATTTGACGTTGGCTGAATATTGATTTGGAAATGTCGAAATATATTATGTGCTATTTATATGGTTAGCTTAAACAAATAATCCCTACTTAGTTGGATTTGACGTTGGCTGAATATTGATTTGGAAATGTCGAAATATATTATGTGCTATTTATATGGTTAGCTTAAACAAATAATCCCTAGTTGGATTTGACGTTGGCTGAATATTGATTTGGAAATGTCGAAATATATTATGTGCTATTTATATGGTTAGCTTAAACAAATAATCCCTAGTTGGATTTGACGTTGGCTGAATATTGATTTGGAAATGTCGAAATATATTATGTGCTATTTACATGGTTAGCTTAAACAAATAATCCCTAGTTGGATTTGACGTTGGCTGAATATTGATTTGGAAATGTCGAAATATATTATGTGCTATTTACATGGTTAGCTTAAACAAATAATCCCTAGTTGGATTTGACGTTGGCTGAATATTGATTTGGAAATGTCGAAATATATTATGTGCTATTTACATGGTTAGCTTAAACAAATAATCCCTAGTTGGATTTGACGTTGGCTGAATATTGATTTGGAAATGTCGAAATATATTATGTGCTATTTACATGGTTAGCTTAAACAAATAATCCCTAGTTGGATTTGACGTTGGCTGAATATTGATTTGGAAATGTCGAAATATATTATGTGCTATTTACATGGTTAGCTTAAACAAATAATCCCTAGTTGGATTTGACGTTGGCTGAATATTGATTTGGAAATGTCGAAATATATTATGTGCTATTTATATGGTTAGCTTAAACAAATAATCCCTACTTAGTTGGATTTGACGTTGGCTGAATATTGATTTGGAAATGTCGAAATATATTATGTGCTATTTATATGGTTAGCTTAAACAAATAATCCCTAGTTGGATTTGACGTTGGCTGAATATTGATTTGGAAATGTCGAAATATATTATGTGCTATTTATATGGTTAGCTTAAACAAATAATCCCTAGTTGGATTTGACGTTGGCTGAATATTGATTTGGAAATGTCGAAATATATTATGTGCTATTTACATGGTTAGCTTAAACAAATAATCCCTAGTTGGATTTGACGTTGGCTGAATATTGATTTGGAAATGTCGAAATATATTATGTGCTATTTACATGGTTAGCTTAAACAAATAATCCCTAGTTGGATTTGACGTTGGCTGAATATTGATTTGGAAATGTCGAAATATATTATGTGCTATTTACATGGTTAGCTTAAACAAATAATCCCTAGTTGGATTTGACGTTGGCTGAATATTGATTTGGAAATGTCGAAATATATTATGTGCTATTTACATGGTTAGCTTAAACAAATAATCCCTAGTTGGATTTGACGTTGGCTGAATATTGATTTGGAAATGTCGAAATATATTATGTGCTATTTACATGGTTAGCTTAAACAAATAATCCCTAGTTGGATTTGACGTTGGCTGAATATTGATTTGGAAATGTCGAAATATATTATGTGCTATTTACATGGTTAGCTTAAACAAATAATCCCTAGTTGGATTTGACGTTGGCTGAATATTGATTTGGAAATGTCGAAATATATTATGTGCTATTTACATGGTTAGCTTAAACAAATAATCCCTAGTTGGATTTGACGTTGGCTGAATATTGATTTGGAAATGTCGAAATATATTATGTGCTATTTACATGGTTAGCTTAAACAAATAATCCCTAGTTGGATTTGACGTTGGCTGAATATTGATTTGGAAATGTCGAAATATATTATGTGCTATTTATATGGTTAGCTTGAACAAATAATCCCTAGTTGGATTTGACGTTGGCTGAATATTGATTTGGAAATGTCGAAATATATTATGTGCTATTTATATGGTTAGCTTAAACAAATAATCCCTAGTTGGATTTGACGTTGGCTGAATATTGATTTGGAAATGTCGAAATATATTATGTGCTATTTATATGGTTAGCTTGAACAAATAATCCCTAGTTGGATTTGACGTTGGCTGAATATTGATTTGGAAATGTCGAAATATATTATGTGCTATTTATATGGTTAGCTTAAACAAATAATCCCTAGTTGGATTTGACGTTGGCTGAATATTGATTTGGAAATGTCGAAATATATTATGTGCTATTTACATGGTTAGCTTAAACAAATAATCCCTAGTTGGATTTGACGTTGGCTGAATATTGATTTGGAAATGTCGAAATATATTATGTGCTATTTACATGGTTAGCTTAAACAATAATCCCTAGTTGGATTTGACGTTGGCTGAATATTGATTTGGAAATGTCGAAATATATTATGTGCTATTTACATGGTTAGCTTAAACAAATAATCCCTAGTTGGATTTGACGTTGGCTGAATATTGATTTGGAAATGTCGAAATATATTATGTGCTATTTACATGGTTAGCTTAAACAAATAATCCCTAGTTGGATTTGACGTTGGCTGAATATTGATTTCTGACAGAACTGCGTTGTTGATCGATTATGACGGGAAGGTTATGAGTACGGAAACAATGAATCTCTGCGCCGAAAGAAAAAAACATGAAGCGGTTGGAGGCTTGTGTCTGCATTTTCAGTTGATTGATTGCTATGAATCATGTCAGTTATTATTATTATTTTTTTTCAGAGTCAGTCATCCTTTATTATCCTTTCCCCTAACTTTCTGCCCCCCCCCCCCCCCCAACAGTACCCACGATTGGAAGGGGGGGGGGGGGTTAGTGTTTTTACTGAACCACTGGTATCTGTACATAAATATATCGATGTTCATATTTTACTCCCACGTCCGTTGGTTGTGTTAGGGTTCGGCAAATCGGTGGTTGATGATTTATCTATTTCGTGTTTGACATGAGTAATGCGATATCCAAGGAGGACTCTTATACTCAAAAAGAGCCGTATCATCGGAATCACGGTCTTGTATACGATCAAGGTGTAAACGACCCTAAAGATTTGGAGAAATATTGAAAGACGCCACCTACAGAACCACACGTACCTATTCGTAAAAGGGTTGCAGAAATGCGTGATTCTGAGTTAAATACTGAAGCGTAAATTATTGGATTCGGGTGATTTCGGATTCGAATCGTTGCAAGTTCTGATGACGTATATAAATTAGGCACAACCTGCTGTCAAGAAAATCGTACATTGAATCCCTTCTATCATTTTAGTTGTTCTCTAGCTCAACTAACTCGACTACATCAGCTGGTTAAAGAATTTCTACCTGGCCAACTACTGGCCAGACACAACAGGTAAGTAACTTATTTGGGAGAATTCAGTGGTCTTATAATAAATCGCTGTCTCATATAAGGGCTTTTGCACCAAACTAACCTTGTTTCACGATTATGCACTTCATATTTGAACTTGAAATCATCCACAAGGTCAGTAGGTTTGAAATTTGAGATTTTTTTGCAGACCACTCGAGCAACGGGTAGCTTCATAATTTCCCCATATTTCTAATAACCTTAGTTTTACATAACCGCGTCACGTACTCGTCAACTTTTAGCCGATTTACGGAAAGGCAGTAAAAAACTCGAAAGCTGGCGTAAAAAGGAAAAGGAATCCAGTAAGCCTAATATTAGTCCCGTGCTGAGAGAATGCGAGAGCTAGGAAGCGTCGTTTTCACGAAAATCTACGGGGCGGACCCGAACTGCGCCTTTTTTGTCCTCCTTTTTTAACCTCTCAGGTGACCGATATCAGCCTACTGGAGCTGCATCCTACCAACTGACTATCTCGACCAACAACATGCGAAATATAACTTCCTCATTTGTAAATATGCTGACTGTCCTGTACTACAACACTCTGTAGTACAACCTGTACAGGAAGGTTAACTTTTACCTCATTCCGACTTGTACATATTTCTGTCATTAGAACCCCTTTTTGGAGTTGATAAATGTAGGAAGCCGTTGCCATTTATTGTCATCATCAAAATGGAATCCACTCCAGGTGAAATCGCTAAGATGGTGTGTCGTGGTACCCATCAAATGTAACATAATATGCCACTCACATGTAACTTGAAGGATTTTACCAATAAATAAGGAGAAAGACAAGCTGCCGGACGCCTCGGCTGAAGCCCAGAAGAGTCCCCCTCTATCGAACTCCCAACGACTCTCAAGGCCATTAACGACCTTGATTGACGGAGGACGAGGTGGAGGTACCTTTATAAGGCGCGCAGCTCGCCCAGCTCTTCATTCGACCAACCTCACTCTTACCCACTACTTCTCACTCAATCTCTCTCACGTCGCGCCTCCTCTCTCGCATACCCTCCCATCTCCCTTAGCGTCTGCTCTGGTGGTAACCATGGGGCGCTTCTTCTCTATCACTCGCTGTGGTGATAACCGCGGGGTGTTAGGTATCCATAAAAGACTACCAAGGGGCACATCCTCCTCTCCCCTGCGACCTACCCAAGCCTCCCCTACCTACCACCCACCACACTGTACCTTTTGCAATTAGCCCTTTACTAAATGACTCTACACTAGAGCGTTTAACGTTTCAACAACAATGTAAAACGAAGGTAAACTACGGTAAACAATTGTTTTGTTTCGCCTTTCATCGCGGAATTCCGTTAGGGAATCACTCGGTTAAAAAAGGCTTCCCCAGTACTGTACAGTTTCATCGCTTCCACATTTCCCCATCCAGAAGTTACCAACTGATAGGATAGGTTGAACTAAATGTGACGTCACGCGACGGAATGGGAAGCGAGCGAATAGATATACAGCTGTTCGACGAGTGGAGACCAACTGACGACTTCAGATAACAACTTTTGTATTACTCCGTTCCGAGGGAAACCTCTCCCCTCCCCACATTGTCGCATTCTCATAACACCGCACTACCGTTTCACGGGGTAATGTGTCTAGGCAATATTGGTAATTTAGGGCCGTATTTATCAACACTCCTTTGAGGCTCCTTTATGATAATCTTTCGGAAGGCTTCAAATGAAACCTACTTTTGACGAAATCGCATTTTATGAACATACCTACGTTTAGAAGGTCGACATCGAGAAGGTGCAGGTCACCGCCACCTTCACCTTTCCTTCCCGAAGTCGACCTTCTAAACGTAGGTATGTTCATTAAAATGCGGTAAAGGTGGCGGTGACCTGCAGAATCGCGATAACAGTGCCCCTAGCACGCCTAGGTAACTAACTACTAATCCGCAGTTGAATTGAAACGCTAGTTTCTTTGCCAAGTAATACTACCGTGAGAATTTCGTATTAGTCATTTTCATTTTTAAATTACACTTCCTTAATCCTTAAATTGAAACTAAACATTTAAATCTGAGAATGGATAAGTCTACTTTGAAATTTGAAATTAAATGAGGCCTAATTGAACTGAAAAAAAATTATTATAAGTATATTTAAAAAATTATAAATTTCAACTTTTGGGAAAAAACCTTCCGAACACCATTGCTGAGTCTGAAAATTGAATTAAAAAATTTTGAAACTTACAATAGAAGGTGTCGTGAGGGCTTACGACAGTTGGGTGGAAAGTTGGATGAGGCTGGATGAAAGTTGGATGAGGTTGGTTTGGATGGAAGAGTGAAGGATGAAGGAAGGAGTCTTGCTGACGCCCCACGGTTGTCACCACAGCAGGCATTAGTTGGAAGGGTGAGGAAAACTAATACCCCACAGTAGTCACCACAGCAGGCATTAGTTATCACCACAGTGCCCCTTAAGAGTATTTTAACTATCACCCCGGGGTTGTCACCACAGCGAGTGCTAAGGGAGAGAGAGAAAGGCGCCTCACTTGTCACCGCAGCAGGCACCAGGAGGAAGGTAACTAATACGCCACCGGTTACCACCACAGCGAGTGTTAGGTGCTCCTTAGGAGTCTTTTGCTAGCACCCCGCGGTTATCACCACACAGAGTGCTAGAGGAGAAGGGATGATGTGCCACAGTTGTCACCACAGTAGAAGCCAGGAGGGAAGAGATGAATACACCGCGGTTGTCACCCACCACAGCAGGTATTCTTAGAAGGGAGCACCCCACGGTTGTCACCACAGCGAGTTCTACAGGAGAAGGGATGGCGTCCCGTGGTTGTCACCACAGCAGGTATTCTTAGAAGGGAGCACCCATCGGCTGTCACCACAGCAGGTATTCTTAGAAAGGAGCACCTCGCGGTTGTCACCACAGCAAGTGCAGGAGAAGGGTAGGAGAGAGAGAGAAGTCGCAAGTCGGAGAGTGGTCGGTCGAACGAGGAGCTGGGCCAGCAGGACTGTTTATAAAGGCCCCGTTCCACCCGTCCCCCTCCATCAACGGCCGTTACAACCGTTGAGGAGCGATGGCAGTTGATGGAAGGGACCCTTCTCCTACTTTCCCCTCGGCGTCGCTCAGCTCGTCGTTCCCTTCGCTTATTTGGTTAAATCATGTAGATCTTACATAGGAGGTAAATTGTGAGAATTAGAGGGGTACCACGACAGAAACGAATGGTTATTATGGAGTTCTCAAATTTATCTCCCGAAGTTTTGGAGACCACCCGGAGCACGTACGTCCAGCCGTTCGTTTGCACGGAAAAGCTTCGTCAAGAGTGTTAATCCAGGCCCCAGTAGATCGTGTGTAGCTTCTAGAATTGTAGATGGACCCCTATGAATTACAGAACAACTGGACCATGAGTACGGCCACTGCGCATACCGAAACGCGAATACGAGGTCGCAAATCAATTTGTCACGACTGGATTATGATCGAACAGAAAATTATTTGTAGCTTTTCAAATGTGAGCTCACAGCAAAAACAGGTGTTTTGAGGCTGTGTGAAAATTTGGGTGGCTAACGGTACAGTTGAGGAACGTTTATAAATACGGCTCATAATTTCATTTATACTTGAGTTATTGTTAATATAACTGTTAATAAAACTGCGTACACGGGTACTGGAGTGAACACGAGGCAGGTTACACAAGTATAGACCGGTTATATAAGCTGAGTCAGGAGAAAGGTTATATAACCCGTGTTATTTAGCTCACACCAGAAATTGTTTCAAACCATAGCTCCTTTTCTCACTTGGTTTTCACTGACTTCCAGACGGTGCTCTGATCCTCACCTCATTCGAAACCGCCTTTTCACACCTTCATTACCCTTCGAGTGAGCCAAGTTATACATTCAAAACCCCCTCAAGCCGTATTTGAACTAAAATACAAAGTCGCAAATATAAGCAGCGCTCCCGGTACCGACTCAGCTACAAAACTCCCACGGAAAAAGCTAACTCTGTATAATCAACTCGGGACCAGAACTTGTTCGTAGACTTCATGAACCACTTTGGCCGTCTCGGGGTCTATATCTGCATATTTTATTAATAACATTATCTTTTTCAAGTGCAAAAACTTTTGCGCAACCCCCTCCCTCCCATCTCCCCTCCCTTATAATACGACGTCTTTAACTTTTCGAAAGTGAGTTTGGAGCAGTGGTACATTTTCGTATTTAACGTACCGCGGAATTTGTTTCAAATGTAATAGAAAGGTTTGCAAAACTTCCCTCACTATTCCATAAACAATACCTAAAGATTTCGAAGACGTTCAACAGAACTTCTTTTGATATTTATTTTTAACATTTTTAGAACACAACTTATCGAACATAAATCCGTTTCAGAGCACAGGTACTGGAGCCATTCCTTGAATAACAAAAATTTAAATGCCGATATTTATGTGCCTATCGCTTAAAATAGGTCATTATGGATAAAAACAAATTTCAACAAAAAACAAAAACCGACATTAAAAAAAGCTGTATTAAACTAAAAAGTAAATAATTTTTACGCTGAAGAACCAACATAATTCACTCAAAGACAATATAACAAAATTTTTGAAGTATGCACTAAATTTAAGCCAAAATGTATTATAAAACCAAGGGGTACAATATGAAGGCTGAGTGTGGGGTTTTTAGTAAAAATCTGGCACCGACTTCGAAAATGTTGTATTGGCTTTCAATATAATATTATGTGAGTTTGTTAAGCATAAAAATTATTCTTACCTTTTAGCGAATTTTCAAAGAAAATGAAGCTATTGCAATGGCTTCGAAATTTAAATAATATAAATTTTTGGAAATTTTCTTCATAGAAATCCGTTTCAGATCATTCTAAAACGATTCCTGAAATTTAACACTTTTTTATATGTATATATATATATTTATATATTTTGGATTGTTGGGTGACTAGTTGAATGTAGATTTGTGGAGCAGGTTGCTAATTGACCAATACTAGTCGTTTTTTGTTTGTTTTCCTTTATTGACGCGACGTTTCGGTCTGGATCAGACCCTATTCATGCGTATAAATTCTTTGTGGCTGGTGTTACATAATAGGTAGTAGACAATATTTCTCCTCTGTCTGAATGGTGGAAGTAAGTACACTTAATAACAATTTTTTGACTTTCCACAAACAAAGGAAATTATGAAGAAGTTTTCACAACCAAACAAAGGAAACTATGAGGAAGTTACAAGTATTGTAACAAGTAGATCGACAAGTAGATTTCTTGGGTACTCTACAAGTTTGCTGACTCGGAAAACTGATGCTAACATCTTTGTCAAGTTTTTTTTTTTTTTCTTCAAGGGTATTTGCCCTTGCTTTTTCGATCCAACATGAATTACTGTCAATAAAATATATTTGGAACCCTCTATCATAATAATTCTTAGTTAAGTAAGTCACCTACCTGTGATAACGACATCGTTTAGGTTTATGCAGCTTTTAGACAATATTTATCTTCCATCTCAAGTTAACATTTAGCAGTATTCATTATAGGGTTCGTAAGTATCGAACCATAATCAACAAAATGTAAAATTCTCCCTGCAGTGGTTCGCATCCTCTTTGAATAGTTTGTTTTATCTCCTCGTAAGTACAGGTGAGTCCAATCAGGATTCGTTAGATGAAATCGAAGGCACAGGGTCGATAGAACGTGCAACGGTACTGGTGTGTTAACCATTAATCCCTCCCTCCTACCTCGAAACTCCTAATCCTGTAGTCACACAAAGGTAATTTATACAGGTAACCATAAATCTGTGTAGCATCCAGGCAAGTTAACGATTTCTTGAATGCTACGATCACAAATTGCACGTTCTTCTCCTAAAACATTTCGTTTTGCCTACCTCCAACAACCCTCTACAGAGGAGGAGACACCATACAATCAAGAAAGTGTCGCAAGGAAATCAACGACTTGGCATGGGAAGATGGTAATACGATAAAATACCTGAATTTCTACAGGTTACTAAGAGAGTTACTCCCTCATATTTGGATGATTTGGCTCAATTTAATTGTCCCAAATTAACTGCGCTAGACGATTCATCGTTGGAAAATCCTTGCTCGATTCTGAAAAAAAAAAAAGCTGGAAGGCTCTACTACCCTTCGTGTTCAATGGTGAATCTTCAAGCACTATCGAAGTGGTCTTCATCAAAGAAATAAAAGCAAATTTACTGGACACTGTACCACGTGACAAGGGAAAAAAGTGAGTGTCAATCCTTGAGTACGGGTAAAAAGTGAATTTTAGCGACCCCATTTTCCAAGGAATCAGTCTGTTGCGTGTATTATGATAGCAAAGTATGCAAGAGATGACTAAGTATATTTATTTCAAAGTAAAGGTATACAGTACGCATAGGTACCTGATGGAAATTCAAAGGATGGATGGGGAAGATGATTGATGCTATCGACTGCACCTTCATAAATGTTCGGATCTTTTTGGCGAGAACGACTCCAGTGACGTGCCTGACCGATCCCGCAGATGATCGGTTCAAATATCAATTATTCCGGGTTCTGATGTGCTGGATGTTGTATTGTATAGGTACCTACTTTAATTATTTAGTTATTATTTATTTTTATTGTAAGTGCCTAGTAGTTGTATGGGCCCCCATAGCCAACAAATCTGTATGAACTCATTTCAAATGGTACCTACTAGTTATCATATATATATATATTCGCGAACAGTTATTAAGGATATGTTTTCACTGACATGTGTGAATTTTCGTGTTGAAATCCTTTCTTCTGCATCTGACTCAATGACGATGATTGTACAGTACCTAGGTATCTGCGGCTGCGGTAGTAGGAAAAATTTGTAACTGCGAAATTGATGATATGTGTTTCAAACTACTATTTTGGTGTGGGTATACATTTGAAACATTGGAACCTCTTCTTCTTCTTCTTCTTCTGGCGCTACAGCCCATGATTGGTTCATCACCTTCTTAGGAATCCGGTTTTCAGGCATCCGTTGCACATGACCAAACCACCTTAGTCTTTGTGCCTTTACGAACCTCACCAAATTCTCCCCCTCTATCAGTTGATCTAGTTCAGCGTTGTTACGAATCTTCCAAACTCCATTTATACATCTGGCTCCGAAGATTCGTCTCATAATTTTCCGTTCGAAAACTAGAAGAGCATTTTCGTCTTTGGTGGTTAGCGTCCAAGCTTCGCAACCATAGGTTACTATAGGACGTATCAGGGAGCGATAGAGCTTAAGCTTGGTTCTCCTGGACAAGAGACGGGACCTGAACAGTTTTATAGAAGCAAAGTAAGCCTTCCCTCCTGCGACTATCCGCTTTTGGATGTCCTCGCTTATTCTGTTTTCATTGGTCAAGAGCGTACCTAAGTACTTGAATTCCTTAACACATTCAAAAGTGGTTCCATTCAGGGTAATATCGGTTTCTCTCTGGCTTCTAGCGGATATTAACCTAAGTATATTTATTTCAAAGTATAGGTATACAGTACGCATAGGTAGGTACCTGATGGAAATTCAAAGAATGGATGGTGAAGATAATCGATTCTATCGACTGCAACGACTTGGATGAAACGGATGAGTCCCGAGGATCCCACAGCTTGCTGATGTAGCCTCTCGTATTTTTTTCCTTCAACGCTAACCGAGGTTTTCCTCGCGTTTTTCCTACGTAATATCCCCTTCTTCTAGCATTAGGATGTTCCTGTGGTCATACAACTCCCTATCCACGATCTTCTTGGGACACACGAACTTCTTTACATTTAGTGTGATTTCGCTTAGAATAATTTAATGTCGTGTAGGGAGGTGGGGAATCATAGCGATGGGGGGTATTTTGATGCCCTCATTGAACGACGTGGGACAAACTTTGCTAAAATGGCGAAACAGGTTGTCGTCATTTGGGACACTGAGACATGCTTTTCCATCAGCTACTATCTTGGACAGCTTAATGGACCCACCCCCATCCACTTACGGGGGAATAGGTACTTGTTAATTTTTAAATGTAGCCCATTTGGAAAGTGGGTTGTAAGTGATGATAATACAGAGCTGATCAAACAGGTTGTTGTATAGGTTTATGTTCTCACATGTCTAGAAGGGTAGTAGTAAACATGTCTACATTTATGCTGGAGGAATACAGGCCAAAACATAAGGTCTCTGGTATGCGGGTGGACGCGATCCAGTATTGTTCGCTTCTGTAACGTTGGACGCGATCACGTTCAAATAGGCGCGCTGAACCCCATATCGCCCGAGGCCCGGTATTTCATCATCACTCGAGCCGGCGGGGTACAGAATGGAAGAACTTTAATGGCATCAACGAGCTTAAAGTGTCTCTCTGTGGAGTAAGATGTGCTTCACGTTCGATACTGGGGCTTCATATAGCCAGTGTTTCATGAAGTCTTCAAGATATTACAAAAATCCCACCACTGGTAAGTTGTGTAAATAAGGTTAAATTTGAAAGTATGGAAAAGTATTCATCCTGTAGGTAAATAAAATGGACGAGGTCCTCCGTTATATATATAATATTTAGGGAAAATATAGCTTGGTAATAATAATAGGTAATTATTATTGTAAAAATTAATGCATATTTCAGATATTCATAGACAATTCTTCATTCAACTAAATGTTCACAATCAGATGATGACCGTCTAATCGTTATTACCTCATCTTCAGAAGAGGAAAGCAGTGACGATGAAGTACCATCAAAAAGAATGCGCATGGGTTCTCCAGACATTATTTCCCCATTGGAGAGCAGTGTAACCCCACCGGACACCGATGACGAAGATACAATAATTATATTCTCTTAGTAGTAACTCATTATTTAGTAACCTATCAGCAGACTTTCCAGACACCGACTCAGGAGGTCTGCTGTCGTCGGGTTCTTCAGAAATGGGTTTTGGATTCATATGATTCTGGTGTGTTCACTGGAAGTGAATCATCACCACTTTATATGGGGTTGTAGATCCCTGATCCTCGGTTCGTTTATTTATTATTTCCTTTCTTTTTTTCCTTCTTGTTCATAATGCTTTTAGCATGGACGAGGAGGGGTCTGGAGTTGGTTGTTAGGTGACGTCATCAAGCCCCCCTAGGATGATCCAGTGGTAGGTACCCAAGTTCAAACAGGATGTTCACAAACCATGATAGGCTTACGTTCTAAAAGAGTGTAGAATAATGACTGTTCATTATGTCTGGGTATCAAAATTTCAAACATTCACCCTGATATTTACATAAGTATGTGGGTATTATAATAAGTCCGCTGTTTTGAGTGTCAAGTAGGTAGGTAGGTGTATTCATGGTCAAACCGTATTTCCAGAAATTCCGAGGTACTTTATTATACTTACCTGATAGAATTAAGTAGGTAGGTATTCATAATCAAAACGGAATTCCTGAAATTCCAAGATGGTGGAAAGGGGTCGTCATTATGGTTAACTGATAAAATTAAGTAGGTAGGTATTCATAGTCAAAACGGTTTTCCAGAAATTCCAAGATGGTGGTAGGGGAGGGGTGGGGTGGGGTGACGTCATAATGATTATTTGATAGGTACAATTAAGTTGGTAGGCATTCATAATAAAGGTTGAGGTGATGGGTGAGGGGGGTGGTGGTGTGAGAGGCGGTGAGGGTGGCGATGGCGAGGGGATGAGGCGGGGGGGGGAGGGTGGTAGGAGGTTGATGGATGATGGGAGGGGGGGGGGGGTGATGGGTGAAGGTTTGTGGGCGGAGGGGTAGGAGGAGGTGAGGGGGTTAATGAGGAGGGTGGGGTGGGTGGAGGTCTGGAGGCGGCAGAGGGCGGAGTGGGTGGAGTCTGGAGGCGGCAGAGGGCGGAGTAGGTGGAGGTCTGGAGGCGGCAGAGGGCGGAGTGGGTGGAGGCCTGGAGGTGGCAGGTGGCGGGGTGGGTGGAGGTCTGGAGGCGGCAGGGGGCGATAGGACAACGTCCAGGGGGGGGGGGGGGGTAATGGGGTGGATGAGGGTATGGGCGAGGGGGGAGTGAGGGGATGAGGGGGGAGTGAGGGGTGGGGGCGAGGGGGTGAGGGGGGAGTGAGGGGTGAGGGGGGTGTGAGGGGGTGAGGGGGGGAGTGAGGGGGTGAGGGGTTAAGGGGTGGGTGAGGTGGTTGGTAAGGGCGGGGTGAGGGGGTGATGCCACCCGCTAAGGCCCCCAGCAGCTGGTTAGACTGACGAGCATGTTGAAACAGGAATGCGCCAGGACCCGCATATTGACTCTACTCCTCCCAGAACATCACTCCATATATAATATTAAGATCTCGCAAATAAACCAAAGGAATGAACGGTAGTCAGAATAAACCAAAGGTAGTCAGAAAGGGATCTCCCACCATCCTTCAACTGACGTTGGTGGACGGGGGGGGGGGGGGGGGGGGAGAGTGGACTAAGTACTATAAAAACTCGCCTTTCTCGCCTGTTACTTCATTCTACGCTCAAACCAAGTCAATGACTTATCTCTCTCTCTCTCTCTCCTGTCACGCCTCCTTGACCCTAAAAGATCCCAGAATGGTGGAACCGGGCAGGTAAAACTATCCACGAGTGGCAACCACTGGACATATCCTCCTATATCTAAAAGATCTCAGAATTGTGGAACCGGGTAGGTAAAACTATCCACGAGTGGCAGTTCCTTTTTGCTTTTTAGTGCGATATTTTTAGTAATATACCTCACGCTATCAAGTACTGATACCACCATTACTGGGCATCCCACAGTCTTTAGCAGACTATGCTGTGTCGTCAAATCGTGCAATGTCTGTCGAAATACTAGAAATCGAGGAGTATAACCTGGCCTAGTACAGGCCCAGTACTAATTGTTTACATAAAACTAGTATGAGACCACGGGTCATCTGTAAAAAGATCCATCGAAATCGGTTCAGTAGCTTCGGAATAATCGCTAGACAAACATAAAAAATAAAAATAAAAATTGAAATTAAAAAATTAAATTAAAAAGCCAGGTCGAATTGCCCTTTTTTTGGAGTCGTTTAAAAATATCCAAAAATTGCTATAACATTAACAAAAGTAGGGCTACAGTAGGTAGGGGTACCTACCCTGCTAACATGTAGCACTGGGTTGTGAAGATGAGAGGCCTGAATCACAGGCTCATTCCAGACAGCTCACCGAACGAACTTTGGGCAATGTGCAACAGAGGGGAAGTGGAGGACGTTTTGCACTTCTTGGGAAGTCTGCCTCGTTTTGCACTGCGGGAGTTCCGGGTGCGGTACTTTGGAAGGCGGGTTCTGTATTCTAGAGGCCCTGAATGCTGAAAGCAGGTGGCCGGACCAGGGGCAATTTTCGAGAATTCTAAGGAGGTCAAATTTGAGTTTTTAGGTCAAAAATAGGTAAAAACGGCGAAAATCGCGAACAATTGATATATACGATCAGTGAAAGTGGTACGGAAGGGTGAGTAAGGACAGAGAAAACAATTTCAGTTGTTTTTCACACCGAGGGTCAAATTTGGATTTTTGGGGGCTAAAAAATGGTATTAATGGCTAAAATCAATATTAATCCACCTGAAGTTGTATGGGATGGTGATTCACGACGGATTTCGATGATAAAAAATATTTTCCTCAAAAAAGAGTTGGTCAAATTTGACTTTAGAAGGGTCAAAAATCGGTAAAAATGGCTAAAATCACGAAAAAATTATATAATTTTACGAAAAGTGGCAAGGTTTTTTGCTATATCACTTATAGCGCAGACTTCTTTGAAAATTCGCTATTATAGCTATGCTGCATGACTGGAACTTTTTTTTTCTTCCGTTTCGGCGGATTCAACCACAAAATAATGGTCGCTGGCGCCATAAATAATTAAGTACACCAATTTTCACACTAATTGTCTACACTTAGCACATCTTTAATGAAATCAGTAAGTAGGTACATATCTAGTCACCAACTTATAAAATTTGATTGATTTATAAATATCAATTTTTGAAATTTGATTCAGGTTCCTTTCAGAAGCGGCCAAAGCTTTAGATGTTCGACCAGTTTTTTGGAAAATTCATCTGACATGGAGTTTTCAAGGTGGATTAGTCTACCAGATCGTTAGTTAATTCAGGCGTTTTCCTTTCTTCGAACTGAATAGATGTATGCTGTGTTGAGAGGTTGTCCACGTGTTGCCCACGTGTCACTTGTGCCACACTTCTTCAAGTTAAGCGCCACATGATTCATGTTTCCGAATGGTACATCTTTAATGAAATCAGTAAGTAGGTACATAATCTAGTCACCAACTTGTAAACATTTAATTGATTTATATCAATTTTTGAAATTTGACCCTGGTTCCTTTCAGAAGCGGCCAAAGCTTTAGATGTTCGACCAGTTTTTTGGAAAATTCATATAACATGGGAGTTTTCAAGGAGGATTAGTCTACCAGATCGTTAGTTAATTCAGAAATTTTCCTTTCTTCGAATTGAATAGATGTATGCTGTGTTGAGAGGGTGTCCAAGTGTTGCCCACGTGTCACTTGTGCCACACTTCTTCAAGTTAAGCGCCACATGATTCATGTTTCCGAATGGTACATCTTTAATGAAATCAGTAAGTAGGTACATAATCTAGTCACCAACTTGTAAACATTTAATTGATTTATATCAATTTTTGAAATTTGACCCTGGTTCCTTTCAGAAGCGGCCAAAGCTTTAGATGTTCGACCAGTTTTTTGGAAAATTCATATAACATGGGAGTTTTCAAGGAGGATTAGTCTACCAGATCGTTAGTTAATTCAGAAATTTTCCTTTCTTCGAATTGAATAGATGTATGCTGTGTTGAGAGGGTGTCCACGTGTTGCCCACGTGTCACTTGTGCCACACTTCTTCAAGTTAAGCGCCACATGATTCATGTTTCCGAATGGTACATCTTTAATGAAATCAGTAAGTAGGTACATAATCTAGTCACCAACTTGTAAAAATTTAATTGATTTATATCAATTTTTGAAATTTGACCCAGGTTCCTTTCAGAAGCGGCCAAAGCTTTAGATGTTCGACCAGTTTTTTGGAAAATTCATATAAAATGGGAGTTTTCAAGGTGGATTAGTCTAACAGATCGTTAGTTAATTCAGGCATTTTCCTTTCTTCGAACTGTCCACGTGTTGCCCACGTGTCACTTGTACCACACTTCTTCAAGTTAAGCGCCACATGATTTATGTTTCCGACAGATTGAAATTATGTACGGGTAACTCCGTAATTCCCACCCTCCCACGACGCCATTTATTCCGTTATCATCACAACCAACAAACTTGATCCGTCCTCAGCCCGACTTTCCAACTTGTTTACAGCTCTCCGCCTCTCACAAGTCCGAGGCTTAAAGCGCCCCCGTGCGTCAAGTTCATCCATAACCCCAGGAGCTTTTTCAGGGTCTTGACAGAAAATCCATTAACAGTCTCGCTTAGAAAACGGAGAGCACTTGGCGTCGCGTGAGGAGGAGAAGAAAAGTTGTTCGGAGGAGTTGTCATTCCGAGTAAATAATGATGACGTATGTACGTCCTGTTATCTCGGTGGTGTAGCGCACATACGGAGCGTTGAAAGGGGGAAAAAACCCTTACTGAGATGGTCCGAATCGACAACTGAGTGAGGATGTCCATTGAGCCGGTGAATGAACTGCATCATTCACCCATTCGCTGCTCGACGGCAAATGCTACCTTTATTTTCCGTCTAAAAAATTCGTTCTTTCGCTCCATTCGGCCCCTAGTTGTGTCCCGAAACTCTGCAGCCCGATCGGAATTTACCCAATGGTATTTATGGGTGAAAAACGGGTGTAAAAATTGGGTTTTTTGGTTTTAGTAACATGAGCTTGTGAGGTATTGATGTTTCTTAGGGCAAGGAGACCGAACATAAAGTCGGTTTTAACTAGAGAGTTGACAATTGAGGTTCCAACGAAGTTTCAGTCCCAAAATTTTTTTTAATGAGTCAAAATCTGGGAAATAGTCTGAAATCTCCACAAATTTGTATATTAACGCTAGAAGCAGTATTAACAGGTGAATCAAGACAATTAAATGACATTATCAATGATCAAAGATAATTTGTCAAAAACAGGGGCCTAATTCGTGTTTTGGGGGACCAAACCTGGTGGAAACCATAAAAAATGGCTATAAATTATTGCATATTAAAGAAACAATAAATGAACAGCCACGGGTGTAAAAATTGGGTTTTTTGGTTTTAGTAACATGAGCTTGTGAGGCATCGATGTTTCTTAGGGCAAGGAGACCGAACATGAAGTCGGTTTTAACTAGAGAGTTGACAATTGAGGTTCCAACGAAGTTTCAGCTCCCAAAATTTTTTTTAATGAGTCAAAATCTGGGAAATAGTCTGAAATCTCCACAAATTTGTATATTAACGCTAGAAGCAGGTGAACAGGTGAATCAAGACAATTAAATGACACTATCAATGATCAAAGATAATATGTCAAAAACAGGGGCCTAGTTCGAGTTTTGGGGGACCAAAACTGGTGGACACCATCAAAAATAGCTATTTAAATTATTGCAAATGAAAGAAACAATAAATGAACAGCCACCATTTCTGTATATGTCCAGTAGAATAATAAACCCATGTGACAAGGACTTTGCAGCGTTTTTGAATTGAATTCGAACTTGAGAATTGTTTGAGACCACCTGGTGCGTTGTAAGACCGCTGTTCGTTTGCCCCGAAAACCTTCGTCAACATGATCGTGAATTAAACGGTATAAATCCGGCCCAGATGTCACTGCTAGGAACACCTGATTATAACCACTCATGACCGCATGAAATAGAGTTGGTTGTTCTGTGATAATTGTTTCATTTGAAGAACGATGGTTATTTTGAATTTAGTTGATACGCAGCCACTTTTTCAATTTGAACAAACGCTGTGCTTAATGGCTAACAACAAATTGTTACTGATTCTTGATCCCATCGCATTTTATTTATGAAATGTGATTGCCCGGCTGGCTCCAGTACTAGATTTAGAGCCCTCGTGGGAAGCAAGAAGGTAGGTAAATTGACCACAGAAAACCACACCTATACAGGTGTGGTTTTAATAAACTGTTGTGTATTAATTTGCAGCTTTTTAAAAAATATTATTTTTTACCTATTTCTGACTCATATGAACTAAATTATTGTGAAAAAATAGTTTCGATGAAATTTATCATTCCTATGCCAATATTGGTGAATTAATTACGCTATTTCTACTGATTTAGTAGCCTACAAATACCCAAATTTGACTGCCAAATATAAATATAGTTTTGATGTATTTTTCAATCTCGTGTCACCAATTTGGCTTGTTAAACAATATTATAATTATGTACCTATAGGTATTGTTTATGTACAATTAAATTATTTGGTGATTCTAGCCACTTCTGCCGTCTTTGCTACGTTTGAGCCATGAAAACTCCAATTTGACCCTGTGTGTTATCTTCGACGATCCCTCATCTTTGAACTCATACTTTCGTTGGACATTGCAAACATTTTGGCGAGCAAGTCGACCTACTGTATGCGTAGGACGTTTATTTATCTTTCCCCGCATTCAAACGGCACTGGCAGATCCTCAGTGAAAACGAGCCGTGTGTTTATGGAGGGTTGAGGGGGTACGGGAAAAAATTCGAGACGAAGCAAGAGGTTCCCGAGAAAATTTCGAATGCATGAAATGAAAGGAGGGCAACGGGAAAAGGAATATGATCAGGGTAATGTCAGGAGGCATCTGTTACCGGTCTGGTGGACAACTCATAACGGATGAGCCGAGGAGGGTCTCTCTCCCACATAATATATAACTTGGTGAACCTCGTATTTTTTTTCACCCCCCCCCCCCCCCCCCCCCATCGCCACAAAACTCTTTTTCCCCACAACATTTTTCAAGGCCCACGTAAAACCCGATAGGACGATTGGGGGGGGGGCACAAAAAAGGGAAGCCCACGAAGATTTCAGTGTTATTTCGCCCCCTTGTCACCGGCTATGGAAATCTGCCACAGAGACGGATGTTATTTTTTCCAGCGCCCATATTTATACATACAATTATTGGGAGAACATTTTATTCCTCCCAGGACGCCCATCTGGGTACGTTCTTCCTGAGACTGTTTTCGAAATGTTTTGTCAAACAATTTCCGACCTCGGCTGCGAGACGGACAGAATCAAAATTTCGCCAAAACGTTTTAATGGAAAGAAATGGATGAATTTGAAGAATGAAATTTTACGGCGAAATATGAGCTCTAATATCACTACTATGCATGATGAACTATGTATGCCTTATCACTATTTAAAAAAAGTTAAATTGTAACATATAAATTATACTATAGCCTTACAGTGTAATTCACTTGTCGTGGTATCCTCCCAGAACCACTCCCTGTAAACTTAAGATCTCGCAAATAAACCTAGAAGTGGGGACCGAAGTCACAGGAAAGCCGAGGGACAACCTGGGGATCCCCACCAGCCTCCACTACCTGGAGGATGGAGGGAGACGGCTTCCAGGCCTATAAATACTCGCCTCCTTCGCCTTTCTAACCATTCTACGCTCTCCTCTAGTCGATGACTACTCTCTCTCTCCTCCTTACCTTGTCTCTCTCCTTACCTAAAAGATCTTGGGCATGGTGGTGATTCGCTCATAACCAAACCAAGCAAACTACCCTAAAAGATCTTGGGCATGGTGGTGGTCTGCCCATAACCAAACCGAGCAAGCCTTCCAAAAAGATCCTGGGCATGGTGGTGGTCCGTCATAACCAAACCAGGCAACGTTCCCGAAAAGATTCCGCACATGGTGGTGGCCCATAACCAAAACGGACACATCCAAAAAGATCCCGGGCATGGTGGTGGTCCGCCCATAACCAAACCGGGCACATCCTCCCTCACACCACTCGTGGTGGATGTACGTTCTAACACATTCATCACATCACTGATTCGAAATAATCAAGGAAAAAAGGGATGAGTTTGAATGAATTTACGGCGAAATATGAGCTCTAATATCACTACTGTGTATGATGAACTATGTATACCTTATATGTATGAACTGTGTATGATGAACTATGTATGCCTTATTATTTAAAAAAAATTAAATTGTAACATATAAATTATATTATAGCCTTTCAATGTAATTCCCTGATTCGAAATTTTACAAGGAAAAAAGGGATGAGTTTTAATAGAGGCAATTTTCAACTATGAAGAAGTCGCACACATTAAAGAAATGTGGAGGAATCCATTCAATCCGCTCTCCCCTCCTTCATAACCATCTAACAACTTCAAACAAAGGACAAACAAAGGAACTACAGTTAGGACGTCAAGATTGCTAGACAGATTGTAGATCAAATAATAAAAGACAGATGAAATTATTAAGTATTCTTTATTATTATTAAATTTATTAATTAAATTTTAATTAATTAATTTATTTAATTAATTAAATTTTATTAAATTATTTTATTTTAATTTTATTATTAATAATTATTAAAATTATTATTTTTTAGCAACATCAGCAAACTTCTTATAGTCTTAGAAATGTTACATAATAATTGCTCCTATTCTTGTTGGAAGTCTTTCATTTACATACCGACTTGTTTTCATAATCTCTCAAGTGAATAACAGAAATAAAGTAAATTATGAAATTATAAATATCCATAAAATTAAGAGTTAATAATCAAATAAATAGCAAATTTTCAACACTTTATAGTTAGCAACGGCATCATTATGGAAGTCTACACACTGCAGTCATTCAAAGAAACAACCCGATTTGTTGAACTCGTTTTAATAATAACGGGTTGCTTCTACAAGGTTGAAATTGTACAACTCAGGTTGAACCAGAAAGATTGCCGCAAATACTTGATAGTAATAATTTATCGCTTTTCACATCTATTTGGAAACTGGTTGATCTGATGAGGGCAAACGTCGTTGTGGTTTGGAAAATCGTTGTTCCTGTAGTAAATTATTATTCAGTTGTTTCCTGTAGAAAATTATAGAGCATGTTGGAAAGGACGAAGCGAAATAAGTTCAGCATTTGAGCGTGTGGGCACCTGACAAGGCACACTAGTCAACCACGTTCGGACCTGTGAATACGTGACGCGATACAACAGTTTCTGTCATCAACATCTCCATCGCCCTCTGATATGGATAACGAGCAGTCAAAGGGTTTTTTCCCCCTTCTTGCAACAACCACGTTCTTCAAGTAAGACGATGGCGCAGAGGGAGATAAAAAGGTAGAAAACTCCCCTTGATGAGGGTTCGGTCTTGCGGGGACCACTTAATAAGGTATTCCTCAGGAGCTTCTGGCTGATTTGGGGGCAAAGCATACAACTCCCTCCCCTCCACATCACTCAGGACCTTCTTGTAAAAGTAAACTTGTTACCTTTACCCATGAAAAGCAAAAAGAAGCTTCTCTCGTCTGAAACCACCTAATAAAAAACCCCAGTCAGGTGCCAAAGCCTGGGCAAATAAAATCCTGGCGTCCCTCTCCGTCCCTTCGATTCTTTTTGAAACAATCCCGTCGTTCTCTTTGCTTTCTTTCTTCGACCCGAAGGGCCTGACCCTCATTTTCATCTTATTTTTCGTACGGGTCTCTCGTCCAACACGCCAATCTTCCACGGATGTCGCAAGTCGATTCCGATGTTCAGCTTTAGCGGATGTTCAGAGAAAATACGATACTGCAATGGGTCCAATATTCTTAGTACGAGACGCAATTTAGCTTCCGAGTCAACAAAGGTAGCGCAAGCCTGGTGGTCACTTTTTTGGAGGGAACATCGTTCCATTATTTATCAGTCATTACGTCATACAAAAATAAAAATTTTCAGTTTCACCAAATTAAGCCTTTAAGAACAAATCTGGTTCATTGTAACGAGCACTACTATATGAGAAAACGGCCATCACAGTCCCATATAAATTCCACCAAGATCGGAGACTAAAGCTGCACCCACACTACGCTGACGTGACGTGGGAACACGTCAGCCCTCGCGTTAATGCGTCAGGTGCAAAAAACAAATGGATAGTTTTGAATTGAGCGTTCACATTTCTCTGACGTGACGTGGGAGCGCGCAGGATGACGCATACTCACTCCCCACCCCTTCTGACGCGTCAGGAGCAAATCAAAAGTTCTAGATTTTCGTCAGACGTGGGAAGGCGTCCGAAGGGTCTAGGCCAGTGGTTCCCAACATAGGGGCGATCGCCCCCAAGTGGGCGATTTGGGTTATCAGGGGGGCGATAAATAAGTGGGGGGCGATTAGGGGGCGATGAGTATTCAAAGGGGGAAAAATTAAAATAGTACTGTACAGTAGAAGTTGTCGGGTAGCACGAGTCACTGGCTGGTCTCAGCCGACGAGTTCACTCCACTCTCCACAGAATTATTTCATCATTCCTCGCCAAGTTAGATATTCATAAGGTAAATATTGGCCGTAAAGAGCTGATTCAGTTCCCGACCCTTAAAAAGTGTTCAGTGTCAGATAACGAGACTCCTGAACTCCCAGAAGACAAAATCCTAATTTTTACTGATCACCTTGACCAGTTAAAAACTGACATGGAATCAAGATTTGAAGATTTGACCAAGTTACAAATTCCGGATTGGATTCTAGATCCATTTTAGTTTGAAGCTGTGGATAAGCTTGATAACTCTTTGCAGACGGAGTTTCTATATCTGAAGTATGACTGTGAGGCGAAAATCATTTTCAAGCAGAGCGGTTACGAGTTAGCCTGGGTGAAGCTTATGGACACTTATCCACAACTGTGGGAAAAAACTGAGCCACTTCTCGTCTCGTTCCCGTCAACATATTTAGTTGAAAAAGGATTTAGTTCTGTTGTCCAGCTCCTCACAGAACAAAGAAATAAGTTGGACATTTGTCTCAAAGGAGACTTGCGCCTGAACTTGACGAACATAAAGCCAGATATTCAAGCTTTAACTAAAATCCACCAAGCACAAGGCAGCCATTGAAAAGGCAAAATAAAACAATAACAAAGTTTTCAAACTTTCATTTATTTTTTTTAAATTTTAGCTGCCAACTTTCTTATTTTTTTCAGATTCCTATTTAAAAATGAAATTATGTACTCCTGTTTTTTAAATGTACGTCAATGATCTTAGTTAATTATTTCACTTCTTTGTTCTTTAAAAAAATCTGTAAAGAATGTACATTTTAATTTTTTGTCTATTTTATTTAAGAGTGACCGGATAAAACTGCTTTGGTTGTTTTTACATACGGTAATAAATTTGTTTAAAATGAGAAAACTGCTTTATTATTGACACTTTACTTCAAATTAAAATTAGGCATATAATGAAAATGAAAAGGGGGGCGATAGGTGTTAGTCAATCTCCAGAAAGGGGGGATGGGCCACAAAAGGTTGGGAACCACTGGTCTAGGCGCTCTTGGTTTATTATTTTTGTTGTGGTTTCAATTTTTTCTCGGCGATGGAGGAGCAGTTGATAGAACACGTGCGTTCGAATCCTATTCTCTACGATCCCGCTAATTGGGATGAAAAATCTTTCTTCATCTTCTATCAATTTAGGCATCAACGTATGAAACTCTCCGCACTCCTCCCTATCCAAGTTAATGGGATGAACCCAATCTCTTTCCAAACAGCTAGCTGCAGCAGCAATTTCTTCTTCCTCTTCGTCTAACATTTCTACAAAACGAAGAAAACGCTGCAAAGTCCTTGTCACATGGGTTTATTATTCTATTGGAGTTCTAGAGATTTTTGTTGGCTGTTAAATGTATTGTTTCTTTCATGTGGAATGATTGAAATAGCTATTTCTGATGATTTCCACCAATTTTGGCCCCCAAAACATGAAATAGGTACGCTTTTTTTTTTAAGATCATCTTTGATCATTGGTAGTGGCATTTAATGGTCTTGATTCACCTGTTTACACTTTTTCCAATGTTATTGTACACATTGATGGTGATTTCAGACAGTTTTCCAGGTTTTTGACTAATAAAAAACCAATTTTGGGAGCTGAACCTTTGGTAAAACCTCAATTTCCGCGTCTTTGGTCAAAATCGACTTTATATTCGGTCTACTCGTCCTCAAAAACATGGAAAAAGATACCTCAAAAGCTCATGTTACTAACATGTTGTTAAAACGCAAAAAGTACCTATTTTTACACACATTTTCACTCATAACACCCCTGGGTATATTCCGATCGGGCTGAAAAGTTTCGGGACACAACTAGGGACCAAATGGAGCATGTGTCGAAAGAACGACTTTTTTAGACCGAAAATGAAGCCTGTACACGTGATACGGCGGACGGCGGACGGACATTGCATTTTTGGAACCTACGTACCTTGAAACGGAAAAGAAAAAATTTTGAGGGGGTGTTATAAAAATTTTTTGCTGAGCGAATACATAGGTGTATTATTCACAGAATAATAAACCAAAACTCATGGTCGGAGGTTCCGAAGCAACTGAAAAGGGTTCCGTGCGAAGGAGGGCGTCAGACAGACCACCTCACGCGTCAGAGCAATGTGACACAGATCCACATCTGACGTGGTCCCACGGAGCCTGACGTGACGTGGGAACACGTCACGTCAGGCTCCGTGGGACACGTCAGATGTGGATCTGTGTTCACATTGCTCTGACGCGTGAGGTGGTCTGTCTGACGCCCTCCTTCGCACGGAACCCTTTTCAGTTGCTTCGGAACCTCCGACCATGAGTTTTCTTCGTGTCGTAGAAATGTTAGACGAAGAGTAAGAAGAAATTGCTGCTATTGCTGCTGCAGCTAGCTGTTTGGAAAGAGATTGGGTTCATCCCATTAACTTGGATAGGGAGGAGTGCGGAGAGTTTCATACGTTGATGCCTAAATTGATAGAAGATAAAGAAAGATTTTTCATGTACTACAGAATGTCAAAGGAGGAATTTTACAATTTATTACGTCTGATCGGTTCGAAAATCGAGAAACGGTGCACACAGCTGAGGGAGAGCATTTCAGCTGAAATTCGGCTTGCAGTATGCTCCTCCATCGCCGAGAAAAAATTGAAACCACAACAAAAATAATAAACCAAGAGCGCCTAGACCTTCGGACGCCTTCCCACGTCTGACGAAAATCTAGAACTTTTGATTTGCTCCTGACGCGTCAGAAGGGGTGGGGAGTGAGTATGCGTCATCCTGCGCGCTCCCACGTTACGTCAGAGAAATGTGAACGCTCAATTCAAAACTATCCATTTGTTTTTTGCACCTGACGCATTAACGCGAGGGCTGACGTGTTCCCACGTCACGTCAGCGTAGTGTGGGTGCAGCTTTACATTCGTCTGCGCATGCGCTCAAATTGAACCCTTGTCAGGCCCATTACGAGACAAATGGTCTTATTACCGGAAATTTGAAGGCCTTTCGCCACTATTTGCATATCCTTGTCTTTTCTCAATTTCTTCTCCTTCCGCTAACCCATTCTTCACAGACATGCAACGCCTGATGAGGCTTCAAATATTTTCGATTAGTAAGAATATGAATAATCTAATATTAGAAATATATGTATATATTATAAGTTGATTCAGATGACTAGGTTGGTGAACACAATTCAGGATTGAGGAATGACTAGTCTAGTCTTGTTTTTGATGGTTTTTTTAAAATTCCTACAACGTTTCTACCCAGGATCTGGGTCCTATTCATGTGGATTTGTGGTCCAAAGGTAAGTGTGATAGGAGGATAGGTGGTAATTTCCAATTTGATTCACTGACCAGAGGCAAAAAGCAAATTGGAAATTACCACCTATCCACCTATCACACTTACCTTTGGACCACAAATCCATATGAATAGGACCCAGATCCTGGGTAGAAACGTTGTGGGAATTAAAACAACCATCAAAAACAAGACTAGACTGGTCATTCCTCAATCCTGAATTGTGTATATATTATTGTAGAAACTGGAAGAATTAGTCTTAGTTATCAATATTTATCAATTTAGTTATTAAGTTCTAACCAATTACATATCTACATTTTTGATGTACAAACAAGGGGGCATCTGTTTTGAAAAAAGGTACTTTTGTATAAAAGTACCTTTTCTCATCGAAATCATATCATCGCTCGATATTGATCGATTGTTCGTCACATCAGTTCAATCCAACGACGGAATTGACGTTCCCTTGCCATCCCCCCCCCCCCCCCCCCCCACCACCACCACCAACCGACCCATCATCCCCTGTGACCATCACAAATCGACGGCCATTCAAAACGTTCCGCTTTCCGTTTCTCGCAGTATATTTTATCCGTTGTGTATAATATTGTATCTCTCGTATATATTGTACCAGCTTCGTGAAAACACATCCGCCCCGGATCTTTTGCCTCTTTTTCCCCTCGAGCTTGCATCCTGCGGTTGGGGGCCGCAGGTGAGCGGCTCGACGGCCCTTCAACTAGGTCGGATCCGCAGAGTCCTCGAGGGACGTGTGTTCTCTATCACGCGAAATAACATAAAACACTTTGAATGGAAAAAAAAGAAAGAAAAAAAGAAAAAAAACACCCAGTTACGCTTACGAAGTGCGACCGCATGAGCAAATTTTTGAAGCACTATTTTTTGTTAAAAAACAAGATTTGGTGATTTTTAGCGATCTTTAACCCAAAAACACTCAAATTTGACCCTTTATCCACTTTCTGTTTTGAAAAATAACCCATATCAAACTCAAACACTTTTTGCGGAATTTTGTCATCTATTTATACCACATATATATGGCAGCTTCATTAAATTTTTAGCCATTTTGTAATACAAAAACTCGAATGTGTCGAACCGAGTTCAAATATGTTATAAAAGCCAAAAAAAACATAAAAAACTACTAGATCACAATAACAACAAAATTTATATAAGGCAAAAACCCACAAAAAACTACTAAATCATAATAACAACAAAATGTTAGAAACATTATAATAAATAGTTGGGAATGCTGGATCGAGACAGAACTATAATATATACAAAGGTTTCGATATTGAATATTATATTTTCTTGAAACAGTCTAGCCGAGTTTAACTTTTTGAGAGTCAAATAAATGATCGCTACAAATCATTGTCTACGGGTAACCAACCTCGACAATTCGCTCATATGGTCATGCCACATGACCGGACTTTTTTTATTTCAGAAAATTTGTCAGTGTACCATATGCGCGAAACGTAGGTGATCCAATAGCAATTACCTATACTGGTTTTTACCTATTTGTTTAAAGCAAATCTTGACCCAAAAAACTCAAATTTGACCCACTTTTTGTTTTAAAAACTTGCCCATCTTCGAACTCGCCCTCAAGTTTGCTATAGTGAACATTTTGGCGGAATTTGATCACCTTTATAAACCAACTATGGCAACTTAATATTAATTTACAGCCACTATTACCGAACGTTTGCTATTATTGATACCTACAAAAAACTCAAATTTGACCCTTTTTTAGTTATAAAAACTGTCCATCGTCTAACTCCTCCTTTTGTTTGCTATACGTACATAAGTACATTTTGGCGAAATTTCAATTTTTTTAAAATTTTGTAGCCAAAGCTAGGTACCGTTTTAAATAACCCAAAATAAATACATTCGAACAAATTTTAAACTCATCAATTCATTGAATTTCATTATATCCCTTATGTGCTAAGCCATCTTGTAATATGGGATAAACACAAAATAAATACACCTTTAGCTTACCACTAATTTATTAAGTACACAAAGCTTTTCACTCAACTTCTGAACATCATCAGGTAAGTACTTAATAAATTAGTGGTAAGCTAAAGGTGTATTTATTTTGTGTTTATCCCACATTACAAATTTTAAACTCTGAAGGATGCATTGAGAATGTCCCAAAACCGATTTGTACGGGAAAAATTTAATAAAACGAGCATTAATGTGGAAAATTTAATTTTCAAAATAATTTTAAAATTTTACTGACAATTTTGAATTTTTTTTACTTACTGACAATTTTGAAAATTTGCTAACACTTCACCGCATAAAGGGTACATAAAACTTAGTGGTACATGATGCACTCAAATTGATCAAATCAAGATGAGTCATGTATTTGTACAACATGAGCCGTTTTTCGGTACGAGATCGGAGTTTCACCGCGAACCCGCTTCGGTGGAAAGTTGTATATTTAAATTATCAGAACTCCGCCCTTTCAATATTAGACCTTTCGCAAGTTTGATTACTTGGGTGAAAAAAAAAGAAAAAATCCACAGCTGGTCAAATACGGGAAAAGTAAAAGTTTATATCGAGCAGAGTAGAAAAAAGAGAGGAAAAAAAACTCCTGCATCGGGCAGGTGCTTGTTTTCCAAGGGAAATAAACCAAAACGGGGTTCGTCGAGGGCGAACTTTCTATTTACTCTTATCTATTTCCGGGTGAAAGGGGGGAGGTATAAGGAGGATTTGATTGGCCGGAACGGTCACGTAACCTGTTTAATTTACGATGACCATTAAAAGTTCGGTAAGGGGGCCGTGGGAAGGACCAGATTCGTACAAGATCGCTTTCGGAAACTACTGGGCCATGGATGTGGAGGGAAACTTCTTCCCAGAAGAGTCCGAAGACGAGTGGGGACTGGGTATTGAGTTTGAAGAGGGAAGGGGAAAAGTAAAGAACTTCTTAATCAGAAGGAAGTCCTGAACGAGTTTATGGCGAATTTTCGAAGCACAGTATCGCAATGGGTCAACGATTGTTTATGCCAAATTTTCTTTCGTTTCTTTACAGATTCAGAGAGTTACATCCCAGGATTTTTATAATTTTCATGTCTACGGATAGGCGGGGGCTGGGACCATCCGCCCCCAATTTGAATTTTGAATTTGAATAATTTATTTTCCATATAAGACATCTAACAGAACATCAAGACATTTATCAGGAAAACTAGGAAAATTACCCTCCCACTTTAAAGCTAGGCTTTGTGTTGCGGGAGGGGAGTCACTCTCTGTGAGCCAGCAGAACAGGGCTTATTCTATAGGGTTGAGTATGGGTGCGGCAGTTGACCCACACTCAAGTGTGCCCGGTCGGATTAGCGAACAGAGTACGAGGAATAGAAGAGATGGACAATTTAAAAAACGTCTGCCAATTCGAGTAGGCAGTATAGCTTCCTCACTTAAATCACATGAACGTGTAGAATAGTTGGGTAGGTTCATTTTTATAAGGGACGATCTGCTATCCAACCCACGTGTACCCTCGAAATTTCAGCTCTCAGCGACCATTTTTCGCGTAATTAGAAGCGTACAAGGAAACGGCCAACATTTCATGTTCGCGCATGCCCAAACAGAAGTTACAGAACGATTTCAATGAAATTCATATTGAACTATTATTCATATGATCGACCCTCCAAATTTGAACTCATTTCAACGATATTTAAAGTAGTTGCGGGACCATCTGCAATCCAACCCGCGTGTACCCTCAAAATTTCAGCTCTCTAAAACTGTTTTTTGCGTACTTCGAAACGTTATAAGAAAATGGTCAACATTTCATGTTCGCGCATGCGCTGATGAAATTACGTTTCGATTCCAATGAAATTCATTTGGAACTATCATAGTGTTATTCTTGATCGACCCTCTAAGTTTCAACTCATTTCAACGATATATAGGGTAGTTATGGGCTTTTCAAGTATTTCACGTTTGCGCATGCGCAGAAGAAAGTTACCGTACTTTTTCAATGTTTTGATACGGGACCATTTGTGACCCAACCCGCACCTACCCTCCAAATTTCAGCCCATTTCGATCATTATTCCGGGGAGTAATGTTCCTCGATGTCTGAATTGCAAAATGGTAGTGGACATTTTAATTTTGGAGGACATAACATTTTGTTTACTCAATCACGAATCCTCCACCTTCGGTAGTGAGGAAGCAAAATATGGCGATTTCATTCAGTTTTGTTTAAAAGCTAAATAAAGGGGTAAAAACTAAGTGTATGTACCTACTGCTGTTCGGCGAGGACACGTTACTACCGTAGAAGGAAACAACGTCTCCTCTCCTATAGGGTCATCCTGCAGCCAATCATGCAGCAAGACCATATGAGTGAATTTCCGAAGTGATGTTGAATGCATGGGAAACATAGGAATGGATTCATATGAGACAGGATGGGTTCTCTCCACTACGATCAATCCATCTATGTACAATACCCACGCTCACGTTCAAACTTCAGTTCACAACCTTTCGATAATGTATGGTGGTTACAAGGAACTGCGTGCAGACAAACTGATCACATTTGTTCCTCTACGTCTGAAAAGCAAAATACTAGTGAAAATTTTAATTTTTGAGGACGTACATAATATTTTTTTTTTGCACCAATTTTCCCTTTCTCAGGTAGTGAGGAAGCAAAAATCCAAAATGTACAATTTTCGCTTCTAGGTTTTTTCTCACCCAAATAAATTATTTATTGAACCACCTTGAAATTGGCACCTTTCCCCAAATCCATGTTGATTTTACGGAATTTATTAGCAGGTGGATATTTACGGAGTTTTCTCTTGGCATGCAAGATTTTCTAGCTATTGCAGCCAGTCCGAACACATTTTAATGTTAACGAGGATGCTTTGCGGAACACCATGGCAATGATGTAAAATAGAGGCACTGAAATTCTATAAAGTAGAATCAGATTTCTCTAAAGATCTGAGAAGAATCCCTCTGGTCAGGGCGTAAGAGGTCAATATGCGGGGTTGGTCCTTGCAACGGGCATACGAAATCACTTGGTCCTTGCAACAGGCGCCTGTGGCGGCTCGTATCTTTTTAGCGCTTGCACAATAGGCAATATCCCTGCATGTTATTTGTCGTGATATCCTAGAACATCACTCCTTATTATTAAGATCTCACAAATAAACATAGTAATGGGACGGCAGACGTAGGAGACCCGGGGAACCTGGTGGGGATCCCCACCATCCTCCACCAGTATTGAGGATGGAGGGAGATAGCCCCAGGGGCTATATAAACTCGACTCCTTCGCCTTCCAAATCCAAACCATTCTACGCTTCCTCTAGTCGCTGACTACTCATTCTCCTTGCTCCTCATCTCGCTCTCCTCATCTAAAAGATCCCGGGCATGGTAGAAGCCTACCAGCTATAACCAAACCGGGCACCAACTCCTCCTAGCGCCTCCAGTGGTGGATCCCTCTGGGCATTAACCTTAAGTGGTGGACGCCCATTGGCAGATTAACCAGCGGTGGATATCCTTCGGGTATTAACCTTAAGTGGTGGATATCCGAGGGGTATTAACCGGGGGTGTTAGGTCCTCCTGACGCTTCCAGTGGTGGATACCTTCTAGGTATTAACCGGGGCTCATACACCTACCTCGCCCCTCACCTATGCATCCACCACATTATTCATACTCAAAGCCCAAGAACCATTCATAGACTCAGGTCTAAGCTGACAGACAGAGTACTCGGTTCTTAGTGCCTGCAATGAAAGTATTTTTCGTCTATACACCCAACAAGAGGACGAAAAACTTCGGTGATATTCATCAAGCGGAGGTCTGTTTTACATTACCCCTCCCGTGTTACCCTCCGACCCAATTCATCACAACTTTGGACGAAGCTTCAAAATAAATAAAGAGTGATACACGAGGGCCAATTAACCCTCGGCTTTTCCCTCCACATCCCAACGACAAACTCCACAAAATCAAAGTTGATATAGGACTCCCAGACACGCTATTCGACCTCTGCATGACTAACAATCCATACAATTACCATGAAAAAAAAAAGACAAAAAAACCACAGGATTTTGTCGGAGAATTTTCTTTCACTGAATCAAAACAATGTATTAGGTAATGACTGCAAACCAAATGTACAACAGAAAAAACCGGTTACTACTCGTACATTCAATTTGTGAGGTTATAAATTTTCATCAGTTCAGCAAAAGGGGACGGAGGTGGAGAGGGTAGAAATGGAAAAGATGGAGATGAATAATGTATGAGTACAGAAAAACCTAACTAGCGCTTCATCGAGGGATTGAGGTATAAACTGAGTATAAATAACATCGAGAGCTACTGCCTTTGCTATCAACGCTGTTGGCTCTACCCATCGGTGCCTCCGGTATTGCCCGGTAAACAAACGTGGCATGGATAGAGGGATAGTATCAATAGGGAGCAGTCTACATCAAAAATGGTTTAATACCGCTTGTTGCTACAGTAACGCCCGCCGTACCAACTGCTTTCATTAAAACGCTGCAAATCCCTGCACAACGGTTTATTATTTTGTACAGAATAACCTTCTGTTACAGATCACAACTCTCTGTATAGATAACCCTTTATATTATATAATATGTACTAGTCTATACATATTATATAGATCGCAGACCCTCCGTAGGTTAGTACCTAACCCCGTACTCGTTACTAGGTGCCTACCTAAATCACGAGTTAAATGTTGCTAAAATAATTCTTTCGATGACAAAAAGTAACTAAAATGGCAAAAATAAACGCAAATAATGAAGTTCTGAAGGAAAATTGTTGATGTGGAGTGAAAAAAGTTGCAAACGTACCTACCAACAAACTCCAGCCCCTTCTACGTAGATGATATAATGAACCGTTGTGTAATAATTTACCGTTGTGAAATAATTTACCAGTGTGTAATAATTTACCCATCAATAATACTTCAACGTTTGTTCAAGTTTCACTATCTACCAACAAACTCCAAAAGATCCATCATTTCTCAAATGAAATAATATCACCAACCGACTTCATACTCTGCGAATATAAATCAGGTGATCCCTAGCAATGATTTTATCTCGGGCCAATTCCCGATTGTTAGCGCGTCCCTGGTGATGATATTTGGGCTAAATGTAGGTATACAATTTCATTCATCCAGCTGTTGAAAAAGCCTGTCGGTGCAAACTTCTGGGCCTTGCTGTGAACGAACGGCTCCGACACGATGCTCCGGGTGGTCTTAAAAAACTCTCAAGTTCGAGAACTATTTAAAACTATAAACAAAATTCGAGATAACGGCGACCTCGACATTTCAACCCTTATTTTTCACACCTTAGGGATGACTGACATTAACGCCGAGCTTCTAGGATAAACTAAATTTCGTCGATTCTGGCTCATGGTAACTAAGAAAAGAGCTCCGTACAGCGTACGGCGGAAGGAAAGACATTTGTTTATTGCATTTTCGGATTCGACATACCTTGAAACGGAAACCATCAAATTTTGAGGGGGGGTTAAACAATTTTTTTTCATGCTCGATTCCAAAGGTTCATTATTGAAAATAACAAACCAAAATAGCTCGTGTTCAATGAGAGCAAAATGATGGAAATGTACAACAACTTGGGTGTACAACATCCAATAACAGATACATCATCAGATTGTTACACGAACGAGTTATGCAACCACCACCATCTCTTCTGAATGTGTTCTTACGTCTAGAATAGTGTACGCACATGGATATTAACTTACCCTTACAAATCCATACCACGTACAGGTAGGATTGCCTGAACTAACAACGGTAATAGCCCTCTATGTTATTCTCGAAAGTGAAGAGGGTAGAACTGGTGAAAAACAAAAAACAACAGATACGAAAAATGTAGGAGTTGTGGAAAATCCGACTCGTCCTTCATCGAGGATTGAAGTGCAAACGGGTATTACGCGAGTCGAAGTCCGCGCGGTTATCTGCGTGAGGCAATGCATCAAACCATTAGTGTCCCCGAGTGTTGTAGTTCGTATTTGCTAATGGGCGGTGTTGCAGGGTCTAGTAGGCAGATAGTCGAAACGGTTCCATGGATTATGGGAGTTTCTGTTGGGGGATGATTGAGAGATAAACGTTGGGTTAACCTGGAGCGAGGGGTACGCGGGTATTCAAATTAGGGATTTATGTTTTTCGCACGTGTGTGGGCTTTGGGCTTGGGTGGTTCTTTTTCCGCTTAACCATTCGATGTCCGAGCTATGTTTAACTGCCGTTTCCCAACAACTTTCAGTCACACCCTTTCCAACTTGATGAAAGAACTGTTGAAGCCACCGAATTTAATTCTCTTCTTCATGCATTTCGCAACATTGTATTTATCTGCAGAGAGGTTGTTGCATAGGCTTGTGCTGGGAAGGCTGTTCAATATTACAAGTACTTTATCCTTTTACTATAATCGTTATTATATTATGTCCTTTCCTATCAGTCATAACTGTTATGTGCCAAATCCTTCATAAACCGTCAAAAATATCTATGCTTCTATCAGGCTCAGATGGAGCTGCGCCGATTTTGGCGCAAATATTTGCGAGGGAAAAAATTCACAATTTTACAGAATACATTAAATTGTGTTAATGATATAGATATGTATATATTTATTTATTTATTATAATTATGAACGGGCGAGCCCAATATACGAACTCCCTAGCTGGGAGATTCAGAACATGGATGCCTTTGCCAAAGCCTTCGACGGGTTTCCACAAGCACATCATCGCCTTGTTGTCATCTTTGTGTGTCTACGGTGCTTTTCTCGTCTGGGTCAAGAGTTATTTGACAGCCAGACATCAGAGAGTCTCAGAAGTGCATTGTCCACGCTCTACCACGCTACCTCAGGGCTCCCACATTGGACAACTCCTGTTCCTTATGTTGATGAACAGCGTTGGTGGCTTGCTTTCCTCGGACGAATCCAGTGTGCTCATTTTCGCTGATGGTTTTCAGGCGAATCTCATCTTTGGCCGACTGTCGCCAGCTGCAGTTCCAGCCTTGATTCTCTTCTGGAGTGGTGCTCAGCTGATCACCTGGTACTGAATCCGGCCACGTGCTCCGTTGCATCGTACAGGAGACCTCAGGAACATCTAGAGAGCATTCTCACACATGATCGGTGCAGCCCCTCCCACCAGACTTGTTCTCACTCGGGACTTTGGTGTTCTTCTGTATCCGAAATTCACTTTTAATGATCATGTGGACACTATTTCTTCGAGAGGTCTGAAAACTCTTAAGAAGTGTACGCGGATTTTACACCAGTTAAAGCTATCGTGTTGTTGTAATAAGTCTTTGGTTCGCCCAATATTGGAATATGAAAGCCCAGTCTGGTCCCCGTATTACGAAGTACATACTTGAGGAACATTTAGAGATCATGAGCTTACAGAGGAATGTCAGACCCGCTGCGATGCTTCTATCTTCGAGAGTGTTGATGTTGAAGACCACAGCAAGCGAACGCGGCACAACTCTTCCGCATCTTATAGGCCAAATAGTGCAAAAACACGCTGAATCCGCTCAAGTTGTGTTTTGTAGCAAGGTAGCAAGGTAGGTACTCCAAGATAGGCACCGCGTGTTTTATACAGCAGAAACAAGGCATCGACGTTCCGAAAATCCCGGGTGGTGCGTTTGAGAAAGCCCAAAGTTCGCAAAGCCCTCCCAGCAATCATTTTCAGATGATCCGCGGAAGTCAACCGTCACCGCAAAAGTCACAACAATATAAGTACATCGTTATTGTTCTTCTGAACCACTAAGTAGGTTAGTCTAGGACTTCCAGGGTTCCGGAACCATTTAAAAAAACTACAGGATAAAAATAGAATAGTCTATTTCCACGTAAACTAGCAAACTGTAGACCGGTTTCGATTGTTAAACCACCATCAGTACACAATAGAATTATATTTTGTACAATAGAATGCTATTCTATTGTGTACTGATGATGGTTTAACAACCGAAACCGGTCTACAGTTTGTTAGTTTACGTGGAAATAGACCATTCTGTTTTTATCCTGTAGTTTTTTTGCTATGGATTTCCACTACTCCGCCGCTAGTGATTTAAGTTACATCCAACCATCATACGTCGAGTATATTATGAATTTCCAGACGATTCTGACCTTGGCTACAAGACGAAAAATTCCTGATTGCGTCAAAATGTTTGTGATGGCAAACGAATGGATGAATTCGGTAGGCTGCAACGGCCATTACCGAATTTTCATATCAGTCAAGACGATAACATAAAATCTGTCGTCCAGTATTGGTAATTTTGTTCGGTTTCATTTTTTTCTTTTTTTTTCTTATCAGAATACTTCATCACCTAATGGCTGAGCGAATGAAATACGTCGAAATCAGATGATGCGTCTACATTATGCTATATTACAGGGCTATAATGGAAAGGACTATTGTGTTTTGCCGTGGATGACAACCTTTCCACCGATGCGCGAACGATACGATCAATGTGATTGCACCAATTTTCAGGGGCTGGGTTCCGTCGATAAGGAAATTGGTGGGTCGGACCCCTCCCCACGAACAATAACCGTAACGACGATGAGAAATGTAATGAGTGGAAAAGAAAATACGTGAATCACTAGGTGCCCTCGATTCACCACCGGCACGTCACGGGAGGAACGACTGAGAGGGCTCCGGCACTACCTGTGATCAACAATGAGATAAGTGAAATCCCAAGTCGAAGATACCCAAAGTTTGGACGAATCCTTCGAAGAGTTTCTTTCTATAGAACGCCCAGAAAACACAATTTTTCTTTTTCTTTAGCTCAGATAGGCGGATGATAAATTGCGCAGTCCTTTTTAACCGAAAAAACCTTGTCGAAGGTATAACTGGAAAGACAGATAGATATTCATGGGAGTTTTCGTCGGTGATACAGCGCATTGCGGGTTAGCATCGATGCTGTACCCTCCCCGTCGCCCACAGCTCCTGTCTTTTCCATCATTCTGCCTCGAGTTGAGTTATGAAAAGAAAGATAAACCGACGTCATTGAATAAATATTCAACGTTAGCATTCTCTGCTCCCCCTCCCTCCATCAAAGACAAGACTGCAGTATTTTCATGTAATTGGGTAATTTGTCTTTGAGACTACACTTCCCCCCCAATCCTAACGACCCCCTTCAGGGGTTTATTCGGTACGACTTTACAGAATTCGACCCCCCCACCCTTTACCCACTCGATAGATGAGATTCTCTTCGATAAGAGCTGTTGGAATTAGCTGTTCAGCGTGGGAGTAAACAATGTTTCAAAATGATGGAAGGTCAGAATGTGTGATAAGGCTCCGCAGTAGGGAAGGCCTTTATCTTCGCTTCAAAGCTCGTCTATCGGGAAACGCTATATACCTAGCAGGCCGCGAATTTCGCCTCATTTCCTTCTACTGTTTATTTACCGTCTAAATAAATCGGTTATCGTGAGCCTGACGTCACGAGAATATCTGCCCAGTGGGTTTGGGCAGTAGAGCTTTCTCACATCACTAATATAATTCATACAGGTAATAAGAATGTTGGCTGGTGGAATGTTTTCACTACATCAGGTTTCAAGATAGGTACACACATAAGCATTCACCAAATTGCCTCTAAAATTTGGGAAAAATCTGGCAGAGCATGCTTATAGAAAATTTTACGCCCATTTTTAATACATTATCCCATGTTCCTACACCTAAAATACCTGGCTGATTAGCTGATCTTAGCTGATTAGCTGACCTTTTGGTTTATTATTTTCAATAATGAACCTTTGGAATCGAGCATGAAAAAAATGGTTAACCTCCCCTCAAAATTTGATGGTTTCCGTTTCAAGGTATGTAGAATCCGAAAATGCAATCAAAAAAATGTCTATCCGTCCGCCGTACTTCGAACTTTTCTTAGTTACCATGAAACAAAATTGACGAAATTCGGTTTATAGGTTCCGTTCGGGGTCTAGTTAGTCCTCGAAGCTCGGCGTTAATGTCAGTCATCCCTAAGGGGTGAAAAATAGGGGTTGAAATCTCCAAGACGCCGTTATCTCGAATTTTTTTTACGGTTTTAAATAGTTCTCGAACTTGGGAGTTTTTTAAGACCACCCGGAGCATTGTACGTCCAGCCGTTCGTTCACAGTAAGGCCCATAAGTTTACGCCGACAGGCTTTTTCAACAGGAGGATGAATGAAATTGTATACATTCAGCCCAGATGTCATCGCTAGGGACGCGGCAACAATCGGGAATCGGCCCGAAATAATCACTGCTAGGGATCACCTGATTACATTCACGAAGTATGAAGTCGAGTTGGTTGTTCTGTGATATTATTTCATTTGAAAAATGATGGCTCTTTTAGAGTTTGATGGCGGGCAGTGAAACTTGAACAAACGTTGAAGTATTATTGATGGGCAAATGATTACACAATGGTAAATTATTACATAACGGTAAATTATTACACAACGGTTCATTATAACATCTACGTAGAAGAGCATATCATTAATATCATTAATTGCTTATAATTAATTGCCTCATCTTGATTTTCTTTTCTCTCTTACTTATATAATGTTTGTGTAACTGTTTACCTATCTGTGGAGCACTTATTTCTCGTTTATTCTTTTCCATAACTGTACACACGTTTCTCTATATGAAGTCAGTTCGATGGCATATTTATATAACCGTGCTTACCCGTTGGGCTTGCCCGTTATTTCAAATAAATAAATAATTTAGTCGAAACCGGGTGAACACAACCGGAGATCGTTTTTCACGCATGACCAGAAGCTGCAATTATCCCGATCGCTCTAATTCATAGGGGACTATCACGGACCAGCTAGATTCCCGACAATGTAATCGAAAATGGTAGAGTAGAAACCACGTTTGCGCATGCGCAGATGAAATTTACGGTCCGATTTTGATGGAACTGGTAAGGAAATATCTTTGGACGATAACCACAAATACATAACCTTCAACTTTCATCTCGTAAAGATTGATCTTTCGATAAAGTACCAGGAATAAGTTGTGTACAGACTGTTAACGGATGTGTGAAACGCAAAATGCGAGTGGAAATTTTCATTTTGGATGACTGAAATTCTACTGAACTCACACGAATCTTCCCTACCTACATTCCATAGGTGAACGGCTCGAGAAAGAACAGTAATTCGATAGTCATAAATATTTAAATTTATTTAAAAGTTTTCCTACATTGAGATAAATTAAATAGGAATTCGGTACAATTAACGAGGTTGAATAACGAAAATATCAAGGTGTAAAAGTGTTCAAAAGTATAGACGAAACCACGGGAGAAGTAGATACGTTGGTTCGAAAATTCGCTCAATGGTCATGCCGCATGAGTGAAACTTATTTGTGTGTTAAATGCAGTGGGGAATCCACATTTGTAGACTGAAGTACAAAAGCTATTCCAAGCACAAATATTACGAAAATTAGCCCGTAAGATTATGCTGCATCATTGGAACTTTTTCCTCTGAAAAACAGCCCATTTCCCCATTGCGCAGGTACCAAATAAGATGAGGCAGAATCGAGGGGAACTCTGGGGATTTTAACACATTTGACGATAAAATAGCGGACCCATTTGAATCACTGAAGGATCTAAATGTGAAAACCCCGGCTCATGGGAGAATCGGGAACACAGATAATTATTAACTTCTCGATACAGCTCGATGCAAATTATACTGACTGTCATTCGTTGCACGACTCGAATGATACTGAATTCTTAATAGCATAAATGATGAGATCACAAGTTTATCCGGGGCGGTCCACGTACGCAAATAACCCTAAAACACGCCTTGACACATGAAATCGACCTACATTCGACGCAAAAATTAAAATTTGGCATGGTTTAGCGAATTTTAGAAGAAAACGTTTTTTTGAACCACTAACCAACTACCGAACATTTTTTATGGTTGTGTCCACAAATTTGAACACTGTTTTGCCCCCAAATGTTGCTGTAGAAAAATATTTTCGACTATTCAAACAGGAGTATTTTTTCTGACTCGAGTCACCGTTATATTATACAATATACGGTGTTTTATATCAGTTTTAGGCAATTTCTGAAGGCTGGCAAGGCTGAAGGCGGAGTGAATCGAAAAAACGCTGCAAAGTCCTTGTCATATGGGTTTATTATTCTATTGGACAAACCTACAGAAATGTTGGCTATTCATTTATTGTTTCTTTCACGTGAAATAATTCGAATACGTATTTCTGATGGTTTCCACCAACTTTGGCCCCCAAAACACGAAATGAGTTCCTCCTTTTTTTTCTTTTTTTTTTCAAATTATCTTCGACCATTGGTAGTGCCATTTGATCGTCTTGATCCACGTGTTGAAACTTTTTCTAGTGTTGTTAAATTGATTGTGATTTCAGACGATATCCCAGGTTTTTGTCTCACGAAAAATCAATTTTGGGAGCTGAACATTTGATAGAACCTCAATTTTCCACTCTTTGGTCAAAATCGACTTCATGTTCGGTCTTCTCGTCCCAAAAACATGGAAAACGATACCTGAAAAGCTCATGTTACTAATATGTTACTAAAACGCAAAAAGTACCTATTTTTACACACATTTTCACTCATAACACCCCTGGGTATATTCCGATCGGGCTGAAAAGTTTCGGGACACAACTGGGGCCCAAACGGAGCAAGTGTGCGAAAGAACGAATTTTTTATACCGAAATTGAAGCCGGTACACGTGGTACGGCGTACGGCGGACGGACATTGCATTTTTGGAATCAACGCATCTTGAAACGGAAAAGAAAAAATTTTGAGGGGGTGTTATACAAATTTTTTGGTGAGCGAATACATAGGTGTATTACTCACAGAATAATAAACCAAAATGTCATCAATGTACCGTCTACTAGGTACGCTGTACCCTAGTGGGGAATTGAAATGGACCAACACTTGGAGATCGACTACCGGTGGGGCTCATGAGACTGCAAGGTGTGGTAATTATGTTAATTGAAGGGTTAAGCTCGAAAGGCGGAAAAGGCGTGAAATCGATGGGTGGCTCACTGAGAGGCTGACCTGCCTCACTGCGTTATACCCCCGCGGCGGATTAATGGTTTTGTGCGACCCTCCGGTAATGATTACCTCGTCTCACAGACAATCTCGGTGACCTTCTCCCTATCCCCTGTCGTATAATAATCTAAAGGAGGCCACATATACGTACAGATAATACTCAGGGCGTAATCCTTGAGGATTTTCTGAACTGAACCACCGCCAACGCACGGCACTGGAAATCGTCAAGGATTTACGTCAGTTCTTGCGATGATGGCAACGTCTGATGACATTCTGGCAGTACTTGGGTGCATAGTCGCTGCGGACTGTCTGAAGCCACCAGAAAAGAAAAAGTCCAAGAGAGTGTATATATTACGGTGTAAACAATGCTTCTGGAGATGAAAAAGTTATTCCACAAAATTCTCTAATCAGAATTGGAAGGATTCTCGACAGATTTTACCAATTATTTGAGAAGGACCAAGACACGTACCTACATCTACCGTCACTAATCACCCTTCTGATAGCCGAACGAGACACTGTGTACAGAAATAAAAATGTGGAACAAACACAGGTGATGTGACAGTGAATATAGCTTTGCAGGAGGTACGCAGGCGCGTCCACAACTGCCTCAACAAATCCTCAAGGACGACCTGAGTACGCTACACACGATGCGATCGGCCTTGGGGAAATCCCAAACGTTTCTCGATCAGGATTCCTGAAAATGTTAGTTCAGAATGGCCTGAAGGCCGACCCCACGATCGGATTTTCCTCGAGGCCTTCAGTCCAGGCCTTGAAGAAAATCCGATCGTGTGTGGGGAGCCCGAAGGACTAAGGAGCCTGGAACCACGTCCATCACACATACAGGAAGCAGGCTAAAGAGACAGTCCAGCAGTGAGACGCTTCACGGTTCAGCAATTAGCTGTATGTCAGCTGGATCTGAATGTAAAGTAAAGTAAAGTAACAGCCACTTCAGGCTGGGGCTTTTCGTCCGACTGCCCTGCCAGCGTCGCGGACGTGATCAGCTGTCCTCCAATGGAGGATCAGAATTCGATCTGATCATTTCGCTCTTTACTTGGCTACTCATTGCCTCGCCCCCTTAAGTGGAGAGGGGTTCGCCCAACAGCTACATGGGTCATACTTGGACGTGTCACCACGTGTCACAGCGGTCACCCATCCAAGTACTAACCACGCTCGAGGTTTCTTAACTTCGGTGATCTCACGGGAACCGGTTTATTCCACCTGATAAGGCCGTTGGGCTGGATCTGAATGTACACCACCATGGACATGACGAATGAAAAGCCAAAACATCCCCTGTATGTGCGCCGGTGGCTGGTAAAACTAAGAGGTTCTCTGGCAGGATTGAACCATCGGCCGTTCGACCAACAGAGAGAACACCCTAGGGAGGGCGTAATTCAGCTCTTGAACGGTGACTGTTTGTGGTGCGGCATTGCGCTTGTGACAATGTGGCTGTTCTCGAGTTGTTTTTTCTTGCGTTGAAGACAGAAGACAGGAAGGCTTCTTGGGGAAGCCTAATCGATATCCCTTCTTAATAACCGGTGATAATCTCACTGGTCTGGAGGGGAGAAGCGGGCTCTCGAGGTTCCACTGTCACACTCTGGTCACATGGTAGCAAAGCGTGGTTTGGTAGAATGCGTTGAGCAATTCACCATACTCCATCCACTTTCTGTGGGCTTACCAGAAGGATAAGCCCAAAGGTTTCCAGACATCCTATCCCTTTGATAATACGTACATCTATTGGCTCCCCCACCCCCATTCCACCCTTTCGAGTGTCAGTATAATTAAAATATATTGAGGTCAATTTACAAGTCCCAGTAGTTGTTCCTTCCTAACGATGGAGGTTGACCACCAAGAGGCTGCTCAGATGAGCACAAGAACCTCTGACAACATTTTTCTCCGCCAATACTCGTACGCAGGAGCTTTGACCTCCACCAGTAAAATATTAATGGTACTCCATTACGATGGAGGTTAGTCACCTTGAAGTTGTTCAGGGAGCTACTCACTAAGCAAAAGAGACATCTCTTTTTGGCACGACTCTCTTTTGGCAAAAGAGATTTTTATAGTACCCATGACAGGGTTATTCAGCAACTTCCAAGAGAGAGTTGGCGGCCAACTTGGCATTTTCGATCTCTTTCAGAGAGACACCTAATTAGGTGTCTTTTCTCGAAAGAGAGAGTCTCTCGTTTGTTTGATAATGATATCGTGCACCATCCTTCGTTAATCCACTACCATATCTGTCATTTTGATGCATGTTTGTTCATCTCTTAAAGGTAAGTCGATTGTTCATTAAAAATATATACATATTATCGATTCATGAGTTAAAAACGTCCAAGTACGGGTTGAGGTAGGCCACGGGAGCTATTCAGTAAAATAGACGAACCCGGGAGACATTGGAAGAGACTGTCTCTCACAGGAGATTTTCATAATAGATAATCTCTTTTCACTATCTGTTTTAGAGTATAGGCCTCCAGATGTCCTTTCCTGAACCAGAACTTCATACTACTTTTCATTCCCCCTTTTCCCTCTCATACTTCTGCTAGCCAGAAGTATGTCATGTGGGGAGGAGTGTGACAGTATGGCTGTTCTCGAGTAGTTTTTTGGTTCGGTGAAGAGTGGGGCGCTTGGGGATGCCTAATCGTTATCCCTTCTTAACCGGTGATAATCTCGCTGGTATAGAGACTCTCGAGGGTCCACTGTCACATTCTGTCACACGCTATAGGGCTGAACTTGGCCGGGAGTTCAACTGGTGAGTTAACGGGGAAATTTTAGGGTATCAAACACCTGCATGATTTTTTTAATACCTACCTTCAAGGCATTAAATACCTGCGTGCGTGCGTCTGCGTGGTGCCGTTCGGCATCAGGGGCCGAACGGCTCATCGGATATTGATGAGGTTTTCGTCAACTCGCTCATGAAACACCGGCGGCCGTGCAACAGGCTTACGTGAAAATCTTCGAAACTTCGTAAACGGGGCTTTCCTTCGCGACGGGATTGTTTGGTTTCTAGATTTTGGAGATTAATAGAGTGGCTGCCGCTGAGGTGATGCTTTGTTAGCAGCGGAGTTAACGATTTCACGACGGGCTGTACGGACGGGGCATTCCGTTTTGGAATGAAGCTTTTGTGGGAGGTGCGACTGCTGTCCGCTGAGTAAGAATGACGAAGTGGGTCCCCACCCTGATGAGCTAAGTGAGCTCTGAGGCTAATTTTCTTTCCTTTTCAACCTACGAGGCTCAAATTTGGAAGAAAGCTTCTGTCGGACTGCTGGCTAAGAATGACAAAGTAGGTCCCCGCCCTATCAGGTACTCACGTTATTCATTTTATTTTTTTAAATGAAAGTTGATTCCACCCAGCGAATTGTGAAACCAACTGAATGTCCTACGATCAGTAGTTATTTTTCTATGATTTTTCAAATTCCAGAAGTTCTTATTCCAGCCATGCCGTCAAAAGAACTATTAAGTGGATCCCCGCCCCGATTAGCTGGTGAGCTCTGAGGCTAATTTCTTCCCTTTTAACCTACAAAGCTATGTACCGACCGCTCTAGAGCCCATTGAATATACGAGTATATAACGGGGTTTCCTGTTAATATTGAATAAACTTGCATAGCAGTAGCTGTTTGTTTTGTACTTGACTATACAGACGTTGTACCTGTTATTGTGTAATTATTATTGCCGCTCTATCGGGCGCTCTCCAACAGAAGGACAAGAGAAGTCCATTATTGTAATCACGCTGCAATTTATATGCAACGTTAATTGTTCGGACGTGGAGGTACGGAACGCCCGAAGTAGTGTGCCTGGTGTCCGCTCGAGCGCTAGCTTCGGTTAGCGGGTTCGATCGGATCATGCTGTTTTTTGGGTCTTAGAACTAGCGAATGTAATTGTACGAATATTAGCAAATTGCATCAAGCTTCACGTCAGCCATAGGCGGTGCAATTTCGATCCGACGGGTCAGAGTTATGAAATATGTTCTTTCACGTACTTCTTTGGTTTTTGCAAACCTGAGCCCCTCTCGGACAGCAAGATGGCGTGTAACCTCCGAGGAAGGAAGTTGCAACGAAGTAGTACATTATAATATAAAATTGTTATCCGAGTTGATATCACTGTACCTATCGTTCTGTTATTACACACGTTCGAGTCAAATTCATTAGCGTTTTTCGTTCCCGGACAAACATTAATAATGTTATATAATCACATTGGTCTCTATCATTAATAAATCATGTTTTTCTTCATATTCTTCTATTTAAGATGAAACAGTAAATTGAGTAAAGCTAATCAAAATCCACTTAATGGGCCTCAACCGGAAATATGATGAAGAATAATTCGTGAAGAAGAATTTTTGGGCCAATTCCCAACCTGCCTACTCTAACGTAGCAGTCTCCTTTAAAATTTTGGAGTTTCAGTTAAATCTCACTATACATTCAACCTGAGATGAGCCGTTCATCCCTACCACACCAGAACGCATTTTCCATCATACAATCATCCCTGATTACGCACTACTACGTGTCCGCTAAATATTGTTCAATTTAGTTACCCACGAATTCAGTACTACTGCGGCGAAGCAATTAAATCCAACATACTCCATTCAAGAATTTCTCGAACCCATCCAAATGTATGTGTGTTGAAGTCATCCAAATGTATGTATGTACGTATGTATGTTGAATAACTATGTATCAGTACCTACTTTCTATGCGTGATTTAATATAAGTTTTATTAAACAGATTTGGCTGTTTTAGAATTGTTCTATTCACAAATATGACGATGTGATACCACATTATTGGTAATTTATAAATAAATATTATTATAATTATTATATGGGGGTGATGATGAAGATTGCTTTACTGCTTGTGTATGGGACTTCACACCGATACCTGTACAATTCCCAAGTTCAAACATGAGGTCGTCAGATATCAACGTTATACCATTCAAAACTTCCAGTATTCCAGTTTCACCAACTTCCAACAGGATGGTTGTGAAGACCTACCAGTCTTCTGCAAGTCTTTGGAACGTGCTTGGAAAACTACCTGCACCGCCTTTGAAATGTAATACAGTAATCATAAGTCATTTCTAAGTACGCCAACTCATGAAATATTCATAGTTCTTTAAAAACAAAACTGCGAACGGGCGTTTCACCGGAGCCTCAAAGGCAAATGTCATCGCGATGTAGCTTCGAGGGTGGAAAAAAAGAAACTTTTCGGTATAGTGAATCCAATGTTCCTTCCAGAGGAATTTCTACGTGTAAAGAGTTACTGCTCCAACACCTCTCAAGTCGTCGGGCGTCATTGTAAGACGTCACAAAAGACTCGGATACCGAAGTTCTCGAAGCTTTAATCCCATTCAGAACTATATCCTTATAAATTTCATCCCCCTAACCTCCTGGGAAAGTGTAAGAGGTTCTTTTCAAGAAGTTATAAGTCAAGATAAAGGGCGAAGATAGGCAACGGGCTTATCTTGAAGGGGGTTCCGGAAACGAACTTTTCTTCCTTCGGCGTTTTCAAACCGCGGGGTTTTATATAGTTTTATCGAAAATATGTAGATGGCGACTCTTGAAGTATTCCCCTTCTTCAGGAACGCGTCTCACGCTCTGACGGTATCAGTTCCGTAGAATACGGTATCAGTTCAGTGTGGATGAAGTGAACTTTTCGTGATTCATTAACGAGATAACGACTTTCAATGGGCCCGTTACTGGCTTGTACAGGCCCCGTTCTACAAACGGAGAATTTTTTTAGGGCACGTTAAAAAATAAGTTTTTTAACGGTAGGTAGGTGAAAGAAAAACGGAGTTATTGAAAAAATAGTCTATTTCCACTAATACACGAAAAACGCAAAAAACACTGTTATACCGGTTTCGGTGATCAAACCATCGCCAGTAACACACAATAACTGAAAGATAAAAAGATAAAAGTTATATAAAAAACGCTGCAAAGTCCTTGTCACATGGGTTTATTATTCTATTGGACTTACCTACAGAAATGTTGGCTGTTCATTTATTGTTTCTTTCATGTGCAACAATTGAAATGGCTATTTCTGATGGTTTCCACCAATTTTGGCCCCCAAAACTTAAATTAGGTAGGTAAGTACGCTCCTTTTTTTTTTTCTTTCAAATTATCGTTGATCATTGGTAGTGCCATTTAGTCGTATTGATCCACGTGTTGAAACTTTTGCTAGTGTTTTTCTACAAATTGATGGTGATTTCAGACGATTTCGCAGGTTTTTGACTCATAAAAAATCAATTTTGGGGGGCTGAACATCTGGTACAACCTCAATTTTCCACTCTTTGGTCAAAATCGACTTCATATTAGGTCTTCTCGTCCAGAAAAACATGGAAACCTATACCTCAAAAGCTCATGTTACCAATATGTTGCTAAAACGCAAAAAGTACCTATTTTTACACACATTTTCACTCATAACACCCCTGGGTGTATTCCGATCGGGCTGAAAAGTTTCGGGACACAACTAGGGCCCAAATGGAGCATGTGTGCGAAAGAACGACTTTTTTAGACCGAAAATGAAGCCTGTACACGTGATACGGCGTACGGTGGACGGCGGACGGACATTGCATTTTTGGAATCTACGCACCTTGAAACGTAAAAGAAAAACGCAAAGTCCTTGTCACATGGGTTTATTATTCTATTGGACATACCTACAGAAAGGTTGGCTGTTCATTAATTGTTTCTTTTATGCGTAATAATCGAAATAGCTACTTCTGATGGTTTCCATTAATTTTGGCCCCCAAAACACAAATTAGGTACGCTCTTTTTTTTTTTTTTTTTAACTATCTTTGATCATTGGTAGTGCCATTTAATCGTCCTGAACCACGTCTTGACACTTTTTCCAGTGTTATTATACAAACTGATGGTGATTTCAGACGATTTCCCAGGTTTTTCACTCATAAAAAATCAATTCTGGGAGCTGAACATTTGGTAGAACTCAAGTTTCCACTCTTTGGTCAAAATCGACTTCATATTCGGTCTTCTCGTCCCCAAAAACATAGAAAACGATATCTCAGAAGCTCATGTTACCAATATGTTACTAAAACACAAAAAGTACCTATTTTTACACACATTTTCACTCATAACACCCCTGGGTATATTCCGATCGGGCTGAAAAGTTTCGGGACACAACTAGGGCCCAAATGGAGCATGTGTGCGAAAGAACGATTTTTTTAGACCGAAAATGAAGCCTGTACACGTGATACGGCGGACGGCGTACGGCGGACGGCGTACAGCGGACGGCGGGCGGCGTACGGCGGACGGACATTGCATTTTTGGAATCTATGCACCTTGAAACGTAAAAGAAAAAAGTTTAGTTGTTGTGTGTTACTGACGATGGTTTGATCACCGAAACCGGTATAACAGTATTTTTTGCGTTTTTCGTGTATTAGTGGAAATAGACTATTTTTTCAATAACTCCGTTTTTCTTTCAAATGGGTTTCCACGATTTCTTCGCGAGTGATTTAGTTCGTAGGTAGGTGATTTGATTTTCAAAAAATACACGTCAAATCTACAATTCAAATTTTCACCTACACCTTATTTTATATTTTAGTTTCATAATTCACATTACTATATCTATTAGTTATACATTTCGAGTTCATCCTTATAGTTCTATATTTCTATTAATATACCTTACTATAACTATACATACACATATCTATACATTACTATACCTATTAGTTCTATTATACATTACTATACCTACTGCTTACTATACTTCTAGTTCATCCTTCTAATTCTATATTTCTATTAACACTAGTTCTACACCTACACATCACTATACCTATACATTACTATACATTGTACACTATAATATGCATTCTATATATACCTATTAGATAGATACTTATATTTCTAGTTCATCCTTTCATTTTCTATAATAAATAAACAGTACGTTTCTAATGGGGAAAATTGCATTAACTTGGTTCATATACCAACCTACACTTTGAATCTCGGAGACACTTTCTCAAAAATGAAATTTTAGGACTCATATTTTTTCCCCCCTTAGAAAAGTACCTAGGTACCTACTATTTATTTATTATAGAAAAGTAAGGATGAACGCTATAATTATTAATTCTTATAATGACAGATGAAAATTACTGAACGCTAATATTGTACAGGATATTTCCTTAAATAATAAAATGGTTGAGTCTTGAATCTAGTTCAAGTTACCTACTTGGATTTTTAACTACTACGCCTACTGAGCGCCGATTTGGACAGAGAATATGCTTGGTTAATCGAACTGTCGGTTAATCGAGTTTCTACTGTACTCTATTTATCGCTATTCCATTACGATTGAGGTTAGTCACCTTGAAGTTGTTCAGGACCAGAACTTCATACCTCATTTCAACCCCCCCCCCCCCTTTCCATCACATATTTCTGCTACCCACAAGCATGCCATGTGGGGAGGTATGTGACAGTGGCTGTTCTCGAGTCGTTTATTTTTCCGGTGAAGATGGGGTCATTTTGGTGAAAGCCAAACCGGTATCCCTTCTTAACTAGGAGGGGGACTCTCGAGGGCCCACTGTCACACAAACTGATAACAAATAGCTTGAATTTGTAAAATTTTACGGTTTGGGGTGTACTGAAAATTATCTGCCCAGGGCGCTACTACCCAGGGCAGCTACCTACCCGAAATCGGGGCCTGGGCTTTTAAATGTTCTCCAATATAACCGTGCGACGTCAGCGTGTGCTAAATATACTGCCCTCCAAAGTAAAAAAAGCCGTAGATTCTTAAGACATATTTTGGTATCTAGCTGTAAAAGTTGGGAAAATTTCCCTAAAAAAGTTATTGAAGGAAAACATCTACGGTTTTTATTCCAGTTTTTGATGATTTTCCCAACAAATTAAAACAGTAGATCCCAGACCTACGGTGCTAATGCACTGGAACAGTGAATTTAATTTAACGGTCATCAGGACAATATTACTGGTTTTCTTTGTTGTATCCCTCGCACAATTGTCTGAATTCGTCAGGCGGTACCGTTTTTCAATTTTGTGATGAGCGCCAACAGCTCCGAACAAGTCGTATTTTACAAGGAAAAATAAAGGTACTTGTCGTGGTATCCTCCCAGAACCACAACCTCTACATATTGTAAACTTAAGTTCTCGCCAAATAAACCCATAAACCGCCAAATAAGTCGCAGGAGAGTCGATGCACAACCTGGAGAGGATGGAGGGAGACGGCTTCCAGGCCTCTAAATACTCGCCCCCTTCGTCTTTCTAACCATTCTACGCTCTCCTTAAGTTGCTGACTTATCTCTCTCTCTCCTCACCTAATATCTATCCTATACAAAAAGATCCTGGGCATGGTGGAGGTCCGCCCTTAACTAAACCAGGCAACAAGCCCTAAAAGATCTCGGGCATGGTGGAGGACCTCCACCCTTAACTAAACCGAGCAAAACTATCCAAAAAGAACCCGGGCATGGTTTTTCTCTTTGGGAAAAGGGGTGAAAAAACTCAGCAACTACAGCGTAGGCTGTAAAATGGGCATTCTTCAATATTTTCCAACGATTTTTTTGGGTGCAATTGATCCAAACGTAGTTACTACATACGTCTGTAGCAGCAAGGCGCATCAGTTTTGGAAGAATACACATAAATTTATGTAAGCAACTGTTTTTCTATGTTGTATAAGATTTGGTAAATTTTGCTTCAAACAACGGTAGAGGGTCTGCTACTGCTTTTCTTCGTTGGACGCTTATGCTACGGTGAAAAAACTCAGCAACTACAGTGGGAAACAACCGTAGCATAAGCGTCCAACGAAGAGAATCAGTAGCAGACCCTCTACCGTTGTTTGAAGCAAAATTTACCTCATTTTATGCAACAAAGAAAAACAGTTGCTTACATAAATTTATGTGTATTCTTCCAAAACTGATGCGCATTGCTGCTACAGACGTAGAAACTACATTTGGATCAATTGCAAAAAAAAATAACAGGGATCAGATGATTCAAGTCGGGGGTTTAAAAATGTACCACCATTTCTCCATTAAATAATATTCATCGCAAAAACACATGCAATGAAAAATTATAGTCTTTCATGGTCGATACCTTAATGCCGCATTTACACGATGCCAGTGAGCAGTCCAGCTGACTGGCGCCAGCGAACTAGCGCCAGTAACTGGCGTCGTGTAAACACCACTGGCCTCCAGTGACGTGCCAGTCCAGTGGAAAAAACCACAGTCATGCAGCATGGCTATAAGAGCGAATTTTCGAAGTTTTCGGCATCTTCCTCCTCCGCCTAAAATGTTCTGAAAATTAATTTTCGGCCAATGAACTTGATACCATACAAAATTAAAACAGGAGTAGTTTTACGCAAAGTAAAATTTGGGGTTGAAGGAGGAGGAGGGGGAAATCAACAATGTTTTGAATACCAGAAGAGTAGGTATTGGGTACGTAACAAATTTTTTGTTCCATTTTTTGCCGAGTAACACCTCGGTTTGTAGATTTTCCAACGCTGAACACGATGGTGAAGTCAGAATTGCGATATCCCATTCCGTTATCAGATTAGAGCAGACGAACCAGGAAGAACATCTCAAGAAATAACCACGTTCCTTCATCTTCAAAGTGCTCCAGTTTGAGAATGGAATGAGATATCGCAATTCTGATTTCACCATCGTGTTCAGCGTACAAAAACCTTTAAAATGAGGTGTCACTTGTCAGACTTTTTCATTTTGGGAATTTATGGGTAATTTTCCCCCCCTAAAACTACCCAAAACTCCCCCTTAGGGTGACCCGATTCTGCCCATCTTCGAACTTAGCCTGTCGATTGCTAAGATAGATTTTTCGTGCAAATTTGAACTTTTTATCTCAATTCTTTCGAGAGTTATCGTCTGGAATGACACATACATATATAAATATATATATAAATATATAAATATATATATAAATATATATATAAATATATATATATATACATATAATTTTTGGTGTCTTTCGGCAGGGAATTCAGGATGGTCTGAAACGGATTTTGGTATAAAAATCTTTCGGAAATTCGAGTTTTAAAAATTTTGGACCGAGAACAATAGCTTCCTTTTCTTCGAAAATTCGCTAACATGGAAAATATTGAAGAATGCCCATTTTACAGCCTAAAAACTACCTGCGTTTTTCTCAAAACTAGATTTCCTCGTTCTACGGCTTTCTTGCTTTGGACGGCAGTATAAGACTCCGAGATCGAAGCGCGGATGTATTCACGTACATACAACTCACAATCAAGAGTTTGTTAATGAGCTACACGTTTACGAGGCGTAACTTCCCAGCCTCATTTGGAACAAGTATAATGCGACTCGACATCGGCCCTAAAGGGGCACATACTGCCTCCTTCGATCCAACAGGGCTTGAGAAATGCTTCCGGGCATAAGGTCAAAGGAGAATATTACCAGGAAGAAATACCGTTGTGCTCCCAAGATAAGGAGCCCGTTGCTTCGGTCTTCTTTATGCCGTCATTAACCCGGTCGAGGTTAGGCCCAAGGCAGATAGGCCCGAGTAACGATGGGTTTCCAGTCGGATCCAACAAAGAAAATAAATAATCTCGGGCCTCATCCTTGCACTATCGAACGGTTTGTTTATAATGCACGTACCAGGTCTAACCGTGTTCACAAGACGTACCTACCAGCGCCCTACTCATCCGGGTATTTTCACTTGTTACCGAACTTACAATACAAACATGAGTTTTTGAGGATCAAATTGAGTTTTTGAGGATCAAATTGAGTTTTTGGGGATCAAATTGAGTTTTGAGGATCAAATTTACGAGTTCAAGAACTGGTGGAAATCACAAAAACTATCACCATAACTAAGTGTTATAACACTGTAACAAAAATTCGCCAACATTTTTCGCAACGGCCAAAAAATGACCGACTTGAAAAAAATTATCGATTTTTGAAAACAAAACTTTGTCAAATTTGAGTTTTTTGGGGTCAAATATGCCTAATAATCGGTGAAAATTAGCAAAACTTGATACCAAAATACCATAAGTGGAATAAAACTGTGAACAAATTTCGCCAACATTTTCGAAATGGCGAAGTTTGGTTGTGAAGATGAGCAATTACCAAAAAGAAGAATCAGAGTTTAAAATTTCAAGTTTTTGATCAAATGAATATTTAAATAGAAACAGGGGTGCTACAATTTCAGTTATATGAAATTTTTCATTTGTAATAAGAATAAACTTTTTCAGATAGTTATACAGACATGAGAAACTGAGAATACCACTTTTCAGCCAAAATGGAAAAATTTGCCCGATTTTCAATAACGATTCTGGCCAAACCGCTAAGCCAAATTTAATTTTCAAGGGGTCATCTGACGCATAATTTAATGTTCTTTAATTTTCAAGATGGACAATTACCAAAAAGAAGAATCTGGGTCAAATCAGTGTTTAAAATTTCAAGTTTTTGATCAACTGAATATTTAAACAGAAACATGGGTGCTCTGATCGCAGACTTTGACGCTCTACAATTTCAGTTACATGACATTTTTCATTTGTAATAAGAATAAAATTTTCATATAGTTATACACACATGAGAAACTGAGCATACCACTTTTCAGTCAAAATGGAAATATTTGCCCGATTTTCAATGCCGATTCTGGCCAAACCGCTAAGCCAAATTTAATTTTTAAGGGGTCATCTGACGCATAATTTAATGTTCTTTAATTTTCAAAATGGAAAATTATCAAAAAGAAGAATCTGGGTCAAATCAGTGTTTAAAATTTCTAGTTCTTGATCAACTGAATATTTTAATAGAAATAGGGGTGCTCTGATAGCAGACTTTTGATGCTCTACAATTTCAGTTATATGACATTTTTCATTTGTAATAATAACATTTTTCAGCTAGTTATACAGGCATGAGAAACTGAGCATACCACTTTTCAGTCAAAATGGAAATATTTGCCCGATTCCGGCCAAACCGCTGAGCCCAATTTAATGTTCAAGAGGTCATTTGGTGCATTAGAGGGTTCACATTTAAAACCCATATTATTATCCTGAGTTCTGTCGCTTGATTGGGATTTGCGTGCTGGCGGAATCTGAGCAGTGCCTGAAGCTGCTCCGAGAAGTTTTTGTCGCAGCTGTCGGCTACTCGTTCCGAACCAGTATTAAGTACATCAAGGAACGCAAATATCCGTTCATTACGGAACAGCTCATCTGAAGCTGCTCCGAGAAGTTTTTGTCGCAGCTGGCGGCTACTCGTTCCGAACCAGTATTAAGTACATCAAGGAACACAAATATCCGTTCATTACGGAACAGCTCATCCTCACCCTCGATGCCTTTGCTGTCCCGAACCTCTCCCGAGTTTAAAAATGAGCATTTTTTGAAAACACATGTTGAGTCGTATTTGAGACGCTCGATTTGATAATAAAGAGGAAGAAAATGAAGGAAATGAAGCTTGAAATTTCACTTCGGTCTCTTAACAACTACAATGAATAACCCGAGACGCCGTTTTGTATAGCATCAACTGCTTTTAAAGAGGGGAAAAAAGCATTTCCGGGACCTGATGCCCCGTTTTTACGATCCGACGGAGGAATTGACGACTCTGTTATCCCTCGTTAGCGGCGGCCATAACAGTTCGAAGCCTCGACGGGCTGTTACAGCAGTAGAACTGAGGTAATTCGGAGTTCGAAAAGGGACTCCGGCAAAATATGGGCAACTGAGTCATCGTTTGCAGGGGCGACTCCTTCCTGGGGCATCTTTTACGATCGGAGTCTCCATCGGGCAGATAGTCAAATGTAATGGCGGCCATTAGTAGCGAGTTCGACTTGTGTGGGATTTTATAACGGCCATTGCGAAACGCCGTACCTGCGAATATGTTACTGTTGCCTTCTCGATCCCAACGATCCCAAGGACACGTTCGAACACTGAATCGGGACAAAACCCAGGACACAGAGAGAGCAACATTTCAAATGAACATGGAAATATATCAAAAGGAACACGACGAGATCCACCGTTTTATAATAATTTCACAGCCTGAAAATATCTTATGGACAATTTCCCAGCGTTCAGAGACTGTACGTATATTATTTATATAATTGATGTGTGTGGGTGTTAATGCGCATTTCCAGTCAATATCGGCCCTTGGCTGCGAGATGAAAAATTCTGACTTTCGGACGCAAACTTTTTGCAATAAAAACCGCAACTCTCGAGAAAAAAGTGAACCAAGTTTCGATTGTCAAATCAAAAATCGCTAAAATTACCAAAAATGGCGAAGAAATTTCGCCAAAATTTTCGAAATGACAAATAAAAATAAAGTTAGAAGCGTAGTAAAATTTGAGTTTTTTACTGCCAAAAATGTCTAAAATTCTGTTGGGGAAAACCCCAGTAATTGATTAGGTACCATAAATGGGGACAAAATTTCGTTAAATGTTCGACACTGCAAACAACGGATTGAGTTCGAACATGGGTCACTCTCGAAAACGAAAACTAGGCCAAATTTGAGTTTTTGAGAGTCGAAAAATCGATATAATATAAGTAGGGCTCGGATCAACATGCAAAAATTTGAGGCGAAACATGCACTGAAAAATGCCAAAACATGCAAAAGCATCTTTAAAAAAAAATAATTCAAAGAAAAATTAATTTTAGGCTATGAATGCTTGTGGAAACCCGTTTTAACGAATAAGTACGTAAAATGTTAAGAATATTCGAAAAACCATGAAAAAAGTTTATGAAATGTATATCAAACTAATAATAAATAAATTAATTTAAAATAAAAAATTGAAAATTTTATATCATGATTGTGTGGATAAATAAATTTGCAATCATCAATATTGCTTTTCATTAAAAATCTCTCAAGCAAAGGGATGGGTAGTAAGAGGATTACGTCTTACGAACCCATCCATTTTAATCCTCGCAAAAGAATCGGGCCTTTCCAGACAGCCTGGTTTCCTGCATTCTTTTGCCTTTGAATCTTGAGTGAGGCCAATCACCCCATTTTAGTTTGAAAAATGCTATAGAAAACAAACTACCACTCGTTTTAGTTAGTTATTTTTAAAAAAAAGTTTGGTTTGTACCTAAAAATTAGCTAGAAAAATCCATTTTTGATCAATTTTTTCTATAAAATTGCTAAGAATACACGAAACATGCACAAAACATGCAAAAATTTGGAAAAAAACCAAAACATGCTAAACATGCAAAATACATTTTGATTTTTTTGGTTGCAAATGGTCTGAAAACGATCAAAACGAACTTCTATGAATGTTTGGGGATTCTGAAAAAAATATGCAAAACATGCAAAATCCTAGCCTTAAATATAAGTAACCATAAGTGGTATAAAATGGCGACAGAATTTCGCCAAAATTTTCATTGTAATGGTTAGTTTTGAGTTCTTGACAATTTTCGAAGAAAAAGAATATGGTAAAATTTGAGTTTTTGGGGGTGAAAAAATGTCCACAAATTGGTAATAGTCGCCCAAAATAAATATAATATAACTCAATTTTTTCAATTAAAAACTTCTTTTTTTTAAACATTTCTCCTACACTCATCAAATTCCCCCTTTTGAGGTGCCTAACGTTTTCTTGCATTTAAACTTGAATTTTTCATCAAAGAAACAAGATAATCGCAAAGTTGACCATACCATTGAAAAGCTTATTAAATGAAGAAGTTGTCAAGAGATTTCCCAGTTTCCAGGATTTTTTCGGAGGATCAGTAACGTTTTTAAAATTTCAGAAATTTTATTTTTTCAAATTCGTCTAATGTTTGAGCTGTTGTTGTGGTCTCTAGATGGTACTTTTCAAGTCTTGAAGTATACCATACGTATGAAAAATTTAACGCTGATTCCGAAAATGAGGTCAAAAAGTAAAATTAAATGAAGTAAAAAGGAGAAATTTGAGTTTAAAAGGGGAAAAAACACGGTTTTCCTGAAAAAAACCTTTAAAAAATCATATCTCGAGAACGGATTGAGATAAAAATATGCGCTTGGCGGCATTTTACTCCATTTTTGATGTAATTTTACGCATTTTTTTTGCATCTACGAGCGGATCACCCTGTATAACCCAGCGAGTTGTAGCTCCTTGTCCCTAGCTTCACTAAAATCAAGTTAGTGCAATTGAAATTGCTGCTAAATATTCTTCGGAAAAGTTCATTTTCGAAGTACAAATTTTGACAAGATACACTCGGCCACGAACAGCCCGGGCCCGGGCCCGGCCCGGGCCTCCACCGGGCCGTAGGAACCGAGTGGAGACCGGGCCGTGGCCGGGCCTCCATGCATGCTATTCCGTCAGTTCCGTCCGGGCCGTGGCCGAGTGTGTCTTGTCAAAATTTGTACTTCGAAAATGAACTTTTCCGAAGAAGATTTAGCAGCAATTGCAATTGCACTTGATGAAGAGGAAAGGAATAAACAAGTTGCTGGACTTCGGAATTCTTCAAGAAGACTTGGCGAAACCGGAAGTTGGAGGGAGAATTTGCCACGCTATATAAAGAGCTGCTAGACGATGAAAGTAAATTCTTTGGTTATTTTCGATTGTCCAAAGACTGTTTAAAGTAAAAGATGGTCTCACGAAACAGAGGACACCATTTCAGGTGCCCATTTCACCTACTGAGCTATTAGTGTGTCTCAGGTAGGTAAGTCATTAATGACAAATGAACAATTTATTATTACTGCTTGCAAATATTTAATTTAAAAAATAATACTAATTATCACTTAATGAGATCTTTGACTACAGATGCAACAAAGGCTGATTCACGCCAGTCCGTGGCGGGACCGAGCCGAGCCACGGCCGGGACACGGTGAAAGAATCACGGGAGCATTTTCAATGAACTCGTTCACGCTACATCGGGTGGAGAACGTGCCGAGTCCGTGTTTGAACCGTGTCCCAGCCGTGCCCCCGTGAGAAAGGGGCTGGACATTCTTTTCCCGGACCCGGACTGACTCTGTCCCTCTGTCTTGTTGCATGTGTAGTCAAAGATCTCATTAAGTGATGATGATTATTATTATTTTTTTAAATTAAATATTTGCAAGCAGTAATAATAAATTGTTCATTTGTCATTAATGACTTACCTACCTGAGACACACTAATAGCTCAGTAGGTGAAATAGGCACCTGAAATGGTGTCTTCTGTTTCGTGAGACCATCTTTTACTTGAAACAGTCTTCGGACATTCGAAAATAACCAAAGAATTTCATCGTCCAGCAGCTCTTCATGTAGCGCGGCAAATTCTCCCTCCAACTTCCGCTTTCGCCAAGTTGGATGCCTTCTTGAAGAATTCTGAAGTACAGCAACTTGTTTATTCCTTGTTTATTTTCGAAGTACAAATTTTGACAAGACACACTCGGCCACGGACCGGTCTCCACTCGGTTCCTATGGCCCGGTGGAGGCCCGGCCCGGCCCGGCCCGGACATGGTGCATCGTGAAAGGATTATTCACTTGGACTATTCATTGCACTTGATGAAGAGGAAAGGGATAAACAAGTTGATGTACTTCAGAGTTCTTCAAGATGGCATCCAACTTGGCGAAAGCGGAAGTTGGAGGGAGAATTTGCCGCGCTACATAAAGAGCTGCTGGACGATGAAATTCCTTGGTTATTTTCGAATGTCCAAAGACTGTTTCAAGTAAAAGATGGTCTCACGAAACAGAAGACACCATTTCAGGTGCCCATTTCACCTACTGAGCTATTAGTGTGTCTCAGGTAGGTAAGTCATTAATGACAAATGAACAATTTATTATTACTGCTTGCAAATATTTAATTTAAAAAACGCTGCAAAGTCCTTGTCACATGGGTTTATTATTCTATTGGAGTTCTAGAGATTTTTGTTGGCTGTTAAATGTATTGTTTCTTTCATGTGGAATGATTGAAATAGCTATTTCTGATGATTTCCACCAATTTTGGCCCCCAAAACATGAAATAGGTACGCTTTTTTTTTTTTTTTTTTTTTTTTTTTTTTTAATCATCTTTGATCATTGGTAGTGGCATTTAATGGTCTTGATTCACCTGTTTACACTTTTCCAATGTTATTGTACACATTGATGGTGATTTCAGACAGTTTTCCAGGTTTTTGACTCATAAAAAACCAATTTTGGGAGCTGAACCTTTGGTAAAACCTCAATTTCCGCGTCTTTGGTCAAAATCGACTTCATATTCGGTCTTCTCGTCCTCAAAAACATGGAAAAAGATACCTCAAAAGCTCATGTTACTAACATGTTGTTAAAACGCAAAAAGTACCGATTTTTATACACATTTTCACTCATAACACCCCTGGGTATATTCCGATCGGGCTGAAAAGTTTCGGGACACAACTAGGGCCCAAATGGAGCATGTGTGCGAAAGAACGACTTTTTTAGACCGAAAATGAAGCCTGTACACGTGATACGGCGTACGGCGGACGGCGTACTGCGTACGGCGTACGGCGGACGGCGTACGGCGGACGGCGGACGGACATTGCATTTTTGGAATCTACGCACCTTGAAACGGAAAAGAAAAAATTTTGAGGGGGTGTTATAAAAATTTTTTGCTGAGCGAATACATAGGTGTATTATTCACAGAATAATAAACCAAAATAATAATAACCATCACTTAATTAGATCTTTGACTACACCGAGGCGGAAGACGGTGGGTTTTCCGTCGCAGCCGCACCCAACCGAACCACCACCCAACCACCGCCAGCGAGAAACCTTAAAAATCGCGGCGGAAAGAGGGGAAAACCGCGACGAGAAATCACTTTTCTTCAGACGGTTTCAACGCAGAGGAGAAAAGTTTCTCGCGGTTTCGAAGTAGGGAAAACCGGAGGGTGATTCGATGTTTTTCAACTCCTAAATAGGTGTGGGGGGGGAGGGGAGCGAGGGGGATAATGGGGTGGTTCTTGCGGGGGGGGGGACCACAACCACCTGGCCGCCACAGGGGAAGACAGTTCCATGGCTTGCAGGCCCCAATGGCTTTCCCTGACCGATGGTGAGTGAGGGGGGGGGGGGGGGGGGGGGGGTCATACATTCTGGAGCGGCGGATTCCGAAGTTATGGATTCCCGGGACATCCCGAGTGTCTTCCCCGAGAAAACTCGTAATTGGTTTTTCTCAAGGACGACGGGTCGAACCCAACTCTCTCGGGAAGGTGCGAGTTTTCTCCGGGAAGTGATGTAATCGTTTTCTCCGAAACCCCGTAAACTCGTCACATTCCGATTTCTCCTCAGACGAACGATGAAAAGTTCCAGAATTGCAGCATTAACATAATTAATTATGAGCAAATATACAAAATTTTTGACACCTTTTTTTTGGCGATTTTCAGCGATTTTTCGCCCTACTGACCGTTTTTCAACAGATTTTAATTACTTAAAATTTTTGTTTCTTTTCCTTATTATGTCCCCCCATCGATGCAAATTTAATTATGTAGATATATTCTGCCGTGTGAAGGAAGAACGACTCAACTCAAAAATTGTCGAAAATGGGATTTTCACGTTTTCAACCCCACCTTTTTGATGGTCAAATCGAAATTCCAAAATTCGACCCAGAAGGGGTTGAAATTGTTAGGGATGAAATCTGGAAATTGCTTAATTTTGAGGAAAAACGTCTCAACTCCGTTTTTTTAAAGTGAAAACATCTCAACGCCTCGATTGTAACTTGCGAGTTATGTTATTTATTTGTTGAGGAAAAACGACTCAACTAGCTGAAAACGCCGTTGAGTCGTTTTTCCTCCAAACCGTTGGCTTCAGGATCGGGGTCCAAACCGTTGGACTCAAAGGGGATTTGAGTTGTTTTTACTCCACAAACATTTTCAAAAATCAACCATGAATAATCGATATTCGACTCAATTGCAATAAATCGATTGAAAAAACGTGTGGAGTATTTTTTGACAGCTATCGATCAAGTTGAACATGATTGGACCTTTCGAAAAAAAGGGGGTTGCGGGAATGCCCTGTAGTGAACCTATAGCGAGTTTTCGTTGGAAAACTTCGAAGCTGATTTCGGAAAACTCAATAATTTTGAGTTGAGTCGTTCTTCCTTCACATTGCAGTATGACCAAAAATATAACCACACAACACGTAATATACAATTTTTTTGTCCTCCTGTTCATTTGCGGTATCCCGGTTAGTCGATTGTCACAATTTTTGGTTTATTATTATTTCCAATACCTAATGAACATTCGGAAAAAATGTTTAACCCTCCTCCCCCCCACCCTCCCCCCCTTCAAAATTTGACGGTTTCCGTTTCAAAGTATTTAGAAACCGAAAATGAAATTAAAAACCCCTACAAATTATTACACAACGGTTCATTATTTACCGGCGTAGATCACTGTCAACACCTCCACTTGTGCTCCTCTACTAAGGACAACCCTAAATCGAGTACCTACTGGAGCTGGCCAGGGAATTTCATAAAATTTAACAGTATTCCATTTAGTAAGGGTAAAATTTAGTAGTCCAGTACTCGATTTAGTTAGGGCAGGATGAGGAGATGGAGGATGAGGAAGTGGATGAAGAGATAGAGGATGAGGAAGTGGATGAGGAGATGGAGGATGAGGAGGAGGATGAGGAGGGGGATGAAGAGATAGAGGATGAGGAGGTGGATGAAGAGATAGAGGATGAGGAGGAGGATGTGGAAGTGGATGAGGAGATGGAGCATGAAGAGGTGGATAAGGAGATACAGGATGAGGAGGAGGATGAGGAAGTGGATGAGGAGATGGAGGATGAGGAGGGGGATGAAGAGATAGAGGATGAGGAGGAGGATGAGGAAGTGGATGAGGAGATGGAGCATGAAGAGGTGGATAAGGAGATACAGGATGAGGAGGAGGATGAGGAAGTGGATGAGGAGATGGAGGATGAGGAGATGGAGGATGAGGAGGTGGATGAAGAGATATAGGATGAGGAAGTGGATGAGGAGATGGAGGATGAGGAGGTGGATGAAGAGATATAGGATGAGGAAGTGGATGAGGAGATGGAGCATGAAGAGGTTGTTGAAGAGATAGAGGATGAGGAGAAGGATGAGGAAGTGGATGAGGAAGTGGGTGAGGAGATGGAGGATGAGGAGATGGGGGATGAGGAGATGGGGGATGAGGAGCTAGAGGATGAGGAGGTGGTTGAGGAGATGGAGGATGAGGAGATAGAGGATGAGGAGATGGAGGATGAGGATGAGATGGTGTAGGAGTGAGTGAGGTGTATCCGCCCGAATCCGAGTGACGAAATTACTTTCTTCATCTTCCATGAAAGAAGCCTCAGCCGCTTAAGTAACTTCTGATGACTCTCTCAAGGGCGGCGGTCTCTAAAAGCCAAGTCGTCCTTTTCTTGCAAAATGAGACTGGAAAAAAAAAATTCGCGGCTGACGTAGGAGGGGGGTCCGTCTTGATAAAAGAATCCGGGGGAGCGGCGGAATTAGTCGTGCGCTAAGGTCGTTATCGCGGTTGGAGGGCTGAGAAAAAGGAGTTATTTTGCCCTTTTCTTAAAACGTGTCTCGGCCGCGGAGCAACGGCTCGTTAAGTCGAGTTGAAAAGCTACCGAGATGGATTGATGGACGGTAATGACGAGGGGGTTTAAATAGCGAAAAGGGGCTGCAGGACCGGTTAACAAGAGGGCAAACCGGTCAAGTATCTAACGCCACCAGGTTCTAAACGACAGGTCAGCCCAACAAGTAGTCGCAACTAACGTCGAGAATAACTAGCATTTGATTTGGCCAACTGACACCATAAACGATGCAAAGTCCTTGTCACATGGGTTTACTATTTTTCCACCAATTTTGGCCCCTAAAAACGTGATTTTTTCATGAAAAACAAGCACCAAAAATATCAAAGAATAAGTGACTCGATACAGAAGAACGCACTACTTCAATAATGAAAAATATTTTTCTCGTTCACGCAATTAAGGGGCAAATTTGTAATTTTGAAGGCCAAAAACCGCCAAAAAATTTACCAAGAATGGATTAAAATTCACCTAAAATGGACATAGCTTGTAAAGAATATTGACTTGAGACAGGATTAGTATGTTTCAATATTCAAAAATAGGTAAGTATCCTATCTTTTATATAAAAAAATAAAAACGTGGGTCAAATTATTGTCTTTCATCGATTTTTTTTTTTTTTTTTTCCCCCTTTATTTTGGCTGGGGATTACCCATGTGCCACCAGCATTTTTACATTATTTACAATTCAAACAAAATCAACGTTAAATAAAATCAACAAATTTTTCTTTTCATAAAATTATTTCACACACTTCAAGGAAACGCAATATTTGGTAATACTCTTTTTTGTCCTTATTTCTAAGTAGATCTGGTAGCGAACCATTATGTTTAGACAGAGTGTCCGCTAGTAGGACTTCACGCTCTGCATTGTATTTGGAGCAGGTAACTATAATATGTTCCATATCTTCTAAAACATCGCACTCCGTACATAACTGGTTGTTTGCCAATTCGTAGAGGTACATCGTTCTTCGATTGTTGCCGTGGTTTGTACGGAGTCTCGTGAGTTGTACGTATTGGCGACGAGTCATATCCCAGTTCGTTGGAATCCACGGTTTATTGGATATTTCAGGCTGCACTTGATAATGGTATTGCCCCTTTATCAAAGCTGTTTCCTCATACTGCGCTTGCCAATAACAGTTCCGTTTTCTTTTAAGGGCAGTGACCAAATCCGGGATCGGCATTGCGTTTAAAAGTTGCTGTGATTCTTGGTCACAACCTCTCCTAGCGGCAGAATCAGCTTCATCGTTTCCTCTCAGGTTACAATGCCCAGGAATCCATTGTATGGTGATTGTATTGTTTAATACACGAATGTGATTTGCCAGTTCGTAGAGTACATAGTGTTGGTTCTGTGACTTGTTCAGAGCAACCAAAGCCTCACACGCGCTCCTGGAGTCGGTTAAAATAACTCCTCTGTCGTCACCTTGTTCTTGTAAATATTTCATTGCTGTTGATATGGCTATGAGTTCAGCCGTCAGTACACTAACGCTGTTTTTTAATCGTATTGATCTAGATGATCTAGTTTGCTCATCGTAAACGCCAATGCCACATACATCTAGTGTCTTGGAAGCATCCGCATATATTTTAGGTATCCCCGTGTAGCGTGTGTATAACATTTCCTCAACGCATGCCTTAATTTTAGCGATTGACAACGTTTTCTTTGCTGAGTTTATCCCTGGAACTCTAGTTTTGATGGGAAGAACGATTTGGGAAACAGGGATGTCCAGACAGGAACTGTCAATATTGTACAGGTGAATTCGATTAAGTTGTATTTACGTGAGCCTCCTGTTTTGATCCACGCGGTTCAATTTAGTACGTTACAATTTAACCAACTGATTCCATATTTTGTAGCGCAGGGTTTATTTATTAAGCAGGTCTGTTTGTAACGGCACTGCTGTCTATCAAGTAAAAGGCCTCCTACTTCGATAGATACGAGAGAAATCGGTATCCGGAAAAGCTATAGCTCAAACGAAGCCAGAGAAAACGGGTGCAGGAAGCCGGGAGTGTTTTACCGCAAGGACAACTCAATATATAGCTGCGAGGGGAAAACTCTAAATAAAAAGGGGTGAGGGCTTCTGGAACCTTGACAGGATCCTCTCGAGAGTAATGGCTGCCGAATGGAAGACGGAGGTCGCTCGGCATCTGCCAAACGCGCCTTTAGATTACGAAGAGATTTAGCGGTGGTTCTTGAGAATAGAGGAATTTGCAGTGTCTACGTTGGATTGCAGCGATTCAAGGAACTGACGTGGCGTTAGATTAGTTTTCCCAGGTGCCGTGGGCCCATTGTAGGCCTGGATACCTGCCAGATTTGTTGTGGGGCTTCTCACCCCGTAGGAAGCTGCTTTCTGAGGACCGCTTTCTGACATTCCCAGGGTATGAGCCAGTTCTGGATGTACCAGACGCCTCCTGGAGACTACCTGGAATAGCATCACACCGATCATGGATCTCCAGCAGTGATTTACAGATACTGCTGCCCTCCATCCAGCATGGATCACCAGCAGTGATGGATACTGCTGCCCTCCATCCAGTAGGGATCACCAGCAGTGACGGATACTGCTGCCCTCCATCCAGTATCCATAAACAACAGTGACGGATAGATACTACATCCAGTATTCACTATTGACAAAGAAACAAATGATTGAGTAATTGATAAAAGTAACTCAGCTATGAATAATAATAGTGATACTACATCCAGAATCCATAAACAACAGTCATTGATAGATACTGCTGCCCTCCATCCAGTATCCACAAACAACAGTTATGGATAGACACAGTGCCCTACATCCCCATCCTGCATCCATACATAACCAGCCCCAACTAGCACAAATTGGTCGGTGCAACGTCGGGAAATGCGACCCGACATCAAGTGATGACGTCCTCGCGACCTCTCCACGACCAAATCACGGCTAATTTGGGGAATGATTTTCTGGTTGTACCTAAGTCACCACTCGACCTCAGGTCAGAACTCAAGCTAATGGTGTACAAATCTGTAGTATAATTATACTACAACACTCTGTAGTAAAACCTACATAGGAAGGTTAACTTCTACCTCATTCCGACTTGTACATATTTCTGTCATTAGAAACCCTTTGTGGTGTTGATAAATGTAGGTAGCCGTTGCCATTCATTGTCGTCATCAAAATAGAATCCACTCCAGGTGAAATCGCTAAGATGGTGTGTCCTGGTATCCGACAAGTGTAACATATACTACTCACATGTAACTTATAGATTTTACCAATAAACAAGGAAAAGACGAGCTGTGCGACGCCTTGGCTGAAGCCCAGAAGAGTTCCCCTCCATCGAACTCCCAACGACTCTCAATGGCCATTAACGACTGTTGACAGACGGAGGACGAGGTGGAGGCTAGCTAAGACTCCTGGCTCGCCCAGCTCTTCATTCGACTGACCTCACTCTTAACCTGCGACTTCTCTCTCTCTCACCTTGCGCCTCCTCTCTCGGCTACCCTTCCATCTCCCTTAGCGTATATTGTTGTGGTAACCGCGGGATGCTTCATTCTATAACACTCACTGTGGATCACCACATCTTCCTCTCTCCTGCGACCTACCCAAGCTTACCCTACCTAGCGCTCCACATGGCGGATAGGATAATTATTATGGTAGGTACCTATATAGGTGTCATTGAGAGATCCCGTGGGTCAAACCCCCCCACGAGTGATAAAATCGAGAGGAAGAAAACTTATAAGTTAAATCTTCATTCTACCTCTCGAAAACAAGTGCTCTCCAGTTCTGAGATGTTTTAAATTTATTTTTCAACTTGGCAACTAAAATGAAAACGACGATGGCGACATCGTCATTCCGTACTACGAATATCCGACTTGGTGACGAACTCATGATTCCGTCCTACCGATATCCGACGTCAGCATTCTGTACTACAGCATGTCCGTACTACAGATATCCGACTTCGGGACGACCTACAACAGTTGTAGAATGGCAATCTGATGGCGGAAGACGTCCGTGGTAGAGATACGGATTTCTGACGTCGGATGTACTACTGATTAGGTAGTAAGTCGTAAAATACGACCAAATCCGACCAATTGTGCTAGCTGGGAGCATGGATACTGTTACCCTCCAACCCATATGGATCACCAGCAGTGATTGGTACTGCTGCCCTCCATCCAGTAGGGATCACCAGCAGTGATGGATACTGCTGCCCTCCATCCAGTAGAGATCACCAGCAGTGATGGATACTGCTACCCTCCATCCAGTATGGATCACCAGCAGTGATGAACACTGCCTCCCTCCACCACAGACAGTTTTTATGTCATGCTCGGGAATAACAGCAAACCAGGTAAACCAGGCTATTTCTACGAATCCACTCAATTTTTGCCCATCAATATTATCAATGCAGAATACAATAAATTCTGGAAAAAGAATATGCCAATTATGTTTCCTCTGGAGGATTCAAACCTGCAATATTTAGCTCGTTCTATCGTTTAGGACGTTCGAACCAATTTAGCAACCAGGTTAGTTATATTAGCCGCAGTTGCCCTGATAGTCCAACAGGCAATACCCACAGGTCGAAAATTGGCATATTCTTTTTCCTGCATAATCAACCTGTGGGTATTGCCTGTTGGACTATGGGGACGACTGCGGCTAATATAACCAACTGATGTGATTGCTAAATTGGTTCGAACGTCCTAAACGTTAGAACGAGCTAAAGATTGCAGGTTTGATTCCTCCTGAGGCCAAATCTCTCCAACATTTCCTGAAATCGCTTTTCTGATTATCCCTTTTGGACATCAGAGCAAGATCTCGAAAAATTCTTCGAGGAAAACGCTTTTATATGACGCAGGAATGTTATTATAAGGCCGCATTCACTCTTGAAGCATTCCAATTTTTGTCGAGCCCGAACTCTTAGCTTCCTTCAAGTAAATCAGAGCAGCTAGCGTTGGAATTTCAATACTGAATAACATTCCAAGTAACATACCTACAATTCATGGACTTTAATATCAAATATGAGACACAACGAAGTGAGACAGGTAGCTAACAAGTTAGGAAGTAAAACATGTACCTGTGCTCGGTAAAAACAAACTGTTTCTGTAAAATTTTTGACATCTTGAAACTCAACTACAACAAATCAAAAAGCCCCAGTCGTGCAGTATGACCATATGAGCGAACTTTTGAAGTAACGTAGCTGTACCCAAAAACTACCAAACATTTTCTACGGTTTTGTCCACAAATTTGAACAGTCTTTTGCCCCTTTTGTTATTAGAAATACTCGTACATTACTTATGTACTTGTTAACATTACTGACTTATTCAGGGATAAATTATTTGAGGCTGTTGCTCAAAATATTTCCCCAGTTGCGCACTACTCCGTCCTCGATGACCCCTCCCTCATCTAAATACCGAATTTCAAAATCCATTCGGAACGTTGGAATAAATCATTTAAAATGTTATTTCACTGACCGACTCTCGATTATCACAGTGATTCCCTCCTCTGAGAATTTTTAAAATCCAGGGATAGATTCAGAATGCTCCGAAACGAAGAAGATATTAGCGTGTGCAAAATCGTATTTTCATCGAAAATTCGCTAGACGTTCGGCACGAAGAGCATGAAAATGTGACGGTTATCTTCACATAGGTTGTGGTAAAAATACAAAGGAGAAAAAAACGCTGCAAAGTCCTAGTCACTTGGGTTTATTATTCTATCGACTTACCTACAGAAATGTTGCTGTTCATTTATTTATTCTATCATGAGCAATAATTGAAATAGCTATTTCTGATGGTTTCCACCAATTTTGGCCCCCAAAAACACGTTGTTTCCCCTACAGATTATCTTTGATTATTGATAGTGTCACTTGACTGTCTTGATTCACCTGCTAATACTACTTCTAGCGTTATTATACAAATGATTTCAGACAATTTCCCAGGTTTCTGACTCATAAAGAATGCATTTCGGGAGCTTAACCTTCTTCACTCTTTGGTCAAAATCAACTTCATATTCGGTCTTCTCGCCCTAAAAAAACATGGAAAACGATACCTCAAAAGCTCATATTACTAAAACACAAAAATACCTATTTTTAGTATACCCACTTTCACGCATAACACCCCTGGGTATATTGTGATCGGGCTGCAAAGTTTTGGGACACAACTAGGGGCCAAATGGAGCCTGTGTGCGAAAGAACGGATTTTTTAAACTGAAACTAGAGTAGATATGCATGACACGGCGGACGGACATTGCATTTTGGAATCTACGCACCTTGAAACGTTAAAAAAAAAGTTTGACGGTTGTTTGAAATTTTTTGCTGAGCGAATACATAGACGTATTATTCGCAGAATAATAAAACTGGATTCCTTGCCCCTTTTGAAAATCCCCTTTAAAACGAAACTGGCCCCCCTCTCCACAGATGAGTTTGTCAAGTGATGTTCTTTAGTGAAACCGGACGGCGTTCGAGCAGGAAGGGGATAATAATTATTTCACAGCAACGAGAGGCTTGAAAAAAAGGCTTTCTGCTATGAAAACGTGACTAATGTCCGTAACCCTTGAAAAAAAAACGAATTAAAGAAGCTATTGTTGTTATTCTAAGTTAATTAAAACTTTTTTTTTTTGTTGTAGGAAACTCCAAATGTGAAGGAGGCCGAAAGGAGGGAAAAACCGCGTAAAACATTTCCCTTGGGATGAAACGTGGTGCAGAAGTAGGTAATTCAAGCTCGATTTAATGGCGGGCCGAGGTCGGGATTGAGGTTGGTGAGAAACGTTAGCGAATTTTCGGATATTGCAGTGGGTCCAGAATGTTCAGTACGTGAATTTTTGAGAATTTTTTAAATTTGTTCTCCAAATTCTTCAGTTTGGAAATTAAAATGATTTTTAAAATTATTTTCTGAATTGAATCCTAGATTTTGACATTATTATTATGTATATAAATATTGTGATGCTCCTTTGCATCACAATATGAATGGGGTATGCGCATGGATCACAAACACGGTTTAAACAAAATTTAAATGCCATTTATTTACAACAATGTACGCAAAATTAAAACAAAAGAAGTATTTTGATACTTCAGTGCAAACAAAAATATGGTACACGTCCTGAGTGAAACAGATAGGCTTACATTACGCTATGGCGAAACTAGATTTCATTCGGCGAGAGAGAAATGAAAGGGAAGTGCAATGCATCAGTATTACTGGAATCTTTGAAAAATATCAATGATCATCATTCATCGTGCCATTTAATCGACCTTATCCACCTGATAATACTACATCTAGTGTTATTATACAAATTTATGTTAATTTCAGACAATTTCCCAGGTTTTGAAACAAACAATGAATATTGGGAGCTTAGCCTTCGTTACAACCTCAATTCTCCCCTCCTTGGTCAAAATCAACTTCAAATGCTGTCTTATCGCCCTAAAAAACTGGAAAAATACATCAGAAGCTCAAGTTCACTAAAACCTCAAAAATCCCACGAAAACCCCAATTTTTAGACCCATTTTTCTCCCATATCACCCCTGGGTATTTTGATCGGGCTGCCGAGCTTCGGAGCACAACTAGGACCCAAATTTGTTCCCAAATGGGGGCCCAAACTGTGTGTGGAGGAACGACGATTTTAGACCAAGATTTTAGATCAAAATTTAACGTAAATTTAAGATAGAAACTTCGTTGAGACCCAAGTTTTCCACTTCTTGAGTCAAAATTGACTTCATATTCGGTCTCTCGCCCTAAAAAAACAAGGAAAACGATACCTCCGATACCTCAACAAGCTCATATTAAGAAAACACAAAAAATACATATTTTAGCGAATTTTCAAAGAAAATGAAGCTATTGCAATGGCTTCGAAATTTAAATAATATAAATTTTTGGAAATTTTCTTCATAGAAATCCGTTTCAGACCATTCTAAAACGATTCCTGAAATTTAACACTTTTTTATATGTATATATATATATATATATTTATTTATATATGTGTCACTCCAGACGATAACTCTCGATAGAATTGAGATAAACAGCTCAAATTTGCACAAAAAATCTATCTTGGCAATCGAAAGGCTAAGTTCGAAGATGGGCGAAATTGGCCTACTCTAAGGAGGGTTTTGGCGCATTTAAAGTGCGCAAAAATTACCCAAAAATCCCCAAAATGTTATTTTCCAACAAGTGACCCCTCATTTTAAAGGTTTTTGCACGCTGAACACGATGGTGGAATCGGATTTTAGATATCTTGATCCGCTCTCAAATTAGAGCATTTAAAGTGCGCAAAAATTACCTAAAAATCCCCAAAATGTTATTTTCTAACAAGTGACCCCTCATTTTAAAGGTTTTTGCACGCTGAACACGATGGTGGAATCGGATTTTAGATATCTTGATCCGTTCTCAAATTAGAGCATTTAAAGTGCGCAAAAATTACACAAAAATCCCCAAAATGTTATTTTCCAACAAGTGACCCCTCATTTTAAAGGTTTTTGCACGCTGAACACGATGGTGGAATCGGATTTTAGATATCTTGATCCGTTCTCAAATTAGAGCATTTAAAGTGCGCAAAAATTACCCAAAAATCCCCAAAATGTTATTTTCTAACAAGTGACCCCTCATTTTAAAGGTTTTTGCACGCTGAACACGATAGTGAAATCGGATTTTAGATATCTAAATCCGTTCTTAAATTAGAGCATTTAAAGTGCGCAAAAATTACCCAAAACTAGGATAATCTTTAAACTCTTACCCCCACCCCCTTAGAGTGGTCAGATTGAAAAATGTGAGAAGTATTAATTGAAGACGAGAGTTCGAAGCAAAAAAGGGGGAGGCAAACGATTAGTACAACTCCTTGAATTTACCCACAGCGATCAAATAAATAAGCACTTAGTACAATTACGTAATAAACAAACGGTAGAATCAGGATGGACAAAACGTACAAATTAAAATAAATACGAAGAGAATATACATAGAAAACCAAATTTTAGACCGAAGTTTTCCTTTATTCAAAACCATAGCCATTAATTCGAATATTTCTTTGAAAATTCGCTCATTAAGTCATGCTGCATGACTGATTTTTTTTATTCACATTTTCACTCATAACACCCCTGGGTATATTCCGATTGGGCTGAAAAGTTTCGAGGCACAACTAGGGCCCAAAGGGAGCGCGAATTTTTTAGCCCGAAATTGAGGTAGATATTTATGATACGGCGTACGGCAGATGGCGGGCGGACGTTGCATTCTGGTTTATTATTCTATGAATAATACACCTATGGAATCGCTAAGCAAAAAAATTTTATAACACCCCCTGAAAATTTTTTCTTTTCCGTTTCGAGCTGCGTAGATTCAGAAAATGCAACGTCCGTCCGCCGTACGCAGTATTGCATACCGGCTTCATTTTCGGTTTAAATAAGTCGTTCTTTCGCACACATGCTACACTTGGGCCCTAGTTGTGTCCCGAAACTTTTCAGCCCGATCGGAATATACCCAGGGCTGTTATGAGTGAAAATGTGTATACAAATAGGTATTTTTTGTGTTTTAGTAACTAACACTGAGGTGTCGTTTTCCATTGTTTTTGGGACGAAAACCGAATACGAAGTCGATTTTGACCAAAGAGTAGAAAACTGACGTTCTAACGAAGGTTCAGCTTCCAAAATTCATTTTTTTATGAGCCAAAAACCTAGGTCTGAAATGACCATCAATTTGTATAATAACACTAGAAAAAGTGTCAACAGGTAAATCAAGACAATTGAATGAAACTATCAATGACCAAAGAAAATTTGGAAAAAAAGAGAGCGTAATTTGTTTTTGGGGGCCAAAATTGGTGGAACCATCAAAAATAGCTATTTCAATTTTTGCACATGGAGGAAACAATAAATGAACAGCCACCATTTCTGTAGGTATGTCCAGTAGAATAATAAACTCATGTGACAAGGACTTTGCAGCGTTTTTGGAATCTACGCATCTTTTTACGTAAAAGAAAAAAAACCAGTCATGCAGCATGACTTAATGAGCGAATTTTCAAAGAAATATTCGAATTAATGGCTATGGTTTTGAATAAATGAAAACTTCGGTCTAAAATTTGGTTTTCTATGTATATTCTCTTCGTATTTATTTTAATTTGTACGTTTTGTCCATCCTGATTCTACCGTTTGTTTATTACGTAATTGTACTAAGTGCTTATTTATTTGATCGCTGTGGGTTCATATTAGGTAGGATAGGGTAGTTAGGACTTTTGACTTACCTACTCAAGAGAGTGCAGTAGGTAAAGGAGTTGTTATAGAAAATCATGAGTGCTTCAAGTGCAGGTTGTTTTTCATGCAGGCTCAATCTTGAAATAAACTATGAAGGAAGGATGTGGTTTCTGGAAGGATCACTTGGAAGAACATGTGGGTTCTCTTGATTGATCTACAAATTTGAACTGCAATGTGAACAATTCAAACACAAAAAAGTATGATGTAATAGAGTTTTTTCGGGCTAGTGAAAGCGTTTGCATAGAACGGGATCAGGCGATCGAGTGAATGAAAGAGAAAAGGAAGCTTGGATGCCGCCGCCATGCAGAAACACAAAGAAGGAATGCCTTTTTAAATTCCCGTCAGCTCAAGAAAACTAGTAGGTAGGCAACGGAAAATATTGTATTAAGTAGGTTCCTTATAATACATAAATTTAGTTAATTTATTGTTAAAAAAAATCACATGATCGGTAGGTAATTACCAATATTGTGATTTTTTCAAAAGAAGGTCAGTACCTATTGGTAGCTTTGGAACATAATTATTAGGTATATTCCTACTAGATGCCCCTGTTACTAATATTTTTTTATTACCTTGATTTCTAATTTATCCATGTGGTTATAATTTGTTATTAACTGCTACGAACTCTTTACACAATCATTTTGTACGTAGGTATTAATTTCATATAATTACCTACGTAATAATTATAAACTGTTATGAGTAGATTCCTTGTTCCTTCTGAATGGCCTTTCCTCTTCACTACGATTTCAGGCCTGGTATCTAAAACCAGTTCAAGATTTGCTCTACTAGGTAGGTAGATCCTTCCTTCTTCATTGATATTATTTTTATCATGTTAAGTACCTACCTACCTTTGAATATCAAATATTCGTATGATACTGATAATAAATTGATAAGATACCTACCTAACCTTCTTCCTCCTACTGTTAGTACCTAAATTGAATAATTTGAAATAGATTTTTTCTTTCGTCTTCCTTCTAGTAATACGTGGGCCGGTACTTGTCTATCTATGAAGGTATCATAACAATTATATGTCAAATGGGAAATTCAAGGAGTTGTACTAATCGTTTGCCTCCCCCTTTTTTGCTTCGAACTCTCGTCTTCAATTAATACTTCTCACATTTTTCAATCTGACCACTCTAAGGGGTTGGGGGGGGGGGGGGGGTAAGAGTTTAAAGATTATCCTAGTTTTGGGTAATTTTTGCGCACTTTAAATGCTCTAATTTAAGAACGGATTTAGATATCTAAAATCCGATTTCACCATCGTGTTCAGCGTGCAAAAACCTTTAAAATGAGGGGTCACTTGTTAGAAAATAACATTTTGGGGATTTTTGGGTAATTTTTGCGCACTTTAAATGCTCTAATTTGAGAACGGATCAAGATATCTAAAATCCGATTCCACCATCGTGTTCAGCGTGCAAAAACCTTTAAAATGAGGGGTCACTTGTTGGAAAATAACATTTTGGGGATTTTTGGGTAATTTTTGCGCACTTTAAATGCGCCAAAACCCTCCTTAGAGTAGGCCAATTTCGCCCATCTTCGAACTTAGCCTTTCGATTGCCAAGATAGATTTTTGTGCAAATTTGAGCTGTTTATCTCAATTCTATCGAGAGTTATCGTCTGGAGTGACACATATATATATATATAAGTAGTAAGAGGGCACCTTGAGCACACTTTCACTTGACTCTCTGATGTTTTTTATTTTCACTTGAATCTCTGATGTTTTTTATTTTCACTTGACTCTCTGATGTTTTTTATTTTCACTTGACTCTCTGATGTTTTTTATTTTCACTTGAATCTCTGATGCTTTTTATTTTCACTTGAATCCTTGATGTTTTTTATTTTCACTTGAATCTCTGATAAAACTTTTTTACCACAAAACATCAGAATCAGTGACTTTTTCATTTATCGACTTAAATCCCTGATAAAATTTTTTTAAACACAAAACATCAGAACCAGTGACTTTTTCATTTGGGGGGTTAGTTAAAAGAATAACTTTTATAATAAAAATGAGTAAAAGCGCATTATTACAAAAACTTAATTTTGAACAAACATACAATAAACTCTCGGATTTGGTTGAGGGAAAGTCTTACCAGATTCTCGGTGGAGAATTTAAGAAAACAAAAAACGGTGGAGCTATTCTCCTCAACTTGGAGAACGATTTTAATGTTTATTTACCATCTCGATACAACGATATGTTAACTAAAAACGATTTAACTAAAATGGTTAAGGACCAAGTTAAAATCGTTTATAATGGTATGAAAAAATATAACGGAAAAGATATGCATGCTTTAAAATTCGTAGAATGACATGCATAACATCAAGTTTGTTTAATTATTAATTTTAATAAAAAATCGTTTTATTGGAATTTTTCCACTAAAACAATAATATTATACTAAGTTGTTAAAATATTTTAATTTAAGGCGTTCATTTTTTTTCTAGTGGAAAAACAAGAATGTGTGCTCAAGGTGCCCTCTTACTACTGATTTTTATATAAAGAGCTTCTTAAATGTTTACGTTTAATATCCCCAAGGTAAAGTATCAATAATATCGGTTTCCAGCTTTTATTTCGTATGAGATTCTGCGGTCGGTTTTCCGACCGCGGAGCTCTTTAAACAGAATTTTTGTACGGTCTCGACTATTCCAGTGTTTATTATTGTTTATTGTTATTTCCTTTTCCAAAACTTAGACTTACAATAATTATACATTGTGTTTTTTATAGGGGTTCCCTATAAAAACTGACTTGAAACTTATTTTTACACATATTTATCTAGAATACTTTTAAACATTGCTCTGAAGCTCCGATAATTCTGTGATTGATTCCAGTTTCATTTATAATGTAGATGAAAACTAGAGCTATTAAAAATATTATAATTACGAATATCTTATCGATACACAATGAAAGGTTCAAACAGAACATATTTATTATAAAAAATTTCGTAAGTTGTAATTCCTCGGGATAAAAACCGATATTGATATAAAGAGCTTCTTAAATGTTTACGTTTAATATCCCCAAGGTAAAGTATCAATAATATCGGTTTCTTTGTTTTCAATTATATTTCGTTTATCATACAGAAATCTAAACTCTTTTTCCACTTCTTTGTTTACTAATGTTTTATCTTTTACATTTCGCGTAATCATGTTAAATTTAAGCTTAACGTTGTTTATTTCTTTCGTTAAAACTTTGTTCATAGTTTCTCTATTTAATGATTTGCCGTTTTGGTAATTTAAAGTAAATCCTTTAATTTTAATAGTTTCTTTCCCTTGATTGGTTATATAAGAGTAACTCTTTGGACCAGTACTAAGCCATTCTACGATGTGATTATTTTTTCCCAATTCATCAGTCCACTCACCTAACATACAACCTGTTTTTACAAGAGTTTTTCCATCATCAATGTAAACAATACTATCAGTATCATAATACGCGACATTATCTCCCAATTTATCAAGCATATCATATAGTCTCAATCTTGCATTTGATGTAGTAAAAGCCGCAACGAAAACATTTGTTGAAAAACTATCTTCGATGTATTGATTCAAAAATTTATAAGATATTTGTACGATGTTGTCATTCAGAAAATGGCATGAGCCAATTTCTAGTCTGTCATCTAAAAGTATATCGTACCATCTTTTTACATCTATAATGTATTCAGATTGTGACATGTTCAATCTTTGTCCAAACTTCCCCCACAAAGAATTCAAACAAATCTTTGCTACTGCTCTTCGTCCAGGATTTGGTTGAATTCTTTCTTTTTCTAAATCTATATCGAGACTTTCTTTAATGCTTTTTATATATTCTTCAATAGTTTCAAAGTCACTTTCCCACGGGCTAGTCTCTAGTTTTATTTTCATAAATTTTTTTACATATTCTTTGAACAATTCATTACTTTTTTCTTTGAAATGCCATACTTCGTAAATTTCTTGAATCTTATAACCTTTTTCAATAGCTTTATTTACTTCATCTGTAGTCCAAGTATCAACCAGAGCTCTTTCATTTTCATCGTGTGAACAAGTATTACATTTATCTTCAAAACATTTTTCGCATAAAATAAATAGAAGTTTATCTCTTTTGATCGGGAGAACTGGGTGATATAATTTTTTAGGAGGTAATATTTTACATTTGATTAAACCGTACCAATTTTCATCATATTTCTCAGGTTTATGAATTTTTGTTGGATGACCTAAGGGATAATAATCGAAATATTGAACTGTTGGATACAAACTACAAACATCGATATATCTTAATTTTTTATTTACGACTTTCAATTTACTAGCATTGGTTCTACCGCCATAGAACGCATCTCTAGGATTTAATGGTTCAATAACCCTTATATTTTTATTTAATGATGATTTATAAGCTTCCGATTTTAACCAAATACATTCCCACTTTTCTATCAATTTAAAACCGGCATTTTTTATTTGATTACTCCTTTGATTAGTTTTTTCTAACTAATCGCCCATAGTTTCATTGTTTACATTATTAATAGTATCTTCGTGGAAACATTTTTGACATCCATGCCAAAAACAACCATGATACTGGTACACGGTATTTGTTATTTTATCGTAGCCATCAACCTTTGCTCCACAAATTGTAACTTCTCCACCGTTTAAAGCATGTTGTACATTTTTAAAATTACTAAGCCAAGCTATTGAACCTTTACTAAATGTTTCTTTTCTAATTTCTTTATTCACAGCGATAGTATTTTCTTTGAGATGCATTGACCGAAAAATGGCCATGCAAACACTCGCTATAGTTAAATATTGGAAAGGATCGATATTAGCTATGTCTAAAAATTGCTTCCTAAATTCAATACAACCCCTTCGCAAAATATCGACATCTGATTCACAATATTCTAATATTTCTTTCTGAAAGTCGAATATATAATTTTCCTTTACTTTTTCAGCGTGCCATTTCAAAAATGCTTTTCTTACTTCGGGTTTCATTGAATCAGGCCCATAAAATTTAGTATCAGGAATTGGCCCAACGTAATTTTGATTATCTCGAGTATTGAAATAATGGGGAAAATATCCTTTTTTGAGTTCTGTTAATCCGAACGTTTTTGGAAAAGCAGATAACGGAGATGCAACGAAGTTAGAGCTATCGATTATTCTTATTATTCCTTTAATTTCTAATAACATTAGTTTAGTTCCATTATAAATAGTGTAAGGTTTCAGAGTATTTTCGACGCAGTATTTCAAAATGAACTGAGAATCATATCCTTTTGCATAATGTGCTATGGCAGTGTATCCTTTGTGTTCTTTAGAAATTAGCCACTTGCAAAATTCTTCGTTAGTTTTGAAATTCATTTTGGTTCCATCGAAATAATTTTGAACAATTACATTCGGCACGTGAACACCGGTTTCCTGCATTGCTTCGTAATCAAATGTTATGTATTTTTCGGTGTAAGTACATTGTTCTGCTGTGATATCAGAACGATTATTACAAGTACAAGGTTCTGTACAATACCCGCCTTTTGACCGTCTTGCTAACATAAAACATTCATGATTACCTATATCGTCGAATATTTCTTGACAGTTTCGACATTTTCCAGAACCACATCTATGTTCGTCGGTTCTTTTGCAAATTTTCCCACAGTTTAAACATTTATAGGTTATTTTACAAACTTCTTTATGATTTTTAAAGCAATTATCATTATAACAATAACGGTTACAATCGTTACAGAATATTTTATTTTTATCTTTTTCATCGTGTTGTATTTGTTTACAGAGTGTACAGACATTTTTATTTCTAGTCATTTTGCATTCGTGTTTGTTATTGTTATTATAAGGAGTATCACATTTTTTACAGTAATAAGATGAAGCGTAAAAGGCTGCTACACTATTAATCACGTCAAAATGATTTCCGTCTTTATAAAGATAAATTATAGTATCTTTCTTTTCTCCTTCGTAAATAACGGTATTGAAATTTTCGGCGCAGATAACTTTAACTTGAATGTCTAATAATTCTTCAACAACTTTGATATCTTGCAATGTGAAACCTTCCTCGTTGTATGAACCCATTTTTTCGCAAAGTTCTTTGGCTAATTTTGTTTGAATTTTTCGGCCCATTCTTAAAACTTTTATATCGTTTTTTGTAAGTTTTCTACCGAAAATTTTATTAGTATGATAAGTTAACGCGGTAATTATGGCTCTTGGACAACACAGATTATCGGAATTTTTTATTTGAGTAATACATTGTTTCGTATGTTTACTTTTGGCTAAGTTCAATATTTTGGTGCCTTTTGCTCCTCTCGGTAAATTAATGATTTTAATGTGAAACGTAGTATTTGTTATGTCAACGTATTCGTTGGAACTAATAATGTTGCTTACGTGTTGGATAAATTCTTTAGCTTGTATACGAGATAAAACATTTGATTTACTACTTAAATCTTTCGATATATCATGGTGAAAATGAGGGTTTTGGGCAACGATCATAATTTTATCCCCGGTTTGGAAATTAGATTTTTCTTTAGCCAAATTTAACATAGCAAATACAGCTGTTTCGACTTGTATGATATTAGATAATTTTATACTATAATCGATTTCTGTAGTTTTAAATTTTTTAATGAATCGAGATTTAGTTTCTATAATAGTAAAAGGAGATTTTCGTTTTTCTTTGTTTTCATTAATCAAGTCATCGTCGAAATTGAACATTTTTACTGTTTTTACTTTAAATGCATGCCCTTGTGGGTGCATTAGATGTTCGATGATATTAATTTTTTTATTCGGTTTTTTAATTTTAATATGTTTTTCTTTAGCTATTTCGCGTAGTTCTTTAACAGTTAGTTTTTCTAGATCACTTTTCTTAAAGTATACATTTTTAATATCATTTAAAGCTGTAATAAGCTGTAATTTAAATTGTAATCTTTCGCTTCATTTCTCAAATCTTTAACTCTGAATCCTTTCTCAATGGTTCTTTGTCGAGGTTTAAGAGTTTGGTTAGGGTCGTTTTTCTCATGGCTCTTAGACTTTAGGTGTCTAGCCCAATTTTTATAGGTGATGTTAACATCGCACTTTTCACAATGTTTTTTAATATTATCCATTTTATTATAGGATATATAATTTTTTTCGTATCGTTCATTTTTATTAGAAAAGAGATTCCTTTAACTAACCCCTCATTTTTTTTATCCACCCACTTTTTCTTTTTGCCTATTCTTGTATGGATACTATTTATCCTGTCTCCCATATCATCCTTTTAACTTGCCCCTCATCTTTTTTTTTTATCCACCCATTGAATTCTTATTGGTGGGACACTAACCCCTCATTTTTTTAGCCAGTGACTTTTCTAAACATGTAAACTATTTTTCTTAGCTTCTTCATGTATTTAAAAAATTTTTTAAATACATGGGACCCATTAAACCCAAATTCTTAAATAGGGGTCGCGAATTACGACCCCCCCCACTTTAACGTTAAAGGCAAATACAAGTCTAGAACATTTAAAAATTTCTTTTAAAACACAATTCCTTAAAGGTGGGGGCGATTCACCCCCACCTTTAACGGGATCGGTTGAATATTACGAATATTCTATCAACGATAGTCGTAATATTATCACATAACATTTTATTTATATAAAAGAAATCTTTTATATAAATCATTTTATTCATAATTCTAGAATTCTGTTTTTTGTAGTTCTTGAGCATAGAAAGATCCTTCAATCTCTTCGTTGTTTAAATCTTTTATTTTGTAAGTAATCGGATTTGTTGGTAGAATTCCAGAAACCACAAAAATTTCTTTAGTCCATTTAGCATCGTATTTATTCCCAAATGTTTTCTTAAATCTTGTTATTCGAACTCGATCTCCAAGAGAAAACTTTACTTTCTGTGAGACTTTTTGGTTTCCAAATAATTTCAACAAAACTTTCTCTTCATTACTTTTATTAACTTCAACAGGTTTCATGTCAATCGATCTATGAAAATCATTATTATTGTACTCATGAATCAAATCTTGTAGAATATCAATCCACTTCTTATTATTTTGTACTTCAAAATAGATTTTCATCTTTTCATTTAATGTTCTATTGAATCGTTCAATGATCGCAGACTTTTCTTCACTTTGTGTGTGATACATTTTGATTCCATTATTCTTCAACAGATCCTTAAACAGTTTATTTTCGAATTCTAAACCTTTATCGGTATGTAGAAAATTAGGAGAATTATGTTTTTGTGATTTAGCCTTTTCGATAATTTTTTCAAATGCTTTAGTAACATTTTTTCCATCTTTTTTCATAAGGGGCAAGGCCCAAGCAAATTTTGAAAATGTATCAATAACATTCAGAATGTAGCCAAACCCATTATTTTCTTTATCGTACTGTCTCATAATAACCAAGTCTGCAGCCCACAAATCATCAATACCTTTCGTTATTATTTTTCGTTTTTGAAATTTCTTTCTCACAGGCTTATGTAGTTCTTTAGCAATGGATAGTTTCTCATCATCATTTAAATCTTCAATGATAGGATGAATAACATCTTCTTTACCAGGGTTAGCAATAAACTTACTCTTATTAGTTTTACATTTTGAACATTTAGCCCCAACTCTCCATCTTCCGTTTACCGTTTGTATTTTTTCTGCATCAATATTATTGGTTCTCTTCTTACATTTATGACAATAAATAGGATCAGTTAAATCATTATCCATTTTATTATAGGAAAAAAAGGTTTTTTATGAGAAATATCTCATAAAAAAGAAGCTCCTCACTCACTCTTCAATCAAATTCAAATAAACTGTAACATTTTCAAATTGCAGCTCATCTCCATTTTCATTTCTACATGATAGTTTAATCTCTTTAATATCTCTCATTCCTTCTCGTATAGGGCTGTAAAGAATCTTTTTATTTGTTTCCATATAAATAGTATTGGGGAGAATCTGTTTCTCTATCAAAGATACATGTAGTAATTCATGTTCGCTATGAAGATGGGAATGCTCATCATGATTAGCAAAACTATAATCAATAATATTACAATGCCATTCAATTAACGAAATAGGTTTGATTAACTTTGGGTTGTCTTCAGAATAGTAGTCCTTATTAACTTCAAAATAATCCCCAGGTGTTTTACATTGTTTAAAATCAAATAGTTCACAGAAATTTCCAAAACTTAAAATTTCAATTAAAACAGGAGATTTAAGAAAAAATCTATTACGATTTGTAGTGTAGTCTACTTTAAAAACCAAACTTTCAGGTTTTGTTTTTTTTAATGTGTCAATTTGTGATTTATAAAATGTTTTATTCTTTTCAAAACCCTCCATGAGTTCAGATATATAACTTTTTATTTTTAAATATAATTCTCTTCTAAACGTCTCAACAGTAAATGTGCCATCTAACACATACTCGTGATGATACCATACATCTGTAATAAGCAATTTTAATGATATCAATACATCTTTTACTTGAAATGAAAGAGAAGGTGAAGTAAATAATAACTTTACTATTCCAAGTTTATAATTTTTATTGGGATTTAGAACAATTTTTTGAGCAAAAGTTATTTTTAGATCTCGATGTTTATCAGAAATCTTTATTAGAGTCATGCTTTTATTATTAGATAAAGTTTTTTTTTCGTATAATAAAGATGAGTAAATACGAGATTGAACCAATTCCGTTTGATAAAAAAGAGGCTAGAAAAGGAATTTTACCATTACCTTTAAGAGCATTAATAGTAGGAACTTCTGGTTGTGGGAAAACAACACTTCTCTATAATCTCATCACAAAATCATGGGGAATCCCCTTTCATTATCTATATATTTTTTCAAAATCTATGGATCAGAATGCATATGAGTTTTTGAGAAGCGCTTATGAAATAATTTCTGTAAAAGATGGTGTGGAAATAGCACAGTTTTTCAGTAATTGTGAAGAACTTTTACCCCTAGATGATTGTCAGTCGAACAGTTTGGTAGTTTTTGATGATTGTGTTAATGTTCAACAGCAACAAGTTATTAAAGATTATTACGTTAGAGGACGTCCTAAGAAAATCTCGTGCGTTTACTTGACACAATCATGGTCAAAAGTTGATAAACAACTCATTAGAAACAATATTAATTTTTTATGTGTATTTAGACAAGGACCAAGATACATGCGAGATATTTATGATGAATATGTGGGAAGTGATTTCACTTATGGCCAATTCAAAGAATTATGCTATTCTTGTTGGGATGAGGACTTTGGTTTTCTAACGATTGACCTAACAAAGAAACACAGTAACGGGCGTTACCGAAAGAAATTTGGTGAAATATTTTAGATAAAAAATATAGATTTTAAGTTTGCCTTAATTAGGGGAGGCGAATTACCGCCCCTAATTTTTATAGGGATTCCCTATAAAAACGCTACACGGATAACTTCAAAAAATCACATTGGGAAACGCTTCAAAAATCGCATTGGGAAACGCTTCAAAAATCACATTGGAAAACGCTTAAAAACGCAAAAATAGCGTTCCTAAAGCGTTTAAGCGTTTAAGCGTTTGAGCGTTTAAGCGTTTAAGCGTTTGAGCGTTTTAACGTTTAACCGATTTTAAAAAAAAATTTTTCCTATAATAAAAACATGACAACAAAAATTACTTTAGAACAAGCGCTTAGACAGAAATTCAAAGAAGCGCAGCATGAAACTATGAAGGAAAAAGAAGCCAAACTTAGAGAAATCAAAAAGATTGATCAACCCTCTGAAGATGAACAAATAATTTTCACAAAACGAAAACGTAAGCCCATGACTGTGGCTGAAGCTGATAAATCGATTAAACTCAAGAAAAATTTACAGAAATTAGCAAAACAAGAAAGGGTTAACCAAGCATCTGATAAGGAAACAATAGAAAAGGCTTATGAACCTATAACTTCACGATTAGATAAGGTAGAAAAAGCAGTGAAACAGACTGATGAAGATCTTGGTAAAAAATTAGAACTCATTCCTGCAATAAAAACATTTAACCCCTTGGCTATCAGTTCACCTAAAAAAGTTACTTTTAAAGATGTTGATGACGAGGTTAAAAGTATTGATAATGATACTGAAGATACATTAAATCAAAGCTTTTCAAGTGACAATGCAGATAGGGATGATGAAATGGAAACAATTTTACAAAAAAGTGTTAAATTACCAAACTCTTCTGTAGGTCCTTTAGGTATTGGACCAATTGCAGAATTATATATTCTTCATCCTGATAGACAATTTGGAATATACCCTTTAAAAAATCATATCTTTATTGGAAATAAACAGATACGGGTAAATGGAAATGATATTGAAATAGAAAAAATGAAATATTCCGGTACTGAAGGCTTATGGAAGCTCTTAACAAAACCCATAGCTTCTGATATTCCATCCAAAGATGAATACACTAATGAAGACTTTAAAGCTTATACAAAAATCCTCATTCAAACAGATAGCATGTTTCAAAATAATAATCCCGAATCTAAACAACCAAAATCAAGTGTTAGTAAAAAATGGAAAGAAATCATAAAACCTATCTGGGAGTATAGTAAAAAGAAAAAGATTGGCACTGGGTTGATTAAATATACTGAAAATCCTGTAGAATTTAAATATATAGATAATTTGAATCAACTTACACAAAGACTATACTATTTGTATGCGCAAGAGCAGGCAGGAAATAATAATTTTCACAATGAAAAATTGGGAATTATAAATTTCATTAAAGATCAACTGGAGAAAGATATTGATAAACCCAAAGGAACTGAATACTTGATTAAAATTATTAATAATTTACCCAAAAATATGATAAAAAATGGTTCTGGTATTTTCAATACTATTCTTAATAAACTTGGGCCTGTTATTCCAGAAATGCATCTCCCAGGTGGTTATCAATATTGTGGACCATTTACTAAATTGGATAAGAGATTAAATAGAGGTGATGAAGGTATAAATAGTCTTGATAAAGCCTGTAAACAACATGACATTTTTTACAGAGATCATGAGAAAACTAGTGATAGGCATCTTGCTGATAAAAAATTGGAAGTAGAAGCTGATAAAATTATGAAAAGTTCAACAAATATCAGTGAAATATTGGGGGCTGCTACAGTAAAAACTGGTATGAAAGCCAAAAGACACTTTGGGATGGGTGTATATTAATTTTTTATAAGATTCACATCTTATAAAAAAACTTTTTTTTCCTATAATAAAATGATTACACATCAAATAAATTTGTCAGAAATACAAATGAAAAAAATAAGATCTGCTTATAAAAAACGTGTTCCAGTAAAAGTACGACTGGCTTTTGCAGATATTAGTGGAAATGGAAATCATAAAATCCTGTTAAATGAAACTCAGAAAAAAAAGCTAGATAAATGTATCAAAAACAAAAAAGGGTTGGAATTGGAAATGAATTATGATCAGTTGCAAATAAATCATTCAGGTGGGTTTTTACCCTTACTTTTTGCAGGAATTGGTGCTCTTGGGGCATTATTAGGTGGGGGTGCAGCAGTAGCAAATTCAGTAATAGACTCGAAACATAAAGCTGCTGAAGAAGCAGAAATCAAGCGACACAATTTGGAAATGGAGAGATTAGCACAAAATGCAAAAAGTTTAAGTATTGGCTCTGGAATGAAGAAAAAAACTATTTCAAAACCTAAAAAGAAACCTAAAAAGAAACCTACCAAATCAAAAAACTAAATAGCTTCCAGCCTCTTACCAATTTTGCTATTGAAAGATTATCGAAAGAAATGAAAATTAAAAACTTCAGAGGAGTTTTCATGAAGGATGATTTACCAGAGAAAGTGAACCACACGGAATGTGGAATTATAAATCTAGAAAATTCTGATGAGGCTGGAAGCCACTGGACTGCATTTCATAAAAATAACAATTTAAAATATTATTTTGATTCGTATGGTAATGCAGCACCACCAAGAGAACTTGTTCAATATTTAGGTTCAGAAAATTTATTTTATAATGAGGAGCAAATCCAAAACCAATATGATCCGCCTATCTGTGGACATTTATGTTTATTAATTTTGAAAAAGCTATCAGAAGGACACGATTTTGTAAATAGCATGAGAACATTGAAGGAAAATCTTAATTTCTTTTATTAAATTTTATAGTCTTGATATTTTTATAGAATTTCGATTCTATAAAAAATTTTTTTCTATAATAAAATGATGTACACAAATAATAATGAAACACCTTCAGCCCCTGAAGAATTTACTCCAATAACTCATCCTAGATTATATCCAAAAATAATTTTTCCCGAGTTTAATGAGAACAATTATAGAATCAATCGAATTATCAATCAATACAAATTTTTAGAAGATGAAGTGAAAATGAGAAATGGTTTGAAAAAAAAATATGGAAAAATATCCAGTACTCTTTACGGTACTGAATTTTTATTCGCCCTCTCAGAACTCGGTCTGGTTAATACTTCTATAGCATTACCAATAATAATTCCATTCAGTGCTCCAATTTCTGTAGGATTGACAACCTTATCGATAATATTAAGGACTTCAAGCGGATTTTTCAATAAAAAAATTAATAAACACAAAGAAATTGAGCTTTTGGCAAAATCTAAATTAGATTCGATTGAAGAAAAGTTCAGAAAAGCAATTAAAGACGGTAAAATATCTGATGAAGAGTTCAATGATATTGAACAAGAAATAAAAAATTATATAAATATGAAAAGTACTATTCTAAATGAATATAATAAAAATAAGAAAGAAGTTAAAAGTGTGGATCCTATCAAACTATCACTTTTGAAACATGGGGAAGTTTTCAGAACTGGATTTTAATATTTTCTATTCCACTATCTTGATATTTTTTATAGAATTTCGATTCTATAAAAAAACTTTTTTAAGAGTTTTGAAAATATTCTTTAAATGTTCTCGACTTGTATTCGACTTTAAGGTTAAAGAGGGGAGGTGATTCGCCCCCCCTCTTTAAGGAATTGTGTTTTAAAAGAAATTTAAAATGTTCTCGACTTGTATTCGACTTTACCAAAAAACATCAGAACCAGTGACTTTTTCTTTTGGGGGGTTAGTTAAAAGAATGTATTCTATAATAAAAATGAATCAAATTAAATCAATCTACTCGAAATACGATTCTGAAATCACAAGGCTTCAGTATCGAAACTTTAATCCCGAATCTAATTTGGAATTGAACTCTGAGAACAAAAGAACAGTTTTCAAATTGCTTCTAGATGATGAGTTTCTTAGCAGCAACATTCAATATTACATTGCTGGAAAATACATTCCTAAAGATGCAACAAAAAACTATGTTACTAATGATACAATAACGATGGTAGACAATTTTGTTGCACACCTTTTTTCCAAAATTGAAGTAAAAAAGCACAATACGGTTATTGATGAAATTGAAGAACCAGGTATTGCTAGTAGCGTGATGGGCATAGCTTCTTTCTCAGGACCAGCAAACTATAATGGTAAAGTAATGAATTCTGGTTTCAAGTCTAACGTGATTGGTGGTGGAAATTTCAGTGCGAATGGTAACTTGGGTGATTTAGGTCTTGGATTCTTCAGTGATGTCGCTCCAATTTACAAGGGAGGATTTGAAATTACATTCATTAGAAATTCTGATGATAATGTCCTCTTTCGTTACAAGAAACCAGATAATACTCCTGAACCTGTAGAGGGAAAAGTAGAAATTAAAACTTTCTACCTAAGAGTACCAATAATTGAATATGAGAGTGAATCCAAAGCTAAATTAATTGCTGAACTCTGTACTTCTCCTTATTTGTTTCACTTTAAAAAATTACAATGTATCGAACAAAAAGTTACTGGAAAAACTCTAAACTTCAACATTACAAATATTTACAGAAATGTACAGAATCCGATCTGGGGATTTGTTGCCTTCCAAACTGCCAGAAAAAATGATCAAAAGAAAAATAATTCCAAATTTGATCATTTGAATGTTAAAAATATTAGTTTTGAAGTAGCAGGAAAAAGTTATCCTGAAGAACGTTTGAATTTAGATTGGAGTTCAGGGGATTTTAGTTTGGCTTACACCATGTACACAGATTTCAAAAGAATAATATGTCAAGACTCATCCCTTCCATATTATGAGCCTCTGTTCTTCAAAGAGAACTATCCAATATTCAGTGTGAATATGACTAGACAACCACAGTCCATATCTGGACAAAAAAGTAATATAATTTTACGAGCAGATTTTGAAAATAATGTACCAGAAAACGCTTTTGCTTACGTAATTTTGGTTTCAGAAGTCACTCTCAACTATATGCCACTTAAAAATATTATAAAAGAGGAAATCTAAAACTCACCATGGGAGGAAAAAAAAAGGATAAACAATATAAATAACAATTTTTTTATTGGGAACATTCTCAATAAAAAATATATCAGACACATTATTTTGCTTCAACTCCAACTGGTAATATTTCCTCAGATATCCTTCAAGAGGCTCACGCGTGAGCCCTCTCAAGGTTACAGGCTGATCTTAATATTACTGTAGTTGAGTCCAGAATATTTCAGCTCAGAATGTTCTCTGGAATGACCTTCTAGGAGCTCACGCGTGAGCCCCCTCAAGGTTAACATTCACTATCACTGTAGTTGAGCCCAAAAATGAAATACTCAACATTTTAAGTTTTTGATGGTCTTTCACAATCACTCCAACTCTTCTCAACTTCTTACTATAACTCAAGGACACATGTAGCTTTTCTTTTAAACAGAGATTCCAATCCTCTCCTGTGATCTTCATATGTTGAAAATACACTTCCAAGTAGTATCCATAAACAGCAGTAGTATAAAAAAGTCTTGATGTTTGCTTCTTTATCAAATCACCAGATTTAATAAGGTAATTCTCTACTTCCATAATGTTATTTTGATTAGGAAGTTTCACCTTTTCCATTTCATGGTCAAATACAACAAATTTTTGTAGGTACTGATGCATTTGATCTGGAGTTCTTGATATATTAGACACTTTTGGGATTTTCAAAAGCTTTTGAAAATCACATTTTCTACTACCTGGTAGACTCACATTGTTTTTCGTGATTAGTTCTCTGGCTTCACTTGCACTAACACAATTTTTCACTTTCTGCACGAAACTCAAACATTCCTGGTGATATTGTTCCACTTTTAAAATTTCTTCACAGAAATCATAATCATCACAATAAGCTAACTTTAAATATTCAGGAGGTTGTACCATGTTGAACAGTTGAGTAGAAACTGATTGTGAATATGGATATAGGAATTGAAAGCGAACTATCTGAAATGGGAATGCAAGGTCAACTAGCTGGCCTCCTTTGAGATAGTGTACGGAATATTAATCTCGCATTATTTATCATTTCCTTTAGTTCACACGCAACAAGCTAGATAGCATGAGGCTCTAGAAATCCTAAGAGTTTTTTCATTTAAAAGGTAACCCAATTTATTAAAGAGGGGGAGTCGAATCGGCACCCATTAGACGGGTACCATTAAAGGCAATAAGTGACTGTAAATTCGATAACCTCTATTAATGGGACCTGTAGATTTGAAAAAATATTTAAATACATAGGACCCGTCGATTCGACGGGTCCACCTTTAAATAGTTTGGGATTCACAAATTCAGAAGAGCGTCTCGTCATTTTAATTTAAGACGATTCAAAAATATTTTTAGCGTGACGTCATTTTAATTTTTTTATTTTTTCTAGTGAAAACATCAGAGGGAGCTAAATTTCGAAAATATCGACCCCTAAATAGTCCTAATATAGCAATTTTATTTACGATTGAAAATTTTTTAGAGTTTCACTAGAGTTTCTGATAAAAAATATTTTTTTTAAAAAAGTCACTGTCTAAATAAAGTCACTGGTTCTGATGTTTTGTGTTTAAAAAAATTTTATCAGGGATTTAAGTCGATAAATGAAAAAGTCACTGGTTCTGATGTTTTGTGGTAAAAAAGTTTTATCAGAGATTCAAGTGAAAATAAAAAGCATCAGAGATTCAAGTGAAAATAAAAAGCATCAGAGATTCAAGTGAAAATAAAAAACATCAGAGAGTCAAGTGAAAATAAAAAACATCAGAGAGTCAAGTGAAAATAAAAAACATCAGAGATTCAAGTGAAAGTGTGCTCAAGGTGCCCTCTTACTACTTATATATATACATATAAAAAAGTGTTAAATTTCAGGAATCGTTTTAGAATGGTCTGAAACGGATTTCTATGAAGAAAATTTCCAAAAATTTATATTATTTAAATTTCGAAGCCATTGCAATAGCTTCATTTTCTTTGAAAATTCGCTAAAATTTTGGGGGGGATGTTATAAAAATTGTTTGCTGAGCGAATATTTATGTGTATTATTCACAGAATAATAAACTAAAACGTGCTTGTGACCAGCAGATAGTTTGATCAGTGCTACGATTTATGGCAGGAAGAGTTATCGTTGGCAATGACGACTTTGCTGCGTCTCCATGGACCCCCCCCCCCCCCCCGTCATCATCATCATAGCCCATTCCACATCATCGCCGCCTTCCCTCGTCCCTTCCGACGGCTAATCAGTAACAACTCGATTGACGCGGAGAGGGACTGAGGGCAGAAGGCCAAGTCGAATTATAATCAACAACTCAAACAACGGACGGAAAGCAGATTTCCCACGTCTTTATTCGATTTATTAGCGTTTCCCCAACCTCCCCCCTCACCAAATCATCCCCCTCGACAAACTTGATTTAACCTCCCCCTCAAAACACACACACGCACGAAACAACCGAAATTCACGATGGGCTACGACCGGGAGCGCAACGCGTTCGGGTATAAACGAGACCTTCGATTTTCACGCTTTTAGATATCAACTTCCCTCCATAAACGATCTTTGTTAGTTAGGCGGTGTTGGAGCGTAGTGCGGAAGCTACGGCTCTCGACCGAAGCTGAATAGTTGCCTGCATTGCGCTACCGTTTCGAGCGTTACATTTAGATGCAACGCGATCATTAAAGTGGAAGACTGTGGTTGGTGGAAGAGGGAGTGAAGTAACAAGGGAGAAATGTACGGGTATACGCGATTTGTAGTAAATATAGTAGTATATTCTATGCTAAACCTACCTCCACGAAACCCAACATTTCACAAGAATATTCGTTATGGCAAACGAAAGAATAAATTAGAACAATTTAAAAAACGCTGCAAATCCATGCACAATGGTTTATTATTTTGTACAGAATAACCTTCTGTTAAAGATCACAACTCTCTGTACTATAATACTATACATATTAGACCCTCCGTACGTTGGTACCTAACCCCGTACTCGTTACTAGGTACCTACCTAAATCACGAGTTAAATGTTGCTAAAATAATTCTGCCGATGACAAAATAGTAACTAAAATGGCAAAAAGAAACGCAAATAATGAAGATCTGAGGGAAAATTAATAAATATTCGGAATAAATATCCTTATTCTTATTCTTAAAATTTGGAGTGAAATATATGCCTCTACTGCGTAGATCACTGTTTTCTGTGGTCAGTCAGTACTTGCCCATCAATTATAATACTCCAACGGTTGGTCAAGTTGCAAAAGTACCGATCAACAAAATCCAGCCCTTTCTTGGTAGATGAACCGTTGTGTACCCATCAATAATACTTCAAAGTTTGTTCAAGTTTCTCGAGTACCTACGAACAAAATCCAACATCGCAGAACAACCAACTCGACTTCATACAGCCATCCTTGATTATAATCAGGTGCTCCCTAGTGATGATATCCCGGCCGGATTTATACCGTTTGATTCTCGATAGTGTTGACGAAGCTTTTTGGTGCACACGAACGGCTGGACGTACAATGCTCCGGGTGGTCTCAAAAAATTGTTCAGCTCAAGACAAATTTAATAACGTGAAAAAACTATACCCTTCAATCGATAGTTTTCGAGATACGGCGTTCTGAACATTTCAACCCCCATTTTGAACCCCTTAGAGGTGACTGACAGTAACGCCGAGCTTCCAGGACCAACTAGACCCCGAACGGAATCTATAACCCGAATTTCATCAATTTTTTTTTTCACGGTAACTAAGAAAAGTGGCCAGTACGGCGTGCACACAGAATTTTTTTTACTGCATTTTCGGATTCTACATACCTTGAAACGTAAACCATCAAAATTTGAGGGGGGGGGGGGGGGGGGGTTAGAATTTTTTTTTTCATGCTCGATTCCAATGGTTCATTATTGAAAATAATAAACCAAGAAGGGTCAAATTTTAGTTGCTAGGGTCAGAAACCGCTAGAACTAGGCAACAGAAATGTTAAAAAACCATATAAATTGACAGTGGCTCAAGATAGGAAAGACTAGTAAGGTACCTACTTGAGCAAACAAGACAAGTATTTCTTCTCGAAAAAAAGTTGGTTTAAATTTGAGTTTATGGGTGCCAAAAAAAGCTACGTTTGTAAATAATGACTGAAATTACCGAACATTTATAAAGTTTTCAGAAAGACAGCATCAATAGCAATATGCTGTTGAAATTTGAGTCAAATTTGAGTAGTCAGCGGTCAAAAATTTGCTCACATGATCATGCAGCATATCTGGAACTTTATTCATCGTCGAAGTTAATTAATTCAATTTGTTGATTTAACAGAATTCATTCAGATTTTGGGCAATAATTAATTTTTATACTGAATGTTCATTATAATTAATTGAAGGCGCCAGATCTAAGATGTTACAAAAAAAAGCGGACAATCATCAATTTATTGAAGAGCCATCAAAAGAGAAGATCCTTCCTTGGAACGAGATTTTCCGACGTATTTTTCTTGTTGGAAGGGAAAACTGAAACGAAATCGGGGTGTAATGTAGAAGGCTTCACGTAATTAACATCAGAAATAATACTGAGGGAAAATATTTTGAAAAACTGAGAAAGAAGCTGCGGTAATTATTCAGATAACGAAACAAGGGTAGGATTTACCTTTCTGGGCTTTTTAATTTTAAACGAGATAAGCCACTTCCTTCAGCTCTCTCTGTTCCGTTTTTATTTCCACTTCTTTCGACAGCGAGGAAGAATAATTGAGGAGACCGCGTGATGTTTTCTGGTTCCGGTCATCAAACATGAAAGGACGAAATCAGACTCAGGGGCCGTTTTAATTTTGGATATCCAGGTTAATTGTAAGGTGGGATTTCTCCCACGGGAGGAACTTCAGCCTTTGTTCTTGGTTGGACACTGGGATATGCCGAAACACTCATACACAATACATAAACGTGTCTGGAATGACGCATCACACACGCTTACGTATTGTGTATGTGTTTTGGCGCATCCCCGTTTCCAACTAGGAACAAAGGCCGAACACTCTAGACGACATCTCTGCCGTTTGAAACAAAAACGCCTTATCTCCAATGTTGACAAAAATGAGATTTTTACGTACTATTTTTGATATGTTCTTTTCGATGGTGAAGTCCAAATTTTAAAATTTCATTAAGAAGTGGGGGTAATTGCTACCCTCGAAATCAAAAAATCGTTGAATTTGAAGGTAAAACGCCTTATCTAACTGTTTTTTAAGGTGAAACGCCATAACTCTGTTCAAAAACGCCTCAAGCTTATGTTGATTCGTGAATATTTTTGATGGTGAAACGCCTTAACTCAGCGAAAATTGGGATAAGGCGTTTACCTTCAAAAGTTTACTTTTTTTTGGCTTCAGATTTAGGATCAGACGAATCTTCAAAAATTGCAAGGCGTTTCTACTTCAAATGTTTGCTCAGCTGGTTTAGCGATGAGGTTTTTTTATCTTGAAAAATATAATTAGGTTATCCTGACTTGTAGAGTAAAGAGTAGAGGTGTTTTACCTTAAAAAACAAGAGGTCGGTAACACTCTTGTTTTTGAAGGTGAATCGCCTTACATGATGGTTAAGGCGGTTCACCTTCAAAAACATGGCAAAAAAATCAATTCGATTTGATTTCCCCGCCTTAAGTAGAGTTTTTGGTTTCAAAATCGATTTTTTTCGATAATTTTGTCAATTCAAGCATTATCGATGTGTCTCTAAAAAATGGGTTCGATAGCACAAACTGGATGGGAACTACAGCCTGATTTATATAGAAAACTTAAAAAGCGATTTCTGAAATAGGTGGTTTTCGGAGATAAGGCGTTTTTGCTTCAAACGGCAGATCTGACCTCGATAAGGAGATGAAAAAAACTCCAAATTACAACAAAATACTTGTCTGGGCCTCTTGTATAGTTTAAAAAGATATATGAAAGGCAAAATTCTTAATAATAAATTACAAATGGAAGGATCGGTTCAAAGGTGGGAAATTTTTCATAATACGAATTTGTGTCCCCAAATTTTGTGACAGAAATCACAAAATGATTTAATGTCACCAAAATTTGTATAGAATGTCAGCCCGAGACAAGAAAAAAGCTATTTCAATATCCATAAAAACGTTTGGTTAAATGGAATATTACAAACGGGTCAATTTGAGTTTTTGTGGGTCTAAAATTTCAAAAATAGGAGTAGGCATTTTGTAGCATTTGTAGGAGTAACCAAATATTGCTACACGATAAAAGCACTGTACCTGATAAGCACGCCAATATATTTAAAATAACTGTGGAGCAATTTGGGAGCCGCTTTGGCTCGTGAATTGACCAGAGAACACGAGTGGCCTCGACTCCATTCAACAAGCTCCACATTCAATTTTGGACGATCTAGCACCGCGCTCCTGATTTTGTGCCTTTGAGGATGGCGGCCGAACACATATTTATTTACCCCCCCCCCGCTCAAAACGAGCGATACAAATCATTCGGAAAACGTTGTTTACCAGCAATAACCCTTCGCGGAAAACGCCAAAGTGCGACCGATAGTTTGGTGTTTCCCGCTGTTATCCTGTCGCTGAAAGATTAAATGCCCTTTGGGTTTGAATGGTTTATAATTAGGTTCAGAAATTTTCCCTTTGAGAGAATATTCCAAGCGAAAAATCCGTCTAGCAAACGAACCCCGGCGGCGATGCGGCAGTCAACGTTAGAAGTGTTTTAAAACTGTTATGAAAAGAAAAATTATGAAATGAAACATTTTGGTCATTCTTTTTTTTGCATTTAGCGCAAATTTTTCGCGTATTAGCGCACGTTTTTTCGCACTAAAAAAATCGGTTGAAATGTTTTTTTCCATGAGATTTTACGTAGAACGGTTTATTATTTACCTGTATAGATGCCCCTTCTGCGAACATCATTGTTTTCTGTGGTCAATACCCTCGAGCTCCCCCAGGAAAGCCCTAAATCGAGTAATGGAGCCGGCCGAGGAATTAAAGTTTTATACAAATGCGCGGGATTCGATATAAATTCAGTCAATAACTATTTGTAGTTATTAATGAAGCATACGGTAAATAATAAACAGTTGTGTAATAATTTACCTGTATAGATGCCCCTTCTGCGTCGATAGTTGTTTTAGCCGATGTGTAATAATTTACCATTGTGTAATAATTTAACCATCAATAATACTTCAACATTTGTTCAAGTTTCAGAAGTACCTATCAACAAAATCCAATAGAGCCACCATTTTTCAAATGAAATAATATCACAGAACACCAACGCGACTTCATACAGCCATCCGTGATTATAATCACGTGCTCCCTAGCAATGATATCTGGGCCGGATTTATAACGTTTGATTCTCAATCATGTTGACGAAGCTTTTCGGCGCAAACGAACGGCTGGTCGTACAATGCTCCGGAAGGCCTCAAAAAACTCTTTAGTTCAAGATCAATTTAAAAACGTAAAAAAACCATACCCTTCCACTGACAGTTTTGAGCTACGGCGTTTTGAAAATTTGAACCCCTATTTTTCACTTCATATATCCATGGCTCAATGGCATTCTAATGAATAGAGTTACATATTAATATAAATCATGTGCTGAGCCAGTAGCTAACGTTGGCGCGCCTACGAGATCGTACGGCCAAACCTCGGAATTTTACCCAAAAAAATTCGTTTTTTTTGCTACAGTACAATTTTTTATTTTACTACTACTCAGAATTTAAATTTTCTTTTCTTTTTATATTTCTTTACAATGTTAATGTACAGTAGTTTTGCTTTTAGTAGTGTACAATAAATAAATTTTAAGTAACAGGTCATCACAAAAATGTTTTATTTTGTAATTCCTGTCTCAGTTACCTGCGTGCAGGTACATTAGGTATGCAGCATTGAAAATTAAACTGAGCTGAAGGAAAAGGTGTATTTACAGGTTTAAAAACAATCGCTAAAACGTATTCTGTAACAAAAACGAGCCTTATATATAGTAAATTCCGTTTAATCCGGACTTTCGGTGATCCGGACGGTGACCGGTCCTATTAAGTCTGGATTAGCGGGTACTTGTTCTCCTTTGAAACCGACGGCTGCTTTCTTTCGCTAATCCGCATTAACTATTTTTGCTCTTCCCTCTAATGGCTTGCACTGGATATATTCTCTAAAATACCAGGCTCGAGTGAGAAGACGTATTTTGTAAAAGTTCTCGTTCAGCGGCTCATCAACCGTTGAACTTCATCAACGAAACGTTCCAAGAGGTTCATTAGGATCACGAAGGGCAAGGTGTACATCCGGCTTTTCCCCAAGACACTCTTTTTGAGAAGGAGCTTAGCTTCTTGGACGTACGAGTATCTCTCGGCCGTTCCGTTGGAGCGAGGAAAACTAGGGCTTAAAATCCTTTGATTGAAACGCCAGACTCTCTTGAACTGCTCAAATTCACGTGAGGCATACGGTGTATCGTTATCCCCATCAGTTCACCAATTTTAGGTCAACTCATTGTACGCGACCTCTACCCTTACAAATCATTGAATATTAGCAATTTTTCACTCACAAAAACTCAAATTTAATCCTCTTTTTGTCTAGATTTTTAAAAATAATTACTGAAATAGTATATTTTGCCCCGATTCGCCATTTTATACTACGTTTGATGAAATTAATATAAATGATTATTAGCGTTTACTTTTGACCCCAAAAGCTCAAATTTTACCTGGTCATTTATCATTTTTGCAAATGTCTCATCGCTTCAGAACTCATCGTTTCATTTTGCATTTCTAACATTTTCGCGAAAATTGAAAAATGTCATCTTGTAGCCACGATCCGATACCATCTTGAAGGGACACATATACTCGTACATATTTATATTATTATCTATAAAAAAGACAAAACCTAGGAATCAATTCAAAATGCTTTGAAACGGGGAAGAATCCAAAGAAAAACAAGTTCAAGTACTAACAATTTTGAACCCGAAGCACATTCTTCGAAAATTTCCTAAAATGAAATGAATAATAAGTAAATTGTCGGTATATGTAATGCAAGGTTTGGCATAATATACTCGTAGTTCCTTCTCACCCCCATATTATGATAGCTAAGTTCAAAACCCATAACTCACCTGAATTTCATCAAGACAGGCAGCTGCAGCCGCATTTTGATGAAATTCACACTAACACATCTGGGGACAACTGTTGTGTTCACAACACACGCATTAACCCCTGAGAATTCGAATGGATAGAGTTCAAAGAATAAGCAAGGATTACGCCGTTTTGATCGAACTATCCACACTGGATCCATTCCTTAGTATCGTTACCCACGTTACAAAATTTTGAGGAAGGCTCCAAAGATAGTAACGAAACCGACTTTGTTCAGGGAGGATTGAAACGAGAGAAGCGAGTACAAATTTTGATTTTGGAGGATACAAAAAATTATTGTTCCTTATTCAAAGGCCATTGCGTGCATCCGTTGCCCCCCCCCCCCCCCCCACTCATGCCTACAGCTTATTACGAGTATTTATGTTTGCCTATGTTTGTTATAATAAACTCCGAGTATTATTTCTTATTTGATAACTAGTTTTTCTTTATTCCGCGGGTATCATCCCCGGTTTATCTCCACATTTTTCCACTGGCTCGTCTGACAAAGCTACATCCCTATTCGATTCTTTCCTCAGCTGCCGGACAAAGGAAGTTTGGGCTTAAGCGGAAGGCGAATCCGGGAAGTTTAGAGCCACTGTGGAACTTAGAACTTCCTTTCTACCCAAAATTAGATGGCTACAGACCCCTCCGCACAGACTACTTGTATTCACACAGACCCCCCTCAGGACTAATTCACTTGTTGAGTTGAATACTAATGAGCTAAATAAAGGGATAATTCGGTAAGCGGAATAACGTTTTGAGTAAATGAAAGAAGATAATTTTTTAGCGGGGGTGTTTCTAAAACAAACGGCCATTCAAGGAAATAATATTACCAACCGAATTCTGTAGCGCCGTAATATGGGGTGAAAATAGCACAGGAGAGGGAAAATCACTTCATCTAAATTATGTAACGCTAGTAGTATTATGACCTATTTTTCGGTTTTGTCTCGATTCTGCGCACCAGAACCTAAGCAGATTCGTTTGTGCTTTTTTGGCCCATTTTAAAGCATCGCGCGGTTTTTGCCGACAATGTTGTCCCTTCTCCTCAAATCCTTTACAAAATGAACCGAAGTTTGCAAAACTTGTACAAAATACGAAACATGTACCAAAATTTTGACGTACCAAATAAGTACCAGAAGTGTGCAAAACTTGAACAAAATACAAAATAAGTACCACACTTTTGACGTACGAAATAAGTACCAAAAGTTTGCAAAATTTGTACGAAATACGAAATAAGTACCAATATTTTGACATACCAAATAAGTACCCAAAGTTAGCAGAATTTGTACAAAATACGAAATAAGTACCAAAATTTTGACGAGGATAAATGACGCTTGAACTCTGATCGTACCATTAATCAGGCCTCGACTGAAGTAGGTACAAGATATTTTGAGTTATTTTCAAAAACAGGCGAAGAAAATAAGGTTCCTAGGGAAAATATGGGAACAACACCAAGGTTCGGTTTTTGAGAATCCGTCAGGAAACTCAACAACGCTGCGAAGTCCTTGTAACATGGGTTTATTATTTTATTGGACATACCTACCGAAATGTTGGCTGTTCATTTACTGTTTCATTCATGTGCAATAACTGAAATAGCTATTTCTGATGGTTACCACCCCCCAAAAACACGAATTTGGTTTGGCCCTCAAAAACACGAATTTGTGTTTTTTTTTCTCCAAATTATCTTTAATCATTGATAGTGCCATTTAATTTTCACCTGTTGACAATTTTTCTAGTGCTATTATTCAAATCGATGGTAATATTAGACAATTTCCCAGGTTTTTGACTCATAAAAAATGAATTTCGGGAGCTGAACCTTCATTACAACCACAATTCTTCACTCTTTGGTTAGAATCGACTTCATATTCGGTCTTCTTGCCCTAAGAAACATGGAAAAAGATACCTCAAAAGCTCATTTCACTACAACACCAAAACCCCCTATTTTTACACCCATTTTTCACCCATAACACCCTTGGGTATATTCCGATCGGGCTGCAAAGTTTCGGGGCACAACTACAGCCCAAATGGAGCCTGTGTGCTAAAAAGAACGATTTTTTTAAACCGAAAATGAAGTAGCTATGCATGATGGCGGACGGACATTGCATTTTTGGAATCTACGCACCTTGAAACGCAAAAAAAATTTTTGAGGGGGTACAAAAATGTTTTGCATAGCGAATAGATACGTGTATTATTCACAGAATAATAAACCAAAACTGAACCCTGGTGTTGTCGTATATGATCAAAAACTCACAATAGGTAGGTACCTCTTCAATTTTGGGAACATTTCATTCCCCACACCCGCACGCCCACACGCACACACATGAAATGTTCCCAAAATTGAAGAGGTACCTACCTATTGTGAGTTTTTGATCATATACGACAACACCAGGGTTCAGTTTTGGTTTATTATTCTGTGAATAACACGCGTATCTATTCGCTATGCAAAACATTTTTGTACCCCCTTAAAATTTTTTTTTGCGTTTCAAGGTGCGTAGATTCCAAAAATGCAATGTCCGTCCGCCGTATCATGCAGTGTGCGTGTGGGCGTGCGTGTGTATTGTGTGTGTGTGTGTGTGTGTGTGTGTGTGTGTGTGTGTGTGTGTGTGTGTGTGTGTGTGTGTGTGTGTGTGTGTGTGTGTGTGTGTGTGTGTGTGTGTGTGTGTGTGTGTGTGTGTGTGTGTGTGTGTGTGTGTGTGTGTGCGTGTGCACACCGCGTGCGCGCGCGTGTGTGGGGTGGGGGTGGGGGAGGACTTTTTCATTTTCATCACTTAACCAATAAACGAGAAGGAATAGGATGATGATGATAATGTTTTACACAGTTCGAGTGTCCACACTGGCTAGTTTAAAATTACAAACGACATATCTCAAAAATATACTAAAACAAATTTTACTGAAAACATCGAAATACGCGGGAGTTCCAGCGGCAGACCGTTTGTGGAAAACTGATTAAGGGAAGTCAACAAATTAAAATTTAACGCGAACTCCGAGCGATCTGACGGAATGTTTAAAACCTATTCCATCCCTTTGAAACTCTCGTATTTGTCCACCCACCATCAAATGGATGTCGGCCGAACGGCGAGCGTACGCGGGATCGCGAAATTAGCCAGGGCGTGGGAGAGAGGCGATTGGATGAGACGGGAGAGTTTGAACTAAATCAAAAACCACCTTTCTAGATGACCAATGGGAAATCGGGGTTGCCCTTCCCCCACCCTACCGTATCCGATTCCCCGCCACTACGGAATCCACCTGATGTTTACAGGTGATCCATTTGATTGCGACCCTTTGATCTTACTCGGATCAAACAGTTGGTGAGCCCAAGGAAATTTCTGCCTGCTCTGCAGCCCGAGCGTCTACCTATTATATTCTTACTAGGCTGCGGTTCTTCTCACAGACGCCATCAGATAAGGCTTTGTCCAGACAGGTAGCAGTTATGACTGTGAGCGTAATCTCGTGGAGCATTCTGATCATACGAGGGATGTAAGAGGGTTTCTCCCACATAGATTTGTTCTGAAATTAGCGAAGATATTAAAATATACCAACTTTTGGCGAATTTTCGAAAAAAATTCCAATGGGTCCAAAATTTTTAGTAAGTATACGTACAACGTTTTGTTTCTTTTCCGTGTCAGAGCGATCTAAATCAATCCCTGGATTATGACATTTATACTACTCAAGGTCTAGAAAGACATAAATGATGAAAAATACGATTTCTGCCAAACATTTAATACGTAACTACAAACGGCGAATATGGGCGATTTCGAAATCCAGACAGTCGGTCAAAAATCGATAGGTATAACGGCTTTTAAAAATCATCATTGATTGATATAGAACCACCAAAAGTGGTACAGAATGTTGTCACAAGACCAAAAACAAATGTAAAAATTTATAACATAATGTGGGTCAAATTTGAATTTTGTGAGTCAAAGATCACTAAACGAAGTTAGTTACTTAAAAACTAACAAAAAAATTGAAATTAATGACCTGTTTATTCCTTCATAATGGCCCATAAAACGCTTGCAGACGAGTCTGCAACGCATTGGGACAATTTATAGAAAAACGGAGTTATTGAAAAATAGTCTATTTCCACTAATACACGAAAAACGCAAAAAACACTGTTATACCGGTTTCGGTGATCAAACCATCGTCAGTAACACACAATAACTTGTGTGTTACTGTGTGTTACTGACGATGGTTTGATCACCGAAACCGGTATAACAGTGTTTTTTGCGTTTTTCGTGTATTAGTGGAAATAGACTATTTTTCAATAACTCCGTTTTTCTTTGAAATGGGTTTCCACGATTTCGTCGCGAGTGATTTAGTTCGGGACATTTTATGTCTTTAGAGTCAATACAGTGTACGAATTTGATTTGAGGATGAACATTATGGTATCAACACGTTTATTGAAATATTGTTAACGGCTTTACCAGTTTATTTAACGTTTGGTAGGAACGAGGAAAAAGGAAAGACATGAAAATGTCAAAATTGGAAGGTGGAAACTAAAAATGAGCCTTTAGTTTCAAAAATGAGCCTTCCATTTGGCCATAAGCTGTTCGGCGGAGCGTCGTGCCTCGGTCCAATGAGTTAAGGCTCTTCTTTCCCTGCTAAGATGTTCGCAGGCTCGGGCAATGTCGGCCTGGTGCAGGGAAATCATTTTTATTGCATTTTGGCGTTGTGCCTCCAAATGAGAAATTGTTGAGGTGACAAGTGACGAGTTGACAAGCTGTAAACCGGAAACGAAGAAGGAGTATATGGATACAAAACTCATGAAAGTATTCTGAATTAATTGATGACATAACGACGCCCACGCGACGACTGAAGGTTACGAGGTACTCATACGACACCTCCCCGCTGTTCGAACCACCGACCCGTACTGAACTCGATCACCGATCACAAAACGAAATAAAAATACAGGTCAACCACTTCGAAAGAACGCAGTGCTAATAAACATTGTGGTCGGTTAGAAACCGGCATCCCGCCGTCCTTTCCTTGTTTAGTCTCCATTACTACTCACTGTAACGCTTTTGTTTACCAGTATCGTATAACGGTTTCGTATAACGCTTTTCGGGTCCATGTGCCAAAGTAAAGACATAAAATGTCAATACAAGACATTTATTAGAAATGTCAATAGTAGAGTACTTCACTGTCGAATATATTTTTTCACACACAGCTACATCAGATTTGAGTTTTTAGGACGCCCCTCAGTAGTGAGAGACGTCCTTTCGATCTTTTCAGAAGAGGACAACACTCAGACGAGAATGAAAAGAACCATATTCAAACCCGTTTCATAACATCCTGAATCCAAATCCGAGAAGAAAACTGAAAATTAAAAAACCATAGGTGTGCGTGTGTGTGTGTGTGTCGCGCGCGCGCACGACAGAACCTTGTGTGCGCTACCCAGGCCGCAATTCTCAATCGATTTACGCGGTTCTTTTTTTTTTTGTTCGATGCAGAAACTAGTTGTGCCTTACGTCGCCGGAATTTCGAAATTTACTTCTAGACTGGGGGAAAGTGGGGTTAATGCTGAAAAAACGTGAGTGTTTCGGCTAAATCTTGTATGCGCTGCCTACGGCTTTGTTCGAAGCAGAATTCAGTCGTCGTCCAACCTAGTCGCCGGAATTTCGATAATTATTTCTATAGAGACAGGTGTGGGAGAGAATAAGGGATTTTCTGCGAATCTTCTGTCCGCTGCCCGTACTCTCAACCGATGTGGGAGGAGCAGAGAAGGTGGGTTAAAGATCCAGACGATCTGCAATTAGTGATAGTGATCCATAAACCACCGTAAGAGACGTCCACAATAATGCATGCATTACTCAACGGGATTAATTTTATATTTAATAACGGTTAAGAAATCATTGACAATATAGTTTTTGAAAGTGTAGCAGTAGTTCAAGTGTAGTTTCGGGAGCAGCTGCACTTTATATTTATGGTATATGGTATGAGGAGCTCTATACATGGTATATGGTATCTACGATATAGGTATTGTACGTATGGAATATGGTATGGCATGTATTTATTGTATATGGTATGGTTGTGGTATGTATGGTAGGGTACATGGTTTATGGTATGTTATGTATGGTATATGGTATGGTATGTGTCGTGGTATCCCCCCAGAACCACTCCTCGCAAACTTAATGATCTCGCAAATAAACTCGCAGAAGTGGGGACGAAATTCGCAAGGGGTTGAAGCCCAACCTGGGTCCCCACCATCCCCCACCAAATAGGGGATGGAGGGAGACGGCTTCCAGGCCTATAAATACTCGCCTCCTTCGCCTTTTTCCGCATTCTACGCTCTCCTGTAGTCGCTGACTACTCTCTCTCTCTCTCCTTACCACATCTCTATCCTATCCTAAAAGATCCAGATCCTGGTGGTGGTTCGCCCATAACCAAATTCTGGCAGACTCACCCAAAAGATCTCAGGGGACGGTGGTGGTCCGCCCATAACCGCAACTGAGCACAAGCTTCCAAAAAGATCCAGATCCTGGTGGTGATTCGCTCATAACCAAATTCCGGCACAACCTAAAAGATCTCGGGGGACGGTGGTGGTCCGCCCATAACCGCAACCGAGCACAACATCCAAAAAAAATGGATCATGGTGGTGATTCGTAATTCCGGCACATTCCTCCCTCACACCGCTCGTGATGAATGTACCAATTTCAAATTCATCACAGTATGTATGGTATATATATATATGGTGTGGTGTATTTATATGGTTACGGTGCTGCTGTACTCCGTATATGGTAATGCTGCAGGTCATAATATAACTTTTTGTTGAAATTCGGGGTGGGTTAGGAACGCTCCGAAACGGATTTGCATGGCAAAGTTAGAAAATCCCTGTACTAAAATAGAAGAACTTACCGCTATACAGTATACCTCAACAACCTTCGAAAACTCGCTTGAAATCGTTTCATTGGACGATAAAAAGTTACCAGTTCCCCTGTTGATTAAATCAACGTGAAATCTCGCCATTACAAGTTTACGACAAAAGGAGAACAGAATTACCTGCCTACACAACTAAAGAGGTGAGGTGGGGGGAAAAAACCCATCAAACGAAGCATAGTTATCGACACTGCGGAAAACCGGATCAAAGCCTTTCCTAACGTCCTGTCATGATCGGGGGGGGGGGGGGGGGGGGGGCTTGTTTGCTCAGCTTTTTCCTTGTCAGTTCCAACTTTTTCTCTTTCGTCCTTTTTCCCTCCCTTTATTTTCTTTCCTGTTGTACAGGAACTGCCTCCACCTAGGAGGATCAAGAGCTAGGAATCCCCTACGTGCCCTCGACGTGTTCCGTCGAGTTTCCCCACTTCAGGAGGGAAACTCGAGACCTCCTCCAGGACGAAGGTGTTCCGTTGGGGACGTGACGTATCTGTTTATCTCGGAGAATGCCACAAGACGGTGGGAAGTATACTTCAAGAAAATCCGCACAAGAACTTTGTACATCGAGTTTCAGCTGGTACGTTAGGTGTAACTCGACCACGTGAGCGAATTTCCGAAGTAACAAACATCGCACATGGTTTCGTCCACAAATTGTACAGACATTTACAAGGGTGGTAGCTTCTGTAACTACTCCTGCCCCCCAAAAGTTGCTACTCAACATTAAAAACATTATTGATACAGTTACTTCAATTTACAATAATTCAATATTTTCAACATTCAATATTCAATTTTCAATAATCAATATTTCAATTCAAATATTTCCAATACTTTTAGTTTTTGAATAAAATCGAAATAACAGTAAATGAGCTACTCGGTGACTTGCGACGGAAAATACTATTTTAGCAGCCACAATTTTTTTGTCTAAAAAATGGGTCATTTCAATGCTTGGGTGCCGAAAATTACCAATTTTTCCAATAAAATCGCAAAACTAGCAAATGAGTTACTCGGTGACTTGCGACGGAAAATACTATTTTACTAGCCAAATGTTTTTCTAAAAAACGGGTCAAATTTGATCAAATTCAATATTTGGATGCCAACTATTTTCAATTTTCTGATAAAACCGTAAAAATAGCAGTTACTCGGTGACTTACGACGGAAAACACTATTTCAGCAATGGGTCAATTGCAATTTTCGGGTGCCAAAAATCGGCAAAGACGGCCGATCACCATAAATCGATATACATTAACCGAAAGTGGTATATAATACGGCGACTCGACACAGAATACGTCTACATCAATATCCAACAACAATGAATCAATAAAATGTTTAACAATTCATGTACAACAACCGTTTGGACCAATTGCAACAGCGTATTTTCCCCAAAAATCCTTAAAACAAAAATTTCACCACCGATCGATGGTCACTTTGCCTTTTGATGATAGGCACCTAAACGAACCAAGCGTGTCCCACACTAACCAAAAACTCTACGAAGTCCTTGTCACATGGGTTTATTATTCTGCTGGACACACCTACAGAAATGTTGGCTGTTCATTTACTGTTTCTTTCACGTGCAATAATTGAAATGGCTATTTTTTATGGCTCCACCAAGTTTGACCCCCCAAAATCACGAATTTGGCTCCTATTATTGACAAATTATCTTTGAGCATTGCTCGTGCCATTTATTGTCTTGATTCACCTGTTGATACTAACTCTAGCGTTATTATACAGGTTATGGTTATTTCAGACAATTTCCTAGGTTTTTGACTCATAAAAAATGAATTCTGGGAGCTGAACCTTCGTTAGAACCTCAATTCTTCACTCTTTGGTCAAAATCGACTTCTTATTCGGTCGTCTCGTCCTAAAAAACATGGAAAATGATACCTCACAAGTTCATGCTACTAAAACATCTTTTTAAACCATTTTTACCCCCATTTTTCTGCGAAGGAACGAATTTTTTAGACCGAAATTGCATACGGCGGACGTTGCATTTTTGGGAACTACGTACCTTGAAACGTAAAAGAAAAAATTTTGAGGGGGTGTTGTAAAATTTTTTTGCTGAGCGAATACATAGGTGTATTATTCACAGAACAATAAACCAGAAGAGCCCTTTTGCGCCATGTCATTGTACAATTTGTAGAACAATACGTTCATATTCCAGGACATCTGTCCACCAACGAGCCACATCGGTAATTATCGGAATAGCCAATCCGCTCAATTCACTCGTTTTTCAGAAATCCGTTAGGGCGAATTCATTAATGTAATCCGCTACCAATTAATTCACGATAAGCCGTTTTGCATTCAATCCAATCACCTTGTTTCTCACAGCAGTCGTTCCCTTTTTGTTTCCCATTTTCGTAATCCTCTTGACCCGTTCATCCCCCGCGCATAAATGGTCATAATAGACCGACGTCCCATTAATTAACCCGACTGCATGCCACAAAAACCTGTCTAAGGTAACATCAAAGTATTAGCGGATCAATATAGTTGTCAACCCTATTCACTGAATGCCTACTGAAAATGTTGGTAGTGGGACTTCATCATTTGTAGAAAAAATCTTCGCATTGTGTATTCTAACGAAATGAATTTTAGAAGAAAATCCGTCACTGCGTGGTTTTTGTTCTTTTGTTGGCCGAATGAAACTAAGGGCCATATTCATAGTCCTGACTTAAGTAAAAATAATACTTTACTTCTGAAAGTAAAATAATTTCTTAAGGAAATGCTTTATCTGATTTCGCTTTCATAGACATTACTCCCCGAAGTAAAGAAAAATATTTACTTAAGTCAAATTTTGTCTTTTACTTTATAAAATTAAGAAAAATCGTTATTTAAGTCAAAATGTTTCCCAACTCTCTGGTCTGAGCGTAAGTTGGCAGTTCTGGCAGGGTGTGTGTTTTTATTTATTTATTTGTCCTCGGCTATTAGCCGTGCCGTTCTGTTGGTTTTCCGTTGTTGTGAACGCCGTTGTCCAGCATCCTCCCACAAGTAAACAGTGGAGCAAGCAACCTTTGTTTTATTTTGAAAACTTTTCTATTATACTCTTGGTGCTCGCGTTTAGATGTGTTGACATACGTTTACTTCTCCCTTTCCCTTCTGTATTACTCATTCTTCCCATTTGTTTTTACTCCCTCTTTTACTTTTTTACTTATCCTTTTAAATATAAATTACGTTTTTACTGTAGTTCCTTCGAAAAAGGAAATAATTAAGTTTTATCCTACTTTTGGTCAGGTAGAATCTTATTAGTAGGCAAAATCATAAAGTTAGTCAATAATGAACAAATTGGAAACGTTTGGAACAATTTGCAATGAACTATAAAAATCGATGGCAAACTCCCGGCTCACGTTAGGATTACTTCTAAGAGTGAATATTTACAAAATGCAAAGGAAATTGATAAACAAAGTCTTTATCACATGGGTTTATTATTCTATTGGACTTACCTACAGAATTGCTGGCTGATCATTTTTATTGTTTCTTTAATGTGAAATAATTGAAATAGCTATTTCTGACTGTTTCCACCAATTTTGGCCCCCAAAACACAAATTAGGTACGCTCCTTTTTTTTCAAATTATCTTTGATCATTGGCAGTGCCATTTAAATTGTCTTGATTCACCTGTTGACACTTTTTCTAGTGTTATTATACAAACTGATGGTGATTTCAGACAGTTTCCCAGGTTTTTGGCTCATAAAAAATCAATTTTGGGAGCAGAACCTTTGCTCAATTTTCCACTCTGGTAAAAATCGACTTCATATTCGTCTTCTCATCCCACAAAAACATGGAAACCGATGCTGAAAAGCTCATTTTACTGAAACACAAAAAATATATATTTTTTCATACACATTTTCGCTCATAACGCCCCTGGGTATATTCCGATCTGGTTGCAAAGTTTCGGGACACAACTAGGGCCCAAATGGAGCATGTGTGCGAAAGAACGAATTTTTTAGACTGAAAATGAAGCCGGTATGCATCACCCGCATGCTCTCCATTACATCGAACTCGTCATCCCACTCATCGAAGTCAAACAAAATTTCGTAATCCATCGTATCAAAACAAACAAAAAACCCGAATAATTAGGAAAAGAAACAAGAATGCCGAGAACGATGACACTGAAAAGATGACATAAATGAATAGAGAACAGTGCAAACGATCAATAAGGAAATGCTTAAGGTACCTTTCGACGTACCTCAGTTTTTCCCACTTATTTAGGCCAAAAAGTAAAGATTTTTCTTTACTTATTGTCTATGAAATAGGAATAAAGGAAATGCTAAAGGACGACTTAAGCATTTGCTTTATCACTGACTATGAATGGCCGAAGTAGACGTTGCTTCCTTATTTGTTCACTTAAGCATTTAGTTTTAATAAAGTGAGGACTATGAATACCGCCCTAAGAAACACTTCATCACTAGGGCTCGGCTTTTTAGACTTTTGCCTTTTTATTATTTATCGATCTATAATAAACACAAGTATCTATGTTTATTATAATAATCATAGGTTTATATATAATCTATACATGTTTATTGATTATATAGACTGTGATATAGATTTATTATATAAACAGGTCATTTTGAAAGCCGTTACCGTTTCCAGCCCCCCTACTCTATTTTTATTCAACGCCAAAAATCTGAACGGCCCAAAAACACCTAAAAACCATAAAACTAACTAATGCTACCTCTTTCACGAGTTGTTTTTAGTAAATTGGTAATTTTATAGCAATGTTAGATCCGGCCTCATTCTTTACTATTAGCATAGTATGCCTGAGCCTTCGCCAATACAAAGTCCTGCACAAGTGCACAGATATATGCTGCCAAGTACTCCCATTCCTACTGATCCAGTGCTGACAAGGTGGGGCACTTGGTAAGAATCAGCGATATCTAAGCTTAGGACCACCTTGAGTCCTTTGCAAAGGAGTTCTTGTTAGCTCCAGAGAGCTCGGTTTGATTCTCTCGCGGTTTCACATCAAAAGTTTTCTAAAACCTGGACGCCATCGCTGTGACGCCGGAACAATTTTCGTTCTCGTTCTTCTGCCGAACCGTCTGATCCTTCAACCGGAACGAGACTAACCTATTGTACGCAGGCTAAAGCCACGTAGGCCGTTGTAACAGTAGGATATTGTTTCCACCAGGCTCTTTTACCCTTTCAGATTCATGCAAATCTCTGCAAACACCGAACCACCTCGCTCCCATGTATATTCATCCTCCTCTTCTCACGTGTACGTGTCACCGGCGTTCTATTCACCAGCCACCGTTTCTCCCATTTTTTTAAAACCGTGGTTATGAATATGATCCACACAACCCATATTCAAAGGGCGCGGTGGAACAAATGTTTTTTGGATCATCCCCCCCCCCCCCCCCCCACATTTTATACTCCACCGCAAGCCATCAATAGCGTAGTTACCGTTAGGCAGGACTGACACGTTCGAACCAATCAAAACTAAGCCCCTACCGGCTCTGGAAGCTCTGAAACTAATTTTTAGCGAACATTCCTCGTGGTACTAAAAACTGCGGACCCAAAACATTTTCCCAAAGAAAAAGTCAGTCATGCAGCACAACCATACGAGCGAGATTTGGAGAGTTAAATCCTGTAACAATTATTTTAATAATTTAGAAGCAGTGTTTGATAAGTTTTTAGCAATTTATAACAATTTAAGCAACTGACAATCAAAAACTCAAATTTGACCCAATATTCTGAACAATAACTTAGGCAACATTTAAGGCAGTTTTTGGTAATTTTTTAGCAATTTATAAAAATTTAAGCAACTGACAATAAAAAGCTCAAATGTTACCCAATTGTGAACAACAATTTAGGCCATTTATTTTAATTTTGAAACAACTGATTTTTTTCGTCACCATTCTATAACGCATTAGATGATTACACATACATTTTCGGTAATTTTAGCTATTTGCAACCATTTTTCTAGCTACTTCACCCATTTTTACTGATTTTTAGAGTTTTTAAACCTCCAGCAAATCGAATTTGATCCATTTTTCTTTTTGAAAGATATTTTTTGAACTCAATTAGTCCATTTTGTCTCGAGTCACAAGTGTATATAACACTTTCGGTGATATTTAACGGCTTTCGATAAATTGGCCATTTTTACATTTTAAAGCAATTTAAAAAAAATGAAACGTGAGTCAAATTTGAGTTTCGTGGGGGGGGGGGGGGGGACTGTTTTTACCCCCCCCCCCCCCACCAAACTCAAATTAGACTCACTTTTATGAAAATTGCCCTCCTTCAAACGCGTTCTTTCGTTTGCGATACAAGCATTTCGTGTCACACAGAAGGGGGGGGGGGGGGGGGATAAATCGAAACGAGAAAATCGTGAAATACTGAAGAGGACGTTGCCTCGGAACCGGAGCCGATGTACTGATGTCGTTCATAAGATCAGGAGAAAATAGAGGAGAAAAGAAGCGGATTGAGTCAAGGCTCACCAGAAAAAAGGAATTGGTCTTTGTGAAATATCACTTCTCTTTGATTACCGAGTCCCCACTCTTTGGCTGCTCTCACGGACGAAGAAAAAACCCCTTATACCCCTCTGTACCCCTTTCCACTAACTCCCCCCCCCCCCCCCTCTACAACACAAACAGGCTTCGCAACGTTTGAAGGCCTCAAAAGAGGTTTTCTTTTCTTTCCCTTTTTCCTTCGACCGGATTTCGGAATTCAAATAGACACAGAAAAGGAAAACCCCAACGGATTTTTTCCTCTTTTCATGGCCTCGATGGAGGATGAAAAGAAGGGAATAAAAAAAACCCGATTGTGAATGACGGGGGGGGGGGGGGGTGTCCTTGTGAGGTTTATGGGGGTCTCCCTTTAGGGGTTCCTGGAGGTAATAGGGGGATATGGGGGGGGGGGGGGCAATCAATTCTAATACAGTCTTTCGGTATTCAGAACCGGTTATACTCCTACAGCGAAATTTTCAATTCAAAGTAAGAAGGTCTCCACAGGTAGAGACGTAAACAGAACGACTCAAAAGAGAGGAACGAAATATTGAAATATTCAGATACTGATTGGGTACTCCAGTTATAGTAATGAGGCAGTACGATGTATAACGTGATCGGACCATTAACCAAAATTCTGAAGAAAATGAACTACTGCGATGTCCCTGTAACTGTTATTATCTACCAAAGTATTTCTATGGATTTGTGAAATGTATGCTTCCACATTTCCGATGGTGGTTTTTTCGATTCGTGCAATAGCTGAACTTAACGGGTATCATCCAAGATCAAACCTGTGTCCTATTTTTCTTGAAATGAAGGTTCTGAGCGTTTTAAATGAAATTGAGGCTCTTATATTAGTCTGCGAAGTCCGCTATCAAAAGGAAGAATATTTTCAGCCTTATGTATTGTGTGATTGCAATAACCTCAAGAAGCTCGGGTGACATCACGTTACCAGGGTGTTCAATCTTCCTCCTACACAACCGGGACATCAAGGCTTTGCGGGTACTCAATCGAATTTGTCCTCCCCATTCAAATTTGGCAGGTGCAAATTTTGTAGGTACAGTTTTTGATTTTTCCAATCATACAGCATGCGTAACTGGCTTATCGTGACTTGACAACCGAAAGTAAACATCAGTTACAAACAGCCCAAAACGCAGCCATTAGGTTTAATTTTAACGTTAAACCGAATGAACACGTGAACATTTGGCTAAGTATTATGTTGAATTAAACTAGTTAATAGTGGCGAAGCGTTTCGAGTATTCACTGGGTACTGCATTTATTAAGATATGAAATTTAGTGTTCCTGCCTACCTGGCAAACAAATTCCGTAAAATTGATGCTTTTCACAATATTTAGTAGTACCTAGCAGAAATACTTCCAGCCATCTTCATGTCACAGCGTACAAAACCTCATTTTACGAGAAGTCAGCGGTACCTATACAATTTTACAATATTTGACGTACCTTTGTCACTGTTGCGCGATATTCATCTCAAAGATTTCCTAATAAAGAGTAAATTTTTTTGTGAGGAAATTTTAATTTATATGGTTATGTATAGCTTACCTGACGTACTAAATTAAAAATAATTAATGTGATTAATTTTCGCGTGACTTATGGCAGAGAGGACAGTACTGCCCTAATGAATAGCGTAAACGTACAATTTTTAATAAAACTATTCTGATTCATTCCTAACGTAAGCCAACTTAACTGTTATCACAGTCGTTAACCACAGATATTTTTACGAACATTCACACCAGGTACCTAATAAATTACGTGCTCGCCGACAAAACACACATCGCACACATCGCGTACACATCCGACCGCCAGGAGAAGGGGAATCGCACCGCTCCCCTCATCGCTGAGTCCCATTCACACGGGTAAAACTTCCCATTTCACTACTTACCCTGCCTTCAACATAGCACAAAAGGATGCAGCTTCTCTAGCATCACAGTCAAATAGTGGCGAGTACTGTAATATTATTCCTCCCAACCCTATAAAGTATATAAAAGTCAACCCTATACACTATCTTCCTGCAAGTAGAAGGGTCCTGTGCAAGTTATGTCAGAAGTGTGGAAGGAAGGTGAAAAACAGGTGGTGCGTGAAGCAGAAACGAAGAGCAGAAGCGAAGAAGCTGCATAGTGGCTGTGTATTAGGATTATATTTATTAAGATAGTATAGGTTTGACTTTACAGACTTTATAGGGTTGGGAGGAATAATAATTATTACTGTCACAACAAACAACAACTTAAGCACTCCTAAATCTACAACGGTTAATAAGATGAATACAACACTAATGAAAGAAAACTAAACCTATTGGAACGCAACGGGTATTTTCTAGTGCTGAAATAACCTTATTTCATTTTTTCCTTTGCACTTCCTTTGTTTAATGTTTAATTGATATTCAGCTTTTTTATTTTGTTTTCCTGAGTACTGTTTTCTTCTTAGTTGCTTTTGCAAACATGGCACCAGCCCGTTTCATAATAATAAATAAATAAATAAACGGGAACTACTATATATATTTATATTGTCAAAATCGGTGTAAGAGTCACTTTTCTCACAATTCAATGCACTAGGTCAGATTGCAATCAACCAACGAACTCCTAATTTCCATTAAACATCTCAACTTTTCACCTCGGTCGATTCTTTAGTCTCAATTGATATCCAGGTGTTTTCAATAATCGACCATACTTTTCCTGGAGGCGCTTCGTGACATGTAGTAGGTACATATTTTGGTACGTGTCGCCAACAATTACAGTACTCGCCACTATTTGACTGTGATGCTAGAGTAGCTGCATCCTTTTGTGATATATAATATTTAATAATCCTAATACACAGCCACTATGCAGCTTTTTCGCCACAGTTTCTGCTTCACGCCCCACCTGTTTTTCACCTTCCTTCCACACTTCTGACATAACTTGCACAGAACCTTCTACTTGCAGGAATCCTCCAAGTCTTCCCATTCAACTCCAACCTTTTAGCCAAATTATACTTTCCCACCGTTTCAAATGAGAATATTCCCTAATATATTACGTACCGCGAAAAACTACTTATAGAATGGAGGTTTCCTTCGTCCGCTCTATCCCGAAGAAAAACAAATTAATATTACTTATTCACAGAAGTAGCCAAAAACACTCAGTGTAATTGGAACCGTTGAAAGAGGACAGACACAATTCGGTGAATTAGCTTTTGAAATTAAGCAGATCCCGTTTTATCCCGACTCGTTCGAACATGTACGGGTGCGCTATGAAATTCAAATTAATCAGGATGAGTGATGGATCTTGAGTACCTGAGGGTTTCCCCGATATTTCGGCGAAATAAATAATAACGGTTTTCTCTTCGACACTAAAGAAATAGCGTAACGAACAAAATCGCTCGCGAAGGAACAGTGGAAACCCATATCAAATGTTAAGAAAAATATAACGTTATAAGAACTCCATTGAGTCGCTACATTAAAATATATTTGGCAAATTTCATCGAATTATAAATAACAGTTGTAGCCGTTTTTCTGGGGGTTTTCCGGATTTTTTACCCACTTATTGATTTCGAAAAATGTCCATCTTCGAAATCTTAGTTTTGCTTGCCATTAAGAACTTTTGGCGAAAAGTTATCTATCTTCGAAAAATCTTTATACTTGAAGACAGATTATAATAATAATTATAGATACATGTAATGCTTTGTTGAAGAATAACGTAAAATCTCCAGTCCTGCAGCATGAGCGTATGAGCGAATTTTCGAAGTTTCATCGTATAATAATGTCAGAGATTCAGAAGCAACTGTCACCAGGTGTGAACAATAAATTTTTAGCCCACAATAAATATGCACTTACCCATTTTTGATCTATTTTGTGTAATATTGAAGTTTTGTCTCGAGCCAACACTGTTTTTAACACTTCCGGTCATTTTCATCACTTTATTAGGGTTTTAGCAATTCCATTTCAGCGATTATGAACCCGAAGCTGAAGTTGGCTCTACCAACTGGCTGTTTTTTGAAAATGTCCGATCTCAAACTCTTCCTTCTGCTTGCGATTAAGAACATTCTGGAGACATTTCCTTACCTTTAACCCCATAGGTATACATTTTTAAAGATCTCGACGGATTTGTGAATTTAAAACACTCAAATTTTGAAAACCGTTCATCTTCGAACTTTTCCTTCCGTTCGAAATTACGAAAATTTTGGAGAAATGTCGAATATTTGTAGCCAAGTTGAGACATCGACCTGAATGGCACATGAACTCTATTACAGACAAGATAGGTACAAAAATATGACCTATATACTTAAGAAGCTCCGTTGCAGATATTTTCACGTTAAAAAGGAGCCTTTGGAGACCTACTACAACGCCGGCGAGGTTATGTAAGAAGGGATTGGCCCTCGAAAGATTTATGAACTAAAATACTCAAATTTTGAAAACTCTTCCAACTCTTCCTTCCGTTCGAAATTACGAAAATTTTGGAGAAATGTCGAATATTTTTTAGCCTTGTTGAGATATCGACCTGAATGCCACACGAACACTATTATATACAAGGCAGGTACAAAAATATGACCTATATACTCAAGAAGCTCCATTTAAATAGCTATTTTCATCGTTAAAAAACCAGTCATGCAGCATGACTTAATGAGCGAATTTTCAAAGAAATATTCGAATTAATGGCTATGGTTTTGAATAAAGGAAAACTTCTTCCTCCTACTACTGTTAGTACCTAAATTGAATAATTTGAAATAGATTTTTCCTTTCGTCTTCCTTCTAGTAATACGTGGGCCGGTACTTGTCTATCTATGAAGGTATCATAACAATTATATGTCAAATGGGAAATTCAAGGAGTTGTACTAATCGTTTGCCTCCCCCTTTTTTGCTTCGAACTCTCGTCTTCAATTAATACTTCTCACATTTTTCAATCTGACCACTCTAAGGGGGTGGGGGGGGGGGGGGGGTAAGAGTTTAAAGATTATCCTAGTTTTGGGTAATTTTTGCGCACTTTAAATGCTCTAATTTAAGAACGGATTTAGATATCTAAAATCCGATTTCACCATCGTGTTCAGCGTGCAAAAACCTTTAAAATGAGGGGTCACTTGTTAGAAAATAACATTTTGGGGATTTTTGGGTAATTTTTGCGCACTTTAAATGCTCTAATTTGAGAACGGATCAAGATATCTAAAATCCGATTCCACCATCGTGTTCAGCGTGCAAAAACCTTTAAAATGAGGGGTCACTTGTTGGAAAATAACATTTTGGGGATTTTTGGGTAATTTTTGCGCACTTTAAATGCGCCAAAACCCTCCTTAGAGTAGGCCAATTTCGCCCATCTTCGAACTTAGCCTTTCGATTGCCAAGATAGATTTTTTGTGCAAATTTGAGCTGTTTATCTCAATTCTATCGAGAGTTATCGTCTGGAGTGACACACATATATATATACATATAAAAAAGTGTTAAATTTCAGGAATCGTTTTAGAATGGTCTGAAACGGATTTCTATGAAGAAAATTTCCAAAAATTTATATTATTTAAATTTCGAAGCCATTGCAATAGCTTCATTTTCTTTGAAAATTCGCTAAAAGGAGCCTTTGGAGACCCCTACTACAACGTCGGCGAGGATATGAAGACGGGATTGACCCTCGAACAGTTTTCAAAATTTGAGTTTTTAAATTCATAAAAGTTTCATCTCCGAACCCTTCCTTCCGTTCGAAATTACGAAATTTTTGGAGAAATGTCGAGTATTTTGTAGCCAAGTTTAGACATCGACCTGAATGGCACATGAACATTACTATATACAAGGTAGGCACAAAAATATGACCTATCAAGAAGCTCCATTGCAATAGCTATTTTCATCGTTAAAAAGGAGCCTCTGGAGACCCCTAATACAACGTCGGTGAGGATATGAAAGACGGGATTGGCCCTCGAAAGGTCTCCCGCGGAGAAATAAGCTGGAAAGAAGATACTGCACCCACGTGAACAATGTCGCTACAAAAAGGCTCAGTCGCCGTAAGTGGCTCCGGCTAAGCGATGGGTAAGCACTCTGCAGGGGGCTGGATGAGGGGTCGAGACCTGGAGGTAGGTCAGGATCGTCACAACCAACGACGTATATATGGGCATAGCTTCCAGAATCGGTTGCCCTCATTCTACCATATACTTTTGACTGCGGGTGTTGTACTCTTTTATCGTCTTATATGGAATTTTTCCGAACGATTTGGACTTCTGGCGAATTTTCAAAGAAAACGGAAAATGAAGCTATTGCAATGGGTTCAAAATTTACAAGACACGAATTTTTGAAATTTTTTTAATAGGCAAATCCTTTCAGAGCATCCTGAATTCATCTCTAGATTTTAACGAAAATTTATACGTATATATAAATATATAATCTGATCTTGGTTACAAGATGAACATTTCGAATTTCGCCAAAACGTTCGAATAGCCAAACAAAAGGATGAGTTCGAAGTGAGCAACTTTCAAAAACTCTAAGGGGGTCATCAAATTTGAGTTTGCCGGGGTCAAAAATCGGTTTAAAAAAAAGGCAAAAATCGCGAACAACTGATATAAAACCATTGACAGTGGCATGGAAGGGGGATTGAAGAAAAACACAATTTTAGTTTCATCATAACACTTGTATGAAACGGCGCAAAATGCCGTTTCATATAAACCCGAAGTCAAATTTGGGTTACTGGGAGTCAAAAACTGGTATTTAAGGGCTAAAATAACGAAAAAATTACTATTTCACAGGAAGTGCGTATGGTTTCTCGCTATATCACCTTTTTACACAACATCACGAACATTACTTTGCAAATTCGCTCTTATAGCCATGAAGAGAATTTCTATTTAGGTTTAGACCGTTTCCACCTTGATTTAGACCTTGGCCTAAACCTAAGTGGAAAAGGTCTAAATTCAAGTGGAAAATGCTTAATCCGAAGTGGAAAAGGTCTAAATTCAAGTGGAAAAAGCCTAAACATAAGCGGAAAAAGGAAACCAATGTGAAAGATGTCTAAACTCAATTCAGAAATGCCATAACATCGACAGTACCAAAATTCACTACCTTCAAAAATTCGCTTATATGGTCGCATTTTAACAATAAAATTTTCTAGGAAAGTTAGAGGGAAAATAATAAGCTCCAGTAATTCAGCATGGCCATACGAGCAATGTTTCACCCTATAATAACTTCAGCGATTCAAAAGCAGTTTTTGGTGGTTATAAAGAATATTATCAAGTCTAAGCCAGTCATTCTATAATACATTAGGTGGTTTGACATTGGTTTTTGATTGTTTTCAACCACTTTCACCGATTTTGAGCTATTTATAACTGTATACAAAAACACTAATTTAACCCACTTTCTATATTCGAAAATCGTTCGTCGAACTCATCCTTTCGTTCGATAATACGAACATTTTGGCGGAATTTCAGATTGTTTTTATCTCCCAGCCAGGGTCAGATGATACAGTCTGGCGTGACATATAAACGTATACATAAACAGATATAAGGAAATCTTTAGAATCCAGTGATGGTTTCAGAATGTTCTGAAACGGTGGAAAAAGATTCGAAAAATGTTTTCAAAAATATTGGTACCCAAACATTTGCGACCCGTTCAAATAGGTGCAATTTCCATAGAAAACCCGGAGAAAGTTCCAAGTGTCATGCGTTGTTTGTGATGAATCCAGAAAAACGCAGAATGCGCTGGTTATTCTGAGCGAATTTTATAAGAAACGTCTATCCAACTTGTAACGAGGATGCTGTAACTCGCTAATTAATTCCCTCCTACAATCGGAATGTTCTTCTAATAATGAATATTTAATATATAAAGATATATATATATATATATGTGTGTGTGTGTATATATATATATATACTAGAAGAATTTGGTTAGTTGAGGTTACTGCAAATGTAATGGATACTCTCAATAATATATTTACAATTTCTTTTAGGTATGGCGCTTCCAAAAAAAAAAGTTAACAGTAGGGGGGGGGGGGATATTTTGAGTTTACAATTCAAAATAGGGGTTGAGAAATACCGCTGGGTTTGGGGAGGTGTGGAAGGTCGCAATATAAAGATATTATTGAAATATAATTGATATTACGTGAGGAGAGCTCTTACCTTATAGAATTCGGGGCTGGGTGTGTGTTGTTGAGCGGGTCGTTCTCGGGCGTTCCTCTGAACGCTTCGAGTAACAGTTCCTTCCGCTACTCAATTGAACCGGAACTGTTACAAACTATACACCATTTTCCATAGTTTTGTCCACAAATTCAAGCGATTTCCAGCGTCAGAACTGGTTTTGATTCAATTTTCGTTAATTTGATTGAATTCATTCTGATGTTTGAAAAAAATGTGTAGAGCCCAAAGGCGTCCCGATACGTAATCCATTGAAAAACTTGGGATCCTGCAGCTATCAGGCTTAATTAACTGAATATCGAAAGGACGTCCAAATTTGACCCCCCCCCCTCCACATCACCCATCCACCAAGGGACAGGTATTGGTTACACGAAATGAGTCTAATTAATATGGACTTTCTGGGAACAGCATTTCACTCTCTCGTAGGTACCAATATTCGAACTCCGCTGGAGTTGTCCCTGTTGATGAGGAAACAAGCGAACCGAATTTAGATTAGTGAAAAACAAGCTTTGAATCCACTGGGAGAATGAGGAGAGAGATGAGGAGGGAGAGAGGGAGGACTGGGGGCAGGATATGTGAACCAGGATTCCATTTAATTCCGAACGATGTTTTCTCCAAGTCGGAATTACCGTAACCCGGAGTTAATTAGGGCGAAAGGTTGTCGAAGGGAGGGGGGATGGTTAAGAGGGATTAGCGAGGGAGAAAGACAACCATCGACGGGCCCCAAACACGGCTTTCGGGAGTTCACCGGGTGAATTTCAATTTCGGCTCACGTACTGGCAAACTTGATGAAAAGTCCTCTTTTAATCAGGGATGGCTCGATAACGTATTTACGTTGCCTATCCGCAACCTCCCATTTTCCTCCTGCAGTATTAACGTACTTTTCGAGCAATAATTTCCTTCACATCGTACGTACGTAAGCCACAAAGCGACCGGAAGTAAAATAATTAACAATAACACGGAGAAGGGATACACTGGCGTCAAAGAAGGAATACCGAAAAAATACATGGTTAAGTCGAATTGTTTCTTTTGTTAACTGAAATATGCACATACCCAGCAGACTCACAGAAGAGATACTACCTTGGGACGCACATACAGAAGAGATAAATTTCAATTTGTGCAAGTAAAAACGCCAAATTATTACAAAGCGGTTTATTATTTACCTGTATAGATGCGCCCCTTCTGCGTAAATCACAGTTTTATGTGGTCAGTACCCTCGAGCTCCCCCCAGGAAAGCCCTAAATGGAGTACTGAAGCTGGCCCGGGAATTAAAGTTTCATACAAATACGCGGGATTCAATAATTCAATCATTAATTTTACTTGTGTTACTCATAAAGCACATGGAAAATAATAAATGCTGTGTAATAATTGACCTTTATAAATTCCCCTTCTGCGTAGATGACATGATAAACCATTGTCTAATAATTTATCTTTGTGTAATAATTTACCATTGTGTAATAATTTACCGTTGTGTAATAATTTACCGTTGTGTAATAATTTACCCATCAATAATACTTCAAAGTTTGTTCAAGTTGCAAAAGACCTATCAACAAAATCCAAAAGAGCCATAATTTTTCAAATGAAATATCACAGGACGACCAACTCGACTTCAGTCATCCGTGACTATAATCAGGTGTTCCCTAGCAATGATATCTGGGCCGGATTCATACACTTTCATTCACCATCATGTTGAAGCTTTTCGGTGCAACCGAACGGCTGGTCGTACAATGCTCCGGGTGGTCTCAAAAAATTCGTTGGTTCAAGATCAATTTAAAAACGTTAAAAAAACCATACCCTTCTATCGGAAGTTTTCGCGCTACGGCGTTCTAAAAATTTCAAACTCCTATTTTTAACCCCTTAGAGATGACTGACAGAAACGCCGAGCTTCGCGGACCAACCAGACCCCAAACGGGACCTACAAACCAAATTTCATAAATTTTGATTCATGGTAACTAAGAAAAGTGCGACGTACAGCGTACGACGGACGGACAGAAATTTTCTTTATTGCACTTTCGGATTATAAAATTATCTTGAAAGAAAAACCAACAAATTTTGAGGGGGTGTTATTTTTTTTCATGCTAGATTCCAAAGGTTCATAATTGAAAATAATTAACCAAAAGTAGCTTTAAAAAAATCGCCAAAACAGTACACGATCACCAAAAATTGCGTCACCAATATGGTGTAGGACGGAGTCTGCTACAATAAAAGACCACGTATTCAATAGCCGAAAATATTTTTACTCAAAAACAAGATCAACAATTGAATTTTTCTTTCTTACTGACTAAATTCTTCCAAATTGGAATAGGGTAAATTTAAAAAGGGTAATTTAAAAAAATGGTTATGTACGTTGGTATGGGTTTCTGTAGTTTCGCTACTGTCTACATTTCCAAATATTATTAGACGTTCGACTGGCCAGTTGGCTGCTACTAACTAGTGGATAAAACGTCAATTTGAACTACAGCCCATGTCACCTGGCGTATCGTTCGAAAGAGAAGTACGAGCAGCCAATATTAACTTTTCCCCCGAAACAACACCTGGAGGGTGCAATAATCTATCGCCCCATTCCAACTACACCCCGCCTAAATAATGTAAATTTACTTTGTATGAACCCCCTTTGGACGAGTAGGCGGATTTCGATAAATCTGAAACCGACGTTTATTTCACGGTAGATGAATTAAACACGTGTAGGAAAACACGGCCGGAACTGCAATATCGGGTGGCGCTAGGTTTTCAGCGACGTCTCATCCCTCATAGCTTGCAGGTTGGTCCACCGGGTTGTATAAATATTTGTCGCAAAAACGACATTTACTCCAAAGCGAGTTGGAGCTCTGGAGGGAGCTCAATATTGAGTTCCACCTCCCTCCCTCCCATCTTCACGGGTTTCCGCCTTGTAAATAAAGGGAAGTTTGCTGTTGGAAGGGCTGTCTGTGATGGCGAGGGGTGTATATGTCAGCAGGAGCCGAGATTGGAGCTGAGCTCACCAAATAAACAGGTTATCATAAGAACGGGAAGGAAGAACATGGATTCGTCAAAATGTTGAATTACAGAATACAGAGACTGTTTCTAGTAGGTGTTGGGTACGTCGAAATGCATCTCACTTCACTGTTTGACAAAATAGATTACTCTTGACAACGTATCTTCCTTTGCCTTGCTCGGTGAATCTGGGCGATGGGAGAGGTGGTCAAAATGGTCGACATTTGTTGCAAGTAGGTAGCTACTCAAAACGTTTCGTTATTATGGTGGGTAGGTTGAGAGGCGAGGTGAGGTGAGTGAGAATGGAGGAGAAGGTTGCTGGATCTAGCGTCTAAAAGGTTAACACCTATGGCAAAGCCAGGAAGGTTACCACTACTAAAGACGCTAGAGGGAGTTTGCCCAGTGGTTACCACCAGTGCTGGTTCCACTAATCTGAAATCTTTTGTGAGAAGAAGTAAGGAGGCATGAGAGGAGAGAGATAAGTCGGCGACCTAAGGACAGCGTAGAATGAGGTGACAGGCGCAGCCAGTGAGTATTTATAGTGCCCATTCCACGCTCCTCCAGTCCAGAAGGACTGGTGGGGAGTGCTTGAGCCTATGCGCCTGTGGTCACGCACGCCACCTCACTCGTTGTGTTTATTAACTTGAACAATCTCAAGGTATGTTGTTCTGGGAGGATCACGACAGTTATATTTTGCTGGTTTTCGGGAAATATGAGCACGGCTTTCAGTTACATTGTTTTTGAATGAAGGATTAACATAAAACATATATGGTTTCTATAACTAGGGAAAAGCGACCTAATATGGTATACGCACGGTTATTAGAGTAGACGGTACAGGTCATCGAGGCAACGCCCCTTTTACGTGACGTCACCCGGTTCACCACAGGACGCTAGAGTCCGATCTTTTCACGCTGTATTCCCGCAGTTATTCTCAACTCCCGAGGATCTTACCGTATATTTTCATGAAAAGCGTGTTCCCCAACGGTCTGATATCTGTCAAGGATGTTTCACTATAATATATGCCTACAATAGATCTTTTGTTTAGTGATAACTCTCGTGAGATAGGTAATAATGGAGCAAGAGTTTCTTACTCTGGTAGTTTACGTTTTCGTAGAGAAGCGTATTCTGAATGAATAAAGTGAGTGGGTGAAGGAATGATTACTTCGTTCATAATTTTCAAAGATTCAATAGTATAATATTGTTGATAAATTTACAAGTTCGTAATAAGATAGTTAGGTATATTATGTTATTATTAAGTACTTCGGTTCTTTTTATTTCAGGATAGATTATAATCAATTTCACAAATTACACAGGATTGAGACTAGGTATAAAAAAATATAATTGGAGACATATTTTTACATTATGAGTTACAATCAAGAGTAGGAATAAAAAAAAATATTATTTTTGACAAGATTGTCCAGGCCAAACTGGAAATCCTTTTGGTAAGATTCAGGTCAAGATCTTCTTCATTTTCTTTGATTTCTTTCGGCACTCTCCATCCCATTGGCGTTTCCTCTTCTTTTCAAGAGCCTTAATATTGAGATTCTTCATTCGCATAAATGTGCGTGTTCGTGTGAAGCAACGAACAATGAAATCGTCGATCTCAGGATATTTTTTTTTAATCTTCTCCTGCATGCGGTGGAAGACTTTGCTATTTTTGTCAATATAATCGCCATGAAAAGAGCTAAATTCCCTCTCCATATTTTCCACGAATCTTGAAAGTTCGGCGTTTGGTTGTATCAAGTTACCCTTCGAGATTTTAAGGAGCCAATTATCATTCCGCTGAGATTGGGGTACTTTTTTGGTCTGAACGCCAAAACGTTCTGCTTGCTCAGGGAATTTTCTCTTGAAGCGATATGCTAAATAGCCACCAAGTTTTTCACGAAGTTCCTTGGTATCCGAGTCTAGGAGGATAGCTGAAGAGTCGAGTCCGTTATCGTCCTGAGTAAGCAGGTCGTCCTCATCGTCGTGATGGGCTTCTGGTTCATGAGACGTTTCGATTCCACCTTCGTTTACTCCAAAATTATTTGGAATTGCTTGGGATACAAATTTTCCAGTCAATGTTTCAACCTCTTCTTCATTTATACAGTTCTTGCTTTTGATTACCTGGTTGGCATTTCGAGTTAGCATGAGAGTTTTCATCCTTTGGGAGACTGTTACTGGCAGTGGATGATCGTAGAACCTTCCCAGGCCACGAATTTTCGAGAAATAGCACTCCAGGACATCTTGGTTGAAACGAGCAGCCATTAGATAAGAATATCCTTCTGATTTAAGCTCTGCGAAAATACCGCGAAGGCTGTTGATCGACATCATAATTCCTTTTTGGAAAGGGAGAAGAGATCGAGAATTCCCTTTGTTTTTTTTATTCACTCTCATCGTATTAATTAAATGGTAAAACTTTTTGAGAGCATCATCCTGCTCCTTCAAAGAGTTACCGTATGCACTCTTAAGAACGTTTCCAGAGACTATCGGAATGCGGGAATTTAAAACGTCAAATCCGTTATTTATTATCATGACTGTATCTCCAACGTGTTTCATTTCCGGGAAATTGTGGATGATAGCTGTACCGATGGTGTAGGAAAGCAATTCGGCGGCTTTCCTTACATTTTGCCTTTCCATTCCTGAAGCCAGAAGGTGATCTGTCGTCAGTTTGTGAGCAAATTTCAAATCCGTCTTCTTGCCTTGGATCTCGTTCAACTTGATAAATGCCTCAGTGGTCAATTGTCTCCCACACTCAAGTGTGTAACCATCATCAAGTAGGTGGTTTCGAATCAGTTTCAGAGCATGAGGCACATCCGCGAAGCACCAGATCTTGCGATTTGAATCTGACGGGTGTTTGATTGAAGGTTGGTCGTGTGTAACTCCCAAGTTATTCATAAGTTTTCGGTTTGATGGTCCCAAATCGCAAACAGTAGCTCGGACTTTGAATCCTGTACTTTCGATATTTTTTATAGACGCGAAAAAGAGCTCTGTTGTAACTGGAGTGTCGAAATCGTAAAACACCGGCTGCATCCACTTTCCTGTGAGTCCTCTGATCATTACGATCTGAACATTATTGTGGGGGCCTCTTATTATCTCATCAACCGGGTCAAAACAAAGACTGCCATCAACCTTCATCTCGTCAAAGCTCATAGCGACATCTTTTTCAAAGTCAGTAAGCAAGAGTGATTGGGCTTTCAACATTGTAATACTTATTTCGAGAAATCCAGGACGAACAATGATTTGTTGAAGGTGTCTCGTGATGGTGCGTTCACTCGGAAGTGGGTATTTCAATACTTCCCTTACATACGCGACAGCTTTGAAAGACAAGCAACGCAAAGTAATAGCATTAGCTATGTCTGCAGAAGACCAAGAATGGCATTTTCCAGTAATTACTGACTCTTTCTGAGATGATGATAGTTTGTCATTGAAAATCTGAAGGTGAGTTTTGTACATCTGCATTTCTTCTTTTGCAGCTTGGAGTTCTTTCTTCAAATTCTCATTCTCAATTTTGAGCCTCGAGTTTTCCGCCAAAAGTAGAAGGCGCTCTAAATCAGGCCGTTCATCACTGCTTTCTGGGATCTCATCAGTCGTCATAGATTCTCTTGCTGAAAGTTTCCTTGACTCAAAATCTTCTCTGGGCTAGTCCTCCTCAATCCCTGACCGGACTGATTCATTAACAACAAGGGATTCGGTACTGGCGGAGGTGGCCATAAAATTTTGTATGTTTTTCAAAATTTGCCTCCTCTCGACCCGGTTCATCCGTGCTTTTTCGGCAGGTTTTTGCGATGAAGAAGGCGTCGGAATGGCTATGTGTGGCACTGCATCATATTTCAATTTTTTTCTTTTAGAAGGTATATTCATCAACTGACTTTTGAGGTCACGTTCAATGTCTGAATCTTCAAAATGTCTTGAGCAAACACGCGCATTACTAGGAGAAAAACGATCGGCCCTTCTGCAAGCAACAACCCACCTGTTCTGCACTATGATGTCCTTTGGGAATCTGTAGAACGCAAAACCGAGCTCTTTCATATGACGATGTGAATAGGGACATCCAAAAACTGCACAATTTACCATTTTTAACCGAATAAGAACGACTAGAGACTGCGACGACTATCACTGGAAGGCTTGCGATATAGGAATGACAGGGAAAGGCAGTGAACGAAGGTACAGTGTAAGGTCAGGTGTGAACCGAGTGACGTCACTCCCCCTTCGGATTTCCCCGACCGCCATGATGGTGACCTGTACCGTCTACTCTAATAACCGTTTATTAACTTGAACAATCTCAAGGTATGTTGTTCTGGGAGGATCACGACAGTTATATTTTGCTGGTTTTCGGGAAATATGAGCACGGCTTTCAGTTACATTGTTTTTGAATGAAGGATTAACATAAAACATATATGGTTTCTATAACTAGGGAAAAGCGACCTAATATGGTATACGTATATTGCCTAATATGGCGCTCTTCAAAATCTGCCAAGTTGTGAGGTGCAGCACATTTGCGATTACATGAACTAAAAGCTTGCAAAGTCAGGCTGTCAGGTAGCGGATCGGGAACTTCCTTCGGAAGAAAACTGTGGGGCTCCAGAACCAGAACACAAAACCAACAGATTTCTGTACAAAATACCCCAAGGCAACAACACCCTTCCCTTATTTACTGACTGAGTGACATTCAGCAAAGCCGGCTCTTTTAATCAACACTATCATCGTACGAAAACGTCCACGATTTCTACTGCAAATTACAAAAATATATTAAACTAAAATATAACAAAACAATGACCCGTCGGCCGGTACCTACTTGAATGGAGAAGCTATTGACTTGAAGCTAGGTAGTGTGTTAGGACGCCGATCAATCCACAAGACCACAAACAGCAAACAGGACAAGTACACGTGGGTACCACGAATACAAATCTGTCATCAGAACCGGACCGAACGCAAAACGCGCAAAAATTGACGCAAAAAATTAAAAACTGACAACTGACCCAACGGAGAAAGCGAATATAATTCAGGAGGCAACAAAAACAAATCGGAAGACATCGTACCGAGATGACAAACTGAATCGAAGGGACCGAATCGATTGTGAAAATGAACGATTTTTGAGTAGAAATCAGATTTTGGGGACAGGGCCCACAGTGGGCGTGGCCAACACTTTTAGTCGACTCAGCATGCGCGGATGGGCCACTTTTCTCAGTTGCCATGGCGACATTCGGTCCCAGGACCCAGAACCTACCTGCCAGTTTCAGGAGCCTAGGTTTCGATTTCGATTGCAGGGCATCGATTACTGTCACTTTATTCCGATAACATGCTTGGTCTATGGATCCCACCGTGGATGCTCTACTACAATATTAAATATCCATAGAATTTCCATTCCATAGCCAGAGAAGTCGCTGTTGAACTTGTGAAAAATGCTAGGTAGGTACAGTGTAAGTTGTCCAAATGGACAAGGGAGTTTTTTTTTTACTCCTAGTGTTTTTGGGTGTCGGGGCAGTGGCCAAAGTGGCCTTGTGGATGCAACGCCCCTGATCGTTATACCTACAACTTCCACAACCCGTGTTGCATATGGCCCCAAGTTAAAAGTTGTTCTCCTGAGTTTCAAACCTCTGATTCAATTGTACTGAATAAAGAACTGAACTGAATTGAAATTGAATTTCAATTCAATTCAATTCTTAATTCAATAACATATTTCGTAATGATTAAGAATATAAGTACAGAAACATGAGAAAACCAAGTTCATGAATGTGACCCTAAGGTCTTGACGACCCGTCCAGGGGCTGGTTGTCACTGAACTTCCTATTATCGCTATTCAAGGTAAGCCATTTTTGATCTTTTGGACATCTGAACGCTTTCATCTTTTATCCTAGATCACGATACATCTGATGGTTTTACCCTGGAATCAACTATTCGCCTCTGACCAGCTGTTGATGACCCAGGTGTTCCCCAAATATTGCGCTAGTTTCAGTTGGTCACTTCGGTTCTTCCTGCCATTATAGTGCGTTTTCTATCTTGTTCTTTAGCAGTTATAAGGAAAAAACCATTAAAATGAAATAAAGAAATAAAATAAGCAAATAAATAAGCGCCAGACAATAAACTGCACCAAACCTACTCCTCAGGTAGGTACCTTCGCATGTTGTATTTTATGTGCTCTCGATTTTATGGGTCAGTTCCAGCACTTATTGGTTTCCGATTTTAATGTTCGTTTCTTTGGATGGCAGATAAGAAGATAATGAAGAACACGAAAAGGTTAACACCTAGTGTCATACATTAGCCACCTGATTGGGGGGAAGTGGAAAAATTACATTTTTCGGAATGTTTTATGTTCACATTGTATAGGAATTTTTGGGCACTTGAACCCGAGATTCTGATAGGGAATAAGTAGATCTATGACAGATAATTTTGGTCTGGGAGTTGAAAGGCCTTCAAGAGGTCCAAGAAGCCTTTTAAAAGAAGTTGCACCTACCCCATTAGGGCACTTTACACTATAGGCAATAGCAGTCTATCATCAACTTAGTCCCTCCTTGATAACGGCGTTCAGCCTTCTCTAGCTACCGTCTCTAACATCTTTGTGGATGGTAACAATGTGCTTGACTTGTTTAAGACCTGAAAGTATGGAAGTTAACACTCTTCGTTTTGATGGCACAGGAAGGAAGCAAGAGGCGCCCACGAGAGTAACCTCTCTTGTTCCTGCCTCATAAAGGGTTCTTTGAGCTCACGAAATTCGCCCGTCGCGAGAAGAGAAAACGCTCAGATAGTTTAGATGCAAGATTTAGGTCTCGCGATGGGGTCCAGAGGCCGGAGATAAAGCCAGATGGCGGGAGAGGAAATCACGGCAAAACAAGGGCGGAAGGGACGACAGAAAGTTTGAAACTTCCCTACAGGAGTTCCGAGCATACCGCGAGCTCTAAAGAAGGTTCGATGGTTTATGGTAGAAAGGGCTCGAAGGGCAGAGAAAGGGAGACGCCGCCTTTGCAAAGATGTCCTCTTCCTTTCACCATCATCCCACCCATCGCGACGAGGCGGTCAGTGGGGGCCCTTTCTGGGGAAAAGTTTTCCCTCTCTCCGGAAATGGGACCGAAAGAGAACGTCAAAGATCACGGGAAAAAGGGTCTGTAGAATACGAGGGACTTATTCCCGAATAAAAAGAACACAACAACTCGAGTCGATCAATAAGGATGTCAGCTGTACGATGTACACAGGTAATGGGCCTAGAGTCATCCCGATCAACACTCAGGATGGTCACAAACAAATGTAATATTTCTCTCCTTAACTACCCTGTGCTAAGCTCGGGTCATCAAGCTAGTTTAAAATAAATCGTCCCAACAACTCACGTCCGTTGAAGAGTGGGTGAACGTTTCTAGGCCTCTTCTCTCTCACACAATCCGTCTCTCTTTTTCCCTTTAGCTACCTTGAGGGTTTTTCTTTGCTTTCCCTTGTATTTCCGATTCTTCCGCCCATTTCCAGAGCCATCCAAAGGGAAGAAGTAAAACATTTTCTTCGGATCGGAAAAAAAACCCGAGCCCTTAACTACGTTTCGAACCTGAGCAATAGCTCTGGGATTGACTGCAGGTCGGCCTCGAGGCCGAGGCAGGTGTGAAGAAGAGCCTAATCCACAGATCGCGGCGCCGTTTTTCCATCTGAACTCCTGATGCTCCGATATTTCTTGTTGCCTCACAATCCGTTTGGAGTTTCGACTCACGTAATGCGATTCCTGAGGGAACGAAGGAAGGAATATCTTGAATTATCGCTCTATGTTCGTACTCCGCTCAACGACGTACTTCTTGAGCAATTCGGGTTCGACTAAGACGAATTAGCATCGACGGCCACAGAAATTTAAGACTCCGGGGGGCATAACGAGAAACATTTCGTTGAGTAGGCGTTGATAAGCTCCCATCATGCACACAACTTACCTAAACTCAAAACTATGGGCTGTATCCTCAAATGGCACAGTTATCTACGTATTATAATCATCTTAATTTTTTGCTATTATAATTAGGCACATCAGTGATTTGTGACTGGATACAAATACAAAGGGCGTCTACCACTTATTGAAATTCCCTTCCTATAACCTCCCAATTGGATTCAGCATCTTTGAATAACCGCTACACTATGAGATTCCTACAGATCCTGTCTTCAACAATTAATTTTGATGAAATGAGTGACTACAGATGAAATGAGAACAACTCATGGAATTTTCATTAAGATCGACGAAGACCAAAAATTCGAAAAGGAAGCGTGAAAGATGACGTGAAACGACGATTAAACCTACTGTTAATAAATATTCGCCAGATAATGAGCCTAGGAAGTTTTTCTGCGGGAGCTTCCTGTCACTACAAAGTACCAACGACGTCTTAAATTAAAAATCCAATGAAAACCCCATTTTATTGGCAGATTAAGCCATTTTAGTGCTTATCAGCTTTTTGCAAAACCACAGTGCTACAAGCCAGTGGCGTAAAAGCCAACTAACCATCGACTGGTCGCTTATTGACGTTATGGCGTAACTACTTTGGGCTGAAACTGACGAACCATTGACCTGAGATCCATTCATCCCATTGAAATCCTATCAAAACAGCCGACCAGTAATACCTAAGCGCTAATACCTATTCAGAGATGTGATGAATTTAGAATTTTCATCACGGTGGCGTGGAAGGAAGGTGAGTGAGTGAATTTAGGTAAAGGATATGAAAGGAGGAAAAGTCGCAGGCGGCTGTAATCAACCGAACATCTACGACTTTGTAGGAGAGAGAGGTGGATGAGGGAATTTTACCTAGGCGGCTGTAGTCAACCGTTCATCTAGGTAAAGGAGAGGAAAGGAGGAAAGGAGAGGTCCCTTGTCTAGGCGGCTGTATTCAACCGATCATCTAGACAAGGAGGAGGAGAGAGAGGAGGTGAAATTCTCAGGCGGCTGTAGTCAACCGATCATCTGAGAGGGAAGGTAAGAGAGAGAAGAGAGAGCTGGTTAGAGGAAGTGTCGAATGAAGCTTGAGCGCCAGGATCCGGGGTTTTATAGTACTTGGGGGCCTCTCCCTCCAGCTCCTTGCAGGGAGCTGGTAGTGGGGCCCCAGGTTGAGTAACCCTGGGTTCTGTCGCCTGTCCCCACTCATATCTTTATTTACGGAGCTTTAGTTTGGCGTTTGGATATTGGTGAGAACTTAATATGATAGGAGTGTTCCCGGGAGGGACTCACGACAGAGGTCCCCCCAGTTTGAACCAATATTGGTGCTGAAGGCGCAAGATGACAGGAGCTGAGGGCTACGGCAAACAAGAGGTGGTCGCTGAAGGCGCAAGATGACAGGAGCTGAGGGCTACGGCAAACAAGAGGTGGAGCTGAGGGCGCAAGGGTGACAGGGGCTGAGGGCCAAGGCAAACAAGGGTTGAGCTGAAGGCGGTTCTTAAATCTAGGAGTAAAACGGTACAGGCAGTATAGGTAGTATGTACATAGTAGTAGTGACATAGGATAAGAAGCGTAGGTAGGTTAACATAATAGAAAATAAGTAGGATGTACAAGAAGTAAACATAATAGTAAATAAGTAGGATGAGTTGATGAATATGTACAAGGCTGGCATGACAAGGGTGGTGAGAGTATTTACAGGATGATGGGAGTTTTGGTCAGGATTCATAAACATTTGGCATTTACGAAAGTGATCGGCGAGGGCGAGATGAGGAGGATTGACAATATTTACAGGGCGTACAACAGTTACAATATTTACAAGATTTACAATATTTACAATAAATGCAATATTTACAACATTCACAATATCCGTGCAAATGTGGGGGACAAAGTGGAACGGGGTGTTGGAAAACCGCCGATTCCTGGGTGTGTGTTGGGTGTGGTGAGTGACGGTGAGTGTGTGAGTGAAGTGTGCGGGGGTGGTGTGTGCCCGTAGCTCGTGGCGAGGCGGGCACGGCGGTGCTCCGAGTTCCGGTACAGTGCGAGTGGATTAAGAAGACACTAGCACTGTTCCGGAATCTCAAGGCCCCGCCGTGAGTGCTCAGAGCGGGGCGGGGAATTTGGCCGCCGGGACGTGGGGAACGTGGGGACGCTCCCTCCGTCCGTTTCGCCGCCCGGGCCGTTTCGTCCCGGCGGAAGCTATCGTGGATATCCCCGGCGACGGAGGGGGGGGAGGGGGTGTTTGAGGGGGAGAAGCAGGCGTGGGGGGGTCGAAAATTGAAAATGGTGGGGGCGGTAAAATTGGGGGGGCTGAATTTACTGGGGGGTTGGTGAATTGAACGGGGGGTGGGGGGTCGAAATTTATTGGGGGAATGCTGATTTGAACGGGGGGCGGGGGGGGGCATGAGTTCCGCGAGGCGGAACTCGCGAGGGATGGAGGACATTAACGGGTCCGTGGGGGAGTAGGGAGGGTGTACCCCCGTGGCCTGGGCTGTGCGAAATTCGCGCAGGATTTTCCACCGGGGGTACTTCCATCGCCGGGGCCGGGGAGGTAGTCCGGAGATCCTTGGCGGGACGAACGGAAGCGGTGAAGTCGGCCCGGGCGAAGGGGGTAGGGGGGAGAGCGGTTCCGGGACGAACACGTCCCGGAGAATCGCCGCCATTTCCGGATCCGAATCGAAATCCGGAAACGGCGACGGAGGTGACGGGTGCATCGGGAAGAGGTGCGACATTGCGAACGGACGGCGGGAGACTGATAGTGTTAGTGGGTTGGGTTAGCACAGGTGCGGGTTTACACCTGGCTAACGGGACTGTATGTGGTTTGCCGTCAATTAACAGGGTTGCGGTGGTGTGTGTTGTGCGGACGACTTGAAAGGGCCCGGCATAAAGTGGTTGGAAAGTTTTATGGATGCCGGGCTCCTTCAGGTACATGTGTGTGGTGGTGAAAAAGCGTTTGGGATAAGTGGTGTCGTTTGTCGGCGTTGTTGAGTGTAGCGGTTCCCTGTTAATTGACGGTGTGTGATTTGGGGTGAAAATGTCGGCTGGTAGACGTAGTGGGTCTTTGAAGGCATTTTGTGCGGGGCTGGTTTGGTCTGAAGGACGGGCTGATGTTCGAAGGCTGAGCAAAATGTAGGGGAGAGATTTTGTCCAGGAGGGGGAATTGGCTGATGTAGAAATGGCTTGTTTAAGGACCGAGTGCCACCGCTCTATTTTCCCGTTGGATTGGGGATGGTAAGGGGTAGTGTGGATTTTCTGGATCCCGAGGGAGCGTAGTAATTCGGAGAAGTGGGCCGATTCGAACTGCCTCCCCTGATCGACCGTGATTGTTCGCGGACAACCGTAACGGCTAACCCATTGAGCGAGGAAAGCCGTTGCGACGGTGTCCGCGGTGATGTGGGCGAGCGGAATGCACTCTACCCAGTTGGTGGCACGGTCGATCATTGTGAGGCAGTATTTCTTCCCCTCGGATGGGGGAAGGGGGCCCACTAGGTCCAAATGTACATGCTCCCACGGGAGGGAGTCGGGGATTGGTTGAGGAGGGACATGGGGGTGGGCCGAGACTTTGAAACGCTGGCACTTCTGGCACCCCAGAACCCAGTTACGAATATCTGTATTCATATGGGGCCAGAAGTACCGCGTTTTGATGAGGTCCCGGCTCGCCCGAATGCCAGGATGGTGAAGAGAATGGTAATGGAGGAACAACTGCCGCCTCAACCCTGGTGGGACGTAGGGGCGCGGTGAATCGGCCGTCACGTCGCACCAGAGGTCGAGGGGAGGTAGTTGTTCCAACTTGGAAGCGGAAATGAGGTTGGAAAGGGCGGGGTCAGAGGTGGGATCTTGTTTGGTTTTGAGGGATTGTGGGGAGGGGAATGGCAGCAACTCCGCCACCGGCGCGGGGGTAGGGGTGGGTCGGGAGAGCGCGTCCGCCACGCAGTTGTCAGCCCCCGGCAAGTATCGGATATCGGACGTGAATTGTCCGATAAACTCGAGTTGCCGGAGGCGACGCGGGGAGGCGGATTTGCGGTTCTGAAGGAGGGCGTGGGTCAGGGGCTTGTGATCTGTAATGACAGAGAACTGCCTGCCTTCCACGAAGTCACGAAAGTGCTTGATGGCTTCGTGGATGGCGAGGAGTTCTCTGTCGAAGGTAGAGTAATTTTTTTGGGTGGGGGATAACGTTTTTGAAAAGAAGCCAATGGGTTGGGGGGTGGCGCCGGTGTGCTGGTGGAGCACTGCCCCGATGGCCCAATCGGACGCATCGGTTGTGATGGAAAGGGGAGCGTGAGGGTCGGGATGGGCTAATAGAGCGGCGTCTACTAGGTCCTGTTTGCAAATTTTGAAAGAGGCGGAAAGTTGGGGGGTCCAGGTGATGGGGCGGTTGTCATTTTTTTTGGAGGGTTGGGGGATGGCGTGTATGAGTGGTTGTTGATGTTGTGCTGCGTGTTTTATGTGTCTGCGGTAAAAATTTAACATACCCAGGAAGCGGCGGAGTTCCGTGACAGTGCGGGGTTGTGGAAAGTCAATGATGGCGTGGACCTTGTCCGGGAGGGGCTTGATGCCGTCGGAAGATACTTGGTGGCCGAGGCAGCGGACGGAGGGTTGGCCGAGAACGCACTTGTCCGTGTTAACCAGGAGGCCCTCGGTGGAGAAGATGTCGAGGATCTGTTGGAGATGGCTGAGGTGTTCTTCCGGCGTCCTGGAGGCCACCAGGACGTCGTCGAGGAAGCAAAAGACGAACGGTAGGCCTCGCAGGATGCTGTCCATATAGCGCTGCCACGTCTGTGCAGCGTTCCTCAACCCGAAGCCCATTTTCACGTATTCGAATAGTCCGAACGGGGTAATGATGGCGGTTTTTTGGACGTCGGGGGGGTGAATGTTAATGTGGTGGAACGCCCTTGAAATGTCGAGTGTAGAGAAAATAGTAGCACCATGTAGATGTGACGAGAAATCCCGTAGGTGGGGGACGTTGTAAAGATCCGGCGTGGTTTTAGTATTGAGGCGCCGGTAGTCCCCGCAGGGGCGGATATCCCCATTGGGCTTCTGCACGATGTGGAGTGGAGAAGCCCAAGGGGATTTTGAGGGGCGGACGATACCGTCGGCTATGAGCTTGTTGAAATGTTGTCGGGCTTTTGATAGTTGAAGGGGGTGGAGTCGTCGGGCTTTCGCTGTGATGGGGGGGCCGGAAGTCTCAATATGATGTTGGACGGTGGAGATGTGGGCAGAGGGGCGGCGCTGGGGGCGGTAGTTGAGGAGTAGGCGTTCAAATTGTGTGGGGGGGTGGTTGATGGCATGTATAAATCCGGGTATGGGTTTATTTGTGGCGGGGTCTATCAGGCGCGCATTCCGGACGTCGACCTGGAGACCGAAATACGCGAGGAAATCGGCCCCCAGGATCGCCTTCTCCACGTCCGCCACGGTAAAGTCCCACTCGTACGCGAGTCCGCTCATGTAAACGGAGGAGCGGTACGTCCCGTACAAGGGGATGGTGGTACCGTTGGCCGCGTAGAGAAGTTGCCGGTAGCAGCGCGCCTGACGACGGAGGATGTTATTGGGGAATATGGACAGCGCCGCCCCCGTGTCCACCAAGAAAGGGACATTCGTTTTCCTGCAGCGCAAGAAAAGTCGCTGGTGGGTAGGCAGGGCGTTTTGTAGGATTGCAGAGGTGGGTATTTGCGCCGGCGTTGGCTGGTCCGCTTCGAAGGAGACGCGGGGTGGTTTCTTGCCGTTCCGGAGGGGGGAACGGTGGAGTCGGCAGGGGGGCTGATCCTTGTGGTAGGAGGTGGTGTGGATTTGTTCCGGGGAGGGGGAACGGTAGTGGCGGCGGGAGTGGTGGCCGGAGGGGGTTGTGCCCTGGAGGCGGGCGTGGAGGGGCCGTTCCGTGGTGGGGGAACGGTAGCGGCGGCGTGAGTGGCGGCCGGAAGGGTGGCTGCCCTGGAGGCGGGCGTGGAGGGGCCATTCCGGGGTGGGGGAACGGGAGCGGCGGCGTGAGTGGTGGCCGGAAGGGTGGCTGCCCTGGAGGCGGCCGTGGGGGGGCCGTTCCGAGGTGGGGGAACGGTTGATGGTGGGGTGAGGGTTTCGGCGGCGCTGGCAGGCGCGGCCGGGAGGTTGGCAGCCGTGGCGGCGGCGTAGGAGGGGTAGCGGGGCTTTGTGGTGGTGGTGTGAATGCGGGCGGGGGGGGGTTGTTCACGGTCCCCCCCGTGTTGGCGAGGAGGGGGGCCCGCCGGGTTTACCGGCGGGCGTCTGCGTTTCCCTGCTTAGGGGCGAAGGAGCAGGGGGGTTGACACTTGCGGGCCTCCCCACCGAAGTTGACATGATAGAAACAACGGTGGGGGGGGTCCGCAGGGAGGTAGGTGGTGTTGGTGGGGCGGGTCGAGGTGGAGGGGCGTGCAGCGGCCGGGGACCGTCCTCTGCGTTGGCGAGGAGGGGATGAGTTGCGGCGCTCGGGTGAGCGCTGGCGACGGCGGTCGGCGGAAGAGTCGCGTCGGCGATCCGCCGAAGCGGGTCGACGTCTGTCGAGGGAGGGGGGCCGGCCGCGGTCTCGGGACTTGGTGCGGTCCCGTAGAGGCGGGGGGTGACGCGGCGTACGTACTTCGCTGACGGCGGCCGCTGCGGCCAAGTCGTGAACGGTGTCCGCAAGTCGCAGGAGGGGCTCGTCGGGACCGTCGAGATGGCTGGCCAGGGCCATCTGGATGGGGTGGGGGAGGGCACGCAACCAGAACGTGCGTGCGATGTCGGCGGTCATAATGCCCTGCAGCTGGTGCCGCAGCCGTCGGTAGAGGTGGGAGGGCTTCTGGTCGCCGAGGTGTTGAGGTTGGGAGAGGGCGGCGACTCGGGCGATTTTTGACGGCTGGTAGGTGTTGATGAGGCGGCCGCGGAGGTCGTCGTACGCAGCGGCGGCGTCGGGGGAGATATCTGAAGTCTGAAGCAGGATCTCGTAGGGTAGCAACGAAATGATCCGGGAATATCTAGTCTTCTGGCTGCGGATGTTGGCGGCCGAAAACGCAGCGTCCACTTGGAAAAACCACAGCGCGGGGTCGTGCGTGTAGAAGGGGGGCAGCGACAGAGGGAACGCAGCGGACGTAGTCATGACGTCGGCGGCGGCCGCGGCCGTAGCGGCGGCGGCGGCGGTGGCTGCTGCGGATGCGGAGGAGCCGGGTGGTGAGAGGCTGGTGAAGGGGTTGTCGGCGGTGTCCGTCGTCGCAGCGGTCGGCGGCTGCAGCAGGGACGGCCGGAGGAGCGGCGGCGTCGGTGAGTTCGGGTCCATGTCTGTAACTAAAATTCAAAAATTTGACGTGGTTTTGAATTTTGAAATTCGCAATCGGCGGGAGCGGAGGTGCGTTGAGTTGAGAGTTGAGTGGTGAGGTTGGGCCAAGAATTGCGAATTTACACTGACTGTTGAAATTTGAATTTAAAATTTGGGACACCGAACTATACTGGGGCGACACATGAGGTGGGGAGGTGGGAAGGAAGAAGGTTGAGTGAACGTCGGGTTCACCACTGTGATGAATTTAGAATTTTCATCACGGTGGCGTGGAAGGAAGGTGAGTGAGTGAATTTAGGTAAAGGATATGAAAGGAGGAAAAGTCGCAGGCGGCTGTAATCAACCGAACATCTACGACTTTGTAGGAGAGAGAGGTGGATGAGGGAATTTTACCTAGGCGGCTGTAGTCAACCGTTCATCTAGGTAAAGGAGAGGAAAGGAGGAAAGGAGAGGTCCCTTGTCTAGGCGGCTGTATTCAACCGATCATCTAGACAAGGAGGAGGAGAGAGAGGAGGTGAAATTCTCAGGCGGCTGTAGTCAACCGATCATCTGAGAGGGAAGGTAAGAGAGAGAAGAGAGAGCTGGTTAGAGGAAGTGTCGAATGAAGCTTGAGCGCCAGGATCCGGGGTTTTATAGTACTTGGGGGCCTCTCCCTCCAGCTCCTTGCAGGGAGCTGGTAGTGGGGCCCCAGGTTGAGTAACCCTGGGTTCTGTCGCCTGTCCCCACTCATATCTTTATTTACGGAGCTTTAGTTTGGCGTTTGGATATTGGTGAGAACTTAATATGATAGGAGTGTTCCCGGGAGGGACTCACGACAAGAGACATCAAAGTTGAGAGACCACAGATGTTTCGGTAAAATAGACAGGTACACAAAGGCATGCTATCGGCCATTTCGCCACTCATTTGGTTGTTCCACATTTCTTGTGGTTGGGTGCTTAGTAGGGATGCGAAATTCAGTCTACAGCAATGGGCAGTAATGAAATGGCAGGAATGACAAAAATCAGCAATGACAAAAACAATCTATCAGCTGAAATACATTTTGTCAGGGAGCATTGCAGCCCTCGGTCCCAAGTTAGACAATCATATTCTACTACTACCTACTCTATTGGTATACTAATTCTCATTCCAGTTTTTGCTTACCTACACTACCTACCTAGCTAGTACCTACACTATTAGGTGCAATATTTGGGCTAAATAATATAAAAACTATGATTCATGTATTACATTATCTTATACAAGACTATCTTTGTAATTCAGGTTTATTATTTTCAGTAATGAACCTTTGGAATCGAGCATGAAAAAAAATTTTTAAGCCCCCCCTCAAAATTTGATGGTTTACGTTTCATGGTATGTAGAATCCGAAAACGCAATAAAAAAATTTCTGTCCGTCCGCCGTACTTGGCACTTTTCTTAGTTAACATGAACCGAAATTGACGAAATTCGGTTGATAGGTTCCGTTCGGGGTCTAGTTAGTCCTCGAAGCTCGGTGTTACTTTCAGTCACCTCCAAGGGGTTACAAATAGGAGATTGAAATTTTTATAGAACGCCGTAACTCGAAAACTTTCACTAGAAGGGTATGGGTTTTTTAACGTTTTTAAATTGATCTTGAACTAAAGAATTTTTTGAAACCACCCGGACGGAGCATTGTACGACCAGTCGTTCGTTTGCATCGAAAAGATTCGTCAACATGATCGTGAATCGAACGGTATAAATCCGGCCCTGATTATCATCGCTATGGAGCACCTGATTATGATCACGGATGGTGTATGAAGTCGATTTGATTGTTCTGTGATATTATTTCATTTGAAAAATGATTGATCTATTGGATTTTGTCGGTAGGTACTTTTGAAACTTGAATAAACGAAGTATTATTGATAGGTAAATTATTACACAAAGGTAAATTATTACACAACGGTACATTAGTACACAACGGTTCATTATACCATCTACGTAGAAGGGGCTGGACATTGTCGATAGGTACTTTTGCAACTTGAACAATCGTTGAAGTATTATTGATGGGCAAATTATTACACAAAGGTAAATTATTACACAAAGGTAAATTATTACATAGCGGTAAATTATTACACAACGGTTCATTATACTATCTACGTAGAAGGAACGCCTATACAGGTAAATTATTACACAACGGTTTACTGTTTGCCTTATTATGCTTCATAGACTACATTACGTTTCATACTATCATGAATAACTACAAATAATTAATGATTGAATTATAGAGTCCCGCGCATTTGTATGAAATTTTAATTCCGGAGTCGGCTCCAGTACTCGATTTAGGGCTTTCCTGAGGGGAGCTCGAGGGTATTGACCACAGAAAAAGGTGACCCACGCAGAAGGGGCATCTATACAGGTAAATAATAAACCTTTATGTAATAATTCGCAGCGTCCAACTTTGCGGGTTTTTACTATAAGCCATTAAGGTAGGAAACGTTCTAGCGGCGAATATGTTGCATGGTTGATACGTACCCTCACATTATTGAGTCTGTTTTTTCTACTAAAAATGTTTTTATTGTTAATGTTATGGAGTGTTTTCCACTTCCACGTTTTTCATCAGTTGCGATATACCAGGTGCTGGCTACGAAAAGTTTCCCACTAACCTCTGATGCTTTTTCGATATATTTTTTTCCCCCTCGGGAATCGTTAAGTTTCGGCGCACGTAAGGCGATTTCACACGGAGCAATGCGAAAAATCCTTTTTCTCAACGGCAACTAATGAGGGAAACACTTCAGATTGAACAATCGGTCTGCAATGAGGAGAGCAAGGCTCGTTTCGCCCGTCGCTGGACCTTTTCCTCCCACCTCACTAAGGCATTTATTTGGAGTACCGGCGTCACGGGTTTATTGATGGGGCCGACGCGAGGAAGCGAAGTACCCGGGATATTGCTTTTTGAGCTCGTATCAGTCAACTTCCAGCCGAGCGAGATTTGTCAAATCGATAGCAGCTGGCAGCTAATAACGGTAGCAGGTAATTTGTTGAAAGAAACAATAAAGTCAGCCAAATGATTCATCGCGGATGGTTGCCGCACAGAAAACCAAGCCTCAGAGGCCCCAGTAAGTCGGTAATAAATTGTATTTTGCTCCCTCACGTTCAAAGGTAGAGAAGACTTGTAGGGTCAGTTGTCAGTTGTCAGAGAATTATGAACAAATATGCCAGGTTTCAAGTACGGGAAGGTTTTAGAAGCCCACGATCATCGTAAAAACACTGTGATACCACCACAATGGAGCTGTTGTTTCGCTAATGTTCAACATGTATTGTATTTATTGTTTCTTTTGCTTCTTGAATGATGTCGTGAGTCCCTCCCGGGAACACTCCACTAACAACCTTAAAGCTCTCACCAATATTCCTATGTAAAAATTACCTTCCGCTAATAAACATCTGAGTGGGGAGACAGGCGACAGAATCCGGGGGACACAACCTGGAGCCCCACTACCAGCTCCCAACAGGGAGCTGGAGGGAGAGGACTCCAAGTCCTATATAACCCCGGATCCTGGAGCTTTAGCTTCATTCGACACTTCCGCTAACCAGCTCTCTCTTCTCTCTCTACCTTCCTCCTCCCAGATGCCTGGTGGTATCCGCCGCTCTGGGAATTCACCTCCTACCTTTTCCCCTTGTCTACATCGGTGGATATCCGCCGCCTAGACAAGCACCTTCCTTCACCTACATCGGTGGATTACCGCCGCCTAGGTGAATTTCCTTCCTCTCGCCTACATCGGTGGATTACCGCCGCCTAGACGAGATTCCTTCCACTCACCTACATCGGTGGATTACCGCCGCCTAGGTGAACTTCCTTCCTCTCACCTACATCGGTGGATTACCGCCGCCTAGGTGAAATTCCCTCGCTCTCCTCTATTCACTCCTTCACGCCACCGTGATGATAAATTTAAATTCATCACAGTGGTGAACCCGACGTTCATCCAACCTTCTACCCTCTTACCAACTCATGTGTCGCCCCAGTCTAGTTCGGTGTCCCGCATTTTAAATTCACATTTAAAATAGTCAGTATAAATTCGCAATTTTTGGCCCACCCGCAACCGCTCACACAGCTCTCAACTCTCCGCCGCATACAATCCCGCCGCCGCTCATTGCGAATTTTCAAATTCAACCGCTCAAATTGAATTTTGTTCACAGACACCTCCACCATGGACCCGAACTCGCCATCGCCGCCGCTCCTCCGGCCGTCCCTGCTGCAGCCGCCGACCACTGCGGCTTCTGACGCAACCGACAACCCCTTCACCAGCCTCTCACCACCCGGCTCCACCGCATCCGCCGCCGCCGCTGCCGCCGCCGCCGACGTCACGACGGCCTCGGCGTCGCTCCCGCTGTCGCTACCCCCCTTCTACACGCACGACCCCGCACTCTGGTTCTTCCAGGTCGACGCTGCGTTTTCTGCCGCCAACATCCGCAGCCAGCGTACCCGCTACTCCCGCATCATCTCTCTATTACCATATGAGATCCTCCTGCAGACGTCGGACATCTCCCCCGACGCCACGGCCGCCTACGACGACCTCCGCGCCCGCCTCATCAGCTTATACCAACCCTCCAAGATCGCACGTATCGCAGCGCTCTCCCAGCCCCAACATCTCGGCGATTTGAAGCCCTCCCACCTATACCGTCGCCTACGTCATCAGCTACACGACGTCGTGACGGCCGACATCGCTCGAACTTTCTGGCTGCGAGCCCTCCCCCACCCCATCCAGATGGCGCTCGCCAGCCACCTCGACGGACCGGACGAGCCGCTACTCCGTCTAGCCGACACAGTTTACGACCTCGCCGCGGCCGCCAGCGTCACGGAAGTCGCCGCACCCCGCACCCCCACCCCGCGCAGGGACCGATCACCGTCTCAAGAGCGGCGCCGGCCCCCCTCCCTCCACCGGCGCCGCTCCCTCTCCGTCGATCGCCGGCCAACCCCCTCCTCCGACCACCGACGCCAGCGCTCGGCCGACCGCCGCACCGTCTCCCCCACCCAGCAACGAAGAGGGAGGTCCCCAAACACGACAGCCCCCTCCAACTCCGCGCGCCCCACCAGGACCTACCTCCCAGCGGACCCCCCCCACCGATGTTTCTACCACGTGAACTTCGGTGGGGAGGCCCGCAAATGCCAGCCCCCCTGCTCCTACTCCTCCAAGCAGGGAAACGCGGACGCCCGCCGGTAAATCCGGCGGGCCCCCCTCCTCGCCAACACGGGGGGGACCACCACCAACCCCTCCCCGCCCGCATTCACACCACCACTACCAAGCCTCGCTACCCCTCCTACGCCGCCGCCACGGCTGCCAACCTCCCGGCCGCATCTGACGACGCCGCAAAACACGCCACCTCTCCATCACCTGACACCCCACCCCGAGTCAGCCCCTCCAAGCCCGCCTCCAGGGCAGCCAACCTTCCGGCCGCCACTAGCGCCGCCGCTACCGTTCCCCCACCCCGGAACGGCCCCTCCAAGCCCGCCTCCAGGGCAGCCAACCTTCCGGCCGCCACTAGCGCCGCCGCTACCGTTCCCCCACCCCGGAACGGCCCCTCCAAGCCCGCCTCCAGGGCAGCCACCCTTCCGGCCGCCACTAACGCCGCCGCTACCGTTCCCCCTCCCCGGAACGGCAAAAAAACGCCCCGCGTCTCCTTCGCGGAGGACCAACCACCGCCATCGCACCCGCCCATCACCTCGGACGAACCAAGCCCCCCCCCTCCGACAGACCCCAACACCTCAGCCATCTTACCGCACTCCGCCCCAGCTCACCAACGCCTGTTCCTAAAATGCTCAAAAACGCACGTCCCGTTCCTCGTCGACACAGGGGCGGCGCTCTCCATATTCCCGAATAATATTCTCCGGCGACAGGCGCGTTGTTACCGGCAACTCCTCTACGCCGCCAACGGTACCACCATCCCCTCGTACGGGACGTACCGCTCATCAATCCATATGAGCGGGCTCGCGTACGAGTGGGAATTTACCGTGGCGGACGTAGAGAAAGCTATCCTGGGGGCCGACTTCCTCGCATATTTCGGCCTCCAGGTAGACGTCCGTAACGCGCGCCTGCTCGACCCCTCCACCCAGAAACCCATCCCCGGGTTCATTCATGCGGTGGACCGCCCCCCATCCCAATTTGAACAACTCCTCCTACACTACAAACCCCAGCGCCGCCCCTCAGCTCACATCTCACAGACCCAGCACTACATTGAAACCTCTGGCCCCCCAATATCCGCAAAAGCACGACGCCTCCACCCCCTCCAACTCTCACAGGCCCGCAAACACTTTGATAATCTCATCAAGGAAGGCATTATCCGCCCCTCCATATCCCCGTGGGCTTCTCCACTACATATTGTGCAGAAGCCTAACGGGGATATCCGCCCCTGCGGTGACTACCGCCGCCTCAATGCCCGAACAACCCCAGATCTCTACAACGTCCCGCATCTCCGGGATTTCTCTTCCCACCTCCACAACACGACCATCTTTTCAACACTCGACATCTCTAGAGCCTTCCATCACATTCACATCTACCCCCCTGACGTTCCTAAAACAGCCATCATCACCCCTTTCGGCCTGTTCGAGTATATCAAAATGGGTTTCGGCCTCCGTAACGCTGCCCAAACATGGCAGCGTTACATGGACAACATTCTACGAGGCCTACCCTTCGTATTCTGTTTTTTGGACGACGTACTGATCGCTTCCCGGGACCCAAAGGAACACCTCGCACACCTGAAACAGGTACTTGACATCTTCGCCGCCGAGGGCCTCACCATAAACTCTCCGAAATGTGTTCTCGCCCAGCCCTCCGTCCGCTGCCTCGGCCACCAGGTTTCGTCCGAAGGAATAAAACCCCTACCGGACAAAGTGCACACCCTCACCGACTTCCCACAACCCAACACTGTCTCAGAACTCCGCCGTTTCCTGGGTATGTTGAACTTTTATCGTAGACACATCAAACACGCAGCACAACATCAACAACCACTCATACACGCTATCCCACAACCGGCCAAGAAAAACGATAAACGCCCCATTTCCTGGACCCCCACCCTCAAAACCGCCTTTCAACAATGCAAACAGGACCTAGTAGACGCCGCTCTATTGGCCCATCCCGATCCCCATGCCCCCCTCTCCATCACCACGGATGCGTCCGACTGGGCCATCGGGGCAGTCCTCCACCAACACACCGGCGCCACCCCCCAACCTCTCGGCTTTTTCTCTAAAACTCTGTCCCCCACACAAAAAAATTACTCCACCTTTGACAGAGAACTCCTCGCCATCCACGAAGCCATCAAACACTTCCGTGACTTCGTGGAGGGCAGGCAGTTCTCTGTCGTCACCGACCATAAGCCCCTCACCCACGCCCTCCTCCAAAACCGAAAATCAGCCTCCCCCCGTCGCCTCCGGCAACTCGAATTTATCGGACAGTTCACGTCCGATATTCGTTATTTGCCGGGGGCCGACAACTGCGTCGCCGACGCCCTCTCCCGCCCCACCCCTGCGCCGGTGGCGGAGTTACTGCCCTTCCCTTCCCCGCAAACCCTCAAACACCACCAAACTCCTACTTCCGATCCCGCACTTTCAAACCTCATCTCCACCTCAAAATTGGAACAGCTGCCTCCCCTCGATCTCTGGTGCGACGTATCGGCCGATTCACCGCGCCCGTACGTCCCACCGGAGCTGAGGAGGCAGTTGTTCCTCCATTACCACTCCCTCCATCATCCCGGCATTCGGGCGAGCCGGGACCTCATCAAGACGCGGTACTTCTGGCCCCATATGAACACGGATATCCGTACCTGGGTTCTAGGGTGCCAGAAGTGCCAGCAATTCAAGGTCTCGGCTCACCCCCACGTACCTCCTCAACCTATCCCCGATTCTCTCCCGTGGGAACACGTCCACTTGGATCTGGTCGGCCCTCTTCCCCCCTCCGAGGGGAAGAGGTACTGCCTCACCATGATCGACCGTGCGACCAATTGGGTAGAGTGTATTCCACTCGCCCACATTACCGCGGACGCCGTCGCCGCGGCCTTCCTCAATCAATGGATCAGCCGCTACGGCTGTCCGCGGACACTCACGGTCGATCAGGGGAGGCAGTTTGAATCAGCCCACTTTGCCGACCTGCTCCGTTCCCTCGGGATTCAGAAAATCCGCACCACTCCTTATCACCCTCAATCCAACGGGAAAATAGAGCGGTGGCACTCGGTCCTCAAGCAAGCCATCTCCACATCAGCCACTTCCCCTTCATGGACCAAAACCCTCCCCTACGTTCTACTTAGCCTCCGCACTTCCGCCCGTCCTTCAGACAACACAAGTCCCGCACAACACGCTTTCAGAGACCCCATTCGTTTACCGGCCGACATTTTCCCTCCACACAACACCCCGTCCATTAACAGGGAACCGTTACACACCTCAACACCGACAAACGACACCACTTACCCAAAACGCTTTTACACTTCCACGCATATGTACTTGAAAGAGCCCGGCATGCATAAAACCTTTCAGCCCCTTTATGCCGGGCCCTTTCAAGTCATCCGCACAACACCAACCACCGCGACCCTGCTAATGGACGGGAAACCCCACACCGTCCCTTTCGCCCGCTGCAAGCCCGCCCCTGTTCTCCCTCAACCAACATCCACTATCAGTCTCCCGCCGTCTGTTTGCCATGCAACACCTCTCTCCACCACAACAGTCTCCCCCGTCGCCGTTTCCGGATTTCGATTCGGATCCGGAAATGGCGGCAATACTCCGGGACGTGTACGTCCCGGACCCGCTCTCCCCCCTACCCCCTTCGCCCGGACCAACATCATCGCTTCCGTTTTTCCCGCAAAGGATTTCCGGACTACCTCCCCGGCCCCGGCGGTGGAAGTACCCCCAGTGGCGCATACTGCGCGAATTTCGCGCAGCGCAAGCCACCGGGGTACACCCCCCTTACATCCCCATCGAACCCCTTATGGACCCGCTCCTCCACCAATTTCGCCTCACCCTGCTTATGCCACCCCCACCACCCCTTCCAAACATCACTCCCCCCGTCTTCAACGGGCCCCCGCCCCCCAAATTTCAACCCCCTCTTGCTCCTCCCCCTTTTTCAATTTTCGATCCCCCAATTTTAAATTCTACCCCACCAACACCCCAACCCACCAAGCCCACAACACCCCCTCTTCCCCCATCCCCGCCGGGGATATCCACAATAGTTCCCGCCGGGACGAAAAGGTCCGGGCAGCGCAACAGACGACGGGAGCGTCCCTCGCCCCGCGTCCCGGCGGCCAAGTCCCCCGCCCCGCTCTGAGCAATCACGGCGGGGCCTTGAGATTTCGGGACAGTGCTTGTGTTTCATTACCCCACACGCACTGTACCGAACCTCACAGCCCCGCTGTGGCCACCTCGTCGCAGCGGGCATCATCCACATCCAACCACACACTACAATCTACCTTTTCACTACACCCACACACTCAATACACTTCACCACACACAACCCACACCCAGGGAACGGCGGATCTCGCAACCCCGCTCAAAACTGTCTCCCCTGAACCCGTACCTACAAATTGTATATACCTGTAAATACCTGTAAATACCTGTAAATACCTTGCAAATTTCTAACTACCTTCTAAATGCCTATACATATCACTCCTCTCATCACCATCATCAACCTCATCACCATTGTAAATATTGTCACTTCATCAATTCTTCAATCTTTGTACATATTTCTCCCATCATCAAATTTCGTCATCCTCACTTACGCCTACTTATGTCTACTTATGTCTACTTATGTCTCCTTTTGTCTGCTTATGTCTACTTATGTCTACTTTTGTCTACTGATGTCTACTTATGTCTACTTATGTCTACTTATCCTACTACCTGTATATCACCCTAGATTTAAGACACCTCCGGTCACTCTTCTGCCTTCAGCACTGCAATTGTTTGTTTCAGCCTTCAGCTCCTGTATCCTTGCGCCTTCAGCTCCCCTTTTTGTTTCCGCAGCCCTCAGCCACTGTCAACTTGAGCCTTCAGCTACCTCAAACATTGGTTCGAACTGGGGGGACCTCTGTCGTGAGTCCCTCCCGGGAACACTCCACTAACAACCTTAAAGCTCTCACCAATATTCCTATGTAAAAATTACCTTCCGCTAATAAACATCTGAGTGGGGAGACAGGCGACAGAATCCGGGGGACACAACCTGGAGCCCCACTACCAGCTCCCAACAGGGAGCTGGAGGGAGAGGACTCCAAGTCCTATATAACCCCGGATCCTGGAGCTTTAGCTTCATTCGACACTTCCGCTAACCAGCTCTCTCTTCTCTCTCTACCTTCCTCCTCCCAGATGCCTGGTGGTATCCGCCGCTCTGGGAATTCACCTCCTACCTTTTCCCCTTGTCTACATCGGTGGATATCCGCCGCCTAGACAAGCACCTTCCTTCACCTACATCGGTGGATTACCGCCGCCTAGGTGAATTTCCTTCCTCTCGCCTACATCGGTGGATTACCGCCGCCTAGACGAGATTCCTTCCACTCACCTACATCGGTGGATTACCGCCGCCTAGGTGAACTTCCTTCCTCTCACCTACATCGGTGGATTACCGCCGCCTAGGTGAAATTCCCTCGCTCTCCTCTATTCACTCCTTCACGCCACCGTGATGATAAATTTAAATTCATCACAAATGATTTTGCGTTACCGGTGCTTTTCTGATAGTTATAAGCACAACCACTTCGTTGCTACTTTTTGTGGAACGAACGCTTTAAATTATATTCCTAGTTATAAGCACAACCACTTCGTTGCTACTTTTAGTGGAATTAACGCTTTAAATTCCATTCCTTCGTTTTGAACTCATTTAAACTGTTCACCACTCGTTCAAAAGCTCTCAATTTATCTCAAACTTCAAATTATCTCAGAACTTCGTTTCCATTCCTTCCATTCCAATTCCACCCGCAACCACTTCGTTGCTACTTTTTGTGGAACTAACGCTTTAAATTCCATTCCTTCGTTTTGAACTCATTTAAACTGTTCACCACTCGTTCAAAAGCTCTCAATTTATCCCAAACTTCAAATTATCTCAGAACTTCGTTTCCATTCCTTCCATTCCAATTCCACCCGCAACCACTTCGTTGCTACTTTTTGTGGAACGAACGCTTTAAATTCTATTCCTAGTAGATATAAGCACAACCACTTCGTAGCTACTTTTAGTGGAATTAACGCTTTAAATTCCATTCCTTCGTTTTGAACTCATTTAAACTGTTCACCACTCGTTCAAAAGCTCTCAATTTATCTCAAACTTCAAATTATCTCAGAACCTCGTTTCCATTCCTTCCATTCCAATTCCACCCGCAACCACTTCGTTGCTACTTTTTGTGGAACTAACGCTTTAAATTCTATTCCTAGGTAGTTATAAGCACAACCACTTCGTTGCTACTTTTAGTGGAATTAACGCTTTAAATTACATTCCTTCGTTTTGAACTCATTTAAACTGTTCACCACTCGTTCAAAAGCTCTCAATTTATCCCAAACTTCAAATTATCTCAGAACTTCGTTTTCATTCCTTCCATTCCAATTCCACCCGCAACCACTTCGTTGCTACTTATTGTGGAACGAACGCTTTAAATTCTATTCCTAGTAGTTATAAGCACAACCACTTCGTTGCTACTTTTAGTGGAATTAACGCTTTAAATTCCATTCCTTCGTTTTGAACTCATTTAAATTGTTCACCACTCGTTCAAAAACTCTCAATTTATCTCAGAACTTCAAGAAATTCATCAAGAAGTTAACTACCACCATATACTTAAATTCTGAAGTAATGGATACATTAAAATGTAACCAAAAATATCCATGAAAAATAACAAAAATATCCTTGAGTAGTTTTCTACAATTCCATTAGGAATACCCACCGTTCCCATAACGATTTTAATAAAAACTACTATTCAATCAATCAATCAATGACTGGTAACCTTTCACCTTGTATACTGAGCAATGTACCTATACGTGATGAATTTTAAATTGGTGTATTTCATCACGAGCGGTGTGAGGATATGCCCAGGGGGGTTATGAGCGAATCACCACCTCAACACCTGGGATCTTTTTGGATTGGTGTGGCTGGGGGTTATGAGCGAATCACCACCTCAACACAGCATCTTTTAGGTGAGGAGAGAGGGATGAGGTAAGGAGGAGAGAGAGTAGTCAGCGACTAGAGGAGAATGTAGAATGGAGAAAAAGAGGCAGGCGCCGGGGTTTTATAGACCCCAGTGGCTGTCTCTCTCCATCCCCTAGTTTGTAGGGGATGGTGGGGAATCAGGCTGGGCCTCTACCTCCTGCGTCCCTCGTCGCCACTCTTACAGTTTAATGGCGAGAACTAAAGTTGGTTTGTACAAGGTTTGCGAGAACTTAAGTATGCTAGTATTGTAGTTCTGGGAGGAACTCACGACATAGGTCCCCCCCAGTTCGAGCAAGGAAACAAAGGTTTGATGAGGGCTGAGGGCGCAGAGTTACATGGCTGAGGGCCGGCTGAAGAACAGAGGAGGCTGAAGGCACGGGAGCAGAAGTACATGGCTGAGGGCCTGATTGCAAACAATGGGAGCTGAAGGCGCGGAACAAGAGGAACAATGTGATGCTGAAGGCAATGACTGATACTTAGAACTAGGTAACAATTGCTTGCTTAAAACTAGGTAATACTTGTGGCGAAGAGTACCAATATGTACAATCATGTTGAAGAGTACTAACATGTACGAGAGAGTAAGTATGACAAAGAAGTAAAAATATTTACAAAAATGTAGGAAGACGTATTTACAAAAGTGGGCACTTAGAGCTAGTGAAGGTGCTATGTACAAGAAGGACAAATAAGTTACTTATAGCTAGGTGACAAAATGGGAGAACTTAGAGATAGGATAATATTTACAAAGGTATGGTACAATGGGTATGGTACAATGAGAGTACAATTTGAAACGTAGGCTACAGAATTGACTTAGAGCTAGGAGGAGAGGGTGAACGAAATTATGTACAAAAAGAAGTGGCTTACAGCTAGTATACAGGTGAATGAATATGTACAGTGAAACATTGATAAATACACTGCCAAGGTGATGGCACAGGAGCTTCCTCGTCACAATCAGAGTTGCCCATTATACATTACATAACATTACATAACGTGAAATATACATATTACATAACATTACATTACATACCATAACATTACATAACATTACATGAAATATACATATTACATAACATTACGTCAATAATACATTACGTCCATTATACATAATTGCGAAAGTTATGCGTGTTTGAAGAATTTCACGTTAGCGCATGCGCAGGGCGAACCGCTGGCTCTATCATGTTGAAATTTATATGGGACCTCAATGGGCCCTACCCGCTTAATCCCTGAGAATTACATTGAAATTGGGTGAAATCTTTGGTTACTATGGCTGTAACAAGGAAATAGAATCTATTTCACGCCAGCGCATGCGCAGAGCGCACCCAGGGTCCGATCATGCTGAAACTCATACTGGAACTTACTAGGCCTTGTCCAAACAACCCTTGAAAATTTGAGTGAAATTGAATCAAAATTGTGAAAGTTATGCGTGTTTGTTGAATTTAACGTTAGCGCATGCGCAGGGCGTACCGCTGGATCAATCATGTTGACATTTGTATGGGACCTCAAGGGGCCTTATCCGTACCATCCCTCAAAATTTGAGCTGAATCAATTCAAAATCGTGGAAGTGATGGCTGTAACAAGGAAATGCGGACAGACAGACTCACAGACTCACAGACCCACAGACCGACAGACACGGAACCAAATTTGTTCAGTAGGCTTTGAAACGCAAAATGCAAGTGGAAATTTTGATGTCTGAAGACAACAATTTTTTGGCTCACGAAAGTGAACACAAGGCTTCCGCTGCTTCGCAGACTCGGAAGCAAAACATAGTGGCGTACTAGACAGCTATTTGCAGGGGGCCTATTCACTAAAATAGATAGTGGAAAGAGATTATCTATTTTGAAAATCTCCCGCGAGAGATAGTCTCCCCTGGGAGACAGTCTCTTCCAATGTCTCCTGGGTTCGTCTATTTTACTGAATAGCTCAGAGACCTTGAGAAAGAGATATGGATCCTAATACACGAAAATGCCATAGTATCCATGAAGTGCGAGATGTTCAATTCCTCATTCAATTCCTTAATAATGAAAGCATTTCTTAGTAATACCTATTCAATGGGTAATTGGGTACCTACCTACCTCAATCCATACTTGGACGTTTTTACTCACGAATCGGATAAGTTTAAATGAAATTGAAAAAAGTCTCAATTATAAACAGAAAAAGTCGAATTAGGGGGATAATGCTTGTATTATCTACACCTAATGAACGGCCACTCTTAGATAGGTAGGTGCCTGCCTCAACCCGTACTTGGACGTTTTTACTCATGGATCAATAATTATGCATATATTTTTAATTAAAATTGAAATGAAGAATTTTATCTTTATGAAATGAAAAACTTTATGATGAAAAACTTTATGAAATGAAAAAAATACAAGATCAAAATTACCAAAAAATGTGGTTGCGGATGAAGGAGGCTATTACATGATCACTGTGAAACAAACGAGAAATAGACTCTCTCTTTCGAGGAAAGACACCTAATTAGCTGTCTCTCTGAAAGAGATCGAGAATGCCAAGATGGCCGCCAACTCTCTCTTTTAAAAGTTACTGAATAACCATGTCATGGATACTATAAAAATCTATTTTGCCAAAAGAGAGAGTCGGACCTGAAAGAGATGTCTCTTTGGCTTAGTGAATAGGCCCCCCAGGTGCTGGGTCCCCCCAGTGAGTGGGGGGGGGGGAAGGGATGTGGACGCATGAGTCCCCTAGAGGCGGGGGCGGAGGGGTGGGGTTTGAGGCTTGGGCACACCTTGAGGGGGTGGAGGTGGCGGGGCCGTCGCACGTCGGGAGACGCACATTGGGGGCGAAAAGGGGAGAGCGCTGGCCAGAACATTGGCGGGCGGGCGGAGACCTTCCATGTGTGATGAGACTTGACGGGGGGGGGGGGGGGGGGTGAAGTGGGAGAAATTAACGCTGCTGTTGAGGGGAGGGGTGGAAGGTTTCCGTGTGTTGGTGATGGGGAAGAGTGGACAGCCCCCAGAGAATCGTGGGGCGGAAAGAGAGGGCCCCATGTGAGTGGGGGGTCGAGCGGGTCGGTGCGGCCGAGGCGGCGTTCGCCACGGTCGTAGAGGCGTCGAGGGGTTGGTGGCGGCGGCGTTCGCCGTGGTCGCAGGTGCGATGAGGGGCTGGAGGGCCGAGTAGGAGCACCTCTGTGTGGGAAGGGGAAAGGGGTGGCCCTCCCTGAGTGGGGGTAAAAAAAAAACGCTGCAAAGTCCTTGTCACATGGGGTTTATTATTCTACAGAAATGTTGGCTGTACCTACATTTATTGTTTGTTTCATGTGAAATAATTGAAATAGCTATTTCTGATGGATTCCACCAATTTTGTTTGGCCCCCAAAACACAAATTAGGTAGGTACAATCTTTTTTTTTTTTTTCAAATTATCCATGATCATTGGTAGTGCCACTTAATCGTCTTGATCTACGTGTTGAAACTTTTCCTAGTGCTATTCTACAAATTGATGGTGATTTCAGACGATTTCGCAGGTTTTTGCCTCATAAAAAATCAATTTTGGGAGCTGAACATCTGGTACAACCTCAATTTTCCACTCCTTGGCCAAAATCGACCTCATATTCCATCTTCTCGTCCACAAAAATAGGGAAAACGATACCTCAAAAGCTCATGTTACCAACATGTTGCTAAAACGCAAAAAGTACCTATTTTTACACACATTTTATCTCACAACAACCCCTGGGTTTATTCCGATCGGGCTGAAAACTTTCGGGACACAACTAGGGCCCAAATAGAGCATGGGCGTACGGCGGACGGACATTGCATTTTTTGAATCTACGCACCTTGAAACGGAAAAGAAAAAAAGTTTGAGGGGGGGTTATAAAAATTTTTTGCTGAGCGATTACATAGGTGTATTATTCCGAGAATAATAAACCAAAAACGCGAAGTCCTTGTCACATGGGTTTATTATTCTATTGGACATACCTACAGAAATGTTGGCTGTTTATTTATTGTTTCTTTCATGTGAAATAATTGAAATAGCTATTTATGATGGTTTCCACCAATTTTGGCCCCCAAAACACAAATTAGGTAGGTACGCTCTTTTTTTTTCTTTTTTTTTTCAAATCATCTTTGATCACTGGTAGTGCCATTTAATCGTCTTGATCCACGTGCTGACACCATTTCTAGTGTTATTATACAAATTAACGGTGATTTCACACGATTTTCCAGATTTTTGCCTCATAAAAAATCAATTTTGGTAGCTGAATCTTTGGTAGAACCTCAATTTTCCACTCTTTGGTCAAAATCGACTTCATTTTCGGTCCCCCAAAAACATGGGAAAAGTTACCTCAAAAGCTCATGTTACTAACATGCTACTAAAACACAAAAAGTACCTATTTTTAATCATATTTTCACTCATAACACCCCTGGGTATATTCCGATCGGGCTGAAAAGTTTCGGGACACAACTAGGACCCAAATGGAGCATGTATGCGAAAGAACGACTTTTTTGGACCGAAAATGAAGCCTGTACACGTGATACGGCGGACGGACATTGCATTTTTTGAATCTAGGCACCTTGAAACGGAAAAGAAAAAATTTTGAGGGGGTGTTATAAAAAATGTTTGCTGACCGAATACATAGGTGTATTATTCACAGAATAATAAACCAAAACGCTTGCGGTATGGGCGAGCGGTAAGCATATGGGGGGGTAAGAATACGCTTGCAATACCTGCGAGAGGAAAAACGCTGCAAAGTCCTTGTCACATGGGTTTATTATTCTATTGGACATACCTACCTACAGAGATGTTGGCTGCATGCGTAATAATCGAAATAGCTATTTCTGATGGTTTCCATTAATTTTGGCCACTAAAACACAAATTAGATAGGTACCACGCTCCTTTTATTTCTTTTTTTTTATTTCTCTTTTTTTAAATAACTATCTTTGATCATTGGTAGTGCCATTTAATCGTCTTGATCCACCTGTTGACACTTTTTCCAGTGTTATTATACAAATTGATGGTGATTTCAAACGATTTCCCAGGTTTTTGACTCATAAAAAATCAATTTCGGGAGCTGAACATCTGGTAGAACCTCAATTTTCTATTCATTGGTCAAAATCGACTTCATATTCGGTCTTCTCGTCCCCAAAAACATGAAAAACGATACCTTAAAAGCTCATGTTACCAACATGTTGCTAAAACGCAAAAAGTACCTATTTTTATACACATTTTCACTCATAACACCCCTGGGTATATTCCGATCGAGCTGAAAAGTTTCGGGACACAACTAGGGCCCAAATGGAGCATGTGTGCGAAAGAACGAATTTTTTAGACCGAAAATGAAGTCTGTACACGTGATACGGCGTACGGCGGACGGACATTACATTTTTGGAATCTACGTACCTTGAAACGGAAAAGAAAAAATTTTGAGGGGGTGTTATAAAAATTTTTTGCTGAGCGATTAGGTACATAGGTGTATTATTCACAGAATAATAAACCAAAAGGGGTTGGGCGTAAGGCCTTCCATGACGTTGGGGAAGGGTTGTGGTGGGGTAGGGGGGTGGATGATTCTATGATCACTTCCAGTCGCCGACTTATTGGTAAAAGGGTGGAAGGGCGAGTGGGGTTGCAGAGGGGCAGTGATAAAGAGTGAAAGAAAGGGAAAGGGGTCTGCCGAGTGGCAGCCTTTGGGCGTAGTCGAGAGGGAAGCGAACGAAAGTGAAAAGTGTTTGCGGTGGCGATGTTTGAAAGAGGGAGGCGAATTCAAGAGGGGTTGGGACAAGTTCGAGGGGTGAATGCAATCTGAAGTTGGGGCAGGAGGCGAATTTGACATTTGATTAGGTGATGGTTTGAGTTGAAATTTGATGAGGCTGGATTTGAATTTCAACATTTAAAATTTGAAATTTGAAATTTGATTAGGTGACGTTTTGAGGTGAAAGCTTGAGTTGAAATTTGATGAGGCTGGATTTGAATTTCAACATTTAAAATTGAGTTTTGAATTTAAAATTGTGGGACTGTGATGAGTTGAAAGGGATCAGAAGGTTGTGTGAACGTTGGGTTCACTGTGATGAATTTAAAATTGTAAATGAATTTGAGGAATCAGAAGATGATGAATTTAAGGGATCAGAAGGTTGTGTGAACGTCGGGGTTACCACTGTGATGAATTTTAAATTGGTGTATTTCATCACGAGCGGTGTGAGGATATGCCCAGGGGGGTTATGAGCGAGTCACCACCTCAACACCTGGGATCTTTTGGTTTATTATTTTCAATAATGAACCATTGGAATCGAGCATGAAAAAAAAAACGCTGCAAATCCCTGCACAACGGTTTATTATTTTGTATAGAATACCCTTCTGTTACAGATCACAGCACTATGTATAGATAACCCGTCTATATAATATGATATGTACTATTCTATTATATGCATATTATGTAGATCGCAGACACTCCGTAGGTTAGTACCTAACCCCGTACTCGTTACTAGGTACCTACCTAAATCACGAGTTAAATGTTGCTAAAATAATTCTGCCGATGACAAACAGTACCTAACAAAAAGAAACACACATAATGAAGTTCTGAAAAGAAATTGTTGATGAGGAGTGAAAAAAGTTGCAAAAGTACCTACCAACAAACTCCAGCCCCTTCTACGTAGATGGTATAATGAACCGTTGTGTAATAATTTACCGTTGAGTAATGATTTACCGTAGTAATAATTTACCCATCAATAATACTTCAACGTTTGTTCAAGTTTCACTACCTACCAACAAACTCCAATAGAGCCATCATTTTTCAAATTAAATAATATCACAGAACAACCAACTCGACTTCATACTCCGCCAATATAATCAGGTGATCCCTACCAATGATTGGCCGTATTCACAAATTCCTATTGTGGGCGCGTCTCTGGTTACGAGATTTGGTTTGAATTGTATACAATTTCATTCACACTGGAGTCGAAAATGCCTGTCGGTGCAAACTTCGGGGCCTTACTGTGAACGAACGGCTGGACGTACGATGCTCCGGATGGTCTTAAAAAACTCGCAAGTTCAAGAACTATTTAAAACCGTAAAAATATTTACGTAAAAAAATGGTATAGGCGTTTTGAAAATTTCAACCCCTATTTTGAACCCCTTAGAGATGACTCACAGTAACGTCGAGCTTCGAGGACCAACTAGACGCCGAACGGAACCTATAACCCGAATTTCATCAATTTTTTTTCATGGTAACTAAGAAAAGTGGCCCGTACGGCGTACGGCGTACGGTGTACGGCGTACGGCGTACGGCGTACGGCGGACAGACAGAAATATTTTTATTGCAGTTTTGGATTCTACATATCTTGAAACGTAAACCATCAAATTTTGAGGGGGGGTAAGAATTTTTTTTTTCATGCTCGATTCCAATGGTTCATTATTGAAAATAATAAACCAAAATTCTAACCCCCCCCAAAAAATTTTATGGTTTACGTTTCAAGGTATGTAGAATCCGAAAATGCAATAAAAATATTTCTGTCTGTCCGCCGTACGCCGTACGGGCCACTTTGCTTAGTTACCATGAAACAAAATTGATGAAATTCGGGTTATGGGTTCCGTTCGGGGTCTAGTTGGTCCTCGAAGCTCGACGTTACTGTCAGTCATCTCTAAGGGGTTCAAAATAGGGGTTGAAATTTTCAAAAAGCCTATACCTTTGTTTTACGTAAATTTTTTTACGGTTTTAAATAGTTCTTGAACTTACGAGTTTTTTAAGACCACCCAGAGCATCGCACGTCCAGCCGTTCGTCCACAGTAAGGACCCGAAGTTTCCACCGACAGGCATTTTCGACTCCAGTGTGAATGAAATTGTATACTTCAGACCAAATCTCGTCACCAGGGACGCGCTCGATTCAATCAATCAATCAATGTAATCAATCAATCAATCAGCAAATTTTTTCAATTGCAATTGGATTACAATTTCAATTGCTTTTTAATTCACTTAGGATTGTAATTGTAATCCTAAGATTGCACTTAGGATTGTAATTGTAAGTGCACTTAGGAATTCACTAGAATTGTAAAAATTGTATCCATTTAGCCGAACTCTCGTCACCAGGGACGCGCAATCAATCGGGAATTGGCCGAAGATTTTTCTTGCTCGATTCAATCAATCAATCAATCAATTTATTCAACCAATCGATCAATCAATTTATTCACAAAGGCCCCCTAGGTATTGTTGTGGGGAATCATATTCTTGTTTGTGTGTCTATTGAAAATAACGAACCAATACAAAGCGTAGAGCGAAGAGTTGGAGTAGAGTTTGGTGGAATAGGCCCCACATATTATTATGGGAAGGGATTTCGCAACAATGTTGTATCCAATATTTCGGGGGGGAGGGGGTTCATAGTCTTCAATTGTTTTCAGTGGTTAATGGATTAATTGGACTTTAATTGGAATTGGAATTCATTTCGAATTGTCTAAATTGGCATGGTGCGCATTGGCATAAATGCAATAAATTCATTATGACTGGCCTAGGCCTTTCCAATCACATAGGATTTCGCGTTGTGGCGCCGGCTTTTTGGATTGGTGTGGCTGGGGGTTATGAGCGAATCACCACCTCAACACAGCATCTTTTAGGTGAGGAGAGAGGGATGAGGTAAGGAGGAGAGAGAGTAGACAGCGACTAGAGGAGAATGTAGAATGGAGAAAAAGAGGCAGGCGCCGGGGTTTTGTAGACCCCAGTGGCTGTCTCTCTCCATCCCCTAGTTTGTAGGGGATGGTGGGGAATCAGGATGGGCCTCTACCTCCTGCGTCTCTCGTCCCCACTCTTACAGTTTATTGGCGAGAACTAAAGTTGGTTTGTACAAGGTTTGCGAGAACTTAAGTATGCTAGTGTTGTAGTTCTGGGAGGAACTCACGACAGTATATATTAAAGTATATTATACTTACTACACTGAGCATACCAACAATACTAAGGAAAGGCATCACAGGTGCAACACAACACACGGAAACTACACGGTCCATAACTATCTTACCAAACAGATTTTGCAGGTCCTATAAAATGGCTTGAAGCAAAAACAACAACACATTTCTGAATGCGCTCGAACTATGAACACAAATCAGGGTTTTTTTCCGGCTAGCAGTGCCAAACTGAAGCAGTTTCATTGCAGCGAGATTTCGAAATAAACTACTACCTACCGTTGCAGAGGATAAACTCACATAGATTTTGGCTATTTTCGGCTATAACCACTTCCGGTTACCATGGAACAGGTCAAAAACGCGTAATACGGACTCTCTCTCATCCTTTAGAAAGATGATTGACCACTCTCTCTCATCCTTTACAGAGATGGATTGAATGAATTACAACTTGATTGGATTCGAGAATCTATAATACTATTTCAGTTTGACCCCACTCAAAGCCCTACTCCTCACCACCTATTATTCGTTTCCAATTAATTCTTTTCCCGATTAAAATCGACCAAAACCATTGTTTGGCTGATGGGACGAGGGAACCTCATTCAGATTTCCACCCTTCTTTTCTGTACTAAACTGTTATCCCCAACTTTCGAATAATTTATCGGTCTCCGAAGTTCCTACCCGGAGTAAGAGAATAGGTTTTACAGCCAAGAAATATAGGCACTTGAAAATTATATATTTTTTTCCATTTTTTTTTCTTTTCTCAATACCTATTGAAAACAAACCCCAGCCCGAGCAAATAGGTTTTCCTCTTTTTTCGGAAAGAAAAAATAGCTATTCATAACCTTGCGACACATCAATTTCTCATTCACTCATTTGGAAAGTTTGCTCTATTAAACTTGTATAAATCTCTGGCGACGGGTGCGCGGTGATTTATATTCCCATCATTTACCGGAGTTTTAGCGAATTTTCGAAGAGAAAACACGGAATTGCAATGGGTCCAACATTTTCACTTAGTGGCTGGATTTTTAAAAATTTCTGCGTTTCTCGTCCGTTTCAGAACATCCATCCCTGGATTTTAACAGTTTTCATGCAGGAATATATCAAAGTATTAATATAAATTGTAGGTGATGTAAATAATGTCGAAGTCTACTCGTATTATGATGGTTTTCAACAACAACGTTTCGGCACTGACTTGTGCAATCTGTGTACAATATGAAATCCTATTCAACTAAAACTGAATTCAGAAAAGGAAGTGAAATATTTGAACTGGAAGGCCAAAAGAATGGGAGAAGGAAAGTCAGAATCGATTGAACAAATGAAGGAATTAAATCCAAAGTCCTCATACAAAGAGAATGAAAACGGATTCAGCCGTCGAAATGAACCTTGCTGAATGTGACTTTCGAGTGTCCTGACTTCGAGAATTATTAATTGTATTTGAAGAAGGATTTAATGGGACCTCTCAAGGGGATGAAAATTCAAAAGATCGAGGTTGTCAAGGCTTTTTCATTATTAGAACAACACGAAACGATACCTAATAAAAATTATTGCAACATTAATAATATTCTATTTCACATCAAATCGAGCTTGTTTGTTCTTCCTTTACCCGATTTTGAACCACATTCAAATCTAAATGATACAAAACAAACGACACCTCGATACAATCATTCGAGGATTCGGGATGAGGGTCACATGTTGCGCGAATTCGTGAAAAAAAACCGCGAACACCCACGTACATTGAGCCTACATGGACATCAGAAGATAACAGCAGCAGTAGGTTTGAGAGCTCACCATTAAGTAGTTGTGCTTCAATATCGGCTCCGTTTCTTACCAAATTAATTACTAAAGAGGTTAATTTGGTATAATTTGCATTTAATTACATACAAATTTATTCAAGCACTTCCTCGAAACATCAATGCAAGTTGTATATTTTACGTTTGAATAATTGAATCCAGAATTCCTGATCATTAAATGGGGGGGGAGGGGGGTATCTGAATAGGCTCATACGTGACGATGGAATCCACATAGTCCACGCAGCCTTTGACAGCTTGTTTTTGAAGGTTCCTAACACTTGCGAATTAAAACCGTAATGAGCTGATCTGTCGCTACCAGCATGGAATAAGGAGAGAATGCTCACTCAGCACAAAGAGTGTGCAGAGTTGCTAAGCAACGCTATCAGATCGCTCCCTCAAACTATTTTTCTTGTTGACCCTGATAAGTTTTCTTAATGAATAATAGGCCATAAATTTGAACGTTAGCTTCATATAAACGTCACATACAGGTGGCTGGCGGAGGTAGGTGAAGTAGGCACCGCCTAACCAGGCCGCTGATTTTTCGGTGGAGGGGGGGGGGGGAGATAGGGACTTTTCTTGATAAATACAAATAGCCCTTTCATTCAGGAATTACTTCAGGAAGGGCCAAGCACGAGAAAAGTAGACCAGTAGATCAGTTAAAATGCGATATAAGTTCATGACGTCTGAACTAGAATTTTAGGTCCAGTTGGTTTATGTACCAAACCAACAGACTTTTCTACAAAATACGTCAAGGCAACAACAACCTTCCCTTTAATTACTGACTGAGTGACATTCAGCAAAGGCTTATCTCTTCCTGAAAGTTTAATCAACACTCTTTCGTCAAAAGACGTCGAAAATTTCCACTGTAAATTAGTCACCGAATTCATGGGGTACAAATATATAGTGAACTATACATTTAACTATATATACAAAACTAATAGTAAACTAATAAAATATAGGAGCTAAAAATATAGTTATATAGTATACAACGAAAAGATGAACCGCCGGCCGGGAGCTACTTGAATGGAGAAGCGATTGCCTAGAAGCTAGGTACTTATTTGTGTGTTACGACGCCCAGTGAGAAGTACAAAACGCATGCAGGTACCACGAACAATCCATATCTGTCACCAGAACCGGAACAAACGCAAACGCTCAAAATTCGACGCAAAGAATTGAAACCTGACAAAAAACTTAACAGACAAAGCAAAAGTGATGCGAGAATAAAAAATAAAAAAATCGAAAGACATCTTTACGGAAATGACAAGGTGAATCGAAGGGAACGAATCGATTGTAAAAAGGAACGATTTTTAGGTGGAAATCAGATCTGGGGACAGAGCCAAAGTAGGCGTGGCGAACTACATTTCTACTGGACTGAGCATGTGCGGAAGGGCCACTTTTCTCCGTTGCTATGAGAACACTAGGTCCCAGGGCCTGCCAGTTTAAGGAGCCTGGGTTTCGATTTCGACTGCAGGACATCGATTACTGTCGCTCTATTTCGATAACATCGTTGGTCTACGGAGCTACAGGGAGCTAACTGCAGCTAACACGAAGGAACCACCATGTCGAATGACCAGAATATCGAATTGCAGAGAAATCTTGCGGGTGGCTGTTAAACTTTGTGAAAAAAACTAGGTACAGCGTACGGAGGCAAATTCAGATGCCAAATGAACACATGGTTGGATTTTCCACTTAAAGCTCCATGAAAAATCGGATAACGGGGTCGAACCATGTAACAGGGAACCGCTTGGAAGCAACTGAAGTGGCACTCCTAGCAGAAATACCAGTTAGTCTAGAGCACATTGAAATTTCGTCATTGCTAACAGAGCAAAAATCGATTCGAGAGGAAAATCAGCCAATTTCATACCCATGGGAACTTTTCATTCAAACATATTAGGCTCGTGGTTCGTTTAACAGCCTACTCTGGGAAGCCAGGAAGGAGCGATGTTAAGTCTGCAGGAATTGCGTGGGTAGTGAGAAGCAAACGAACAGATGAAGAAGTGAAGATAAGGAAGAAGAACAAGGAAAACGGGAAAATGAGGAGTTTAAATCTTTTGGAGCGTGTAGAGAAAACGGAACGGGAAAAAAGGGATTCTCCGGTAACTGGTAAATACGCCGGAAAATTGGATCATCCCCCCACCATCCAACGTGTTCTGCTTGACGGATGACAGGTAGGTTGAAAACCCCCCCAATTGGGGATTCAGTTAAAGAACCTGAAGGCCAAAAAGAGACCAAAAAAGCGAGAGAAAAAGTAAAAATACGGGTTTGGTAAAAAAAAAGAAGAACAGATAGGGAGCAAAGTGGCAGGTTCTCCCTCTGGTGCCTTTTTCTCTCAAGACAAAAAGAACATGGGACGAAGGAAATCGAAGCTTTAACAGACTTTAGCAGACAGCTCGCCAATATGAGTTAGGCGGGAATTGATTCCCCCCTCCACCCCTTAACATTGCGGGTTAGGTTTGTCAATGGGAGGGTTTGTCTTAGTGGGAAATCCTGTGAATCGGAATGGTATCCATGGGGTGAGCCATTTCGACTACAGGGTGCGAAGTGTGCAGTTACAAACCAAATTTTGGGGGCGGTTCCGGCAGGACCACATGAGCGAATTTTCAAGGGTGGTAAATCTTAGCTATTTTTGACGATTTTGAGCATTTTTTGACCCCAAAAACTCGTATTTGACCCACTTTTTCCATTACTGAAATAGCATTTTCCATCTCGATTGATTCTAGACCACCTTTGATGATTTTATATTCTGGGTGAAATGGTAGCTAGTTTGAACATACATATTTGAACAATAATTATGTAACAACATAGATTGATAAAAATGGGGGTAGCTACGTAGATGGAAATCATATCGAAGTAATGCTCTCTCTCACTCGAACGGTTAAGGGTTAAGCCGCAATGTTCGCTATCAAACACCTTTTACAAACGCGCTGTAAAAATGGAAATCACTAACAAAAGCAATTTACGCCGACTAGTCCACTTTCATGCAAAACCACTTTTTAGAAACTTGACTATAACTGACTGATATAGACAGAGTTGTAATTGTGTAGCCATCGAGTTACTCTGAACAAGTCTTGTTAACCAACTCGAATAGGTAGGTATTTTGTTGAAGGTTGTCCAAGTGGGTCCAATTTGTCGCCAACCTGCAGCGTACCTTCAGAAATTGGCTTCCAACTGCTGTAGTTTGACGGTTTATTGCGTCATAGTTCAATAAAGATTTCATGATTTCCGCGCATAGTCCGGCTGCCTCTAGTACGGGAAGCACGAGGGTACTGACCACAGAAAACAGTGCTCTACGGAGAAATTCTATAGGCCTTACAGGAAAATGAAAAACCTTTGTGTAATAATTTGTAGCGTTTTTTTAGACGAACTTTAATATTATTTTGATCAAAGAAGCGCAATTTCCCCCTCATTTACAACCATCCCTAACACCAATCGGAGGATTGAAAGCCGAAAATCTTCTTGATGCGTATGTACCTACCTGTGAGTACATAATGTATCTATGTATCCAACGTACATACATGTACTGATCCAACAAGAATAAAAGATGAGCCACTGCCTCCTGACCAACAACTTTGTTACCTACTGAACTGTGATCTTCTTATGTGTTATCTACTGGTCTGTACCTATTGGAGCTATGAATCAGGGATCAGGGATCAGTTAGCATGAAGCTTGAACGGTTTTCATGTTCTCACTGTTTTAGTTCTGTGTGAATAGGCCATCTGAACGTTCGGGTTTCGCGTTATAGATCTGTGGAAAATCTTCGACCAATTTCAGTCAGTACCCAAAAATCAGCAGATGTGCGTTCGCAATCCGCTATAATATATTTATAGTTTCTATGCTCATTAAAGATTGTTTGGATTCTCATCCAAACGCTGCTATCGCTGAAGTTTTTCAAAAACATGTTTATGAGACCTGAAGGTTCAAAGAATCTGAAAAACGAATAAAAATTGTTCCGTCCGTCCGCAGTATGCCATCCACCCAAATTAATTTGAAATCTGGTGATTTTCTATGAGGTGCAATCTGGTACCCATTTTGATCCACAAAACCTAATCCGTCATCACCTTTTTAAAATGCCTCTATTAGGCGGTATTACGGCTTGTAATTAAAAATAAAAATAAAATAGTTGAAAGAACACATTGTGTTGATAGCTTTTTCTGCCTACTTTCTATAACTGTAGGTATATGGAGGGAAAACGTCCGTACAGCACAACGCTCACTCACAGGCTTCCAAGTTAACTATTTCTCAAGCCTCTTTGATCAGGTGCCTAACAAATAAAATGAATGGGAAAAACCGAAATTTCGATGCCCAGAACACAGTACGTTTCCACGTGAGTTGAGTCCGTTTAAATCGCATTTTCCAGTTCAGAGGTGTTTCTCTTCGTTGAAAGAGCTTTTCCCTCCAATTTAAGGTTTTTACTTAGCCGGCAACGTGGTAACCTGCCAACTTGAGCAGAAAACGGAGGATGATCGTGTTATTCCTATGTTTGAGCCTCGATTTTCACGGTAAATCAGTTTCGGGATTCTACTATAAGTTGGTTTCCGTTTGTACCGGAAGACCACCCCTCGAATGAATATCCACTAGGGTGGTCACAAGGCAATAGGCAAAATTTTTTTTGAGAAAATCACTTCTGGCAACCCCCTAAAAGGTGCCATTTGACTAGAAAATGAGATTCGCAAAGTTTTAGGTCGATCGGATAACGTTAACCCGTGCCGCATTGAGGTTGAAGATCAGAAAAACTCACTTTGTTTCATAAAAATACTCTTTTTTTCCTCATAACATAGTAACCATTTGTCCTCCCCCTCACGTCTACCACCTTGCCGTTGGTGAGGGGGCTTAGTCCGCGGCGCACACCATCTATTGCACGATCGCACCTCCTTGGAGTGTGCTGATCACCGGATGGTGTGGGCCATTGCACACGGCAACTAAGAGTAGACAACCCTCAAGACCAAGGTGTACACGCCGTGCTGATGGTCTGCATGGTGCAGAGGGTAATGTGCACATCCAACGGCTGCTCCCAGGGTACCGGCCGACCCCCTGGGTGTACTTAGGCTTGCCCATACATGCGGGGCTCTGTATGGGTGGACGACCCCCTTTCCCTAGCTACTCGTGGGACCAAAATGAAACCCGTAATAGAAAACACACCTTTAAAAACCAACGATGCCAGTGAAGAGGAGAGCTGTACTGAACTCTCCTCCTCACTGACAGAAATGGCAATCTCGGATGCTGGGGCTGTACAAACCCCGGCATCTATGGATTGTGAAGGTGCAAGTGGCAGTTCGCAGGAACAAACCGCTGGCACCCAACGGTCTGGCCGCAAACCCTCTGGCGCTCAGCTGAGGAAGGCGGCCAGACAGAAGGCTCTTGAGAGAGGGGAGCCAATTAGGCCTCGGAAAAGAAAAAAGAGGCCGGGGAAGCTGGCTCCTGGTGCTGGGGCGGCGGGGGCTCGTGACGGAGCAGCCACCTCACGAGGGGCAGATACGCTAATCAGCGTTGACCAACCCCTTGTACCTGGTGGCGCCTCTGGAGTGGGTTCCCGCCCGCCTCTGGCGTTGGGACCGGTTGGGGGTGAGGTAGGGGCAAGTACGCCGGGAAAACGGCGACGCAACCCCAACACCACCCCTCCCTCGGCCTCAATTCCCAGGACCAAGAGGGCACGGGGAGGGACCCCTGCCCAATCCGGAGATTCACCCCAGGGTGATAGCTCTGGCGGGTACAGCGGTGCACTCTCCACCACCAAGATGGTCATAATCCATGGCAACCACCCCGTGGAAAGACTGTCGGAAGTGGAGGCCAGCTTGGCCCTGGGAGAAATAGTGCGGGCAACGTTCTTGGAGCCGGCTGGCCAGGGACCGCAGTTCACAAACGGCTACACCAGTAATGGAGTGGTCCACCTGACCTGCTCCAATAGCCAATCGAAGGGTTGGCTGGAGGAAAGGGTTGGGGAGCTGCGGCCCTGGGATGGAGCCACACTCCGGACGGGGCCTGCAAAAGTACTATTGGAGGGTCAGGTGAAGGTTGGGGTCTGGATCCCCACCGACTTCCTTGACCGCTCCGATGCTAGGAAGCTAATTCCCTTGTTTGAGATCCAGAACCCTGGACTCTCAACAAAGGAATGGCGACTACTGAACAGCCGAGCAGACGAGAAGGGGATGGAACTTGTGCTGACAGTAGACAAGGACTCTCTGGAATGGTTGAAGGGGCATAACTTCAAACCCCACTTCCACACCCGGAGAGTCACCTTCAGGCAGCTGTCCACACCACCAAGTGATGCTGCGGGTCATCCAAATAAACCTGCAGCATAACAAGGTGGCAACAGCCGCCCTGTGCCAGCTGCTTGCAGCTGGCAAATACGACATCGCCTTGATACAGGAACCCTGGGTCTACCGGGGCGAAATCAGGGGCCTCAATAACGCAGGAGGTAGGTTAATCTATAAACGCAATTGCGTTGATAATGTACGTGCCTGCGTATTTGTCAAAAATGACATCAATTCACTAGCTATGTCTGAGTTCTGTTTCAGGGACTTAGTAGCGGTGAAGATAACCCTCTCTGAAAACGGCCAAAGGGAGCACATAGTAACTGCCTCAGCCTACTTTCCAGGGAACTCATCTGAGGGGCCACCACCTGCAGAAATGCCGGACCTCGTTGAAAAATGCCGCGCAGACAACGTGCAGCTCCTAGTCGGCGCAGATGCCAACGCCCACCATGTTGCCTGGGGAAGCACTGACACCAACACCAGAGGTAAATGCTTGTTTGACTACCTGGTAGCGAGTAATTTATACGTAGCAAACCGGGGAAACAAACCAACATTTGTCACCACCAACAGGGAAGAGGTCCTTGACATTACCATTATTACCCCTCCACTAGATCAGAGAATAAGGAAATGGTTCGTATCCGATATCCCCTCCTACTCGGATCATAGGTACATTGTTGTGGAAATCCAAGGCGTGGGTAAAACACAGCAATCTTACCGCAATCCACGGAAGACGAACTGGGAGGCATACAGGGAGGAAGTGGAGGGCTGGTTGAGAGGGACTCGAACCAAGTTGCACAACATAGACGATATCGAGGCAGTAGCGGGAGAACTGGAAGAGGCGCTACTCACCTCATTCAACAATCACACCCCTATGACAACTAAACTCTCAACCACCGGGGTTCCCTGGTGGAACAGGGAGATAGAGGTCGTAAGGCGTGAAACACGCAAACTATATAATAGGGCGCAAAAGACGGGCAACTGGGATGCTTACAAGACCAAGTTAGCCCAACTCAGGAGCCTTATAAAGAAAGCAAAACGGGACACGTGGAGGAAGTTCTGTGAAGAGGTGGAAAACACCTCAGAATGTGCAAGACTCCAAAGAGTCCTATCTAAGGCTCCTATCAATCCAATTGGCACATTAGTTAAACCAGATGGAAGCTACACCACAACAGCTGGGGACACTCTAGTACTTTTACTGGAGACTCACTTCCCTGGCTCAGTGGTGACCGACGTTCAGGGACCTTCACCTCACCCACCAACCGGGGCTCAGGGTAGGAGAGCGACCAGAGCAGACTGGGAAGTGGCAAAGGGTGTAGCCTCCATGGAACGAATCAAGTGGGCCATCAGCACCTTTAGCCCATACAAATCGCCTGGCCCAGATGGCATTATCCCCAAACTGCTTCAGGAGGGGGGCCATGGGGTAACCAGGATACTGAGTGCTCTCTTTAGGGCTTGCCTGGCAACAGGTACAATACCCCAAAGATGGAGCAAAGCAAGGGTCATCTTTCTGCCTAAGCCAGGGAAACCTTGGTACAACCAGGCAAAGGCTTTCAGACCCATCTGTCTAACGTCCTTCATCCTGAAGACATTAGAAAAATTGGTTGACAGGTATCTGAGGGAAACCTCTCTCTCAGAGAGGCCTCTACACACCAATCAGTTTGCCTATCAACCGGGCAGATCCTGTGAGGCAGCACTGCACCACCTGATATCACGGGTGGAATCGGTGCTAGCAGCTAAGGAACTTGCCATTGGTGTATTTCTGGATATAGAGGGCGCCTTTGACAACACCTCTATAGACTCAATTATAAACTCAGCGCGCCAGCATGGAACAAACGACACCCTGTGTAGGTGGATCAAAACCATGCTGACAAGCAGAACAGTAGAGGCAGAGCTCCTTGGGGAGTCCGTGGAGATGTCTGTGGCAAGGGGTTGCCCGCAGGGCGGGGTACTGTCCCCCCTTCTGTGGGACCTTGTTGTGGACTCTCTGCTGGAGAAACTCAGCGGTCAAGGCCTCTACGTACAGGGCTATGCTGACGATGTGGTGATCCTAGTTAGGGGTCCCTTTGTCGGCACAGTCTCAGATCTGACACAATCAGCTCTGAAAGCAGTGGAAGACTGGTGTGGCACAGAGGGCTTAAAAGTAAACCCAAATAAAACCACGCTGGTTCAATTCACAAGAAAGAGGAATCTGAGAGGTCTCTCAGAACCCCAGTTTTACAATTCAAGGGTACCGTTTCAGCGTGGGGTGAAGTACCTGGGCGTCTACCTGGATGCAACACTCACCTGGAACAAACACCTTGAATACATAGCAAATAGGGGCAAGGGAGCCCTTATGTGCGCAAAACGCACATGCGGAAAAACATGGGGCCTACAGCCGCGGATGGTCCACTGGATCTACTCCGCGATAGTACGACCCATTCTTACGTACTGCTGCGCAGTGTGGTGGCCAAAGGTCAGTCAGGTAGGGGCCTGCCAAACCCTCACCAGTGTACAGCGACTGGCCTGTCTAACCATCACAGGCGCTATGCATGGTACACCCACTGCAGCCATGGAGATTCTACTGGGCCTACCCCCAATAGACATCTACATCAAAGGGGAGGCCGCAATGGCCTCCCTGAGGCTGAAATGGAATGGTACCTGGCGGGATACACCCCACCCAGGTCACACCAACATACTAAAGGCTATACAAGAACCACTGCTCGACATGGTGGCAGATGTTATGCCAAAAATCCTACCTCAACCACGCCCATATGCATCCGTGCTGATGTGGGCGGGGCATGGCTGGAAAAAATGCTGCTCCAACGATATAATCTGGTACACAGATGGATCAAAAATGGATGCAGGTACTGGTGCTGGAGTGTACGGAGCAGGACCCAGGTGGGAATTTTCCACCCCACTAGGGAATTACACCTCCGTTTTCCAGGCAGAAATATTGGCAATTGATGCTGCCGCCTCTGAGAGCTTGAGGAGGGGACATCGTGGATCCCACACCCGCATACTCTCGGACAGCCAAGCATCGATAAAAGCACTCACAGCCCCCACTGTCTCATCCAGAGTGGTCTGGGACTGTATGCAAACTCTCAACGCCCTGGCGAAACACAACAGAGTTACTCTGGAGTGGGTGCCAGGCCATAGAGGAATCACAGGCAATGAAAACGCCGATTCTCTCGCCAGAAAGGGCTCTCAAACACCCTTCACTGGCCCAGAACCGGCGGTCGGCCTATCAAAAACCACCATCAGAGGGGCCATCAACCGGTGGGTCCGCACTCAGACCACCAAAAGATGGTCACGTATAGATGGACATGCTCATAGTAAGCGGATGATGGCTAGACCCAACTCCAATGCTACTAAGGAGCTTCTCAGATTAAACCGCAGAGAGTTAAGGCAAACAGTCGGCTTCTTAACCGGCTTCCTCCCCCTGCGCTTCCATCTAAGTCGCATAGGGGTTACACAATCAACAACCCAGTGCAGATTATGTGAGGAGGCAGAAGAAAAAGTATCCCACATAATATTTGAGTGCCCAGCACTCGCCCAGCGCAGGTACAACCTCTTTGGGGCCCCAACCCCAATGAGGGAATTTCCCAGCGAAAATATAATCAAAAACCTAACAACCCTCACCAGGGGCCTGGGGTTATTTGATTAAACTGGGACACTCAGGAAAAGTACAATAAGCCAATAGGCTTCCGTGCTTTGGGGCAACCAATCCCCACCCCTGAGCGATCCCAAATACAATCTACAATCTACATTTGTCCTAGAGACTTGAAATTGGTCTCATTTTATTTAAAATGTTATCTTCTTCAACTTTTACTTCCATAATTTTTCGCTACATCCTGTAGATTTTATGTTATTCAGCTTTTCCCATCTCAAAACGTGGTCCGTTTCAGCAAAAATGTGTCTTTTTACGCATACCCCTAAAAACCACACTCCAGTCAATGAAATCGACCTCTAGGCAATTTGACACTTCTTTATCACTCTGGTTTATTGAAAATGAGTATGTTTCAGGTATAAATGTAAAGGTTGAGGCTGTAATAAGGGGGGGGGGGGATCTAGGTAATGAAGGGTATTTAGACCGGTGAAAGGTAAGGAAGTGTTAGCTTTGTATTCGCTGTTATCTGTTATCTCTATTACTGTGAATCATCGATTCTCGACGACTAGTCCTGAACCTAGCGTTTTCAAAAAATTTCAAGTTGGGTGGCCTAAGTTCGACCAAACTAAATAATACAAAACTAGTCTACATGATGATAATACGAGTATTAGATGCAAAATTAGTAACGTTAATCAAGTTTCACTTTTTTAATGAAACATTTGGAAACCCTGCAGCCCAGAGAGGATTACAAAGAGTTTCTTCAACTTTGTTTAGTGTTTATAGGGCTTCCTCCCCAAAACTTTTCTTTTAAAGCACCTGGTGCAATTCATCACGCCAGGTGGATGGCCAAAGCAATTTAATGCCTCAAAATTTATCTTTTTAGAGATCAATTGTTATTAACTCAAAAAGAAATGAAAGGAATAGAAGAAATTTGTGTTTTTATAATAAATATTTACGCCAAGGCATGGTTCAATGCCCCCAAACCTGCTTTGGCCCCTAAACAAGATCTGGAAATGTTGAAAGCATTAGTAGAGTATAGGAAAATTGACACAGAAATAGCAGATAAGGCTTTGTCAAAATTTGTAAACCATCTGTGGTACCTCAGCTCAGAGAAAATAGCGTTCTCGTTTTTCGACCACACTTTAGACGACAACATTAAAAAAAGTATGGTCATGAAATTATTTTCCCTAGGTGAACCCGATAGTGAAATTGATGGTAGGGATAGAAAAGCGATTTTAGATTTTGCACATGTAGAGCAAATTTTGGATAAGCAACTTGATTTTTTTGTCACCTCTCAAACCTTGAATTTTTTCAAGCGGTTTTTCATAGAGACAGATTTTTTAAACACCGATACACGCTTATGGAACAAAAATCCTCATTATTTGCATGCTAAAAACATAGTGAACAGTTTAAGGGTAGGTAGTCAACGACACTGCTGAAAGAGGAGTGAAATTGATATAAGACTTCAACTCTTGCTTGACAAAAGACGAAGAACAGCGCCAATTTTTATTACAAGTTGTGTCAGAATGTAGGAAAATTTACCCTGATGTCGATAAAGCCTCACTATCTAAGCCATTAATGTAGTTCTAAATTCAGTGGTGTTGGAATAGATATATTGTGTTGTATAATAAGTTCCAGGCTATTATTTTCTATACAAAAACGCTGCAAAGTCCTTGTCACATGGGTTTATTATTCCATTGGACATACCTACTGTGATGAATTTAGAATTTAGTTCATCACGGTGGCGTGAAGGAGAAAAGACGCAGGCGGCGGTAGTCCACCGATCATCTACGACTTTGGGAGGAGATGGAGGTGAGTGAGGGAATTTACCTAGGCGGCGGTAATCCACCGATCATCTAGGTGAGGAGAGGTGCTTGTCTAGGCGGCGGTAGTCCACCGATCATCTAGACAAGAGGGAGAAGGTAAATTCTCAGGCGGCGGTAATCCACCGATCATCTGAGAGGAGGAGCAAGGTAGAGGAGAGAAGAGAGAGCTAGTTAGAGGAAGTGTCAAATGAGGCTAAAGCCCCAGGATCCAGGGTTATATAGGAACTGGAGGCCTCTCCCTCCAACTCCCTGTGGGGAGTTGGTAGTGGGGCTCCAGGTTGTGTTCCCTGGGTTCTGTGGCCTGTCTCCCCACTCAGTTGTTTATTGACGGAAAGTAAGTTTTACATGAGGATATTGGTGAGAGCTTAAAGTTACTGTTGGAGTGTTCCCGGGAGGGACTCACGACTCACGACACCTACCTACAGAGATGTTGGCTGTTTATTTATTGTTTCTTTCATATAAAATAATTGAAATAGCTATCTCTGGTGGTTTCCACCAATTTTGGCCCCCAAAACTCGAATAAACTACGCTCCTTTTTTTTAAATAAATTATCTCTGATCATTGGTAGTGCCATTTAATCGTCTTGATCCACCTGTTGACACTTTTTCCAGTGTTATTATACAAATTGATGGTGATTTCAAACGATTTCCCAGGTTTTTGACTCATAAAAAATCAATTTCGGGAGCTGAACATCTGGTAGAACCTCAATTTTCTATTCTTTGGTCAAAATCGACTTCATATTCGGTCTTCTCGTCCCCAAAAACATGAAAAACGATACCTTAAAAGCTCATGTTACCAACATGTTGCTAAAACGCAAAAAGTACCAATTTTTATACACATTTTCACTCATAACACCCCTGGGTATATTCCGATCGGGCTGAAAAGTTTCGGGACACAACTAGGGCCCAAATGGAGCATGTGTGCGAAAGAACGAATTTTTTAGACCGAAAATGAAGCCTGTACACGTGATACGGCGGACGGCGTACGGCGGACGGACATTGCATTTTTGGAATCTACGTACCTTGAAACGGAAAAGAAAAAATTTTGAGGGGGTGTTATAAAAATTTTTTGCTGAGCGATTACATAGGTGTATTATTCACAGAATAATAAACCAAAAACTTTCAATTTGTATTATTAAAACACTTTTTACATAATTTTTATTGTTTTTTGTGCATTTCATAGCACCCACCACCCACCCATCTCCCCCCTCCATATATTATATATTAGATACAAATGTATCAATTTTCAATATACCAGAGTGATAAAGAAGTATCAAATTGCCTAGAGGTCGATTTCATTGACTGGAGTGTGGTTTTTAGGGGTATGCGTAAAAAGGCACATTTGCTGAAACGGACCACGTTTTGAGATGGGAAAAGCTGAATAAAATCAAATCTATAGGATCTAGCGCAAAAGTATAGGAGTAAAAGTTGAAGAAGATAACACTACAAATAAAATAACACCAATTTCAAGTCTCTAGGACAAATGGTTACTATGTTATGAGGAAATAAATAATATTTTTATGAAAAAGTTTATCTAAACTTCAACCTCGATGCGGCACGGGTTAATGTTATCCGATCGACCTAAAACTTTGGGAATCTCATTTTTTAGTCAAATGGCACCTTTTAGGGGGTTGCCACGATTGAATTTCGAAAGTTGACTTTTTGTGACCACCCTAATATCCACCCTCCAGAGGAATAATTTGAAGGTATGTAGTTGGAGCAAGACGAACCGGGTCCCACTCAGGACATCCAGGGGCAACCTTCATAGCTCCACTCATGCAGAATGACCAGATGAGCGAATACCTACTCTTTTTTGGATCAATAGAAAGTGGGTCAAATTTTAGGTTTTGCGAATCAGAAATGGGTTTCTGAAAGACACCAGATTGCATATCGCTCATCTGGTCTCTTTCAGAAACCAATTTTTTGATTCACAAAACCTAAAATTTGACCCACTTTCTATTGATCCAAAAAAGAGAATTCGCTCATCTGGTCATTCTGCATGAGTGGAGCTATGAAAGTTGTCATGTCCTACTGAGTGGGACCATCAGGTTCCTCCATGCTCCAACTACATACCTTCAAATGATTCCTCTGGACGATATTCATTCGAGCGGTGGGCTTCTGATACGTACAAACGGAAACCACCTTATAGTAGAATCCCCAAACTGATTTACTGTGAAAATCTGGTGATTTTCTGTGAGGTGCAATCTGGTACCCATTTTGATCCACAAAACCTAAAATCTGACCCACTTTCTGTTTATTTAAAAGAGAGTATTGTGACTATTCACAGTCTCGTCGTCTCTCGAGTCACCATTCATTAGGTGGACCATTATGGTTTTCCACTTTTACAGTTTGTTGACTCCCAAACCTCAGAAGTTTGCACATATATTTTCAGAAGAAGAAAAAATGTTTCGAGTAAAAAAATTAGAGTTCTGATGTCTAGATCCGCCATTACATACATCATTAAAGCAATTATTTAATCAATGTTTGGTGATTTTTATTCATTTAGACAATTAGACCCAAATAACTCGAAGTTGACTCACTTTTTAGAACTGGATATACGAGTAAGTATACATATGTGAACCTGTACAGCAGATGTACTTACCGTACAAACAGGGTGAAGTTGATACCAGGATGGTAATTATTGATAAATGAACATCACTCACCTGCAACACAGAACAAAGCAAATTCGTCAACAGAAACACTCCAAAAACATCACATTAATACAACAGTTTATAGGTCACTACACGAAGGCCACCTACTTCCATAAGGGTCCGACCGGAAACCAGCGGAACTTATAAGCGTCCAAACACTCAATAAATTACAAACTACAGAACCTGCTGATGCTGTATTGCATTCATTCAATCAATAATAACAATAAAAATAAATAAATCAAAGATCAGTAATAAGCTCAAATAACAAAGTCAGGGTCTGTCTGAAATATAATAAAGCGCTGTCACGTTGATGCTGATGTTATGAACATCCTCGTCTGCTGGAAATTTAAAATTCCGGATAGCTGGTAGGTAGGTCGTGGCAAATTCCAGTCATGCAACATGGAACATGACGAATTTTCCAAGTAACGCAGGATTAATTTTTTCGATCATTGAAATAGTCTATATCTGCCTCGATTCACCATTTCATACTACTTTTGGTGAATTCGTGTCTTTTTTTAGCAGTTTTTAGCGATTTGACTGTCAGGAACTCAAATTTGACCCACTTCTGGTTTATTATTTTCAATAATGAACCTTTGAAATCGAGCATGACTTTTTTTAACACCCCTCCACCATCAATTTGGTGGTTTCCGTTTCAATGTATGCAGAATCCGAAAATGGAATAAAAAAATTTCTATACGTCCGTCATCATTCCATTCATTAGTTACCATGAATGAAAAATTAATGAAATTTGGTATGTGGGTCCCATTTGAGGTCTAGTTGGTCTCCGAAGCTCGGCGTTACTGACAGCCATATCTATGGGGTGAAAAATAGGGGTTGAAATCTCTCGAATTTTTCTATGTTTTGGTTTATTATTCTGTGAATAATACACCTATGTAATCGCTCAGCAAAAAATTTTTATAACACCCCCTCAAACTTTTTTCTTTTCCGTTTCAAGGTGCGTAGATTCCAAAAATGCAATGTCCGTCCGCCGTCCGCCGTACGCCGTCCGCCGTATCACGTGTACAGGCTTCATTTTCGGTCTAAAAAAGTCGTTCTTTCGCACACATGCCCCATTTGGGCCCTAGTTGTGTCCCGAAACTTTTCAGCCCGATCGGAATACACCCAGGGGTGTTATGAGTGATAATGTGTGTAAAAATAGGTACTTTTTGCGTTTTATCACCATGTTGGTAACATGAGCTTTTGAGGTATCGGTTTCCATGTTTTTTTGGACGAGAAGACCGAATATGAAGTCGATTTTGAACAAGGAGTGGAAAATTGACGTTGTTCCAGATGTTGAGCTCCCAAAATTGATTTTTTATGAGTCAAAAACCTGCGAAATCGTCTGAAATCACTATCAATTTGTAGAATAACACTAGGAAAAGTGTCAAAACGTGGATCAAGACGATTAAATGGCCCTACCAATGATCAACGATAATTAAAAAAAAAAAAAAAGGAGCGTACCACCTAATTTAAGTTTTGGGGGCCAAAATTGGTGGAAACCATCAGAAATAGCTATTTCAATTATTTCACATGAAAGCAACAATAAATGAACAGCCAGCATTTCTGTAGGTATGTCCAAAGAATAATAAACCCATGTGACAAGGACTTTGCTGCGTTTTTAAATAGTTCTCGAACTTGGGAGTTTTTTGAGACCACCCGGACCATTGTAGGTACGTCCAGCCGTTCGTTCACAGTAAGTCCCAGAAGTTTGCACCGAAAGGCTTCTTCAACAGGAGGGTGAATGAAATTGTATGCATTCAGCCCAGATATCATCACTAGGGAGCACCTGATTATAATCAAGGATGGCTGTATGAAGTCGAGTTGGTTGTTCTGCGATATTATTTCATTTGGAAAATCATGGCTGTTTTGGATTTTGTTGATAGGTACTTTTGTAACTTGAAAAACCGTTGAAGTATTTATTGTTGGGTAAATTATTACACAACGTAGTTACATGAAGCAACGTGTAGTTGCTTCATGTAACTACAAATAATTAATGATCGAATTACTGATTCCCGCGCATTTTTATGAAACTCTATTCCCCGGACCGGCTCCAGCACTCCATTTAAGGCTTTCCTGGGTGGATCTCGAGGGTATTGACCACAGAAATCGTGATCTACGCAGAAGGGGCATCTATACAGGTAAATAATAAACGGTTGTGTAATAATTTGCAGCGTTTTAAATTGGTCTCGAACTGAGGAACTTTTTTAAGACCGCCCGGAGTCTTTTGTCCGTCCAGCCGTTCGTTCACAGTAAGGCCCTGATGAAATCTGCACCTGATGAAATCTGATAAACAGATTCCCTAGCAATGATATTTGCTGGACGGTTGCATTCGCCATCATTTTGACGCGTGGCTGCATGAAATCGAGTTGGTTGTTCCGCGATATTATTTCATATGAAGAATGACGGTTATTTTGGATTTTTTGGACAGGTACCTACTTTCGCAACTTGAACAAGATCGTTATCATTCATGAATAACGATAAATAATTAATTAATTATAATTCTTATCTACCGCATATTAGTAAGTGTTATGAAACCGTAATTCCCGGGCTGGCTCCAGTACTCGATTTAGGGCTTTCTTGTGAGGAGCACGCGGATAAGTATTGGCCACAGAAAACACAAATCTACGCAGGAGCATCTATAGAGGTGAATAATAAAAAGCTGTATAATAATTTCCAGCGTTTTTTCTGTAACATTGTTTCATTTAGCATAATACTAACATTTTGACGAAATTTACTTTATTTTGTAGCCTATGTCCGATACAACAGTCCGGAGGGACAAAGACACAGGTATTTAAAAAAGTCATCATCTAGGATTCAGAGGGAACTGAAAAGATTTTCTACGAAAATTCGCTAAAACAGCAAAATTAGCAGGCCGTCGTCGTTTCAGAGCAGTTGGTGTCAACCTGCCGTTCAAACTGGGGAAAAAAAGTTTCCCGAAAGTCGTCGTATGGTCCACTTTCTGGACTTGACCGTCTTGAAAAATGCATGCGACCGAATCCTGAATAAGTAACAGGCTTTACGACCCTGTTCTGTTAACCAAACCCTAAGCCTGTGTACGTGCTTTCTTCATAGGAGGCCATTCAGTTCATGCATTCAGTTGATCTCCCCCCTCCACCTTTTCAGCCTTACGTCAAAGAAGAAAGTTTTAGCGAAATCTCCCGCAGGCCCGGGTAACGTCCCTCTGCCAAATCACGCATTTGCATAGATAATTTATTTTCCTCAAAGCACGGATGGTACTACGATGATACGCCGGGGTGAAGAGGGGTGGGCTAAGTGCGTTCTGTACCCTTCTCATGGAAGCTCATGAATGAGTGATAGGAGCTCGCGGGAGGATTTCCCTCTTAGGAGGATGAGGGACGGGGTGGGAGGTTTCACATCCACGGTAAAAGCCAAGTGCTTGTTCTGACTTGTACAGGAGGATCGGAATTCGAGAATTTCAACCACCCCCTCCCCCCACCCCACCCAACACAGTTTTAGCATCAAGAATGGAATACAAAACACATTCAAAAGAATAAAAACGCTGCAAAGTCCTTGTCACATGGGGTTTATTATTCTACAGAAATGTTGGCTGTACCTACATTTATTGTTTGTTTCATGTGAAATAATTGAAATAGCTATTTCTGATGGTTTCCACCAATTTTGGCCCCCAAAACACAAATTAGGTAGGTACGATCTTTTTTTTTTTTTTTTTCAAATTATCCATGATCATTGGAAGTGCCACTTAATCGTCTTGATCTACGTGTTGAAACTTTTCCTAGTGCTATTCTACAAATTGATGGTGATTTCAGACGATTTCGCAGGTTTTTGCCTCATAAAAAATCAATTTTGGGAGCTGAACATCTGGTACAACCTCAATTTTCCACTCCTTGGCGAAAATCGACCTCATATTCGATCTTCTCGTCCCCAAAAACATGGAAAACGATACCTCAAAAGCTCATGTTACCAACATGTTGCTAAAACGCAAAAAGTACCTATTTTTACACACATTTTCACTCACAACACCCCTGGGTATATTCCGATCGGGCTGAAAAGTTTCGGGACACAACTAGGGCCCAAATAGAGCATGTGTGCGAAAGAACGACTTTTTTAGACCGAAAATGAAGCCTGTACACGTGATACGGCGGACGGACATTGCATTTTTTGAATCTACGCACCTTGAAACGGAAAAGAAAAAAGTTTGAGGGGGGGTTATAAAAATTTTTTGCTGAGCGATTACATAGGTGTATTATTCAGAGAATAATAAACCAAAAAGTAGTTACTGAATGGTTGTATAAATTTTGTGTATTAGTGGAAATATACAGCCATTCAATAACTCCGTTTTGGTTTATTATTCTGTGAATAATACACCTATGTAATCGCTCAGCAAAAAATTTGTATAACCCCCCCTCAAAATTAGTTCTTTTACGTTTCAAGGTGCTTCATTTTTGGTCTAAAAAATTCGTTCTTTCGCACACATGCCCCATTTGGGCCCTAGTTGTGTCCCGAAACTTTTCAGCCTGATCGGAATATACCCAGGGGTGTTATGAGTGAAAATGTGTGTAAAAATAGGTACTTTTTGTGTTTTAGAAACATGTTAGTAAGATGAGCTTTTGAGGTATCGTTTTCCATGTTTTTGGGGACGACAAGACTGATTATGAAGTCGATTTTGACCAAATAGTGGAAAATAGAGGTTCTACCAAATGTTCAGCTCCTAAAATTGATTTTTATGAGTCAAAAACCTGGGAAATCGTCTGAAATCACCATCAATTTGTATAATATCACTGGAAGTAGTATCAACACGTGGATCAAGACGATTAAATGGCACCACCAATGATCAAAGATAAATTGGGGGGGAAAAAAGTAGCGTACCTAATTCGTGTTTTAGGGGCCAAAAATGGTGGAAACCATCAGAAATAGCTATTTCAATTATTTCCCATGAAATAAACAATAAATGAACAGCCAGCATTTCTGTAGGTATGTCCAGTAGAATAATAAACCCATGTGGCAAGGACTTAACAGCGTTTTGTGTTTTGGTAACATGTTAGTAACATGAGCTTTTGAGTTATCGTTTTCCATGTTTTTGGGGACGAGAAGACCGAATATGAAGTCGATTTTGACCGAAGGGTGGAAAATTGAGGTTCTACCAAATGTTCAGCACCCAAAATTGATTTTTTAATGATTCAATAACCTGGGAAATCGTCTGAATGGCCATCAATTTGTATAATTAGACTAGAAAAAGTGTCAGCATTCACAATAGTCGAAGATAATATGGAGGGGAAAAAAAGGAGCATATACCTAATTCGTGTTTTGGGGGCCAAAATTGTGGATTAGAAATAGCTATTTCGGCTATCTCAATTATTTCACATGAAAGAAACAGATATGAACAGTCAACATTTCTGTAGGTGTCCAGTAGAATAATAAACCCATGTGACAAGGACTTTGCAGCGATTTTGGTTTATTATTCTGTGAATAATACACCTATGTATTCACTCAGCAAACAATCTGTATAACACCCCCTCAAAATTTTTTCTTTTACGTTCCAAGGTGCGTAGATTCCAAAAAATGCAATGACTGTCCGCCGTATCATGCATAACTACGTCAGTTTCGGTCTAAAAAATTCGTTCTTTCGTTCACAGGCTCCATTTGGGCCCGTTGTCCTGAAACTTGGCAGCCCGATCGGAATATACCCAGGGGTGCTATGGGTGAAAAATTGGCGTAAAAATAGGGGTTTTCGGTGTTTAAGTAAAATTAGCTTTTGCGGTATCTTTTTCGATGTTTTTTTAGGCGAGAAGACCGAATATGAAGTCGATTTTGACCAAAGATTGAAGAATTGAGGTTGTAACGAAGGTTCAGCTCCCAAAATTCATTATGAGTCAAAAACCTGGGAAATTTTCTGAAATCACCATAGATTTGCACAACAACACCGGAAGTAGTATCATCAGGCTAATCAAGACAACTATAAATAATGGCACTATCAGTACCTAATCAAAGATAATTTGGGGGGGGGGGGGGGAAAGAGCGTAATTCGTGTTTTTGGTGGCCAAAATTGGTGGAAACCATCAGAAATAGCCATTTCATTTTATCGCACATGAAAGAAACAATAAATTAACGCCAAAATTTCTGTAGGTAGGTACGTCCAATAGAATCATAATGAACACGGGACTTTGCGGTGTTTTTATTCTTTGAAATGGGTTTCCACTATTTCATCGCGAGTGATTTAGTTCGTACGAAAAACACTATTGAGAAATTCACGAATCTCTAAGTGAATTACGAATTTCTCTGGGATATCTGGGATATAATTATCTATGTGATAAGAGCGGACTTCCACCTTGAATGAATGAAAGCAATGTAAAAATGGCGAGTAGAGCATTTATTTTTCAAACCATCGCCAAAAATCAGTATTACAATTTCAAATACACAAGAACTTATCCAACTGCGAATAACAACTGCAAAATTACACGAGAATTCAAAACTGTGATGTAGTCGAGACTGAAAAATAATATTTTTTGATCTTTTGGAGTTTGAAGACTTGGCAGGTAGCCGTTGGTGCATAACAGTAACGTCTCGACAAAGTTTCAAATAGGGAATTTTTCGTTACTCAATATACGTACTAACCTCCATTTACTTCTCCGGAGTCCATGTCACGCTTTTTAGAAAACGATAGCCATCAAATTAAATTACATATTTCCTTTCCATGTTGCCCGATCACCACCTTACAACTTGGAAGTCACCCACAGGCCCACATGTGAAGACACATTACGCCTTTAGTTATTACAGATCGGCCAAAGACAAACTATATATACGAAGACTAATAACCCAGTTGGAGATTCCAAGGGCCCGTGACATTGGTTACTGTGATGAATTTAAAATTGGCGTACATTCATCACGGTGGCGTGAGGATTTTGCCTAGGCGGTTATGAGCGAATCACCACCGACATCTGAGATCTTTTTGGAAGAGGTTTTGCCTAGGCGGTTATGAGCGAATCACCACCGACATCTAGGATCTTTTGGGTTTTGTGTCCAGGCGGTTATGGGCTGACCACCACCGTCATCTGGAATCTTTTAGGAGAATTTTGCCTAGGCGGTTATGGGCTGACCACCACCGTCATCTAGGATCTTTTAGGTTGAGGAGAGAGAGCAGGGTAGGAAGAGAGAGAGTAGCCAGCGGCTAGAGGAAGCGTCGAATGAAGAAAAACGCTGCAAAGTCCTTGTCACATGGGTTTATTATTCTACTGGACATACCTACAGAAATGTTGGCTGTTCATTTATTGTTTCATTCATCCGTAATAATCGAAAAAGCTATTTCTGATGGTTTCCATTAATTTTGGCCTCTAAAACACAAATTAGGTACCTACGCTCCTTTTCTTTTTTTTTATTATAATTTTTTTTTCCAACTATCTTTGATCATTGGTAGTGCCATTCAATCCTCTTGATCCACGTGTTGACACTTTTTCCAGTGCTGTTATCCAAACTGATGGTGATATCAGACGGTTTCCCAGGTTTTTGACTCATAAAAAATCAATTTTGGGAGCTGAACATTTGGTAGAACTCAATTTTCCACTCTTTGGTCAAAATCGACTTCATATTCGGTCTTCTCGTCCTCAAAAACATGGAAAAAGATATCTCAGAAGCTCATCTTACCAACATGTTGCTAAAACGCAAAAAGTACCTATTTTTACACACATTTTCACTCATAACACCCCTGGGAATATTCCGATCGGGCTGAAAAGTTTCGGGACACAACTAGGGCCCAAATGGAGCATGTGTGCGAAAGAACGAATTTTTTAGACCGAAAATGAAGCCTGTACACGTGATACGGCGGACGGCGTACGGCGGACGGACATTGCATTTTTGGAATCTACGCACCTTGAAACGAAAAAGAAAAAAGTTTGAGGGGGTGTTATAAAAATTTTTTGCTGAGCGATTACATAGGTGTATTATTCACAGAATAATAAACCAAAAGGCGCAGGATCCGGGGTTTTATAGGAAAGTGGGCCCTCTCCTTCCAACCCCCCTGTTAGGGGTTGATGGTGGGGCTCCAGGTTGTGTACCCTGGATCCTGTGGCTTGTCTCCCCACTCGTACCGTTTATTGACGGAAACTATCTTTCGTGGTTAAATGTTTGGCGAGAACTTAAACTCTAGTGGAGTGGTTCCTGGAGGGACTCACGACAGTTACATTTAGGTTTACGTGCCATACCGAGACTGTAGTTGATGAGGTTTTCTTAGCGGAAGGGCATGTTGTTTAGTTAGTAAACGTTTCATTTTTGTCCTGTGTATACATAAACTTAGAGCATCTGGGCAAGTTGAAGACTTAGCGAAAAGTCTCTATTGAAATGGATTTCTCGTTCGTGCGGTTAGGCCTTTAACTCAGTTGGGAGGCTCAGGGTCTACCAAGAGGCCTCGGGGATACGCCCCAGGACATAACCACGATCTTGGAGGACGCTCAACGACGACCCACACCTCCTCCTGCTCCGCCTGATTTTATTAGCCTTTTCGCAACCTACCCAGATAAAAGAGAAAAAAACTCCCCACAACAGCCTCATAGCGTGCTTCATAATATAAAGTGGCCCCCTCCACTTGTAATTCATGTCCGCTTTTTTTTCCCCCAGACCTTCCACGGGAGAGCTAGTGTGTCTGAAACGTACTCGATTTATGCGGCTATCTGATCGTAAGGTTTCCCCTACAATACGGTACCGGGTTGCGGGATTTTTCAGGATTTTATAGACTACGGCAAGCCGTAACTATAGCCATGATATGCTATGCGGTAAAATCGGATAAATAATCAATTCCGAGGGTGCCAAGACCGGAACGGCCAAATCCAACTCATCTACTTGAAAAATCTCCGACAGCACCCACTTTTGGTTTATTATTCTGTGAATATGTATTATTCCTATGTATTCGCAGAATACATAGGTGTATTATTTACACCTATGTACGATCACCAAAAAAACACCCCCCTCAAAATGCACGCTGCAAAGTCCTTGACACATGGATTTATTATTCTATTGGTCATACCTACAGAAATTTTGGCTGTTCATTTATTGTTTCTTTCACGCGTAATAATCGAAATAGCTATTTCTGATGGTTCCATCAATTTTGGCTCCTATAACCCAAATTAGGTACGCTCCTTTTTTTTCAAATTATCTTCGAGCCAATTTAATCGTCTTGATCCACATGCTGACACTTTTCCGAGAGTTATTATACAAATTGATGGTGATTTCAGACGGTTTCCCAGGTTTTTCACTCATAAAAAAATCAATTTTGTGAGCTGAACTTTGGTAGAACTCAATTTTCCATTCTTTGTTCGAAATCGACTTAATATTCGGTCTTCTCGTCCCCAAAAACATGGAAAACGATATCTCAAAAGCTCATGTTAGTAACATGTTACTAAAACACAAAAGTACCTATTTTATACACATTTATATTCCGATCGGGCTGCAAAGTTCCGGGACACAACTACGAAGAACGACTTTTTTAGACCGAAAAGGAAGCCGGTACACGTGGTACGGCGTACGGACATTGCATTTTTGGAATCTACGCACCCTGAAACGGAAAGAACAAATTTTGAGCGGATGTTATAAAAATGTTTTGCTGAGCGAATACATAGGTGTATTATTCACGGAATAATAAACCAAAATGCTATGTCCGTCCGCCGTATCACGTATAACTACTTCACTTTCAGTCTAAAAAATTCGTTCTTTCGCACATATGCTCCATTTGGGCCCTAGTTGTGTACCGAAACTTTGCAGCCGGATCGGAATATTCACAGTTGGGTGAAACCCATATTTGTTATGGGTGAAAAATGGGCGTAAAAATAGGGTTTTTTGGTATTTTAGTTAAATGAGCGTTTGAGGTACCTTTTTCCATGCTTTTTAGGGCGAGAAGACCGAATGTGAAATCAATTTGACCAAAGGGCGAGGAATTGAGCTTGTAACAAAGGTTCAGCTCCCAAAATTCATTTTTTTATGAGACAAAAACCTGGGAAATTGTCTGAAATCACCATCAATTTGGACAGTAACCTAGAAAATTGTAAAGAGATGAATCAAGAGAATTAAATGGCGCTATCAATGATCAGTGATAATTTGAAAAAAACAAAAAAAGGAAGAAAGAGCGGAAGTCGTGTTATTGAGGGGCCAAAATTGGTGGAAGCCATCAGAAATAGCCATTTCAATTATTGCACACGGAAAAAAAACATTAAACAAATAGCCAACATTTCTGCAGATATGTCCGACAGAATAATAAACCCGTGCGACAAGGACTTTGCAGCGTTTTCAAAGGTTAATTTATTCTCAAGCAGCTTCTTCATAATACGGCTCGTCTCCATACTTTTCAATGAAGATAGCATTTCCCATCCATCCTCAACGTGAGACCAGAGCGGGTTCAACAGTAGAAGATTTTGTGAAAATCGAAAATCGAAAAAACCGTCCTTTGTTTCGGGCTCTTTGTTTAAAAGGAGAAAATAGGGTGGAGAGAAGCTGCTTCTATTTTCTCCTTTTAAACAAAGAGCCCGAAACAAAGGACTGTTTTTTCGATTTTCCCAAAATCTTCTACTGTTGAGTCCTATCTTCATTGAAAAGTATGGAGACGAGCCGTATTATGAAGATTGCGATTTTGAGATACGAGTGCTACAGAGAACACAAGAGCGAGCAGATGAATGGCCCTTGGCTAACGAGCTCAGCATGTGAGACATCGGTACAGAATCAAATCAACTACGAAGCTACTTGGACAACCTGATGGATACCTAAAATAATAAGGCATAATTCCGTTATGTAAGCCCACCAACCACTTGCCTACCAAAAGTATGTTGATTTTCCCCGTTGAGATTCTATTTTTCCGAATTTCATCATCAGCTAAAGCTGAGAAGATGGACACATCACGTCCAATGTTTATCGGGGCTTATTGCGGAGCTAAAATTTTCGCTCAACCCATTTAAGAGCTGATTTTTCACTCGGCCAATTTGAGAGCTAAATTTTCACCTCAGCTCACTGAGGAATTCCAATTTCACCTCAACTGATCAGAGTGGTAAATAATTTTACACAAAACAATATCCAAATAAGAAAGCTCTACAGGTGATATTGTATTTATCTTTCAGTGCACAAAGGGTGGCAGGAAGACAAAAGTTTCAAAGTTGGTGAATTTACTATTTCTGACAATATTTTCAGCGATTTGACTCCCACAAACTCGAACTCGACCCACATTTTTAGCGAATAAATATTTCTTATTCTTATAAATGTATTTTCATGTCGAGTTTCATGGGATGAACTTTGCCACTCAGCTGATTTGAGAGTTCAATTTCTTATTGGTCATCAGTAATTCAAGAGCTAACAATCAACCAGCCTCTTCCACGCTTTTTAATACAGTTTAACCTCAGAAAATTTATTAGGTACGCTAATTTTGGACCATTTTGGATCTTATCTATATTATATTGCTCCGACTTTAACTTTAGCAGGTAGTCATCCTGTAATAAGTGACGCTGTATAACAAGTTGTTCATGAGGAAGTTATACTTTTCCACCAACGACAAATGGAAGTAATATTTTTCGAGGGGCGGGAAAACTCTGAGCTAGGTAATATATGGAGGTGCGGCAAAATGTCGCTCATCAAGATATTTATCGTCAGCCGGAGCGAGGAAGACCGACATATCCGTCACAAGTTCATCAGAGCACCCCAGTTACTGGGCGTTGACGTAAAACACCGTCAAAATGTACACGGAAAAATATCCAAATAAGGAGGAAAATGATGGGAATTGATGGCCGAGCCTGCGGAAGCTCAACAGGTGATATTGAATTTGTCGTCGACAACGGGAAACTGCGAGGGAAAGAAAAACAAGTCGTTTTCTCCCCCTTCCCGAGCAACGAACGAGGAGGACTTTCTGGGAGACTGCAGTGGATTTATTAGGCGATTTTTCATAGCTCCACTTGAGAGTATGAGTGGGAGGACGAGTTTTGGAGGGAACTGTTTGATAAATGAACGGCTACAGCCTTCTCTAGATCTCCGTTTCCGTTCTTCCGATCCAAGAAAATATTTGTGCAAAGCGAAAATCCTTCCTGCGAAAGGCCTTGAGTTTCAATGGTGCAAATTTGATTAATTCATTTATCTGTGCTCTTTCAATTCGGCGGTTGAGATAAATAAAGTGCATCACTTCACCATGACGAAAGTGAACACATTACAAACATATCGTGATTGAATCACTTTTCCGATTAGCTGATTTGTGAGCTCGATTTTCCACTCGCTGCTCTGAGAGCTCAATAATTTCACACGAAACATTATCCAAATAATAGAGCACTACAGGTGATATTGCATTTCCTTGTTCTAGCAAACAGGGTTTTGTGGCAGGAAGACAAGTTCCAGTCAGACTTGACCACATGAGTTAAATTTTAAACTTGGCGACTACAATTTAAAATTTTCGGCCTTTGTGACCCCTTATCAAACTGAACCTGATCCACTTTTTTCGAGAAGAAAAAATATCACTTCTGCTCTTGGAAAAGTACTTTCATGTCTCGAGTCTCCGTCCTACACCTACCACTTTCCGTCAGTATCTTATATGTAATAATTCTTGGAAGTTCCAGCCATTTTTTGCAAAGCAATTTTTGACTCCCAAACTACTCAAATTCGAGCCACCGATATTTTCGTGTGTAACAATTACCTAAATACTACTTTTTTGAAACTTTCTATCAATTTTTTGGTGATTTCAGCAATTTTTTCTGAATTTTAGCAATCGTCGAAAAATTAGAATGCACCTTCCGTTTTTTGAACAGATGAAAACGGAAGGTGCTTTCTAATTTGTCAACGATTGCTAAAATTCGGGACTATTAAACAGTCAACTGACATAGTCTTTTCACGTCTCGATTGTTGTTTTTTCTCCACCCTTTTGGTTTTTTTATTCTGTGAATAATAAACCCATGTATTCGCTCAGCTAAAAATTGCATAACACCCCCTCAAATTTCTTTCATTTACGTTTCAATATGCGCGGATTCCCAAAATGCAATGTCCGTTCGCCGTACCACCCAAATCTACTTTATTCTCGGTCTAAAAAAAATCTTTCGCACAAAGGCTCCATTTGAGCCATAGCTGTGTCCCAAAACTTTGTAGCTCGATCGGACGCAAGGGTGTTATGGGTGTAAAAATGGGGTTTTTGGTTTTTTAGCTTGTGAGGTATCGTTTTCTATGTTTTTTTTAGGAAGAGGAGACCGATTATGACGCCGATTTTGACCAGAGTGGAAAACAGGGGTTCTAGCGAAGTTTCAGCTCCCATTTATGAATCAAAACACTAGAATTAGTATCAGCAGCTGAATCAGGCAATTAAATGGCACTATCAATCATCGGAGATATTTGTCAAAAATAGGAGCCTGTAACGAGTTTTTTGGGGGGCAAAATTGGTGGAAACCAACAAAAATAGCTATTTAAATTATTTCACACGAAAGAAACAATAAATGAACAGCCAACATTTCTTTAGGTATGTACAACAGAATAATAAACCGATGTGACAAGGACTTTGGAGCGTTATTCTTTCAATTTCTGTTAGTTTTTTGATTTTTTCTTGAGACCTGCCCTACTTTTGGTTTATTTTTATAATCAAAAAAAAATTTCAACACCTCAAAAATGTTTCTTCTACGTTTCAAGGACCGCAGATTCCAAAAATGCAATGTCCGCCCGCCGTACGCCGCATCGTCCATATCTACCTTTGTTTTCGATCTAAAAAATTGGTTCTTTCGCACACAGGCTCCATTTGAGCCTTAGCTGTGTCCCGAAACTTGCAGCCCCATCGGAATATACCCGGGGGGGGGGGGGGGGGAGATTACACCCATTAGGGTGTAAAAACGGGTTGTTTGGTGATTTAATAAACACGAGCTTGTGAGGTATCGTTTTCCATGTTTTTTTAGGGCGAGAAGACCGAATATTAGGTTGATTTTAATCAACGAACGAAGAACTGAGTTTCCAACAATGTTTCAGCATTACATTTACCTTAAATGTTGGTCTAAAAACTTCGTTCTTTCGCACACAGGCTCCATTTGGGCAAGCTCGGCAGCCCAATCGGAAGAACCCAGGGGTGTTATGGGTGAAAAATGAGTGTAAATATAGGTTTTTTTAAAAAGGTTTTAGTGCTCGTGAGGTATCGTTTTCCACGTTTTAAATTTATCTCGAACGTGTGAATTTTTGAAACCACCCGGAACATTGTACGTCCAGCCGTTCGTTTGCACCGAAAAGCTTCGTCAACATGATCGAGAATGAAACGGTAGAAATCCGGCCCAGATATCCGGCTAGGTAACAACTGAATATAATCACGGATGGCTGTATGAAGTCGAGTTGGCTGTTCTGTGACATTATTTATGAAGAACGACGGTTATTTTGGATTTTGTTGATACGTACTTTTGTAACTTGAACAAACGTTATGCTTCGTGAATAGCAACAAATAATCAATGATAGCTGAGTTCACCGAATATTTATTTAACTGTCATTCCCCGACCGGCTATAATACTCGATTTTTTACATATCCGGGGGGAACACGAGGGTAGGTACTGACCACAGATAGCAGTGATCTACGCAGAAGGGGCATCTACAGAAGTAAATAATAAACCGTTGTGTAATAATTTGCAACACATAATCAAGGTACCTCGTCCCTCATGACATCCACCTCGCCACTGCAAGTTACTCCAGTCGTTCCCACAGGAATTTGTACATAAAAATCAAACACTTGAAAGGCGTATGCAGATTAGGTTCCACGGAGCGGTTACAGCTGTAACAGCTCCGTTCCTCTTTTCACTGTTTCTCTTCTTACAGGCCGCCTAACTCTCTCCATCATCTGCACTCCACATCTTTCTTCCCTCCACGGCCTCGCAAAGCCCCGCCCACATAAACAAGGCCCTGGCTCGTAATCTGGGTTCCTCAACCCCTCAAAATCCAGGTCCCCCCCCCCCCGCACCCCTCGTGATTACCACTTCTGAGGCTCATCACCACCGGGATCATCCCCTGAATTAATCAGGGAGGCCTTGCGAATGTTCCAGGCCCACGCACAATAATCCGCGACATGTACGTGCAGGTACGCTGTCTCAGCTTCATTGTCGCGACGAGGGCGCTGGAGGGGTGCGGCGGCGGTGTACCCTGCTTCGCTAATTTCTGTTTGGGAATGGGTTTTGGGGGTTGAGGGACGGAAGGTTGAGATATTACCGGGTGAACAATGGCGGAGGACGTGAGGGAGGTTTACGGAGGCAGCCAACAAGGGCCAAACCTGTGGTGGTAGACCTGTGAGGGGGGATACACAACAAAGGTGGAACAGGAGGAGGCTAATTGTGCCTACAGTGACCCACTGTGTTTTATTACTTGGGGCTGGAATTATATGCACAAAATTTGGCCAACATATGCACTCGAAATGGGCAAAATATACACTGCACAACGGTTTATTATTTTTGTATAGAATACCCTTCTGTTACAGATCACAGCTCTATGTATAGATAACCCATCTATATAATATGATATGTACTATTCTATACATATTATGTAGATCGCAGACCCTCCGTAGGTTAGTACCTAACCCCGTACTCGTTACTAGGTACCTACCTAAATCACGAGTTGAATGTTGCTAAAATAATTCTGCCGATGACAAACAGTACCTAACAAAAGAAACACACATAATGAAGTTCTGAAAAGGAATTGTTGATGAGGAGTGAAAAAAGTTGCAAAAGTACCTACCAACAAACTCCAGCCCCTTCTACGTAGATGGTATAATGAACCGTTGTGTAATAATTTACCGTTGAGTAATGATTTACCGTAGTAATAATTTACCCATCAATAATACTTCAACGTTTGTTCAAGTTTCACTACCTACCAACAAACTCCAAAAGAGCCATCATTTTTCAAATGAAATAATATCACAGAACAACCAACTCGACTTCATACTCCGCCAATATAATCAGGTGATCCCTAGCAATGATTATTTCATCTCCGCCAAATTTCCTATTGTGGGCGCGTCTCTGGTTACGAGATTTGGTTTGAATTGTATACAATTTCATTCACACTGGAGTCGAAAATGCCTGTCGGTGCAAACTTCGGGGCCTTACTGTGAACCAACGGCTGGACGTACGATGCTCCGGATGGTCTTAAAAAACTCGCAAGTTCAAGAACTATTTAAAACGGTAAAAATATTTACGTAAAAAAATGGTATAGGCGTTTTGAAAATTTCAACCCCTATTTTGAACCCCTTAGAGATGACTCACAGTAACGTCAAGCTTCGAGGACCAACTAGACGCCGAACGGAACCTATAACCCGAATTTCATCAATTTTTTTTCATGGTAACTAAGAAAAGTGGCCCGTACGGCGTACGGCGGACAGACAGAAATATTTTTATTGCAGTTTTGGATTCTACATACCTTGAAACGTAAACCATCAAATTTTGAGGGGGGGTAAGAATTTTTTTTTTTTCATGCTCGATTCCAATGGTTCATTATTGAAAATAATAAACCAAAATTTAAAATGTTTCTAAAATGAACTAAATTTTGGTGTGAGACGTACAGGTAGTCTATACATTGTTCCAGTTATTATTGCGTCCTTAAAAAATTACAGAAAAGGATCAAGGAAGAAAATGGAATGAAAATGTACACACCTTTTTTTCTCAACTATACAATATTTACAAAATATTTATCATTTAATTTACACAAAATTTATTTTATTTTAAATTATTTTATTTATACAAAATTATTAATTTGATTTATACAAAAAAAAATTCACTCGCTATCACAATTATAGCACTGGATCACAATTGATTTTTCCAAATTGTCAGTTGTGACGTATTTATAGCCCGAAAGTGAAAGGCAATCTCATTCAGGGATAAATGGTAAGGGCGCGCCTAAGCCCTACCAGGCACAAGGATTAAACGGTGAATGGCCTAAGAATATCCGTGACCTCTTTTCAGAAGCACATTATCTCGGAGGATTTGGCGACTCGAATGTCGAAAAATAGGGAAATTCCCCAATTTCGATTAAAAATGCTGAAATATTCACAAAACGGCCAAAATATGCAAAAATCTCCGAAATCGAACCACAATATGCTATTTAAGTTTCAATTTAACACACGCAAACGCTTCAGGTACCCTCAAAACGGAAACGTAGAACGATATACACGATAAAACAATACTTGTGCAAAATATGCAAATTCCAGTCCCTATTCATTACCAAGAGAAATCGCGCAGAAAAGTTCCACACTGAAAGTACGCATCAATTTAAAAGTTAGGTTCGCTACTCAAGTTTTCAGCGAACAAAGATGTCTGGAAAATATTTCGATACAACTTCGTTGTATCTACAAAAATGATGTGTCAACAGCCGCTAAAAATCTGTAAAACTAGCTACAAACATTAAAAAAATCTATAACCACCAAAAGTGGTAGGTATAGAATAGTGAAAAGACAGAGAAAAATTAATATTCAAACGATACTTTCTCCCAAAAAAAAATGCTCAAATTTTGAGCTTTAGGGGGAGTGAAATTGTGAAAAACTGCTATTGGGAGGAGACCGTTGAATGAGGTTTTACAGTATTTCATTTCCTAATCAAGTTCAACGTATTGTAAACCTACTTCCTACAGAGTGAGCAATGAGCTACAAGTCCGCTATAGCTACAGGGGGGGGGGGGGGGTCCGTTAAGGGAGGTTTTACAGTATTTCCATTTTCGTAATCAAGCTAAACATATTGTGAATCTAGCTTAGTTCGTAGTGAGGAAAGAGATGTCCGCTATAAGCTATGGGGGGGGTGTCCGTTAAAGGGAGGTTTACCAGTATTTTAATTCTCCAAATCGAAATTCAACATATTGTGAAACTACTTGGTTCATAATGAGCAATGAATTACATGTCCGCTAATGGGGGGGGGGGGGGGTCCGTTAAGGGAGGTTTTACTGTATTTAAATTTTCGTAATCAAGTTAAACATATTGCGAATCTAGCTTAGTTCGTAGTGAGGAAAGAGATGTCCGCTATAGCTATGGGGGGGGGGGGGGGGGGGTGTCCGTTAAAGGGAGGTTTACCAGTATTTTAATTCTCCAAATCGAAATTCAACATATTGTGAAACTACTTGGTTCATAATGAGCAATGAATTACATGTCCGGTAATGGGGGGGGGGGGGGTCCGTTAAGGGAGGTTTTACTGTATTTAAATTTTCGTAATCAAGTTAAACATATTGCGAATCTAGCTTAGTTCATAGTGAGGAAAGAGTTAGATGTCCGCTATAGCTATGGGGGGGGGGGGGGGGGTCCGTTAAAGGGAGGTTTTACAGTATTTCAATTCTCCTAATCGAAGTTCAATATATTATATTTACTTGGTTCATAATGAGCAATGAATTACATTTCCGCTAATGGGGGGGGGGGGGGGGTGTCCATGAACGGAGGTTTTACTGTATCTCAATTTTCGTAATCAAGTTAAACATATATCGTGAAACTACTTGGTTGTTAGTGAGCAATGAGTTACATGTCCGCTAATGGGGGGGGGGGGGGTCCGTTAAGGGGAGGTTTTACAGTATCTCAATTTTCCTAATCAAGTTCAACATATTATGAAACTACATGTCCGCTACAGATATAGGGGGGGTGTCCGTTAAAGGGAGGTTTTACAGTATTTCAATTCTCCTAATCGAAGTTCAACATATATTGTGGAACTACTTGGTTCATGGTGAGCAACAGTTACATGTCCGTTAAGGGGAGGTTTTACAGTATCTCAATTTTCCTAATCAAGTTCAACATATTATGAAACTACATGTCCGCTACAGATATAGGGGGGTGTCCGTTAAAGGGAGGTTTTACAGTATTTCAATTCTCCTAATCGAAGTTCAACATATATTGTGGAACTACTTGGTTCATGGTGAGCAACAGTTACATGTCCGCTAAGGGAGGTTTTACTGTATTTCAATTCTTTTCTTTCAAGTTCAACAACGTATTTAAAACTAATTCCACAGTGTGAGTTAACCTACTAACGATCCGCATTCAATGCTTTCAAAGTGGTTTCCAATCGCTCCTCAACAAGCCCTGAAGCCAGCCGATCGAACTTCACAACGTTAACGAACGGTCACTTGAACCGTCGCTCAAAATTAACGCAACAGCCTCAGAATCGGCTCGGGCTTTGGATGCCTTTGACGCCCCGAGACGCACAGGTGTTAATAAAGCCGTCAATCAGCAACCTGACAGGCCTCGAAAGGAGACGGATGAGGATTGACAATTATAGGAGACAGAAGGGAGGGGAATAAGAGGCTCCTTGAATTGACCTCGTTCCAAACCCCCCACCACTGCTCTGCTGAGCGCCAATCGACCAATTTGGCACGTGCAGCTCATCAAGGTCTAAATACGACTGTAGAGGACAACAATTGATTACCTGCACAACGGAATGCTTATCGGCACGTCCGCCCACACCTCTTCGATTATCACTTATGAAATACCTAGCAGGATTATTCGTGGGTTGTTGTGATCGGAGAAGGAGGACAATTTGAAACAATTTGAAACAACTGACAATTTTCGATTTGAAAAATATTTACACATACCTAGGTAATTGATACTCTGATAGCAAGATTTCGACAAGTGATTGGAACGAAAACGCACAACAGTTTCGCTACAACAGTTGCGGATAAAAAATATCACAGAACAATCAACACGAATTCATACTCCGCGGTTATAATCAGGTGATCCCTAGCAATGATTTTATCTCGGGCCAATAATTCCCGATTGTTAGCGCGTCCCTGGTGACGAGATTTGGGTCAAATGTATACAATTTCATTCACCCTGCTGTTCAAAAAGCCTGTCGGTGCAAACTTCTGGGCCTAACTGTGAAGGAACGGAGGGACGTAAAATGCTCCGTGTGGTCTCAAAAAACTCGTAAGTTCAAAAACTATTTAAAACCGTAAAAAGATTCACGTAAAACAAAGGTGTAGGCGTTCTGAAAATGTCAACCCCTATTTTTAAGGATTATTCGTGGGTTGTTGTGATCGGAGAAGGAGGACAATTTGAAACAATTTGAAACAACTGACAATTTTCGATTTGAAAAATATTTACACATACCTAGGTAATTGATACTCTGATAGCAAGATTTCGACAAGTGATGGGAACGAAAACGCACAACAGTTTTGCTACAATAGTTGCGGATAAAAAATATCACAGAACAATCAACACGACTTCATACTCCGCGGTTATAATCAGGTGATCCCTAGCAATGATTTTATCTCGGGCCAATTCCCGATTGTTAGCGCGTCCCTGGTGACGAGATTTGGGTCAAATGTATACAATTTCATTCACCCTGCTGTTCAAAAAGCCTGTCGGTGCAAACTTCTGGGCCTTACTGTGAAGGAACGGAGGGACGTAAAATGCTCCGGGTGGTCTCAAAAAACTCGTCGGTTCAAAACCTATTTAAAACCGTAAAAAGATTCACGTAAAACAAAGGTATAGGCGTTCTGAAAATGTCAACCCCTATTTTTCACCCCTTAGGGATGACTGACAGTAACGTCGAGCTCCGAGGACCAACTAGACCCCGAGCAAAACCTATAACCCGAATTTCATCAATTTTGTTTCATGGTAACTAAGAAAAGTGGCCCGTACGGCGTACGGCGGACAGACAGAAATGTTTTTATTGCATTTTCGGATTCTACGTACCTTGAAACGTAAACCATAAAATTTTGAGGGGGGGTTAGAATTTTTTTTCATGCTCGATTCCAATGGTTCATTACTGAAAATAATAAACCAAAACGAATCAACTGTTGTCAAGAAAAGAAAATAACACACAGTGGCGTGACAAACCTCAACACTCATGACAGATGTAAAACTGTTGTCAGAGATATGTTACTTTGGTCTTACCTAGTTACCTAGTTTTTCCAGTTCGAAAAATAACCATGGTATTATAAAGAATGATTCCCTGGAAATAACTGACATTTCGGTGTGTGTTTGTGTGTGTACACGTGTGTGGAAACCTTCATTTTTGTTGTCTGAAGAAGCTACAGAAACCGATCGAGTGGCCTGTTCTTGGTAAGAAGGCCAAATTGCGTGAGCTCCTGCAGTCTTCTGAACACCCTATACATATTTCACTGGAATGCCCCTCTCAAACGCTCATTTCTTTCCCGTTCAAACCCTCTTTCTGACGAAGCAACTCTTTTTTTTTTTGGTATTGCACAGTTGTAGGAGTTGTTAAAACGAAAGATTTCCAAAAACTTCCAAAACGAGAGGTGTTATCAACAACAGCCTGTTGAGTTACCAAAAACACCGAAAACGAAAAAACTTCCACAGTGGGAGGTGTTATCAGCAACAGACTGTTGTCGTTTTCTGAAAATAGCAATAACGCCCACCACTAATTTCGACTGATCGCAACGACAGACCTCGGGGTGACGCCAAAAACAGCTGCTTGATGAGCAGATCCAAGAGGTGTCGTGAAAACGAGCAAGGAACGCTGAGGGGGTCAGAAGAAATTGAAGGTGGAGTGTGAAAACTGCCAATTAAACCATGGAGGGATTGATACTGACAACTCTGTATGTATGTATGTACTGGGGTGACGGGGGGGGGGGGGGGGAGATGATAGGCAAAACCACGACTCTGCTGATCAGTTATTATCAATTTCCTAACTGCCTTTTATTACTCAATTGAAACTCTTGCATACCTATTTTTGCTACCTCACTACCGGAAGGTAGGGAAGCCATGGATTCGTGAATGAGTAAAAAAAAAAATATATATATGTATGTCGTCCAAAATGAAATTTTCTACCACCACTCTGCATTTCAGACATTAAGGAACATTTTTTGCATGCGCAAAGGTGAAATACTTGAAACGCCTATAACTACCTCAGATATCGTTGAAATGAGCTCAAACCTGGAGCATCGATCAGGAATAATCCTTAAACAGTTCCATATGAATTTCATTGAAATCGTACGGGAACATTCATCTGCCATATGCAAACGTAAAATACGTGAAACACCCTGTCGTGGTACTCCTCAAATGTAACATATACCACTCTCATGTAACTTATAGATTTAACCAATAAACAAGGAGAAAGACGAGCGGTGGGACGCCTCGGTTGAAGTCCAGAAGGGTTCCCCTCCATCGAACTCCCAACGACTCTCAATAGCCGTTAACGACCACTGATAGGCGGGGGACGAGGTGGAGGCACCTTTATAAGGCGCCCAGCTCACCCAGCTCTTCATTCGACCGACCTCACTCCTACCTGTGACTTCTGTCTCTCTCTCACCTTACAACTCCTCTATCGCCTACCCTTTCATCGCCCTTAGCCTGACAGCGCCCAGGGTGTTAGCATCCCTTTCCTTTAGCGTTTGCTGTGGTGGTAACCGCGGGACGCCTCTTCCTCTAGCACTGCTGGGGTAATAACCGCGGGGTGTTAGCTATCCGTTAGCACATCCTCCTCTCTCTTGCGACCTAAACCAAACCTACCTACCGCCCACGACACACCCATAACTACTTGGAGGGTCGACCAGGAATAGTTTCATAGCCTTTCATAGTTCCATATGAATTTCACTGGAATCGTACTGTAATTTTTTTGTGCGCATGCACAAACATGAGATGTTGAAAAAAGTTAAAATATTTGATCCTATTACGCATAACAGGTGATATTCAACCATTTTGACTCATCATTTTTTTTTTTAAACACAGGTGGTTTTTACAATAGGTATATTTTAGGTGGTATATTTTACAATAGGTGGTTTTTTCCATTGTGGATTTCACCGTAGTAAGTATAGGTGAATGTTTCGTCGGTAAAACACTGCCAAGCAATGAAATATATCCCAAAATAACGGCCAAAACTGAAGGTTTTGTGCGAAAATCAACCAACACGTAATTTGCTTGTAACCATGGACGGGAAAGTCAGCGCTGAACACCTTCCTGGGCTCTGATGCAGCCTGTTACGCTGAACCGTATTTTCCATTTCGCCCGCAGTTATTAGGAAACAAGAAGCGAAGATTTGGTTAACAAAATAACAGGAAGGGGCCCTCTGCAAACATCTGCCCTGATATTCCGTTTCGTGTTGGGTGCAGGTTGTGGGAGTCTGCAAGTGCGAAATGCCTGTACCTAACCTGAGGGGTTGAAACAGGTCGTTGAGAGCGGATTGTTATGAGGGTCCCACAACAACATGAGCTCCACCGGAATTTTAACTTTACAGCTTTGTGAAACTCAGCAGCCAAATAAACAGGGACATAACCAAAAACACGCAATTAAAATGCACGCCACGCCATCTTCTTCTTCCACGCAGTTAGGTACAATGATAAAACGGGGTATGCGCCCGTATTTATTTTATTTTGGTCCATTATTCGCAATAACGAACCTCTGGAATCCACCATGAAAAATAAAACTGTAGCCCCCTTCAAAATTGTATGGTTTCCGTTTCATAGTAAGTAGGTAGGTATGTAGCAGAGAAACGCTGCAAATGATTACACAAAGGCTTATATTACTTACCTGTAAAGATGCCCCTTCTGCGTACACCACTGTTTTCTCTGGTCAATATCTACCCTCGTGCTCCGCCCAGTAGAGTCGTAAATCGAGTACTGGAGCCAGCCGGGCAATATTACAGTTTCATAAATATGCGGTGGATTCAAGAATTCTATTATTAAAAAATTATTTATAGTTAAGTATTCATGAATCATAACGTTTGTTGAAGTTACAAAAGTACCTATCAACAAAATCCAAAACAGAAAAAATTCTTCAAATGAAATAATATCACAGAACAACCAACTCGACTTCATACAGCCACACACAGTAATTATTATCAGTCGAGTTGGTTGTTTTGTGATTTTGATGGATCTTTTGGATTTTGTTGACAGACGGTACTTTTGCAACTTGAACAAATTTTGAAGTATTATTGGGTAAATTATTACACAAAGGTTTAGTATATATACTAACTACGCAGAAGGGGCGTCTATAGGGTAAACTATTACACAATGGTTTATTATTTACCTTATGGTTCATGAATAAATACAAATAATTAATTTATTTATTATTGAATCCCGCGCATTTGTATGAAACTTTAATTCCCGGGCCGGCTCCAGTACTCGATTTAGGGCTTTCCTGGGGGCAGCTCGAGGCTATTGACCACAGAAAGAAGTGACGCAGAAGGGGCATCTATACAGGTAAATAATAAAACGTTATGAATGTAATAATCTGCAGCGTTTTCGTTAGTTACCGTGAACCAAATTTCATGAAATTTGGTTTGTAGTTCCTTATTGGGGTCTAGTTGGCCTGCAAAGCTCGGCGATACTGTCAGTGAAAAATAGGGGTTGGAATTTCCCGTAGCTCGAAAATTTTCAATAGAACGGTATGGCTTTTTTACGTTTTAAAAAGATCTTGAGGTTAAGAATTTTTTTAGACCATCCGGAGCATTGTACATCCAGCAGTTGGTTTGCACCGAAAAGCTTCGTCAACATGATCGTGAATCAAACGGTATAAATCCGGCCCGGATACCATCGCTCGGGAACACCTGATTACAATCAAGGATGGCTGTATGAAGTCGGGTGTGTTCTGTGATATTATTTCATTTGAAGGATGATGAATGTTTTGAATTATGTTGACAGGTATTTTGTAACTTGAACAAACGTTATGCTTCATGAATAAGAACAAAATAATGAAAGAATTCTTGAATTCGCCGTATGTTTATGAAACTGTCACTGCCCGACTGGCTCCAGTACCTACTCGATTTAGGGCTTTCCTGGGGAGAGCACGAGGGTAGGTCCTGGTCACAGAAAACAAGTGACCTACTCAGACCTACGCATCTATACAGGTAAAAATAAACCTTTGTATAATAATTAGCAGCTTTTTGGTTTATTATTTTCAATAATGAACCATTGAAATCGAGCAAGAAAAAAAAATGCATACCCCCCCTCAAAATTTGATGGTTTACGTTTCAAGGTATGTAGAATCCGAAACTGCAATAAAAATATTTCTGTCTGTCCGCCGTACGGGCCAATTTTCTTAGTTACCATGAAACAAAATTGATGAAATTCGGGTTATAGGTTCCGTTCGGGGTCTAGTTGGTCCTCGAAGCTCGACGTTACTGTCAGTCATCTCTAAGGGGTTCAAAATAGGGGTTGAAATTTTCAGAACGCCGTAGCTCGAAAACTTTCGATTGAAGGGTATGGTTTTTTTTACGATATTAAATTTTTCTTGAGCTAAACAATTTTTTGAGACCACCCGGAGCACTGTACGTCCAGCCGTTCGTGAGCACCAAAAATCTTCGTCAACACGATCGTGAATCAAACGGTATAAATCCGGCCGGGATTTCATCACTAAGGAGAACCTGATTATAATCAAGGATGGCTATATGAAGTCGAGTTGTTTGTTCTACGATATTATTTCATTTGGCAAGTGATGGACTATTGGATTTTGTTGGTAGGTACTTCTGAACTGAAGTATTATTGATGGGTAAATTATTAAACAATGGCAAATTATTACACACCGGCAAATTATTACACAACGTTGAATTATTACACAACGGTAAATTATGACACCGCGGTAAATTATTACACAACGGCTCATCTACCCAGAAGGGCTGGATTTTGTTGATAGGTACTTTTGCAACTTGAACAACCGTTGAAGTATTATTGATGGGTAAATTATTACACAATGGCAAATTATTACACAACGGTAAATTATTACACAACCGTAAATTATTACACCACGGTAAATTATTACACAACGGTAAATTATTACACAACGGCTCATCTACCAAGAAGGGGCTGGATTTTGTTGATAGGTACTTTTGCAACTTGAACAACCGGTGAAGTATTATTGATGGGCAAATTATTACACAACGGTTCATTATTCTATCTCCGTAGAAGGGGAACCTATGCAGGTAAATTATTACACAACGGTTTAGGTAGGTACCTAGTAACGAGTACGGGGTTAGGTACTATCCTACGGAGCGTCTGCGATCTACATAATATGTGTAGAATAGTACATATTATATTATATAGACGGATTACCTATCTATACAGAGAGCTGTGATCTGTAACAGAAGGGCGTTTTTTAATTTTCGGATTCTATGATGGGGGGGGGGGGAGGGGGGTGTACGAGTTTTTGTATTTCTGCTCGATTCCAAAGGCTCATTAGTGAAAATAATAAACCAAAACCTGACCTTGGGCACAAACCGGTGAATTGACAGGCACGGGTAATAACCTACTGTAACGGTAGAATAATCTTTGCTAATTACAAGACGGAATGATTTCAAGGGGATTTTGATGAAACTGAAAGGAAGATTCTGCTAATGCGAAATAGCTACGGTGACAGACCTAGCGACAGTTTGGATGGATGGTTCCAATAGCGCTAAGCAGGTTAAGCCCGAACAGCTCCAAGTTTGCGTGTTCAAGTCGGAACGTGAGGGATGACGTGTCTCCCGAAGGAAGGAAAACCGAATGAATGGATTCGCATCTCCCGGCTAAGAGGACGGTGAGGAGGGGCGACGAGGTCAGGGAACCCTCGGAACCTCTTCAGATAATAGAAACTCCTCTAATGAGATTCCCGGGTGATTACGAGTCGCGCTCCCCAGGACCTTCCCTCTCGGAAGGTACTTCGGCGGTTTCCCGGTTGTAATGGCTCGAGCGGGTAAATATAGTGTGGATTGGAGGGACGGTTGGTTGGCGGAGGAGGAGGTAAGCATATTGAACCTGAGGTCTGAATTCTCCCAACCACCCCCTTCAAAACACAGCCCAACCAGTACTGCCCCTCGTCACAAATCAACCTCACACCTTCTGCTCAACTTGGGGGCCGCCGCCGCTAACAGCATGCTAATGCCGGGTCCTGAATGGAGGAAAGTACATAAATGCTGCGGGCTTTGATCTTTCGTAATCGAATTCAGCCTCCGCCCGCTTCTACCCCGGTGGGACAAGTGAAAATGCACCGCCACGTTCAAATTTGTATAATGTGAGAGGATTGAATTTACACTCTCAACTAAACTGAAATATCAAGAATTACCACCATAAAATCTCTCGTTCAATACGTACAATGGCCCTTTAATAGGTACCTACCTGACTAAATAATTAAATGCGGATTTATTGAAAAAGGATGTAAATTTCCACTACGTAATACACACAAAAATGCTGTTGAAATACCGTTTTCAGTGATCAAACCGTATTCAGTAACAATAACTGTTACTGACCATAAAATCAACGAAACCAGTATAACATTTTTGGTTTATCATTTTCAATAATAAACCCTTGGAATCGAGTATGGGGGAAAACAAATTTAAGCCCTCCATCCACCCACGAAAATTGGATGGTTTCCATTTCAAGGCATGTACAATCCGAAAGTGGATTTAAAAAACGGTGCAAATTTATTATAACACAACGGTTTATTATTTTCCTGTATTTCTGTGTAGATCACTGTTTTCTGTTATACCTACCCTGGAGCCCCCCCAGGAAAGCCATAAATCGAGTACCGGAGACGGTCCGGGAATTACAGTTTCATAAAAAGGCAAAGGATACAATAATTTCACACATTCGTTATTTGTTATTATTCATAAAGCATAACGTTTGTTCAAGGGACAGAAGTATCTATTAACAAAATCCGAAAATGCACCGCATGCATTAATTAACAAGTGAAAATGCACCGCCACGTTCAAATTTGTATAATGTGAGAGGATTGAATTTACACTCTCAACTAAACTGAAATATCAAGAATTACCACCATAAAATCTCTCGTTCAATACGTACAATGGCCCATTATAGGTACCTAACTAGCTAAAAAATAAAATGCGGAGTTACTGAAAAAGGATGTAAATTTCCACTACGTAATACACACAAAAATACTGTTAAACACCGTTTTCAGTGATCAAACAATATTCAGTAACAATAACAGTTACTGCTGTTACTGACCATAAAATCACAGAAACCAGTATAACATTTTTGGTTTATTATTTTCAATAATAAACCCTTGGAATCGAGCACAGGAAAAAAAATTTAAGCCCTCCATCCACCCAAAAAAAATTGGATGGTTTCCGTTTCAAGGCATGTAGAAACCGAAAATGGATTTAAAGAACTGTGCAAATTTATTATAACACAACGGTTTATTATTTTCCTGTATTTCTGCGTAGATCACTGTTTTCTGTTCAATACCTACCCTCGAGCCCCCCTTCCCCCCCATCCACCAAGAAATCCATAAATCGAGTACCGGAGACGGTCCGGGAATTACAGTTTCATAAAAATGCGCAGGATACAACAATTTCAGCCATCCATTATTTGTTATTTTTCATAAAGCATAACGTTTGTTCAAGTTACAGAAGTATCTATTAATAAAATCCGAAAAAGCCATCTTTCTTCAAATTAAATAATATCACGGAACAACCAACTCGATTTCATACAGCCATCCTTGATTATAATCAGGTGCTCCCTAGCGATGATATCTGGGCCGGATGCATACCGTTTCATTCACGATCATGTGCACACCAACTGCTGGATGTGCACACCAAATGCTCCAGATGGTCTCATAAAATTCTTTTGTTCAAGATCATTTTAAAACGTGATAAAGACCATACCCTTCTTGTTGTGATCGGCTGCGCCTCCACAACCAATGTAATGTACATACATGTTGTACCTCAGAGTGGGGACCCCCCGACCCCCCTCTGATCATGTCAGGGGCCTATAAAGAGCCGAGGGGCCAACAAATACATAACCATTCTCAAGCTAACTTTCGGCCTCGTCTGTTCCATCCTTAATCACTACACTGGTGACCCCGAGTGGTGACACGCAGCCTCTGCCCGCCGTCTGCGACCGCGGTGCGACGACAGCGACGACAGCGCCTAGCAACGACGAACAACGCCGCTCAGCGCCCGCCGACCGTCTGCGACGGGCCCCACCTCCGCAGCACTACGCCCGGCACACGCACCCCACTCCGACGCCCCACAGCGCCGCCCCCACCGACGCCACACAGCGGCGCCCCACTCCGACGCCCCACAGCGCCGCCCCCACCGACGCCACACTGCGGCGCCCCACTCCGACGCCCGCCTCGACGCCCAACGCAGCGGCCCCCCGCTACTTCGCCCCACCATCCGATTCCTATATAAGGAAACGGACGCCGGCGCCTCGCACACTTCCTGCTGACACTTCCAAACGACACCTCTCCGGGACTGGCGCCTACAACGAGAACACGGCCCCGAAACCACCGACACCCGCAGAAACGACTCCACCGACATCAACGCTCCAGCTCCGGCCGTACGACCCCGCATTCCCGCACGTCTGATTCGCCCAACTCGAGATCACATTGACTCACGAAGGCCTCACGACGCCGCATGCTAAATTCGCCCGCGCCTTCGAGCCCCGACAAGCGGACCACTACGACGACCCCAACCGACTTCCGAGCACGAGAATCCGTCAGTCCACGCCCGCCGACTCCGTAGAGCCCTCCCGGCCGACACACCGCACCGCGTAGAACATCAAATCGTCACGATGGGACCTCCATGCCACGCGAAACTTCGCCGAATATTACCGGACCTCAACGCGAAAGCGTCGGCCCATTTCGGCCGACCATCGAACGCCAACAGCTACCAGACGTTGACAACTCGCCTTTTCGCCACGCACGCACCGTCCGACGGCTCCCGGCTCACCGCCTTACTCAACCGACTTCCGACGACGAACTACCGTCAGTCCTCGCCCGCCGACTCACTCGAGCACTCCCGGCCGACACACCGACCCCGCTCGTTCGGCAGCTTTTCACACGCGCCCTTCCAGACAGCATTCGCCTTCACATAGCGGCGCGCGACGTACCCGACGTCACGAAACTCGCTGCTCTCGCCGATCGCCTCAAACCCTTCGCTCCCCCTCCTCGAGTGGCTACCGTCACCGAAGAGGTTCGTGTGATCCGAACAGACGACAACAGCGACCGCCGACGCAGCCACGACCGACCACACGCTGCGCGACGAACGGCTCGTGTTTCTACCGCCGCACATGGGACCCCCGAGCACAAAAACGCCGCACCCCATGCACCTGGCGCCCGCAACAACAGCCGCCGCGGCCGTACCCACGCACTCAACCAACACCCCGGCTCTTCATACGTCGCAAACGTACCGCCCCCAACGACACCGACCCGGACAGCCACAGCGGACCACCGCAACCAGCACACGCACCTCCCACGCCCGACAAACCGCCACCGCAACAGAACAAAATTTAACTAAATGCGTTACTTAAATTCTGGGGGGAGCAGTGTTGTGATCGACTGCTCCTCCACAACCAATGTAATGTACATACATGTTGTACCTCAGAGTGGGGACCCCCCGACCCCCCTCTGATCATGTCAGGGGCCTACAAAGAGCCGAGGGGCCAACAAATACATAACCATTCTCAAGCTAACTTTCGGCCTCGTCTGTTCCATCCTTAATCACTACACTTCTATTGCAAGTTTTCGAGCTACGGCGTTTTGAAAATTTCAACCCCTATTTTTCACTCCATTGAGATGACTACCTACCTAACGCCGAGTTGGCGGACCAAATGGGCCCCAAATGGGACCTAAGAACGAAATGGCTCATGGTAGCTGAGAAAAGTGCGAAGTACGGCGTTCGGACAGAAATTTTTTATTCCATTTTCGGGATGCTACGTACCTTGAAACAGAAACCATCAAATCTTGAGGGGGGGGTTAAATTTTTTCTTTTCATACTCGATTCCAAAGGTTCATTACTGAAAATAATAAACCAATATTTGGCACGTCTCTAAGATTCGAACCTGGCACCTCAATCGGTCGAAGCCGGAAACGGCTGAGCCAGCGTGATCTCGTCCAAGAAATAACTCCAGGATTCGCTACTGACGAGCACAAATAAGATGAACACACCTTTCAGGGTCTCGGACTGGAACAGGAGAGTGAATATGAAATTTTAATTTGATATATTTTCTCGTGCTCCTGAGTTTTGTGGCATATTTTGTTAAACCAAGGAAGTGCCAACTTGACCTTAGAGGGTTGCTAACATGGGAAGCTCCACCCGTTCCCCTTTTAGGATTTCCTGAAATATTCAATACATTCAAGAACACGTCCTCGGTCGTTGTAGCACTGACCAGGGCCTGCTGATTAATTCAACGGGATTCCCCCTTGGATGGACCTCGCTACACCTAAAAGCCTGAATAGTCCGAGGTCCACTGGTCCTAACGCAGCCACAACAATCTGACCCGCCATCGAGCGCCATAACCGTAACCTTACTAAGTCACCTAATAAGATACTTTGAAAACGTCAGACATAAAATCCAAAAACCACCAGTTACAGCTCACACGTGTACCACATTTCGTTCATTCGATTCGTAATGAGAAAATCGTCTTATAGCTTTATCAAGTGAAAATTGCTACTCTACATGAGAATGAAACAGTGTAGAAATTATGACAAATAGAATCAGAAAATGCAGAAAAGATGACTCTTAACGGGAAGTGAACCCAACGAAGTACCTCCTTTAATTGAACGAGAAGTTCAATTCAAATGAATTCAATGGATTCAAATAGATTCAAATGAAGTTGATCATATGACTTTACGAAACCCAAGCTTGTATTTGGTGCTGTTTATGTTCCGATCGGCTGAACCGAGCTAAAACAGTTTCTAGAAAAAGCTTTCGCCATAGACGTGGGACGTTTCTTCTATTTTCTCTCTGGAGAATCGAGTCTGTATTGAATAAACAGCAGGACCGTAAAGGTTAAAAGTGTTGAAGGGGAAGAACAAGGGAAGGGACGAAATAAAGATGGAAAAGTTTCCTCAAACCACGAGAGATAAAGGTGGCCGGTTAGGTGGCGAGTCCGAGGAGCTGAGGGGGAAAATTGCAAGAAAACAAGAGGAAAGTGAAATAGGAATACAAGCTCTTTTCCTTTGCAGGTCTTCACACAACAAACGGCAGTGTCTTCACACACAACAAACGATGTCCTTTTGACCAGTTTCGATCAAACTGAAATGGATGAGAGTTGTTTTAGAACGAAATGAAGGCGCATTGAACGGGACATTCGATTATGTAGACCTGGAATGGGGATAATACTAATACTACGGTTTTCCAAATATGAAACTGGTGGACGGGGAAATGTTTTTATTCTATCGAATTACACAGATAAATAACTCGGCGTAGAACAAATCGCTTGTATTCTAACGAATTACACAAATAACTCGGCGTAGAACAAATCGCTACTCACCATCCGATGTACCAAGGGTCCGTACCGTCGGTGAGTCTTGAGCGTTCATCGCTCATTTGGAAGACCTCCCAGAGCGACCTGAACTCCGTCTGGTACGGGAAGAACTGACACTGCTCTTGAGCCATACTGTCCATGTACAAATCCCTGAAAAAGTCGAAACTGAAAACGGACTGAGCCGTCCAGTTTTTCATTGCGTCCGTGATGATGACGGGTCGACCACTGAACGCGTATCTGCAACAGAAACCGATAGCGAATGCGTTTGAAAACATGACCGGAACGGATGTGTGAAATTAAACTTTTTATTGACAAGAATGTTTTATTTACGAGAACCCTATAAACGGGAACAGAACAAAATATTATTCGTTGTAATATGTGGTAGGGATGGTAAAAAAACGTGACACTGTTTCGAAGAAACTGCTTCTTGAACGGAAACGATGAAACAGTTTTTCAGAACCTGAAACAACTGTTTCAAAGGAGGAAACTGTTTCGATTCCGGGTCTTCATAGCACTTTTAATTTCCTTATTCCCCAGGTTTCGACCCGCTCTCTTCAATTATTCGACGTTCCCTTTTCCCCCACAAATTATCTTTATCGCAGTCCTATGTTTAGACTCCCACGGGCAGCAAACCTTTTCCTTCAAAACAATCCCGACATTGATCTCTTTAACAGTTTACTCCATAAAAAAAGTTGTCGTACTGATGATTCTTTCATCCACCACTTCCATTCCCCTCATTATTTGTAACTATACCTATCGTTGTACAAATATTATCTTTTGTAAAAAATGTTCGTTGTAAAATAGAAGCTTACCTACCTAATATGCCATGACAACTGTCAAATATAATTTTTCTCTTACCTTGTAATATTGGGCTTGCCCGTAAATACTATAAATAAATAAATACTCTTGGAGGATGTGAAGGTACCTATGTAAACACTAAACGCTATGTAAACTTCTTTATTTCTTTGGTTCCCGACCAGAATCTCAGAGCGCGTTCATCACAAAAACATCTACACATTTGCAGCCCTTCCTAGCATCAGCCTTAATTTGTTGCGAAGTACCTGGTGACTTTCTCTTGTGAAATTATCACCTCAAAGAAGAGATCATCCTTCTTCATCCATCCAGCCCAATATTATCACAACAGCATCTATCTGTCCACTGAGGGCTATATTCTGGTGCCATGTCAATATTTAAAAAAATTATTGTTTTTATGGTGTTGTTTTATAATAATAATTATTATTCTTTATAACCATTATTTTTATAACGTTCTTTTTTTAAGTTTTGTTTATTATTATTTTATGTAGCAACTTTTTGTTCTACAACATCATTTGCAGAATCGATTTGGTCATTTTTCCTCCAAATTCTTGAGACTGAGACGAGCCTTTTGGCGTAGGTACCTACAGATTTTCGAAGTTTGCCCTTTCGGAGCATTCATAATAGAGGGAGATAGGTATTTCTTCGAAAATACAAATATCAGTTTTGGAAGGAAAAGTGTTCTTTATGCATTTTGGTAAGAACTGTCTAATGAGTGGTAAGTACATAATTATTATTCTGAAACTCTTCATATGGATGGTGTAACTACTTATTTCAAGAAAAATCAATCATTCGTTTGGAGATTACCAATAGAAAGTAGCCATTTCTAAATAGCTTTGCCCCACCGCTCTGGGTTACAACGAGGGGCCGCTGTGATTCGTACCGACGTCCTCAGCCGCCATACGAAGCTTACTCAGCCGCCGTGACCAAGCACTATAACACGGCTTATAACAACCGTACTAAATATATACCCACTGAACTCGGCCCTGTCTCAGTCCTGGAGTGCAAAAAATTTTTTTGATCGGTCTTGCGCAAATCCTTCATCTTTTCGAGGGCGTTAACTCTCAATTTTGTCCACCAGTGCACTAGTGCGCTACTCAATTTGAAACGAAGCCTCCCAGTCACAAAGAGAAGCATTTTCCGTGTTCCCACTACAATACCCTTTCAACAGACCGAACACAGTATTCGTCACGTTACAAGATAGGTAGGTTTCACGCATATGAAATGTCACAATTAAAACAAAGACGGCTACTCATTTCGAAAAGGATCCCACATCATACATCGCAATTTACCTAATAGAAAGGAGGAATTTCCACCAAGGAGGGAACAGTACATCCACCAAAAGTTTTGGGATGTGAAAAGATCAGATTCCATTGGACGAACTGCAATGAGTTTTTGTGGGGAAATAGGATCGAGGCGTTAATATTTCAAACGAAGCGTGAACTCTGGGAAGGATTAAAGAGATCCTATGTTTCCACACAGATGGTCCACATTTTCACTGTAACTTGATTATGAAAGGGTTGCTTTGTTTAGCTTTTGATAAGCAAGTGTTACATATTCAGCTGTGCGCTTTAAATTCAAATTTACACAAACTTTCGCAGGAGCATCACATTTTGCGCTTTGCTCCGATATTTTATTCTGGCATCATTCTTCAACATGTCAAGTTTCAAAATACAACAACAAAAAAACACACACAAAATTCACTCATTCATGAATTAGTTATGAGATAAACATTTTAAACTTTATAATCACCTACTTCGCAGAGTATTATACATTTAAAGAATATACGGTGACTCTGTGTACCCAGGGGTCGATCAGAATTTGGTTATGAAGAAATACTTGACACGTCTCTATCATGATATTTATAACTCCAATACCCGCATACATGTGAGTTCACATATGAGGCGGTGTACCAAAAACGTCGAGGGACTGGGAAATTTTTTAGCCAGCTTTTCTCGATATCGCCTCTTGTCGTTTGGCACTTATAAACAGATGTCAGGGGTACTCCTCATTGTTTGCTATTTTAGTCGTTTTTACTAATTTTTTGACCCCTTAAAAACTCAAATTTGACCCCCTCAGAATTTCTGAAAATTGCTCATCTTTGAACTCAGCCTTTTGTTAGGCAATACGAACGTTTTGGGGAAATTTGGAATTTTTATCATGTACCCACGGTCAGATATCGTCTGGAGTGACTATATATATATACACGTATATATTACCATATATGTACATATAAATTTTTGTTAAAACCTTCGGATGAATTCAGGATGCTCTGAAACGGATTTTCCTACTAAAAATTTCGAAAGTTCATGTTCTGAAATTTTTGAACCCATTGCAACAGCTTCATTTTTCTTCGATACTCGCTGAGATATCATCTTTTTGTCGACTCGGATAAAGGGAACACCAGCATCGGCATCAGCAACCGACCGTGGAGGAGCCGATATTTCCTGGTCTACGTTTCTCCATATCAAACTTAAGAATCCGCATAAGTAGCCGTTTTTTTTCCTCGGCTTCAAATACGTGGCGGGAGGGACTGAGACTGACAGCGGTTGTGCAGGAATCCTCGCGCATGCTCGAACAAATCCCTGGGCTCAAGTACGCTCGCGGTGAATAAAGTTACCGACGAGCACGCCTGTAACATTCCTGTAACGGCTCAGCTCGACCCATGCTCGCAAGTGGACTGTCCCCTGCTTATGATAGTGCAGGTGCAGGATATAGTGTTTGTCAACGTTCAGTAAAGCAGTTTCATTATCATCGGGGGTCTTTCGATTTCCACTCATCATTTATAGAGGGTACGAATTGGGATATTGTACCCAGGGTTAAATTCCCGTTTTCAAAAAAACCAAAAACAAAAAATTGTTTTGAAAATGAATTCTGTTACCAAATAATAATTCTGCGATAGTATGGATGCTATCAAAGAGTGGCTTCAAATGACTAATGACGAGCGTTTGAATAAAGTGTCATGTTTCGCAATTAACAATTGAAGAGACTCTTTGATAGCATTCATACTATCGCAGAATTATTAATAGGTAACGGAATTTATTTTCAAAACAATTTTTTTTTTGAAAACGGGAATGTAGCCCTGCGTACAATATCCCAATTCGTACCCTCTATAAATGATCAGTGTTAACCGAAAGGAAACTATATCATGTGCTATCTTAAGCAGGATATCTTGGTGCACTTGCGAGCATGGGTCGAGCTGAGCCGTTACAGGAATGTTACAGAACACTGGACAATTTAAAAATCGCAATAATTCTCCAATTTCATAATCACGTCAAGAACGATGTAGTGTTAATTATGTAAAAAGTTAAAGCAGGAAATCAGCTATCATTTGCCGATCAATAAATTACCGCCTCTTACCCTCGAAGCCGCACCAATTTTATATAGGGAAACTCTCGACTACATTTTTGAGGCGAGTAAACATTTGTTAAGTGAACAAACTTCCATAATTGGCCCCCGATCATTAGGAGAAAAAGCCCTTAGGTACCTAATAATATCTTTCACGGTTTCAGGAGCATAGAAAAGGGAGGAAAAGTTCTCTCAGGTACTTTGAAATTTTCATTATAATTTCCTGCACGGTTGGACGGGTCTTCTTTGAGTTGGAGTAAGTGAGTAAAGTTTACTATAATACTATGGGGTCAGTGTACTTTCTGCTGCCGATCGTGGGCGTACTTCTAATTTACTAACCTCGTTAGTTAGTTAATAAATAGTAGTTCTACTCATCAGAGGTAGGAAGCCACCGTCTGAGAAGTTTCAGCATTCGGAATTTGATGATGTGACGTGATGATGAGTGATGTGAAAACGAGCAAGACGTCATTTGGACTACCAAAGCAAAATCAAATCAAACGAAAATCGAACTGGAGAAGAGTAAGTATGTACTACATAAATACTTGAAATCACAATGGTGGTCTTGAAAACACTGACAGCTTTTGGAAAACTTCATGACCATAAATATGATCATGAGCAAATCGTCCCCGACACCAAAAAAGCAAACCAATCAGGTGAGTAAAGAGAGAAAATTACAATTTCAGTTGTTTTTCATATAAATAAGGGGTCAGATTTGGATTTTTGGGGGTCAAAAATTGGTAAAAGTGGTGCTAAAATCAATATTAATTCACCTGACGTTGTGTGGGACAGTGATTCACGACAGAAAGAGTGACTATTTCGATGGCAAAAATATTTTTCTCAAAAAAGAATGGGTCAAATTTGACTTAATGATGGTCAGAGATCGGTAAAAATGGCTAAAATCACGAAAAAATTATATAAGTTTACGAAAAGTGGTATGTTATCTCGCTGTACCGTCTTATTAAACAGTAGCACAAAAAATATGTATCTGAAAATTCGCTCTTATGGTCATGCTGCATGACTGTAACTTTCTTTAGTATGGAGTAGGTACAACTGAAATTGTGGCTGACGCATATAGTGCATGAAATCGATTGGCCATTACAGAGTACCACGGATGAAAAATGAGAACAATACAATGGAATAAATTTCGAGAAAGGCAACAGTTCGAGTGAGTTCATATTCCCGGCTTATTGGTCAGGGGTTTGAGACCTGTATAGGATGTACCCACCGGTGAAAATAGTGCAGAACCTGTATGTGTACTGCGCAAATATGTGTATATTATTAAGATATGTATATCTTATATATTATATAAATATACTTATGCTCCGTAATAAGCAAGCTAATATAACATAATTGGTTAATGTTAAAAATATGCTCACGTTGACATTTCAGTATGACATAACATACTCATGACCTACTGATTTAATTAAGACGGCTTCTGCTTTAAAGAACAAGATACTTAGTAATTCAATAAGGCAGTAATGAACTAACACATACGAACCCCGCGAGGATGGCTTGGTGGAATTACCGGGTGGAATTACCGTTCCCACAAACGTATCTCCCACTATGGGGAATAACGAGCGATCAGTTATTGAAGACTCGTCCTGTCACAGAAGCCCTTAATGAAGGAGCGAAGGGTTTTAATCACAGGATCGAGTTACCCGGCTAAACTTGTCAGGTCGAATGACGGTTATGACACGGGGAAGTCTGTCTAAGACCCTTCCCATGCCGAATTAACCCTTTGTAAACCCGTGTCCCTACAGGTAAGCGGGTGTTGTTACCCTTATCGATCACAGGTGCACCTGATAACACTGAAATTATAGGTTTAGGAATACATTTCTGTATACGGGAGGTACTTCAAGTATATCAGTAACGTCACTTCGAAAATTCGTTTATTTGGAAATTCTGCATGACAACATTTCAGACCTCCAAAATTTGAAAATGGAAGAAGTCATGACCTCCAGTGCTCCAATGGGCAATTATCATGTATCCGCAAAGAACACTTCTGGTACCAACTGATTTAATAGTAATCTTCCTATGCGCATTTTTTTTTTAAAAGTTGAGGGAATATTGCTTTATGGATGAAGATAAACGAGTAAAAGAAAAAGGCGACTCGAAAAAGCCGCTTGCTTACGTCACCCGGATATAACGCGTCGACATGCCATACCCGTACAACGTCACATGCAACAGCAAGGCCCGTTTCCTCGCCTCTTTTTTGAAATCACAAAGTTTGAAAGTCTCCCGAAATAATGAGACATATTTTCCCGATTCAGTCTTATTAATTATCATCGCTCACATTGTAAACTATCGAGGAAAAACGCTGCAAATCCCTGCACAACAGTTTATTATTTGTGTTTATTATCTGTACAGAATACCCTTCTGTTACAGATCACAGCTCTCTGTATAGACAACCCGTCTATACAATATAATACGTACCTACTATTCTATACATATTATGTAGATCGCAGATCTTCCGTAGGTTAGTACCTAACCCCGTACTCGTTACTAGGTACCTACCTAAATCACGAGTTAAATGTTGCTAATATAATTCTGTCGATGACAAACAGTACCTAAAACGGCAAAAAGAAACGCAAATAATGAAGTTCTGAGGGAAAATTGTTGATGTGGAGTGAAATAGATGCCCCTTCTGCGTAGATCACTGTTTTCTGTGGTCAATACCTACCCTCGTGGTCAAGTACAATGAACCGTTGTGTAATAACTTGCCCATCAATAATACTTCAACGGTTGTTCAAGTTGAAAAAGTACCTATCAACAAAATCCAGCCCCTTCTTGGTAGATGAACCCTTGTGTAATAATTTGCCGTTGTGTAATAATTTACCATTGTGTAATAATTTACCCATCAATTATACTTCAACGCTTGTTCAAGTTTCGCAAGTACCTACCAACAAAATCCAATAGTCCATCACTTATCAAATGAAATAATATCGCAGAACAACCAACTCGACTTCATACAGCCATCCTTGATTATAATCAGGTGCTCCCTAGCGATGATATCCGGGAAGGCTTTATACCGTTTGATTCACGATTGACGAAGAAAACTTTCGATAGAAGGTTATGGTTTTTTTTGCGTTGCAAAAAGCTTCGTCAACACGATCGTGAATGAAACGGTATAAATCCGGCCGGGATATCATCGCTAGGGAGCACCTGATTATAATCAAGGATGGCTGTATGAAGTAGAGTTGGTTGTTGTGCGATATTATTCCATTTGATAAGTGATGGACTATTGGATTTTGTTGGTAGGTACTTGCGAAACTTGAACAAACTTTGAAGTATTATTGATGGGTAAATTATTAGACTACGGAAAATTATTACATTACGGTAAATCATTACACAACGGTAAATTATTACAGAACGGTAAATTATTACACAACGGTTCATCTACCAAGAATGGGCTGAATTTTTTTGGTAGGTACTTGTGAAACTTGAACAAACTTTGAAGTATTATTGATGGGCAAGTTATTACACAATGGTTCATTATACTTGACCAGAGGGTAGGTACTGACCAAAGAAAACAGTGATCTACGCAGAAGGGGCATCTATTTCACTCCACATCAACAATTTATTTTCCTTCAAAAATTCATTATTTGCGTTTCTTTTCGCCATTTTAGTTACTGTTTGTCATCGAAAGAATTATTTTAGCAACATTTAACTCGTGATTTAGGTAGTTACCTAGTAACAAGTACGGGGTTAGGTACTAACCTACGGAGGGTCTGCGATCTACGTAATATGTTGTATAGACTAGTACATATTATATAGACGGGTTATCTATACAGAGAGCTGTGATCTGTAAAATAAGGGTATTCTGTACAAAATAATAAACCGTTGTGCAGGGATTTGCAGCGTTTTTATTGCAGTCTTGGATTCTACATACCTTGAAACGTAAACCATCAAATTTTGATGGGGGGGGGGGGGGGTTAAATTTTTTTTTTTTTTCATGCTCGATTCCAGTGGTTCATTATTGAAAATAATAAACCAAAAATGCAAACAGAATTCATGATAATTGCCCATTATTCGACTACCAAACTAGATTGATATGCCAAGACTGATTGATGGGTATTCAGCTTAAGGTAGGTACATACAATAAATCTACAGCGGAAACCTATCGAACAAACGTCAATGACTGCTATAAATAATATTCATGAACATAGGTACTTTAAAGAGTTTCTTTTTTCAAACAAACACAAATACAAACGTCATTTTTACCCCCGATAAACGGAACAATAAAAATATAACGTTCATTCAATTCCCTCCATCACCGTCCATCACTTTGTACCTCTTTTTTCCCCTCTTTCATTTCTTTTAATCGAAAAAATCGATGTAACGGAGCGTAGTATTTAAAAGGGGTAGGGAGGAGGGCTGGAGGTTTTTTATTTATAATTTTGTGTGCGTTTTTTTCTCTCTCATTTTCACTCGAATGGAATCGTGCCGCTTTGTTCCGTTGACGGGAAGGGCCAAGGGGAAATTCGCTATCACCCGTTTATCGTAGTTCCGTCCCAGGGAGGCTAGTGAACGTAATGGTGAGGACGGAGGGTGAGGGATGGAGGGGTAGGGAGGGTGTGGAGCGAGGGAGAGAGAAGCCCTTTTAATTAAGCTGTTTAACTACATCGAAAAAGCACCCGTCCTTTAAAAACCTTTGTCTCGAATCGGTTGAAAAGGGTATTTTCGGGTTCGGTATAAGAAAAACTCGGGTTCGTGAATGGGGGTTCGGAGAGGGAGGAAAGAAAGATGTGGTTATGGATCATTCGAACCTTTGCGATATTTCAACTTCCTCGCCCGATAACCCGTGCGTTGTTAGCGTACACTCACAGTCACTAAGGGAAGGATGTGACGAGCACAACGGTGCACAATGACCATCAACATAGGGTACGGTAGAGGGGGAAGGGTTACGCCTGGAAGCCATGTGCTGAAACCCGGGCTCCATCGGGGCCAACAGGCAAAGGGCCCTCCTTATAGTAGCAAGCTTCATTCACAAGATGTTTCACAGGAGGTTTTTTCTTCAGAATTTTTACATCACGGATATAATTTATTATATGAGAGGTTTCTTCCGATGAATTGACCGCAATTTTAATTCGGGCCACTGATTCGCGAGAAACTGAGCAGATTCGCGTTTGCACAAGCGCCGTACCAACAATCCGATCTTTCTGTAATTCATTGGAGACCAGCTGGAGCTCAAACCACAAATTTCGGCAAAATCTGATAACTGCGGGCAGGAAAATTACAAGGAGGAAATTATGCGTGCAGATGACAGACACCGATCCAAATTTATTCATGTTGCGAAAGTACCTATCAACAAAATCCAAAACAATCATCGCTCTTCAAATTAAATATCACGGAACAACCAACTCCATTTAATGAAGCCATGCGTGATCAATTTAAAAACGTAAAAAAACCATACCCTTCTATTGAGAATTTTCGAGGTAACGGCGTTCTGGAAATTTCAACCCCTCAGAGATGACTGGCAGTAGAGCCGAGCATTGCAGACCAACCAGACCTACAAACCGAATTAATTTTGGTTCATGGCAACTAAGAAAAGTGCGAAGTACGACGGTCGATGGACAGAAATTTTTTATTCATTTTCGGATTCTACATCCCTTGAAACGGAAACCAACACAGTTTGAGGGAGGTTTAATATTTCTTTTTCACGTTCTATTCCAAAAGTTCATTATTGAAAAAATTATAAACCACCAGTGAGAGATATTCAGCGTATATTCGAAATACCTGGCGGGAGCCCATGTTGTCCTTACGTCTGGGCTCTATACGTTCAAGAGCGACGTATGAGGGCTAGAAGCTCGGAATATTATGCACTTTATTACTGACCTGGATAATTAGAATTCTCTTCTAATTATTATTAGGTCGGGTACGCTCTTGGCAGGCAAATTATGAAAGGAGCGCACAACGGTGCATAATGACGTCAGAAGACGCTGCAGTGAAGGAAGATGGTGCAGGGGTGGGGGAAGGAGTGACGTAATACGGGATGCCTGGGATGGGGTAACAGAAGAGAACGCAATATTGGCACAAAATTGTGATCCACAGGGAGAGGATTCAAAGGGGTGTGAGAGGATGCTGGATTGCCGTATTTTGGAGTTTTGAATCTTAAGATTGCTGAATTGGGTCCACTCGTACCGAATCGTGGTGTAGGCACTAAATAATGAGAATTTGCGGCATTTTAGAGTTCACTACGAAAATCATATCGTGTCAAGGCTTTCACGACAGAAGGATAGAGAGTAGGGGTCACCAGAAAATCGTGAGTTAGGCACGAATGGATAGGAGCATGAGAGAGATGGGAGTGACAGAGAAGATGGATGTGGTAGGATGGGCTCCTATGGGATCTTTCGGCTAACTCCCCGCGGTTCTCACCAACAGCAGGAGTTAGTATGCTCCCCGCGGTTTTCGCCAACAGCAGGAGATCTTTTAGGATATGGGAGAGAGGACGAGAGAAAGGGATTCGAGAGAGAAGTCGCAAGTCGGAGGTCAGATCGTCGAAAGAAGAGCTGGGCCAGAAGGGCTGTTTTTATAGGGACTTTTCCACACGCCTCTCGTCCACAATCGGCCGTTACAGTCGGTTGAGGCGTGTGGTAAATTAATGCATAGGTGAGGGGAGGGGAAGGAAGAGGTAGCGGACCTAGCGCCCCTGGTTACCACCTATAAGGTGTCCACCAATAAGGCGTCAGAAGAAATGTGCCCAGTGGTTATGACCTATAAGGTTAACACCACTCTGGGATCTTTTAGAGTAAGGAGAGAGTAGGAGTGAGGTGAGAGAGATAAGTCATCGACTTGAGGAGAGCGTAGTATGAATTGGAAGGCGAAGGAGTCGAGTTTTTATAGTCCCTGGGACTATCTCCCTCCATTCTCCATGCTAGTGGAGGATGGTGGGGATCCCTTCCAGGTTCCTCGGGTCTCCTGCGTCTGCGGCTCCATTCCCTGGTTTTATTGCAAGATCTTATAAGAGTAATAATGTACATGGAGTGGTTCTGGGAGGATACCACGACAAGGTGGATGGCGGTTGGGGAAACCCCAGGTTGTTTACCAGCTCGACATTCTCGGCGTTTATTTGTAAAACCACACCATTGTGTGGATTCTGAGAGGGAATCAAGACAATATAATTACTAGCTATTACTAGTATTTATAGCAGGCTATGCCAGGGTGATAATGCGTCAAAAGTACTCCATTCACATTCACATTACTCGGTGACTCGTAGAAACCAAACAATCGGGCGTCGAAGGGAAGCCCCGTTCTCCTCGAAAGAGGACGTTTGGCGATTTACCCATAGCCTATGTCCGTCTCAGGTACTCGCTGATCACGCTGAGACCACCCTCATTGAAATCGGTCAAGCGGTTTAGACGTTTTTAGGTAACATAAGAAAACACTAGCGTTTTACCAATGGCAGTCCTACCTCCATAACTGAGAAAATTATCCGGAGATCCAGGAGTTCCTAATTAAGCTGCTCGGTTACAAAAAATATTTTCATCATTTATATGAATTATACTACTGACAAGGATGAAAAACATTAATAAGGCTTGGATAAACAAGAAGCGATGGAGTAATTTAAATTTAGTTATAGTAGGTAATTTAAATTTAGTTAGTAAAGCAACCAAGTATCGATATAATTATAATTTTCCGCGTATTGCTTGGTGAGGAGGTCATTCAAGCCACTCATAAATTTATAAAATGACTGAATGTTCCTGAGGTGCAGCGGTCGTTCGACGGATCGATAGAGGAGCCAAGTACTGCCTTTTGAAAAAACCATTTTTTTGGGACCGGATACAACTATACCAGAGTAAAGATTTAGAAGATCGTCTTTAAAGTAATGGTGAAGCGTCTTCGACAAACGCAAGTATTGGAGGCAGGATTAATGTTAGAGGTTTCGTATGGCTACGATAGCCTGATCTAAAAATCTAATTCTGTTATTAAAACTAATCTAAATAAATCTAAAAATGTTTAAAAAAAAACTAAATAAAAGTAAATACTGTTATTGAAACCAACAGAGTCGCAAGCAATATCGGTGTTTACCAGAATTCGATATTGTTTCCTGAACACTGTGAGGTACACCTGATACCAGTTCCGTAACGGTAATCACGTTACGGCTCATCACGTACCGAAAAGGGGTTCCCCCGCACTCCCTGTACCTTCGTTAATTGAATATTTCAAGCTTCCACCCTACAGCACATCAGTTGCGAAGGGAGCTACGTCGTTTGCAATTACGTTATCGATCCTTTTTACGTTCCCCTTTGACTCTACGGATTGGATCATGAAGCTCTACACGTACGAGCGGGTTCTCCCCCCCTTTTCTCCTTTCTTTTTTCATCCCTCTTTACCCTCACATCATTATTTCGAGGTGCAGGTAATGTAGAGGGTGTGAGATAGTTCACTGTCCGAAGGTAGATAGTTGTAAATTCACTGGATCGAGCCCCCTCGAATAAGTTTATCCGCCTTTCAAGCTCCTTTTGCTTCAGAGTCTGCAAGGCAGCGGAAGCTGTTTTCACTTTCAAAATGAAAATTTTTTGTGTGCTCCAAAATCAAAATTTCCACTTGTATTTTGCGTTTCAGGGCCTCCTGAACAAATTTGGTTTCGTGTCTGTCCGTCCACATTTCCTGGCCAAAGCCATAACTTCCACAATTTTGATCCGATTTCAATCAAATTTTCATGAATTAATTGTGTGGATTTGTGTGGCCTATCAGTTTCATCATGATCGAATCAACGGTAGCCTCTGCGCAGGCGCTAACGATATTTCCTTGTTACGGTCATAACTCCATCAATTTTGAACGGATTTTGGTCAGATTTTCAGGGATGGTGCGGGTAAGGTCCCTCTTGAGGCCCCGTACGACATTCATCATGATTTAATCAGCGGTGGCAGTGGCACGTGGAAGCATAATTCCCAGATGCCGGAACGAATCTCTTTTGGAAGCATGACCCATGAGCTTAACGACTTTCATCAGATCTAAATAACTCAAGTATGTATGTCACATTTGTAAAAGCTGTTTTTGTATGTATGTCACGTTTTCAATCACGTCTAAATGTAGAAACTAGAGAAACGCCGTTTTTTCCGGCGAATTTTAGCTGTTGCGTGGGGGTAAATGGCGGGTTTAAATCTTTTTTGCCCCCCCGTGCTTTGTATTGCCCAAAAATAACGATTTTTTAATTTTTGATTGCCCAGCATTCTATCGTCATGAGCATGGCGAACCGGCCATTTCTAGTTTTCTGAAAATTTAACGGTGACATATACTGCGAAGGCCACGAGGAAGCTTCTGTGCCATGTCCTTGGCAGTGCATTTCTGTTCAGCGATAGCAACATCTCGATGAACACCCAAATCGAGAGACTTGTCAAACAACATCGTTACGAAAGTTAAGCAACTACACGTTTACCGAAATAACGCAAATTTGGATAAATGGGCAATTTCATGGATCCACAAAGAACAACTTTGGTACTGATTTTATAGTAATCCTCCTATGCGCATTTGAAAAAGTTGGGGTGGAAAATCGCTTTATGGATGAAGAAAAACAAGTAAAAGAAGAAGAAGGCTCGAAAAATCCGGTTGCTTACCTCACACGGATATAACGCGCCGACAAGCCATTTCCCATCTGCTGCCAACGGGCAGCCAATCAGAACCCATATCCGTACAACGTCACAGGCAACCGTTTCCCCGCCTCTTTTTTGAAACCACAAAGTTTGAAAGTCTCCCAAACTATGAAAGAGGCGTATTTTCCCGGTTCAGTCCTATTATCGTCTACCTCACATCATAAACTATTGAGAAAAAATGGAAAAAGAATTTATGATAATATTGTCCATTGTAGATAAACTTCCTGTAAAACCCACGGTGGTGGTAGATTCCGTAATTTGTGGACGATCTCTTTATGGCACAGAAACATAATTTATTATCAGCTACCTATAGTAGTCTATTATAGGAACAGGTTGTTCGTCGCCAGGACCACGTATCATAGACCGACTCCTCGTTCTTTGTAACCGGGAAGAACAAGAAGAAGATGAAGACTCTTCGCTCAGTGCACTCCTGTAATCCCGTCAAAAATAAAGAGATTAGTATCCATAGTGCCACACACTTGCGCTTCACAATAACAAATTTGGAGATCCACAGAGGAAAGACATTTTTGTTGAGTTTTTTGTATCACTTGAACAAAAACTGAGGTATGTGTGTGTTGGAATAAAACTTCTGGTTGGGAGAAAACATCCTCCATCAATCCCTTTAGGAAAGTATAGGATAGTGGGGAAATGCAGATCACCCTTTTACATAGATGAGTCGGATGGATGCTCAATAAAATATCCCCCACCCCTTTCAGAGAAAAGTGTACCGTGATCCTCTACAAGGAGAAAAATTTGTTAGTGTAGACTCAATTACATTAATTTGTTCATGTTAACTATCCAATGTGTATTAACAGAACTGCGATAGGGAACTTCTGTTTCATGTAGCAGTTAGTTGAAAACAAGATGCCGAGAAAACAAGACGCCAATCGAGGAAGTTTGTCATTATCTGCCTGTATGATCGGGCGATTCGGCTTCCACCTTGGCTTCCTTGAGTGGATTTAAAACGTGCCGCGCAGCAATTTATAAAACAGTTAAATCAAAAGGAAAAGTGATAGACCAGTTCGAGAAATGTGAAAAAGTAAAGAGGATTCGGAACAATCCCCCTCCCCGCCACATGCCACTCAACCCCTTACTGACCAATATACTCCCCATCTACTCAGAATGTGACGTGATTTATGTTATGCCACTGAACAAACATTTTCGAAAGAAATAATCGAGAAGATAGGTACCTAATCTATGTAGGTAGGTATGTACTTGAATATGTATATTTTTTTATTTACATTTTTTCACACTTACATTTTTATTTGTGTACGTTTCTGAAGAAATAAAAACGTACATACTTACTTGAGAGTTAGTGTGTGAACCTGATCTATTGCATAGCACATCTATTGCATAGTGATCTGTCTACTGAAAGCGTTAAATACCCATCATTTAGGGTTACTTTCTACTATAGGCGATAAATCGCTCGCAGTAGAAATAATTTATAGTAGACAAAATGTTTGTCCTCTGAGTGTCTGCTAAGAGCGATTTCCACTTAACTGGACGTAAAACTCAGTTCAATGCAGAAAATGGTTTAAAAAAAAGTCAAAGCCAGGATTCAACATGGTAATGTAGTATGGTTAATATATAAATAAATATAAGTCAGGATTCAACATGGTATGTTCGACAAGAAGTCGCAACTAGATCCTCAGGGCCAAGCCGATCACTCGAAGAGTGCAGGACGACAGGAATATCATGATCGTATTCAGCAAACGATCGAACGATATTTCGATGTTACCACATCTCAGACAGAGTGTGGCGGTGGACCCTCGAGTTCCCCTCCCAGACCAGCGAGATTATCACCGGTTAAGAAGTGATATCCATCAGGCTTCCGCCAAACGACCCCATCTTCACCGGAAAAACAAACGACTCGAGAACTGCCGCTGTCACAGCCATCACCATGGCATATCCACAGCCCATACGAGTAATAAGATCTACGTATATACCCATCTAATGGCGCCGCATTATTGCTGTTAACGGCGGCATTTCAAACTCTAATCACTTAAGACATCCTTGAAAGCATCCGCCGTTGGGAAGCTGACGTATAGATTACCGCACCCACACATTCATCTTCATTCGTCAGCCGAGTAATGACGCGTAAACGCGTTCCTCTGATAAGCCCCAGCTTTCTGGAGGGTAATTCGGCGCGTCCCTAATAACACCGATATACCTTCGGTTCATAATCAAACACCAACCGATTCTCGGATGTACGGTTCTGTACCAGACAGCTTTTAGATATTCATGCAGTTTTCAAACTTAGGTCACGTAACAACCACCAAGCCACGGAATAACCGTTCTTACAAAGAAAGAACTCCAAATGGAACCTTTTCTCTATTTGTTCCAAAAATGGTAAGCCTCAAACATTTTTCGAAGCCCATTAAAAACCGTGTTTACGGGGGGGGGGGGGGGGTAGCCATATTAAAGATGTGTTGGCACATTAAATTTGCTTCCTCACCACCAAAGAAGCCTTGCACTGTCGTATTTAAATATTAAACTGCATTGGCGTATTAAATATTAAAGATGTGTAGGCATATTAAATCAGCTTCCTCGCACTTGTCTAAGCCTATTCAAAACCGTGTTTATGGGGGGGGGTAGGCATATTAAATATTAAAGATGTGTTGGCACATTAAATTTGTTTCCTCACCACCAAAGAAGCCTTGCACTGTCGTATTTAAATATTAAACTGCATTGGCGTATTAAATATTAAAGATGTGTAGGCATATTAAATCAGCTTCCTCGCACTTGTCTAAGCCTATTCAAAACCGTGTTTATGGGGGGGGGTAGGCATATTAAATATTAAAGATGTGTTGGCATATTAAATTTGTTTCCTCACCACCAAAGAAGCCTTGCATTGTCGTATTTAAATATTAAACTGCATTGGCATATTAAATATTAAATATGTGTAGGCATATTAAATCAGCTTCCTCGCACTTGTCTAAGCCTATTCAAAACCGTGTTTATGGGGGGGGGGGGGGGGGGGTAGGCATATTAAATATTAAAGATGTGTTGGCATATTAAATTTGTTTCCTCACCACCAAAGAAGCCTTGCATTGTCGTATTTAAATATTAAACTGCATTGGCATATTAAATATTAAAGATGTGTAGGCATATTAAATCAGCTTCCTCGCACTTGTCTAAGCCTATTCAAAACCGTGTTTATGGGGGGGGGGGGGGGGGTAGGCATATTAAATATTAAAGATGTGTTGGCATATTAAATTTGTTTCCTCACCACCAAAGAAGCCTTGCATTGTCGTATTTAAATATTAAACTGCATTGGCATATTAAATATTAAAGATGTGTAGGCATATTAAATTAGCTTCCTCGCACTTGTCTAAGCCTATTCAAAACCGTGTTTATGGTGGGGGGGGGGGGGGTAGGCATATTAAATATTAAAGATGTGTTGGCATATTAAATTTGTTTCCTCACCACCAAAGAAGCCTTGCATTGTCGTATTTAAATATTAAATTGCATTGGCGTATTAAATATTAAAGATGTGTAGGCATATTAAATTAGCTTCCTCGCACTTGTCTAAGCCTATTCAAAACCGTGTTTAAGGGGGGGGGGGGGGGGGGATTGGCATATTAAATATTAAAGATGTGTTGGCATATTAAATTTGTTTCCTCACCACCAAAGAAGCCTTGCATTGTCGTATTTAAATATTAAACTGCATTGGCATATTAAATATTAAAGATGTGTAGGCATATTAAATTAGCTTCCTCGCACTTGACTAAGCCTATTCAAAACCGTGTTTATTGGGGGGGGGGGGGGGGGGGGGGTACGCATATTAAATATTAAATATGTAGGCATATTAAATTTGCTTCCTCACCACCAAAGAAGCCTTGAATTGTCGTATTTAATGCAAGAACCGGAAAAAGCACACATTTTTCCCTTACTTGGGAAAAACGACGGATGTCTCACGGGCGGCTAGGTACCTGAAATCTGCAAAACCATTTATCCATTGTTAGGTATTTTGTGGGGAACCCACTCACTCCATATTTATATTTATTTTCGATCATATGAATTAGTTGCGTTAATAGAAACCAAAAATAAAATACTTTTGATTTGCATTCGAGACACCAGCGAATTTGTTGAAGTCAATTAATAATTTTGTAAATCTCCAGATATATTTTTATAAGGTACAATATTGGAGTCGCGACCAGGTACCCTAAAGATTGGTGACCCCGACGTGATGGAAGGAGCTGGAGACAATAACGGCGATGCTTTCTTCGTGCCAATGGAAAGTACATCACAGGTAGCAGAGATAAGCATTAAGTTACCTGCATTTTGGCCCGAAAAACCTGATATTTGGTTCCATCAAGTTGAAGCCCAATTCAAATTAAAAAGAATAACTTCAGAACAAACAAAATTTGATTATCTTCTGGCACAACTGGACAAAAGTTACGTGGAAAATATCTATGATCTGGCTACTGTTACTGCAAATGATAAATACACTCAAGCAAAAAATCGACTGATCGCCCTTTTTAAAGAAAGTGAAGAAGCCCAAATTAAGAAACTCACCAGTGGTTTGCAGCTTGGCTCTCTCAAACCTAGTCAACTACTGAGGAAAATGCGAGCATTAGCAGGAGCAAATTTCACTGAAACTGTTTTTAAAACTTTATGGCTTGAAAAATTACCTGAAAATGTACGTTCAATTCTAGTGATAGCCGAAGGAAGTCTCGATAAATTGGCAGAACTAGCTGATCGAATTTCTGAAACTAGGGATTCAGCAACTTTATATGCAGTAAAAAAACCTAATTCCTCTCAATCTGCTGTGCCAAACCTAGATTTTCAGGTACTTGCCATTCAGATCGGAGAATTGAAACGTAGCATTGAAGAATTGAAACTATCGCGAAGATCATCATCAAGGTCAGACAGTTCAAGCAGAGATAGTAGTTGCAGTCGAAATAGCAGTAGAAGCCACAATACCAGACGTAGACGTTTCAATCCGAATGGTAAGTTTTGTTATGCCCATTTTAGATATGGAAGAAGATGCCTCCCAGGCAAGTGTGTGCCTCCTTGTCAGTGGTCGGAAAACGCCAGCAGGCAGCACCAGTAGCGACCCTGTGTGCTGTTAATGATAGTAATGGTCGTAGTTTCCGTTTGTTTGTCAGAGATCGAAAAACGAAATTGCAGTTCTTGGTAGATAGTGGGGCAGACGTTTCTGTTCTCCCTGCCAAGAAACACATTGCAGGTGAACCATCTAATTTCAAATTATACGCAGCAAATGGATCTGAAATTCCTACCTATGGCACCAAACTTCTGAATTTAGATCTCTGTTTAAGACGACAATTTGAATGGCCTTTCATAATTGCGAATACGAACAAAGGTATCCTTGGAGCAGATTTCCTTCACCATTTCGACCTACTCATTGACCTGAAGAAAAAGCAATTAATTGATAACAAAACAAAATTATGCATTTCCGCAAACATCACAGAGGTAACAGCAGCCGATAATCTGAGTACCATACAAACCATAACACCGTTCACCGAGCTATTGATGAAATTCCCAGACTTGACGAAACCTACTCTAGTACCTACAGACATTCGCCATGAAGTAAGACATTACATCTCAACCACATCTGGACCACCCGTCTTTGGTAAGGCCCGTAGACTTGATCCAGATAGGCTAAAACAGGCTAAGCAAGAATTTCAATTTATGCTTGACCATAATATAATTAGACCTTCAGATTCAGCTTGGGCAAGCCCCTTGCATATGGTGAAGAAGAAAAATGGTACATGGAGATGCTGTGGAGATTACCGCCGGTTGAATGATCGGACGATTCCAGACCGTTATCCACTTCCTCATATTGGAGATGTGAACCAAATTTTAGGAGGAAAAACAATATTCTCAAAAATTGATATCTTGAGTGCTTACCACCAAATTCCAATGGCTGAAGAGGACAAGCCAAAATCTGCCATAATTACACCATTTGGTTTGTTTGAGTACAATTTTATGCCTTTTGGACTTAAAAATGCTCCGGCAACATTTCAGAGATTCATAAATTCAATTTTGATGGGACTAGATTTTTGTTTCGCGTACCTAGATGACATTTTAATCGCATCTAGCACGCTGGAACAGCCAAATGAGATTTATGTCGCCAAATCAGAATTTGGAAAAAACGAAATAATATTCCTAGGCCATCAAATAACAACGGAAGGAACCAAACCAGATCCAGAAAAAGTTAACGCAATTTTAAATTATCAACGTCCTAAAACGATTCGTGAGTTGCGAAGGTTTCTAGGTTCGTTAAATATCTACAGAAGATTCATAAAAAATGCCGCAGATCGACAAGCAATCCTGAATAATTACCTAAAAGGTGCAAAGAAAAATGACAAGAGACCGATAGACTGGACAGAAGAATCTATAAAACAATTCGAGTTATGCAAACAAGATGTCATAAATGCTGCTACACTCACATGTCCCAGTTCAAAATTTGAAATAGGTTTGTTTGTTGATGCGTCTGATCATGCAATTGGAGCAGTTCTCCAACAGAATGAAGAATTAGGATGGAGACCGATAGGTTTTTACTCGAAGAAGTTAAGTGAAGCACAAAAAAAGTACAGTACATATGATCGTGAGCTTTTGAGTATGTATGAAGCAGTCAAATACTTCAGACAGTTTGTGGAAGGTAGAATATTCACAATATATACTGACCACAAACCGCTGATGTTCGCATTCAAGCAGAGTAATGAGAAAGCAACACCAAGACAGCTCCGTCATCTACATTAATTTCATCTCTCAATTTTCTACAGACGTGAGACACATAGCGGGGACAGAAAACCAAGTAGCTGACTATTTGTCAAGATTAGGAATAGAGGAAATAAATTATGAACAAATTGCACAATCACAACAGGGGGATGTTGAGCTCGAGAACCTAATCCGATCTAACACCTCCCTCAAATTGATAAAATATCCTCTTTCCAAAGCAAAGACACTGTGGTGTGATGTTTCGTTAGGAAACATACGTCCAGTCATCCCCGAGAGCTACCGTCAAAAGGTTTTTAAAATGTATCACGATTTAGCACATCCAGGTCCCGAAGCTACAGCCAAGTTAATTGCATCTAAGTGTGTATGGCCAAAAATGGAAAAAGAAATCCGTGAATGGGCCAAAGCTTGTATTCCTTGTCAAAAATCAAAAATTTCAAGACACGTGAAATCACCGATTGGGGAATTTCCAAAAACAACCAAGCGTTTCGAAGCAGTCCATATAGATTTAGTAGGACCATTGCCACAGTCAGAAGGGTACTCATACTGTTTGACATGTATCGACCGATTCAGCAGTTGGGTTGAGGTAATTCCACTAAAAAGCATTGACGCCGAAACGGTTGCAAAGAAATTTTTCAAAGAATGGATTTCAAGATTTGGAACACCAGTCAGGATTCACTGTGACCAAGGCCGACAGTTCCAATCAGAGCTGTTTCATTCTCTGGCTAATATCTGCGGATGCAGAATTCAAAGGTCCACCCCATATCATCCACAGGCTCAAGGGAAAATAGAAAGGTTCCACCGAACGCTCAAGGCAGCTATCAGAACTCATGGTAGAAAGAAATGGACAGAAATTCTTCCCACAATCCTTTTAGGCATTCGGAGTGCAATCAAGCTAGAGGCAAATGCATCAATAGCTGAAATGATTTATGGACAACCTCTACGATTGCCGGGAGACTTTTTCTCGGAAATAGAAGAGACGAAGAGAGAAGATCGACCGAAATTGGTGCAAGATTTAAGAAGTTGGATGCAGGGACTGAAGCCTATGGGAGAGAAACTGAAGAGTAGCAGTACGACGTTTGTGTACAAGGACTTGAGACACACTAGTCATGTCTTCGTGAGGGTAGACCGGTTGAAGCCATCACTGGTACCACCATACGAAGGGCCTTTCCAAGTTGTAGAGAGACAGGACAAATTTTTCACCCTTGAAATAGATGGAAAACGGGTGAATATTTCTGTAGATCGCCTCAAGCCAGCCTATCTCCTGGGAACTGATGATGAACCGGAAGACACGGATGGAACTGAAAAACAAGACACTGATGGAACGAGACCATTAGAGGATACTACTGTGCCAAAGACCCGATCTGGCCGAACTGTCCGTTTCCCATCAAGATTCTTGAGGGGGGAGTAGTGTGGGGAACCCACTCACTCCATATTTATATTTATTTTCGATCATATGAATTAGTTGCGTTAATAGAAACCAAAAATAAAATACTTTTGATTTGCATTCGAGACACCAGCGAATTTGTTGAAGTCAATTAATAATTTTGTAAATCTCCAGATATATTTTTATAAGGTACAATATTGGAGTCGCGACCAGGTACCCTAAATATTTCTTCTTCTTGTTTTTCACTCCGTAAGCAGCCTGGGCATTTTGAGTTTTTATTGCAATGCGTTACAAAATGAGATATAAACTTTTGGTAGGTACCAACTTTTTTTGAAACGGATACCTTTGTAATGTAATACCAGTTGATTGTGTTTTCAAAAAGGAAAAAATTTAAATTCTTACATAGAAATGCCGGCCCTAGTAATTAAGTCTGTGTTACACATTAAAATTTATAATGGAAAAAACATTATTTCTCTCTCTGGACTTAGTCTTTGAGAGGTCCCTGACACGGGCCTTTTCAAATAACATTACGAAGGAATGCGGAAATACAGTTTGACGGTTTTGAAACGTCACAAAGGATTTACTGAAGAGGAGAACCGTAGTTTTGCCTACGAGGAAACGCTCTTTGTAAACGGTTCAGAATGGATTTTAAATGAATGAATAAACTAGAGAGATGGAAACGAGAAATTTCTAAGTACGGATGACCTCATTTTAAAGGACGGAATTACATTGCTGGGACTCTCCGACGGCTTTAATGGTCGCAATTGTTATCAAGCGTCCTTCAAGTGTTGAGGGAGGATTGTTACAAGGGAAGTGAGGGGTGTTATGGGGGAATTTACTAGACAGTGAACGGCGTATTTGCAGATTCCCGGCCTGGACGTATAATTATAACTGTGAGTAGTTGTGTCAGTGTAAGCGACGATGGAAGAGGCTATGGAGGACCAATGCCACCGTCAGCCGCATGAAACATCTTGCACCAGCTATTTAAGTAGTGGCAAAACTGTTTTCCTTCCAATGACCCTCAACCGCCGATGTTCTTCTCATACTTCCCATTACTCGACCCCAAAGGGAGTTAGTTACACACTCAATTAGATATCTGAATGACCGAACATTTCGGGATTATTACCGTCAGAATCGTTTACAGCTCCGCCACAAGCGAGCTTCGTTCGAAATTTTACAGCGAGTCTGAAAAAAAAAGTTTCAGTGAGGCAGCATGACCACATGACCCAAATTTCGAACTACTGAAACATTTTGGTGCCGCTTCTGAGGTACAGTTTATATCTGAATGCAGGTCATCGAATACTGCATTCAGTCGTGTAAGTCCATTTGGCAGGTCTTTCCTCCCTTCACATAAGACGTGGGTTTGCCCCAATGCAAACGTTCAGTACTTAATGGACCTTTGGAATCGAGCATGAGAACAGTGTTTCTAATTGTTTCACGCATGAAGAGAATTTCGGGATTTTGGTCGTCAGAACAGCGCACAGAACCGTCAACAAGAATTTTGATCGGTGAAGCATGTTGTTCCCCATGCTTCACCGATCAAAATTGTCTTTAAAAAAAACACGCTCCAAATCCCTGCAAACGGTTTATTATTTTGTACAGAATACCCTTCTGTTACAGATCACAGCTCTCTGTTTATAACCCGTCTATATAATATGTACACTATACGTATTATGTAGATCGCAGATCCTCCGTAGGTTACTACCTAACCCCGTACTCGTTACTAGCTACCTCCCTAAATCACGAGTCAAATGTTGCTAAAATAATTCTGTCGATGACAAACAGTAACTAAAATGGCAAAAAGAAAGGCAAATAATGAAGTTCTAAATGAAAATTGTTGATGTGGAGTGAAATAGATGCCCCTTCTGCGTAGATCACTGTTTTCTGTGGTCAGTACCTACCCTCTGGTCAAGTATAATGAACCGTTGTGTAATAACTTGCCCATCAATAATACTTCAACGGTTGTTCAAGTTGAAAAAGTACCGATCAACAAAATCCAGCCCCTTCTTGGTAGAACCGATGTGTAATAATTTACCGTTCTGCAATAATTTACCGTTCTGTAATAATTTACCGTTATGTAATAATTTACAGTTGTGTAATAATTTACCAATCAATAACACTTCAAAGTTTGTTCAAGTTTCACAAGTACCTACCAACAAAATCCAATGAAATAATATCGCAGAACAACCAACTCGACTTCATACAGCCATCCTTGATTATAATCAGGTGATCCCTAGTGATGATATCCGGGCCGGATTTTACCGTCTGATTCACGATCGTGTTGACGAAGCTTTTTGGTGCACACGAACGGCTGGTCGTACAATGCTCCTGGTGGTCTCAAAAAATTGTTTAGCTCAAGACAAATTTAATATCGTTAAAAAAACCACACCCTTCAATCGAAAGTTTTTGAGAGCTACGGCGTTCTGAAAATGTCAACCCCTATTTTGAACCCCTTAGAGATGACTGACAGTAACGCCGAGCTTCGAGGACCAACTAGACCCCGAACGGAACCTATAACCCGAATTTCATCAATTTTGTTTCATGGTAGGTAACTAAGAAAAGTGGCCAGTACGGCATACGGCGGACAGACAGACTTTTTTTTATTGCAGTTTTGGATTCTACATACCTTGAAACGTAAACCATCAAATTTTGAGGGGGGGGGGGGGGGGGTTTCATGCTCGATTCCAATGGTTCATTGTTGAAAATAATAAACCAAAAATAGGCAAATCGAAGAACTAAACCAACGGCGGCTTCCGAGCGGTTCTTGAAAATGCAATCCCCCAGTTCATGAGGTCATAGAATGCACCGTTTTAGTTTTAAAACTAAAAGTCGACTGGTCAGCGGAATTGAAAACTCCATTCATCCTAGTTCTTGAGGGGGAAAAGTCAATTGACCAACTCCAGCTCCGGTTTAATTAATGTTTCCACTCGTCGGTTGCGTCGAGGCCATTCGGGTAGAAAGAAGGAAAAACCCACATTTTTGATTTACGGATCGCCGCCCGGAAAACACGACGTACGGAAAAAAGTATAAAACGGAACTTTTTTTTTGCCGCTACCGTATCAATTATTCAAAATTTTCCCGCTACGGGGAACTAGTTGGGTTGAGCCGGAGACCTTTTTTTTTTAGTGAAGCGCAGAAAAGGGGGCGATGAAAAAATGATTCGAACTTGAAAGATGGATCTGCCTAAGGGGTTGAGACGTGTATCTCACGCTGTAGTGTACGTTGGGGCGGTGGTGGTGGTGTTGCATGATGAAAGGCCGGACTCAGACCACAAAGGACGGCTCAGAGAAACAGGGTACAAATCCGATATTCGTTTTCCTCTGACCCTATTATTGTTGCATACCCCGTGCCGTCGTGTCTTGGGAATCGGCTAAGAGATGCATAAGATATCAATCGCATCCTGAATAAATTCACTGAGGAGATCGCAACCCGGCTGGCTACGTGCAGTGATCTGACACAGAAAGCTGTGAAAAATATGGCAGAAAAGTGTCAGACGTGCAGCGTGAGGGTTATGAGCGAATTTTCTGAACTGCTGACTAACAGTAATTTTCACGTGGGGGGAAAAACATGGAAAAAAACCGGAAAAACTAAAAACTTTTTGTTTTGCGAATTGTCAGAACATTTGGTAAACCCCCATTTCTACCCATCTTCCGGGATGAGGAAACCAAATCAGAAATTAATTTCGAATGAAAACAGAAATTGCAGGTTTTAAAAATTTTGATTCTCAAATTTTCAACGTCATACTATTTCTTTAACTTTCAATCCGGCTTCTATCAACATTTTATATATATTTTTCGGATTTTGAAAGGAGACCGAGCTTCGAATTATTTCGTCTTACTTCCCTATGCCGACTTTTCACGGTTTATAGGAATAATTTAAGTTGGCAGTGGAAAAAAACGCTGCAAAGCCATTGCCTCGTGGTTTGTTATTATACACGACATGATAGAGAAATTTTGGCTGTTCATTTATTGTTTCTTTCATGCACAATATTATTGAAATGGCTATTTTTGACGGTTTCCACCAATTTTGGCCCCGAAAAACCGAATTAGGATCGGTTTTTTTTTTTTTTTTTTTAAAGAATATCTTTGATCATTGATAGTACCATTTATTTATTTTTTTTTATATATATTGCTAAAATGGTTAATATTGCTAAATTATCGTTCTAGGCTACTTAAAGTAACAGCAAAATAATATATAGGTTCTCTTCAAAAAGTTGTTGAGTTTGAGGGGTTATTGTCGGTGAAAAGTTCCAAGTTTTGGCAAGAAAGCGTATGAGTAGGCCTTCTTTCGTTCTGTAAATTCGTTTTTCGTCAATTGACTTGTTATACCGGAATTTATTACAGTTTGGTATTTTTACTTGAATTTTTTTTGAAAATTTCCGGTTTCTATTGTTATTGTTATTGTTGTTGGGAAGCGTTGCTGCGGAACATGTGACATTCAAGCAACCATTCACATGGGAGACACATCAATCGGGCCAAGTGAGGTAATAGATTCTTCATTGGCAAGTAACGGAGGTACTAACGGAGGTAGACAGCCTTGCCCTTATTGTAGTAGATTATACGTACGAATCAATGCACACGTCAGACGTTGCAATGCAAGACCCACGCCAACCCTTCAGTCCCCCTTTCACTCTTCTAGCAACCTAGACAATCCTGGCCCGCCAAGTAGTTCGTACACATCAGGGGTCGAACAAAACCGTCAAGAGGGAGGGGACGCAGTCCCAGAATTCATGCAAGAGTTGTTCAGAGACGGATTTGGAGCCCCCTTACTAAACGAGGAGGGGCAAGATGATCCAATATGGTCGTCTCGATGGCGGCGGGCCATGCGGCTCCAGGGCAAGCAGTACCACCTCCCACAGGGAGCTGTAGGGCGTCAGTTCGTCTCATTATTAGCATATGAGATACAGGCAGTCGGGAGAGGAATACAGAATTCAGAGAGAATATTCATACTCTGCACAACAGTGCTGCAAAGAGAACAGCTGATCGAGTCAGGGGAGGACATAAGACGACTACTGCGTAAGCGGATGGAACTTTGGGAATCGGAAAGGTACGACGATTTGTTGTAGGAAGCGGAGCGATGTGACAGAAAGCAAAAGAGACCTCTCAGAGGCGGCAAAGATGCCCATACAGTTAGGATCTTCACGCGCCTGGTGGTACAAGGCAGACTCAGAGACGCAACAAGGTGGTTGACTGAACGATCCGGGGGAGGAGTGTTGCAACTGGAAGACTTACTGGCAGATGGGAGCACAGTTCTAGAGGCACTGAAGAACAAACACCCAGCACAGTTCCGACCCGATCGACAAACTTTTCAAACGAGCCTACCCCTTCCATTACTGGTGGACGTTGACATTTCGGCCAACCACATTGAAAAAGTGGCACATAGTATGAAAGGAAGTGCTGGCCCAAGTGGCACCGATGCCGAACAATGGCGCACTATGTTGCTGAGATTCGGGGCTCATAGCAAACGACTGAGGGAAGCTGTGGCCTACTTGGTCCGAACCCTAGCGAATGGGGTGGTCGAATGGAACCAGGTGAGAGCAATGCTGGCCAGAAGAGCGGTGGCACTTGACAAAAGTCCTGGAGTCAGGCCAATCGGAGTCGGGGAATTGCTTCAAAGAATCTGCGCAAAAACAATGGCATATGTCACAGGTGACGATTTGAAGGAGGCATGTGGGGCTGAACAACTCTCTGCAGGCTTGAAGACAGGAATTGAGGGGGCCATTCACGCGATAACTAGCATGTTTGAAGAAGACGAAACTGAGGGGCTGCTGCTAGTCGATGCCTCCAACGCCTTCAATGCCTTGAGCCGCCCATTGGCCTTATGGAACGCCCGTTTGTACTGGCCAAGGTGTTCGCGCTTTTTGTTCAACACTTACCGAGGGTTCCCGTTGATTCTGTTCCGCCAGAGTGAAGCATCATTGTTGAGTCGAGAGGGAACCACTCAGGGGGATCCTCTCGGAATGATGATGTACGCGGTGGGAACTCTACAGCTGATCAAGAGCTTGAAAAGACCACAATGGAGGCAGAATTGGTACGCCGATGATTCGGCATGCATCGGAAAATTGAGCCACATCCGTGAGTGGTTCGATCTTTTACAAGAGGAGGGGCCAAAGTGGGGCTATCACCCAGAGCCAGCGAAAAGCTTTTTGGTCATCAGCGACTCGAAGAACAAAGCAGAGCCCTCTTTGGCGACCTCAACGTGGAAATCGTTCACTCGCACAGATTCCTCGGGGGAGTGATAGGGTCTATGTCCCACAGAAGAGAGTATGTTTGCACACAGAAAAGTTTGCAGGAGCCGCTCAGGAGAGCCCACAGGCAGTGCAAGCAGCTTTCACAAAATCGTTGCAACAAGAGTGGGCCTTCACCCAAAGGGTCATTGGTGAGTGTGCCAGTGAATATCGCCCGCTATGGGAAACCATCTGTCAACGCCTGATGCCATCCATCATGGGGCGGGAAGTAGGGGACGCAGAAGGGGACCTAATGAGCCTACCGGCCAGGCTGGGGGGTCTAGGGGTCACCAATCCTGTAGATTCCTCCCACGCTTTCCAAATTTCTCAGAGGACCTGTGAGCTCCTTAGCGCCTCAATTCGCCCTGGCACCTCTCTTCAATTGAACGAGCACCACAGTGTGGTTACAACCGTCCTAAAGGAAGAAAACATTGCACGAGAGGCTGTTCTGAGTCAACGGAGTGAAGAGCTGATTCAAGGGCTGGAGCCGAATCGGCAGAGAGTCCTCCGGCGGGTAATTGGCGCATCGCAGTGGCTATCGGTGCTACCGACAGCTGCAGACGGGTTTGACTTATCAGCAACTCAGTTCAGAGACGCTCTATCCTTAAGATATGCCCGTACTCCTCAAGGTCTCCCAAGGAACTGTGACGGCTGTGGATCGGCATTCACTCTCTCACACGCCCTAAACTGTAAGAAAGGAGGCGTGGTAAAAAGAGGGCATGACGACGTACGGGACGAGGTAGCAGGGATAGCCAACCTTGCCTGGGGTGGTGCCGTAGTCGAGCCGGTCATGCGAGGGGCAGCCAACGGTCAGCCTGCGTTAGTGGGCGACGTAATGGTAAATGGGGTCTGGGAGAGTGGGAGGCCAGCGTTTTTCGATAATCGCATAATTAATGCTGACGCTGCCTCCTACCTCTCCCAAGACTGACAACAGACAGCACGAACTGCAGCGCTAGCAAAGCACACCAAGTACGACCGAGCAGCTGAGGACCACCGAGGGTCGTTCACCCCCCTAGTGTGCTCATGTGACGGAGCCCTGGAGCGAGAGTTTGGAGTTTTCCTGAAGCGGGCGGCGTACATCCTGGCAGAGAAGTGGAACCGGCCATACTCACAAATTTCAGGATGGGTGAGGGTGAAGATCCAATATGCCATCATTCGGGCGGTATCCCTTCGGATAAGAGGTGCCCGGAGGAAAGTGCGGCCACAGGTGAACGAGACCATTTAATTGTCTCGATTCACCTGTTGATAGGTACTACTTCTGGTGTTATTATACTACTGTATGGTGATTTCAGACAATTTCCCATGTTTTTGACTCATAAAAAATGAATTTTGGGAGCTTAACCTTCGTTAAAACCTCAATTATTCACTCTTCGGTCAAAATCAACTTAATATTCCGTATTCTCGCCCTAAAAAACATGGAAAACGATACTTCACAAACTCATGTTAACTAAAACCTCAAACATCCTTCGAAAACCCCTATTTTTACGCCCATTTTTCTCCCATAACACCCATGGGTGTTTGCCGATCGGGTTGCCGATTTTCGAAGCATAACTAGGACCCAAATGTGTTCCCAATGCGGACCCAAACTGCGTGAGGAAAAACGACGATTCTACATCAAAATTTTACGTAAATTCAAGGCTGAAACTTCGTCCACTCTTTGGTCAAAATCGACTTCATACTCGGTCTTCTCGTCACAAAAACATGAAAAACGATAACTCAAAAGCTATTTTTATACCCATTTTCAGTCATAACACCCCTGGGTGTATTCCGATCGGCGTGCAAAGTTTCGGGACACAACTAGCGCCCAAATGGAGCATGTGTGCGAAAGATCGAGTTTTTTAGACCGAAAATGAAGCCGGTATGCGTGATACGACGGACGGCGTACGGCTTGGATTTTTTGAATCTACGCACCTTGAAACATAAAAGAAAAAATTTTGAGGCCGTGTTATCAAAATTTTTTGCTGAGCGATTACATAGGTGTATTTAATCACAAAATAATAAACCGAAATAGGTTTTTGCGTAATTTTGACGATTTTAACCGATTTTGAGAGCCATTTTCCCCACAATTCTTCTTTCTAGGATATTACAGTTCAGCAGAACAATATTAGCAGGCCTTGTGAGAGCTGAGCGAAGCACGAGTGCTCCAAAACGTAAAGTTCTTCCGCCTATATAATATTCTATTCTAGGAACGAAGAAAAAGTTAAAACAACATTAGCAATCGTGTTCAGATGAGAGAGTCGATTTTATTACGGGCACACAACGTAGCATAATAATGTTTTTCTATGTTATTTAGTTTCCAAGGGGCTACAATAATTGTGGAGGGTCTCCTACAACTGCGCATTAGATTTATTTTTGAATCCAACCGAAAACAAACTATAATTTTATAACTATAATATAGAACTCTATAACATATAAAACCTCTATAATATATAAACCTCTATAATATATAACATCTATAATTTAAAAGTGTTTTCTTATATAACGTCTAAAAACCGCTTGACCGATTTTAGTGAGGGTGGTCTCAATGTGACAAGCGAGTTCCTGAGACGGACATAGGCTAGTAAAATCGCCGAAACGTTTAGATGTGAACAGTTTCTTTCGAGACCCTATTAGGGATTTGGTTTCTACAAATCACTGAGAAACATATATTATTATGATATCTTCTGACTGAATGCCTCACACAAGATCGAACGTCACTTAGCTAAGTTCCTTTGATCTAATTAATAATAACCGTTCATTATCAAATGCCTTATTTTTCATAATAATCCGATCCATGGAAATCCAAGGTGTGGAAACCCGAAATCCAACAACCTTGATTCCGAAGGTTCACTCAATTCCACGTGGGAACTGTCGGTGTCTTCAAGGACCAAGGCGCCGGATCAATGCACCTCAAACGCACCAGTCGAATTTATCAACTACGTTGAAGAAAGGGGTAACATGTTCGCTTCATTCAGCCATAGTACGAGACCTGAGAGGATTTCCTTCATCCTGGAACGTAATAGTCTTGAGGGGAAACTCTCGAATAGGCCGAGCGACCACGTCAATGTGGGCGGAATAGTAAGGAGGTTGCCTGTGTCTATGGGGGCGGCTGGGAGGTCATCAATTTGAAGCAAAGGCATGAAAAGACTTTAAGGAGGACACTGATGATATCCTTTTTTCAACATGTCCATCCACTCTTTGCACGGATCTCAGATCGATAGCTATCACTGATTACAGGGGCAATCAGTGAATAATGCAATAAATTATGTTCAAATTACTCGTATATATATAACACTGGATTACACCTGAAGCGGTGCATCTATACATCTAATCAGCCCATAGCTCTAACATCATGGGACCAATTTCTTTTCAACGTCCCAGCGTAATACATAAAGAAATGGATACAAACAAGGCTGGCTTGTAAGCATGTAGGCCACCCCCGATCACAGCAAATGGTGTGTCTTTGATTCCAGTATAAAAAGAGGATTGCATGTCGTTCGATTACAACACAAGATTACTGTATCCTCCACAGAATTCTCAGTGCCGTGGTATCCTCCCAGAACCACTCCCTGTAAAATTAAGATCTCGCCAATAAACACAGAAGTGGGGACAGAAGAGGCAGGAGAACCGAGGAACCTAGTGGGGATCCCCACCATCCTCCACCAGTTGGAGGATGGAGAGAGATGGCCATAAGGGCTATAAATACTCGCCTCCTTCGCCTTTTTAACCATTCTACGCTCTCCTCTAGTCGATAACTATTCTCTCTCTCCTCACTCCTCATCTCTCTCCTTAAACCTAAAAGATCCTGGGCATGGTGGTAGTCTAGCGCTATAACCAAACCAGGCACACATCCAAAAAGATCCCAGGCATGGTGGTAGTTCTCGCACTATAACCAAACCGGGCACGACCTAACCTAACGCCTCTAGTGGTGAATGTGCGTCACCTATGCATTCACTACACTCAGCAATATATATATCAAAACGCCACAACCGACAAATTCAGTTCACAGTATTTGAACCACCATCCATTCGACTATTAAGAATCACGTTAAAAGATATAGGTACCACACTGAGCAGTTACTTACAAAAGAGGTATCACATTAAGACATTGTTAACCTGAGGAACTGTGCTGTTAACACTATTGTTACTGCTGAAAAAAGAGTCCTTAACATTCCTTAACATTCCTACTAATCAACGGGAAGTTCTAGAAATCGATATGCCTTTTTCGGTCAGAGCGAGGCGATACCTTTATTTTCAATTTGTCGCCATTTCTCGTCAGAATACTACCTTCCGATAGCACAGAAAAACCTGGCACCTTACACGTTTGATGAACTCCTTCAGCTATCCCTAATAGTTGCAAATTGTTTTTTACTATCAATTTGTTGAATTACGTTATATAATTTGTTGTATATGTTGGAAAATAAATTGTTGAAATGAAAAGTATGGAGATCGCTTAGAAGTAGGTACATACAGGCGATCTACCGAAGGCACGTAAACAAGCAAAGCCAGAAGGTATTAATTTATATTATCTATGTTAGTAATAACAAGGCGATCACAACGCAACAGCCAAATATTTGAAAATACACGAGAATACCGTTGCGTCGAATACCAGCTCTCCAATAGTTCGGTAGTTTGCTAATCTTGAGCTACCTAATCGATCTACTATGAATCTTGTTATAGTAAATCGATTGTGTAAAATGTTAGTCGCAAGATTAACGAACTACCGAACTGTTAGAGAGCGGGTATTCGACGCGACGGTATTCTCGTGTATTTTCAAATATTTGGCTGTTGCGTTGTGATGGAATTCAGATGAAAGTGATATACATGGACATAACTGTACAGAAGGCACACAACAGTATTATGGTAAAATATTGGGAGGGTCAAACTGCCTGGTTTGGGGTACCGCACCACTGTAGTTGTGCGGTTTTTAGCTCTGGTGATTCAGGTGTTAGTTCTAGTGAGTTTTCGTTAATTGATGAGTGGCACTTTAACGGAAGTCCAGATTTTCCCTATCCCAGATAGTAGGCAGGTATAAACTCTCCAGGTATCAAGTTGGGCCACCCTAAAAGCCCTTGAATTTGTTTACACTGGAAATCCTCCATATTTTTACGGAAAATTTTTCACCCTGATATCCCCCACCCTCCTCCCACAGTTTTCCAACGTGTGGTCAACAAAAAAGTATGTTTTGGTTCCATCCGTTTTTTGTTGGTTTTCTTTCTAATCTCATTTGAATAAGATGGAGAGGGTGCGAATAAAGGAGGGGCAGGTTTCCTTTTTCCAAACAAGGTGGGTTGTGAGAAGGGTTCAGAATCCATTTTGGATTAGAAGGGTCTTGTAAAAACACGGGCTAAGCACTGGGTATAAGGGACACACGAGGTAGCTTCCAGGGTTTAAAACCACACACTTCCACACACCCGCATTGAGAAATGTTGTTTGGCCAAGTGGAAAAAGAGGTAAAATAAATGTAAAATAAACGAGGAATTGATTGAGATAACCGACAAGGGTTTTCCCAAAATCCATACTACTCAAGCTCAAAACATCGTCAGGTGAGAGGCTTCTTTGATACTTGACATTCCCTCCATAGGTTTCACCATCAACCTGCGTTCAGACAACGCGACAGACGCTACGAGCCATCGTAACGTCGCATATTATACCGTCTTCGGCAGTAAGTCACATCGCACCTCCATGAAAACTCTTTTCCTCTCCTCCTGCGACGCAAGTTATTTATATTTCCTACATCAAGACCATACGTTATATAATAATCCCCCGTCTCCGCGGCCACTGAATTATTCATGGAAACACCCGATCGTCATGGCTGGCTTTCGGCGGGCCATCTAACTATGTTCCGACCCCTCGCTATATCCGTTATAAAGGAGGTGGTTGATATTCGTTCAGGGTGAACTTACTTCTACCGGTATTGATACTCAACCTGTTTCACCAGTCCACCTTTAGCCTATAAATAATTCAAATAGTACTGCCATTGAATTGCATAGTCATTATCACCCAGACTCCTCCTCCTCCTCCTCCTTATAATCCAACGTAACAAATCCTAATTCTCGAGATCTGGTCCATCTGATTCACACCCAACTGTTATCGTCAGAGGGAGGAAAATGGACCGCCTATACATCTCAGGGCGCAATACAGTCTGACACGATATTATCGCCTTATCGAACGATTTCCTAAGTATTCCTTCCAGGTCGAGTAATTGCATCTAAACGGAACCTCCCGTTCCGTCGATTCTGTCAAATCGCTACAGGCCGTTTAGTCAATACGGTGACGGGATTGTTGCTTTAACGTCATTCATTTGGCGATTCAATAGTGCGGAGCGTATAATATAATGCGGAGTCTGCCCATAGTAATCATTCAACAGGTAAAACTGTTCTATATGGACTTTCAACACACTACTGGCTAGAAGAATCAGATTCATGCTGATTATGTCCTTGCTAGAGCTAGGCCGCCGACTGCTAGATTAGACCTAGTTTCGGAGAGTACCGGTAGGTAGAAAGAGCATAATTAACTTCAAAAAACATTCAAACCGAAAAATTCTGGAAGATAAATACTGGATTATGAATAAATTAATACAATGTAGGCACATAATAGGTACATAAGAGTTAACGAAGAAGTGATAGGCAACAACTGACCAAGTGCTTGACACACTGAAGTACTGCTTGACACTAGCCCAACTGGTTTTGTTCATTAGTTCCACGGGTACGGCATGCTAATAAATCAGACCTGCAGAATTATATCTGTACCGGTACTCACAACACACACAAGTGCACAGGAAATTCTGCAAGGGCAGAATTATATACACCGAAGACGTATACTAAACCATTATAGGCGATTTCGGTTCAAGTACTTGACATTTTGGAACCTATTTATATTAAATATACATAATAAAAGCTACAGTTGGGCTTCAGATGTGTTTGGATTATTCTATAGCATTTTGGGAAGTCGAATTGATTTTCGGACCTTGTAACATCTTAGCGACTACCTATTTATTACGATTGTTTCAAGTCCAAAAATCCCAAATTATATCACTTATCTGCAAAAATTGAATTTTGATGGGACAAGGGTGAACTCAAATTTTGTAAAACTCGGAATTTCTAAGTTCCTCTCAAGTGTGCTCTTGTATGCGCTATAGACTAACTAGTCTCAAACATAATAAAAGTTAAATAAATAAGTGTGAGAGCAGGCCGAAATTTAAACGGGGGTTGCGAACAGACTCACAAGAGGTTATGTAAATGATCCATGGGTTACACCACGTTTAGCAGTGTGTGCCCATCAAAAATCATAGGTAGTATTGCATTTCTACACTTAACAGTGAACAACCGCAACCGTATGCGAGTGTTTACTGTTTCCTTATGTAATGGCCCACTGAAATATTTGTGTTTTCAAGGACGATATGCACCATTAACCCTGAAACGAAAATGGCCTTCCCCTTTTGATTACTACCATCGCTTTATAGACCTCTCCAGTAAAAGCCAGACCCGGGAAACTCTCCCGCAGCAATACCTGTCCCATTTCCCCTTCTTTATTCTCCAAATCGTAAACTTGTCCGAACAAATACGCTTTTTCCTGAGTTAACGCTCCGACCAAAGTTCAAGTCAAAGTCTATTTGGCTCTGATGGTAGGATATTGCAGTTGACCAACCACCGAACCGGACCCGAGGCAGTTAGGCGGATTGAAAGCCGAGACCCGCCCCTTGTGGTCTCTCCCCGCACTATACTCGTCGAACTTCGGCTCGTTAGATAGGCTTTCAATAGCGTTTTCCACTTTGCTGCGATGCGAAGCCCTCTTTAAACTTGACTAGGGAAAACGCTTTGTGTGCTTCCCTGACCGCGTCTACGTTATGACCCGATCTCGAAACTCCGCTTAATCAATTGGCCGGCTTTCGCTGAAACGAAATTAAGCCTTCCCCGGGTTTTCTGTTACACAAACAACTGTTACCCTAATGGGGGTCCACTCTGAGGTTTCTCCTGAAATGGCAATTCAACGCTACCTGAAGTTTTATTAATGATATGGTTACTTTGACGCTTGTGCCGTGGACAAGTGAGTCAACATGTGTCAATATTTTGGGGTACGGTGGGGTAGGACTTGCAGGGTTGCGGAAGAGTTTTTCCGGTCTTATATCTTGAATTTGTGCCAATATTGTGGCTGTTGATATAGTTCATTTTTGTTGAATTGTTGCTTTTTAAGGACTCAGCCATATACATTTTGTATCTCCTCAAGCAGAGGCGTTATACAAATAAATTATTATTATTATTAATAATGGTGCCGTCACAGTTCATACAGAAGAATTGCAGTTGGTACACTCCCACGGACGACATGGCAAGCAACTTCGTTCTCCAGATCCCAATTCGGAACCATCAAAATCGGACGAGGTATCAGTGATCAGTTGAATGCAGAGACATCCCAATGGAAGGCCCGCAAATTTCATGAAAATAAGTCGCCTACAGATGGAGGTTGAGGCGTTACAATATTTCATGTTTCGCATACGCGGAAGCTATTTCTTCAATCGACGAAAATGATAAGGGTTCATCAGCTATCTGTCCAATCGTACCATGATGGTGCGTTTAAAAGATGTAACATCGAGGGGTCCCATTTGGGGCCTCTGCTCTTCCTGCTGGTCATCAATGATGTCTGCTGCACTGCTCTCAGTGGAGCACGATGCACGATTCCTTTTATTCGCGGATGACCTCAAAATCTACCGTGCTGTGGAGACGCCAATTGATTGTGGGATCCTGCAGGATTGCATTGATGGCCTACTTCTCTGGTGTCTACGAAATAGCCTGGCACTCAATCCGTCTAAATGCTCAGTAATGACGTCTCATCGTTCACAGGATCCATATCTTCATCACTGTACTATTGGAGGCGAAGACCTGAAACGAGTCAGTTTGTTGCGGGATTTGGGGGGTGCTCCTGGATTGCCAGCTGTCTTTCTCCGAGCATATATCTGCCGTCTCCAGCCGGGCGATGCGCGTCCTGGGATTTGTCAAACGCAATACTCGGGAGTTCGATTATGTTCCAGCCATTACTACTCTCTATAAAACGCTTGTCCTCCCTATTTTGGAGTATGCCTCGGTGGTCTGGAGTCCATATTATAAGTGCCATATCGACCAGATTGAGCGAGTCCATCGGACGTTTCTAAGATATGCGGGGTTCAAGCTTGGTATTAACCTGGTGACCGTAAGCTTTGATGAGCTCAACGAAAGATGCAGCACCCTCAATCCTGTGAACCATAGACTTTTGGCCGACTCATCTTTCTTCCATAAGTTGGTTCTGGGTAAGATGGACTATCCCACACTGCTATCAATGGTGCGTTTCCTGGTTCCTCGACTTGGTTCACGTTCTGGAAGCCTCTTTTGGGTTCCATTTTCAGCGACAAACTACGCCTACCATCGGTACCATCGCCCGATGTCAGAATGGTGCAAGAGTTTATGAAAGTTACAAGGTTTTTGTTGGGTGACCACTCGCAGACGCTACTATAATTCTGATCGCAATGGAAATCGCAGGGGATCGTCGGAGACCCGAACTCGAGACCCCTGAAGAGCTCTGCCAAATCGGCTGAACAGTACAGAAGTTGATAGGGTGACGATAGCCCTGCCTCCTCTGCACGAAGAGACCCGATTGAACACTGCTCAGTTTGAAACTGTTTTCCTTCCTCTGCACAAACAACTAATTGACTGAACACAAATCAGAGCTCCTGTTCCTGAGAGACATACCAAGAAGTGTGGCTAACGCCAGAGGGGACAACAGGCCTGTGCGCCGATCTTCTGTATTTACACCAGAACTAGTTCGAAGAGAGAAAAAAAACCGCTGAAAATTGTCCTGTACAGATGCCCCTTCTGCGTAGATCCCTGTTTTCTGTTGTCCACACCTTCCACAATCGAGTACTGGAGCCGGACAGTTTTATAAATATGCGGTGGATTCAAGAATTCTATATCTATGATATTATTATTTGTTGTTGAATCATAACGTGTAGTTTGAAAAAATATGAACGGAAATTCTTCGCGTAGTCTGAAGAAGAGTTCCTGGAAATTTCAACAAAATCGGGCAATAGGTTTATGTAGATAGTCCCCTATGAACTCTGCGGTACTCAATTTCTCATAAACCTATCGCCCGATTCTGATGAAATTTCCAGGAACTCTTCTTCAGACTACGCGGAGGAATTTCCTTTCATTTTTTTTTTTTAAACTACACGTTATGGTTCAACAACAAATAATATCCCCTGAAAATTTCAGCAAAAAAGTCTGCACAGTCTGTCGTGTAGACCGCCAGAACCGATTTTACCAGAATAACCGTGAACCTTCGCCCGACACTGCCGCTCACCCAGGTGCAATATAAGCTCGATAACGGCTTGCAACAAACGTCGATCAGCTGTCTGGTTCGCTCCTGTAGGTATACTGCGAATCGGAATCAACACTGCTCCGTAGGAATTATCCGAGTCACCGCTCCGAGGAGCATGTTAACTATTAACCCGAATCGACCGCCTCTCGCTAACTCCACGCCTTGCTTGATAATTGAGGGTTCTAGGGCGATTCGGGATCAATCAACCAGATTCGGAAACGTCCAGGAGAGTTGACAGCTTGGTGGAGTGTCGAGCGGGGTTGGCAGGCGACGAATACTGTCCATCAGTGGTAAATATAATCTCCGTTCTAACTTGTCATTCCAGAATTTACTGGAAATTAATTCGCCGAATCAGCGAGCAGTGTGTGAGGTCGGTTCTGGGACTGGAATAGAATGAGTACCAATCACCGTTGAAATTTTGATGAGATTCAGGGTATGGTGTTGCCTTCTAATTTCTGTACTTATGTACTGATAAAGATATGGGGGTTGTATATGTACTATAAAGATATGGGGGTTGATATGTCCTAATAAAGATATGGGGGTTGATATGTACTAATAAAGATATGGCGGTTGCATCTTGGATACCACAGAGAGCTACAGACAATCAGACAGATAGACATTATGATCAGCAGAAACAAACCATACGTTACCAAATCAGTTCGTCAAGTGGACGTTACGTAACATCCATACCATAGTTAATATTTATGCACTTTCTTAATTTGTCGCTGCATCCTAAATTGATTTTTTTTAAACCAGTACGAACAAAACTAAACCAATACCAAATTAGCATCAAACTACGGTGAAATGCAATAAGTATGTATCGCCTTGAGATAACATTTTAAGGTTCCAGTCAAGAAGCATGACAGAATCAGCGACTTTTCAAAGGTCCCCCTCTCAATCTACTTTTTAATTGACTAGATTATCAATAAATTATTAAATTAGGATTAGGTGGATACGTATTTACGTACGTCTGCGTCACGCTAGACGATCTGTGACCTTGGCTTAAAAATTATAAAGTTCACAATTTATAACAAAAGAAACGATGAGTTCAAAGATGGAAGTTTGTGGAGAACGAAAGTGGGTCAACTTTGAATTTCTGTGGGCCAAATACCGCTGAAAATTTGTGAAAAATTGCTGATCCCCTGAAATTGATATTCATTCACCGGAAGTGGTATAGAACAGTGCGAATCAAGACGGAAAAAGGCAATGGGCAATTTCCGTGTGTGGGATTCTTTCTTATTTTTGATCTCAGAATCGGATTTAGTACCCTTGAAAGTTGAAAACCCCCCCACAGCCAATTTTCATCTCAAAACTCCTTGTACCTTTGCCCAAGCTACAGAAAACATACGTCACAAGTGAAAATAAAACGAAATGATCTCGTAAGTGGATGGCGCTGAGTGTTTCCCTCAAGCGGACGCGGTGGTGGGGGTCTTAACCTGTGATGGCATTTCGCTTTTTCTTCCACTGGTTTATCGCCCACTTTCGATCATCGGATACCCCTCATACAGCACCTTTTCGGAAAGCACTCGCCGCGATCTTTTACTTGAAAAAATAAAATATAACAGGTTTAGGGAGTCAGAAAATCGGGAACATGACTACAATTACCCAACATGGCATGAGATAAATCCACCAAGAGTTGATGATGTTTTGCCAAGATGAATCTCCCTATCAAATGCTGGACGTCACTATCCACTATTATCAACTACTGTTACTAACAGAATACCAAATAGTATCAGGCTGTAAGTTTTATTCAGCTGAATTCATAGAGAAGGTGGACAGATAACAGGTAAGGTAGTCTGTAGGTTCTCAACTTGCGGGTCTGGGTTGGTTCGCCGCTCGACCTTTGTGATAAGGATGTTAAAACCCCGTTCTGGGCGACTTGTTGATTAATTCCTCCTGCACGTCACTCTAAACAACTTCCAGATGATAGCTCTGGCTTTACCAACCATCATCTATCATCGCCATGGCCCTCCTCCCCAGCAGCGAATCACTGGAGCGTCGATTCTGAGTGGATCTCGTTGTAATTATTTGCCTAGCTTGGCATGAAGGCAAGGGCGTTGTTTTTCATTATTATTATTATTACCACTTAATGTATTATTATCGGAGTGTTGAATTATAATTCAACTTGTGCCACCGACGGCGAATCATTAAATTCAAAATGAATCTGTAGAGTCGTTCCAGCAGAACATCAGTATGTGGAATGGTGAAAGAAGACATGAAAAATCTGTTTCAACACTCGAAAACGCTGTTCAAAAAAAAAAAGAAACTCGAGTCAAATACGAGTTCATGGGGGCCAAAAACGCATAAACCGTAACAATTTATTGCTAAAAGTTACTAACTTCAAACGCTCGCATGAAAGGAATTTTTTTATTTAAACAGCCTACATCTTTCAATTATATTTTTTGTAACGCAATGCAATCACGTTTTAAATGAACGAAATAAATCACAGATCAAAGAGATGGAAATTTCGACAGCATCCCCCCCCCCCCCCACCACAACCCGACCATCCGTTTGCTTCAATTTTATTACGATATCACTCCTTCCTACCGTCAACCTCCAGCGACTTTTTATTAATTATTCCCATTAACTGAAGCAATTCCCATTATCTCCGTCATCCGGAACCGGGTAGGTATCTCTCGAAAATTGAGAGGTGGCCTCTGACATTGACAGGTGGCATTGTTTGAAAAAAAAAAAAAAAATCAGTCGTTCAAAAACTCTGATGGGATTTTTTCTTTTCTTTCCGATGTCCCGTTACGAAGGACCCTCGGTAGGGCGGTTGAACAGAATGTTCGAAATTAGTTCAAGCTTTTTTTCTTCTCGTTTTTGCCCACTTCTCCCTTCGACCCCCCCTCCCCCCACCAGTTTAAACGGAACCTACTCTGGTTTTAACTTACCGTTGATCTATAACGACGTCCCCCGGCCCCCTCCAAACCTTAAAAACTTTTTTAATTCACTGCACACTTCATCTTTATTATATAATGGCGTAAAACTCTTAATCGCGTCGTTAAATCAGCGCCTACTGTCGTGTTTACATTGAGCTCAGTATCCAGTCATGAAGCACGACCATGAGTGAATTTTCGAAGGAACGCTTCTACTCAAACCAATCCTCAATCCACTACATCACCACCACCTTTCACCGGATTTAACCATACATTTTTTGTGGCGCAGATTTTAATCTATTTTTGAAGATTTGCCGCGGTTTTTGGCTTGTAAACAGTGCAATTTGAACAAATTTACTGGGTACTGAAACTGAAGAGTTGAGGCACCTTGTGGACGGTAGGTACGTACTTGTCAGGAACACTTCACTCAAAATCCCAAGTTGTTCTTGGCTTCACACAGTCACGCTGTCATTCAGAAGAACAGAGTGATTCAATAGTAGACTACTTTTGGCAAATTGTGTCAATTTCGTTCAAGAATAATGCAATTTTGAAGAAAACCCGAGAACACCCACATATTTGTGTCCACTATCTATAGGGTCCCATATAAATTCCATCAAATTGAACACTTTTCCTTTCCATGAATAATCTTTAACATCTCGCAATTCAGATTTAGATTACCCTTTCGCTTTAAAGCCTGGGGCTGTACGCTGTGTTGCGGAGTCTTTTTCCAAAATGATAATATGGGCTAAAGGACCAACTCCAATAATTCTGACCATCATAACTAAGCTCTTCTCGGGATGTACAGAGTGTGGGTGAGACGGAGTAGGGAAGGAGTTTCAAACCTAGTTAGGGAAGCTACGACTAAGTAAAATATTTGGATCAGTATACCGTATTACGGAAAATTTTCGGATAAAATTGGTAAAATATTAACTTCTAAAGGGTTCAAAGTAGGATATAAAACTATTGAATCCCGCCCCACCACGGCGGCTCCCAGGGTTCTTGGCAGGAAGCCCTAAAGAACCAGTGGAATTCTCCATTAACATACTGTGGGATAAAACGCCATGAAAATCGAAATTTAAAACACCCATAACTACTCGAAAAAATGGTCGTGAAGACGTGAAATTTATGGGGGGGGGGGGGGGGTTGATGTAGATGGGTTCATAAAAATCGGACTGTGGTATTCGTCCGCGCATGCGCAAATTCATGTCACGTGAAATGCCTTCACCTACCCGAAAAAAAGGTTTGTTTTCATATAAAATATCATCGACTTCCTACCTACTCTCACTATCCAGCTTCGGTAGGTTAAAGACAAGTGATCCACGGATTACACTAAACCGAAAGTTTCCCGGTACGGTGGGGTGGGGGCTCAATGGTTATGGCGCACTGGGCTAAATGAACAGTATTTAGTTTACTTTTAGTGTGTAAATACACAAAACAACGACGAACGAGCAGGTTTTTCTCAGTCTTCATCCTAATATCTTCCTTCCAGCATCTCCCAATGGGCTCTGTAGCAGAAATGGAGGAGAGCTCACGATCATACGTCTTTGTCGCCGTAAATAAAATAATATGAGATCGCGTTTTCAAGAGCGAACGTTCCACCGCTTCCGTTTCACCGGACCATCAAAGCTGCTGCTGTTTCCGCTTGATGAAAATCCTCCGTCGGCACCGGAGTGCAACTCGCTTGGAGCGAACCTGTTTTCGCATTCGAGTCATTAAAAAAATCACTATGGCACTGTTTGTCTTTACTCATCATCTATAATTTATTGATACAGTGCCCCAGAAAATGAACGGAATCATACCAACAACCTCGCCCTTCATCCAATCTAAATCACTGCTCGGACAATGGACTCGCGCTGAACACGATTTTGTTGATAATGATAACACGGGATGTTATCAATCACTGAGAAACATCAGAAAATAAGCAGGTAACACTGACAGACACAACTTCGAGTGGCTGAGAGGCGACGGCTTCTCAAAAAAATTGGGAACAGTAGAAAAAATACCGTTCATACAGCACGAACACATGAGGTAATTTTTCAAAGTTGGTGTTCCAGGTTTTTTGCCGATTTTTGAACCATGTAACAGTGCGGCTGTTCTCGAGTAGTTTTTTGGTCCGGTGGAGAAGGGATCGCTTGGATATCCCTTAACCCGTGATAATCTTGCTGGAATAGAGGGGGGGGGGAGGGGACTCTCGAGGGTCCAACCCCACTGTCACACTCTGTCACAACCATAAAATCTCAAATTTCACCCCCTTTTAGTCAAACAAATATTTTTCATTACTGAAACATTATACTTATTTTTCATTACTTAAATAGACTTCAACAGGCAGTTTCTGTCTTGAGTCACTCTTCTCAACCACTTGTAAGGATGTAGGTAACTACCTACAAGCTGAAAACTTCGATTCGTGCAAGGCCATTGCTTCACCTTGTTTATATTTATCATTGATCGTCGTTTGTTGAATATAAGTAAATTATGCTATTTTTTGAACTGATGAATAGGTTGTAAGTTCGCTTGCTAATTAGGATTTCGAGAAATATATTTTGGAGTTGAAGTGAATCCGCGTTATTCATATATTAGCCATCCAGCATAAGCAACGACAAGGACATGGACAAGTTTTTGATGATTTTTATCCATTTTCGCGTGTTTTGATCCACAGGTTTCTTTCTGAAAATTTTCTCAACCTTTCGCTCGCCATTGTCGAGGTTTCCATCTAAAACAGCCGAAGATTACTAATATTTTGACGAAATTTCTTATTTTTCATCCCGTAGCAAAGCTCAGATATCGTTTAGAGTAGTACATAAACATAGTAAAATCTTCTGAATCCAGGGATAGAGATTCAGAATGCCCTCAGAGCCACTGCAATATCGTACCAACTTCTAAATTTGCTATGACGAAATAGAAGAAAAACACGCTATGGCGAAACTTGTGCCCCTGTGACCCAATAATGTACTTTCCTACTTTGTTTAAGCAGTACTTTGTCAATGGTCTTATTAGAATTACATCCACTGTCAACTTGATAGAGTCGCTAACGTTCCCCACCTTTACCCGAGGAATTTGAAAATAACTTCACGTTAATTCTGACAGTAAACACGGAGGTGGGTCGGATTCAAGGGGTGGGACATTAACAATCCCGAAAACTGAGAGAGCGCCATCTATCGTGCCAGGGTGGGATGTGGACCATTCATCCTTACTTGGAGCCTCTTCCGGATTTACAGCCCCCGGCTTGGCTGCACAAGCCATAAAACTAGCGGTGAAACATGCGATTACCCTAACATGCATTACCGGCACACACGATCAATGGCCGAGAGATGTGGGGAGGGGGGGGGGGGGGTTCGTGTGTCGGTAACGTGGTTAACGTATGTTGACAAGATTTCCTCATCGTCCTCGTTCCAGAATTGCCTGGTTTAACACCGCATCGGGGGACAGAGTTGCAAATGCGATTCGGTTCTTCGTGAATTATGGAGACTCGGACAAGGGATAGTGACTCACTCTAAATCAATCCCAACTGTAGCACTCGCGGTAAAACAAGTCCCCATGTCAAGCTGTACTTGAAATGCAGATGTCCCAGCAGTATACAACGATCATTCACCGTGACGAGTAGGAATTAATCGTAATAAATTACATAAACGATTGAGAAAATTGTCTTAATTTTGGAAAGGTGAACCCTATATACTTCTCCTTACTCTAGGTCTAGGTCAACAGAAAGGTGTCAAACCCCCATTTTATTCCCTTTTCGGTGAAAAATGCCTTCAGATTCGGTTTAACTGTCCAGTAAATGTGTAGAAAAGAGATTTTTAACGAAACTAAAATCCACCTTTAAAACTCCATAAAATCGTCTACGAACACTATTATTTTCAGGCATCAATTCGTGCTGTTATCACTAGTATTGGAAGGGATTTGTGTAGGAAGATTTTTCGAGTGAGAATTTCAGTAGGAATTAATAGTAGACTTCTCCTTACTCTAGGTCTAGGTCAACAGAAAGGTGTCAAACCCCCGTTTTATTCCCTTTTCGGTGAAAAATGCCTTCAGATTCGGTTTAACTGTCCAGTAAATGTGTGGAAAAGAGATTTTTAACGAAACTAAAATCCACCTTTAAAACTCCATAAAATTGTCTACGAACACTATTATTTTCAGGCATCAATTCGTGCTGTTATCACTAGTATTGGAAGGGATTTGTGTAGGAAGATTTTTCGCGTGAGAATTTCTAGTTTTTGGAAAAGGAAGGACTCAAAACAAGAGTTTTTCGGTACCTGGGACTAATTTTGACTGAAGATTTGGGTTCTACTTTAGTGCTGAACTAGAAACCAAATCTTAAATTTTGAATATTTAAGTTTACAGTTTCCTCTTAAAACTTACCTATTAAAAATTGAAAAAAACCTCGAGATATTAAGGGGAGGAGGCATCTAAGGGCCATTTTAAGGGTAATCATATCGATCATTCGCCGTGAACATAAGTGTTAATAGTAATAAATTACGTGAACGAGTGATAAAATTCTCTTAATTTTGGAAAGGCAAAACCTAGGTATAGACTTTTCCTTACTCTAAATCTAGGTCAACAGAAAGGTGTCAAAACCCCGTTTTATTCACTTTTTGGTGAAAAATACCTTCAGATTCGGTTTAACTATCCCGTAAATGTGTAGAAAAAACGGTTTTTTAACGAAACCAAAATTCACCTTTAAAACTCCATAAAATCGTCTACGAACACTATTATTTTCAGGCATCAATTCGTGCTGTTACCACTACCATTGGAAGGGATTTGTGTAGGAAGATTTTTCGCGTGAGAATTTCTAGTTTTTGGAAAAGGAAGGACTCGAAACAAGAGTTTTTCGGCACCTGGGACTAATTTTGACTGAAGATTTGGGTTCTACTTAGTGCTGAACTGGAAACCAAATCTTAAATTTTACATATAGGTAAGTTTACAGTTTCCTCTTTAAACTTACCTATTAAAATTTTTTTAAATCCTGAAGATATTATTAAGGGGAGGGGCATAGTAATAAATTACGAAAACGAGTGAGAAAATTCTCTTAGTTTTGGAAAGGTAAAGACCCTAGAGACTCTTCCTTACTCTAAGTCTAGGTCTACAGAAAGGTGTAACCCCCCCCCCGGCCATTTTATTCATTTTTTAGTGAAAAATAACTTCAGATTTGGTTTAACCATTCCGTAAATGGGTAGAAGTTTTTTTTTTTTAACGAAATCGAAATTCAACTTCACAACTCCATAAATTCGGCTACGATCAATATTATTTTCAGTCCTCTTTCGTATTTGATGAGTGCGAAGTGCGAGTCAGAGCATCAATTCGTGTTGTAATCCTTATGACCTCTTCACACGAACACTGGGAGGGGTTTGTGTAGGAAGCGGAATGTACCCTAAAAAAGAAAAATTTTCGCGTGAGAATTTCTCGTTTTTGGAAAATAAAGAAAGTTACTTAGCGCTCGAAAGAAAGAGTCTTTCAGTAGGTACATCGGAATAATTTTAACTTAAGATTTCGTTTCTACTTCAACATTAAGGGGGCGTTTCCTCTTTTAACTTACCTATTTAAAATTAAAATAAAAAATCATGAAGGGGCATATCAGGGACACCCCATTAGTTAGGTACATGCAATTTTTTTAAATCCAGGTATACAAGTGTGCTCAGAAACGGATTCGTATAGGGAAAAAATGTAAAAATTCATCGATGTTCTGAAGACGTTGGGCCCATTGGGTCCAAACGAACCTGTGAGTTGTATATTACCATCCGGATCCGTTAGGGAGAAAAAAAACTTATGTAGGTTAGGTAGGTGGTACCAGGGCATGTACAGAGGCAGGTACCTTCGGGCGGGTACCTACTGAAGGAGGTTCAAAATACGACCTTTTGCCAGGACCCCCGTCGTTTGATCCGTTCAACTTACTGTTAAGGCAGGCTTAACTGTACTTACAATAATTACAAATTATAAAAGAGTGCCTCTTGTTAATTTCAAAAGGCCGCTTAATTGATAACTTCCCACGGTGAATGTCCGCACCCGACTCGTACATCAGAACCCGCTCAACAGATCCGGTGGGCTTTGATCTCGCCAATTATCACGTTTATCGCGAGAAACGCGCGATCGCACGTGTAATTTACAATTCCAGCGTATTTGATTTCAAACCCCCGGCCCATGGTTCGACACCTAAAAACCTCTAATTAAGTCCGGCGACGAACAAAGGCCATACGGGCACCTTGCTTCATTAGTCAAAACCGCCCTCTGCCGGTGAAAGGCACTTAATCATGCTTGACAATGGGATGACTGCGCCAGAATTGTGCACGGAGGTTGTTATGACACACAGTAGCACCGTCTCTCAATAAATTCAACAACACTGATAGCCCGGCAGTACCTTGTTTTACAGCCCTCTTTTTATGCGGTATTAATTTGTACATTCTAACTACCGACCAAAAGTACTAATCTCATCTTGCTCTTATGCAAGTAGCTAGAATACAATTTTGTAATAACATCGATCTCCCCTACAAGCTAAATCACGAATAGTTATCCGGTGTTCGAATGGTACCGTCCTCCACCAATCATTCAGCCACCTTCTACAAACGGTTGTGGTTACCACATCAAGACACACACGAGTAATCCACCATTTTTACGGTATATTAATGGTTTGTCCCTATATACTTCTCCTTACTCTAGGTCTAGGTCAACAGAAAGGTGTCAAACCCCCATTTTATTCCCTTTTCGGTGAAAAATGCCTTCAGATTCGGTTTAACTGTCCAGTAAATGTGTGGAAAAGAGATTTTTAACGAAACTAAAATCCACCTTTAAAACTCCATAAAATTGTCTACGAACACTATTATTTTCAGGCATCAATTCGTGCTGTTATCACTAGTATTGGAAGGGATTTGTGTAGGAAGATTTTTCGCGTGAGAATTTCTAGTTTTTGGAAAAGGAAGGACTCAAAACAAGAGTTTTTCGGTACCTGGGACTAATTTTGACTGAAGATTTGGGTTCTACTTTAGTGCTGAACTAGAAACCAAATCTTAAATTTTGAATATTTAAGTTTACAGTTTCCTCTTTAAACTTACCTATTAAAAATTGAAAAAAACCTCGAGATATTAAGGGGAGGAGGCATCTAAGGGCCATTTTAAGGGTAATCATATCGATCATTCGCCGTGAACATAAGTGTTAATAGTAATAAATTACGTGAACGAGTGATAAAATTCTCTTAATTTTGGAAAGGCAAAACCTAGGTATAGACTTTTCCTTACTCTAAATCTAGGTCAACAGAAAGGTGTCAAAACCCCGTTTTATTCACTTTTTGGTGAAAAATACCTTCAGATTCGGTTTAACTATCCCGTAAATGTGTAGAAAAAACGGTTTTTTAACGAAACCAAAATTCACCTTTAAAACTCCATAAAATCGTCTACGAACACTATTATTTTCAGGCATCAATTCGTGCTGTTACCACTACCATTGGAAGGGATTTGTGTAGGAAGATTTTTCGCGTGAGAATTTCTAGTTTTTGGAAAAGGAAGGACTCGAAACAAGAGTTTTTCGGCACCTGGGACTAATTTTGACTGAAGATTTGGGTTCTACTTAGTGCTGAACTGGAAACCAAATCTTAAATTTTACATATAGGTAAGTTTACAGTTTCCTCTTTAAACTTACCTATTAAAATTTTTTTAAATCCTGAAGATATTATTAAGGGGAGGGGCATAGTAATAAATTACGAAAACGAGTGAGAAAATTCTCTTAGTTTTGGAAAGGTAAAGACCCTAGAGACTCTTCCTTACTCTAAGTCTAGGTCTACAGAAAGGTGTAACCCCCCCCCCCCGGCCATTTTATTCATTTTTTAGTGAAAAATAACTTCAGATTTGGTTTAACCATTCCGTAAATGGGTAGAAGTTTTTTTTTTTAACGAAATCGAAATTCAACTTCACAACTCCATAAATTCGGCTACGATCAATATTATTTTCAGTCCTCTTTCGTATTTGATGAGTGCGAAGTGCGAGTCAGAGCATCAATTCGTGTTGTAATCCTTATGACCTCTTCACACGAACACTGGGAGGGGTTTGTGTAGGAAGCGGAATGTACCCTAAAAAAGAAAAATTTTCGCGTGAGAATTTCTCGTTTTTGGAAAATAAAGAAAGTTACTTAGCGCTCGAAAGAAAGAGTCTTTCAGTAGGTACATCGGAATAATTTTAACTTAAGATTTCGTTTCTACTTCAACATTAAGGGGGCGTTTCCTCTTTTAACTTACCTATTTAAAATTAAAATAAAAAATCATGAAGGGACACCCCATTAGTTAGGTACATGCAATTTTTTTAAATCCAGGTATACAAGTGTGCTCAGAAACGGATTCGTATAGGGAAAAAATGTAAAAATTCATCGATGTTCTGAAGACGTTGGGCCCATTGGGTCCAAACGAACCTGTGAGTTGTATATTACCATCCGGATCCGTTAGGGAGAAAAAAAACTTATGTAGGTTAGGTAGGTGGTACCAGGGCATGTACAGAGGCAGGTACCTTCGGGCGGGTACCTACTGAAGGAGGTTCAAAATACGACCTTTTGCCAGTGAATAAACGGGTGAATAAATACGCACGAACGCACGATTAGATCAAACGGGATCAAACGGGTATACTTTTAACTTTCACAAACGGTATGGTAAGTGAATTTAAACGGGTATAATGATAATATATGGTGAGCACAAGTTAGCTTTTTAACTGTTAGAAACAGAGTAAAGACCAATATGGCGAAACGGAGAGTGGCGTCGACAAAGAACGGGAGGGGATGCGAACGGTGTGATTCTATTGGACAACGGGACGCCAGCGTCATCGGTCCCCTCGGAGGGGAAGTGAGGGGAAGGTGCCGCCAGCACGTCTAAGGGAAATTCCTAACGGTTTATTGAAGCCTCAGGCTGAACATCCTCCCCCCACGAATAGGGCACTATTCTAGCTATTCTTCTTTCGGTAACGGGCATAATTTGACCAGTGGTCGAATTTTTTCACCCCCGGCGGAACGGACTCGGGCCACCCGAGTTGTGCCATCTCTTCCAGGCATCAACTCTGTAATCAGTCCCATGGGCCATGAGAGCGGAGGAATGTTATCCTCTTTGATGAGGACCACGTCACCAACCAAAGCTGGGCGCGTCGGGGTATTCCATTTTTGTCGGGACTGAAGGTCTAACAGATATTCGGAGTGCCACTTCTTCCAGAAGCTCTGCACTAACGAGGATACGAATTTCCATTTGGGGACTAACCTGGAACTAACCTCGGTGGGATTGGATTCGGGGAGGGCAGTGAGTGGGCGCTGGACCAAGAAATGAGCGGGGGTCAAAACTAGTACATCATCAGCGCATCCGGATTGGTAAACTAACGGGCGACTGTTGAGGATGGCCTCAATACGGATTACTATAGTGCTGAAAGTTTGTAATGTGGGAGTTTGATCCCTTAAGTTGACTTTCAGCAGTCGTTTAGCGGACTTAACGGCTGCTTCCCATAATCCCCCGAAGTGGGGCGCTCGGGGAGGAATGAACTTCCACTCCACCCCGCGGTTGGCCAATCTCTCGGCGATGACGGCTGAGGGGTTGGGAGTGGAACTAGGAGGAGAACGGGAAATAATATTGGCCGCACCTAAAAAATTGCGGCCGTTATCGGACCAAATAACGGAGGGAACGCCCCTTCGACCCATGAACCGTTCAAGGCACTGGAGAAATCCATCCGTGCTCAGGTCCATAACGGTCTCCAAGTGTACTGCCTTCGTGGCGAAGCACACAAACACGGCTAAATGCATCTCGACAGCTCGGGCTCCTCGAAGACCAGCCACGGATACTGTAAACGGACCAGCGAAATCAACACCTACTTGCTCAAAGGCATAGGCACGGGTCACACGAGCGGTGGGTAATTGCCCCATTTCGGGTTGAAAGGAAACGGGCTTAATGGAGAAGCAGCGCGTGCAGGAGGACAATAGTCGGGTTACGGTGTTACGACCATCCATAATCCAATAACGGAGTCGGAGATGAGCCAGCGTCGCTCTGGGACCTACATGCATGCACAGTGCATGTGCGTGCTTGATCAGCAATGGGGTCAGGAAATCGGAGGGCTTGAGTAAGGCAGGGTGAGCGGTTTCATAGGAACTCTGAATGTTCGACAATCGGCCCCCTACTCGGAGAATACCTCGGTCGTCTCGAAAAACGGCCAACTGCCTCATCAACTTGGTAGGTTTAAGCTTGCGGGAGATAGCGTCCTGAATGTCCGCCATACTACGGTTTTGTGAGGATCGGGTTAATATTAGATCGGCTTCTTTCAGCTCAGCGGTTGAAAGAGGGGGGCGGAGGCCTAATGGTCCCGGATTTGGAGAGCGGCGTGCTCGGCAGTTGTTGATAAAGCGGAGCATCCATGCAGTAGTGCGACGGAGCTTGGAATAACTGCTAAAACGGGATTCCCACGGGCTATCGGGAGTGATGACATGAATGAGAGGAGAGGAGGCTCTGACTTCCTCCAACACGTCCGGGGATTCAAGAATCGGGCGGATCCTAGCGATAGGCCAGTCCGATCGGGGAAGAAGAAGCCAGGAAGGGCCCTGCCACCATAATTGGCAATGTACCAGTTGATCGGGACGAGCTCCCCTCGAGGCCACGTCAGCAGCATTGTCGGGTGAACGTACATGGAACCAGTGTTCCCGTGGCAGGTGGGACAAGGTCTTAGCGACTCGGTTACCTACAAACACTTTCCAAACGGGAGCGGGTTCTGCGGTGAGCCAAGACAGGGCCACCGTGCTATCGGAACAGGCTACTATGCGGGACGGCTGAATGTGAGGATACTCGGAACGAACGACGGACATAGTCTTTCCCAACAGCTCCGCGGCTAGTAATTCGAGTCTTGGAATGGACTCGGGTTTCATGGGAGCTATGCGGGCTCTACTGATGAGCAAACGGGTAAGAACTTCCTTATCTCCAACTGCCACATGGTACACAACCGCAGCGTAGGCGGTCTCAGAGGCGTCTGCGAACCCTACTAGCCACTGCTCGGGGGAGTCGATATGCACGTGTCGGGGTATTCGGAGTGAAGTCAATTGATCGAGCGTACTAGCGAGTCGCTGCCACTCAAGGGCGAATGAGGATGGCAACGGGTCGTCCCAGTCGAATTTCGAGCGACATATCTCTCTTTGAATAAAGCGGGCTTGTACTGAAACTGGCATTACCCAGCCTAACGGGTCATAGATTCGGCCAACTTGACTGGCGAGTTCGCGTTTAGTGCGAACTGTCAGGGAGGTGGGGACCTTAAAGAAGAAACAGTCCTCTTTGGGGTCCCAAGACACCCCCAACATCTTTAACGGTTTTTCATCCTCATCCCCAAAATTGATGGAGTCGGCGGGGGACAATCTATGTTCCAATGGAACTCCGGTTAGCAACTGGTCTGTATTGGAGGCCCATTTGCGAAGTTCCAATCCAGCGGTGTCCAAAAGGGACGTTAAATCGGTCCGGATAGCCAAAGCTTCAGACAGGGAGCTCCCCCCACCATGTACGTCGTCAACGTAGGTGTGGTTTAAGAGGATCCTAGAACCATCGGGATGAGTTTCAGCTCCGCAACCAGCCAAGTGCCGAATAACTCGGTTGGCCAAGAATGGAGCGGAGGTAGTACCGTACGTGACGGTTTTTAGCGCAAAATCTTGAACGGGGGAATCGGGGGAGTCCCTCCATACAATACGGAGCATATCCTGATCGCTCCGGGGGTGTTCAATTTGTCGGAACATTTGCCGGATATCGGCAATGAACACAAAACGGAAGGTCCGAAAACGGGTAAGCATGATCGAGATGTCAGCCTGAAGTTTGGGCCCCACCAATAAAATTTCATTAAGCGACCTACCATTGGAGGTTCGCTGGGAGGCATTAAACACCACACGAATTTTGGTCGGGGGGTCACCCTCACGGTGAACGGAGTGATGGGGTATATAGTAGGAAGGGGAAAACGGGATCTCAGAGGGGGACAGTTTACGCATGTGGCCCAGTTCTAAATACTCCTGCATGAACAAAGAGTATGCACGAAGTAGATCGGGATTACGTTGCAGGCGTTTCTCCATACGGAATAACTGCCTTAGAGCGATAATTCGGGATTCCCCCAATGAGGTAGGTGGTTCGGAAAACGGTAGAGCCACTGAGTATCGACCGCAGGTGTCCCGACGGACCGATTCCAGAAACAGTTGCTCGGCTCTGAGCTCATCGGGGGTCCATGGGCGCACCGGCTCCACAGATTCCACCTCAAACATTCGTCTCAACAACTCATCAGTGGAAGAACCGGGACCGGAACATCCCACGACCGGGGCAGTTTCCTCAGTCAAGGAAGAATTGAAAGATCGGTTACTCGGGACAATAGCCATAGAATCGGTGGTAACTCCCTAATTGGCCAGTTGAAAGAGGGGCCACACTGGGGCCTTGGTGGAACACGGGGGATAAACGGAAAATAGATTTCGAACTAGGATCGGGGGGCGGGTAGAGGCGGAAGGTACTGTCGCCGAACACCCGATGATCTGGGGTTCGACCTTTATAGTATCCATGTTGCGGAGAATTTCGGTGATCTGATTGATCATTAAACGGTGATAACCAATGGGAAGTAGTTCGGCTACGGACATAACGAATCCCTTATGAGTGGGGAAGTCGTTAGAAGGGGCCAACGGGACAATTGACGGGAAACCTAACTTGTGATTGGCCGATAGCTGGTTAGAATATAGCTGTACTTGACAAGTGTCCCGCAAGCGGACAGATTTACGAACGGGCTTAGGATCTGGGCCCCCTACTAGAAGACCTAATTCTGATTCCCACACTTCGGGAAACGCGGGCGATCGCCCAGTGATCAATTCCGTGCACAAGTCGGCTCCTAGCAAAAGGTCAATTTTTCTTGAAACAAAAAATTCGGGATCTGCCAATCGGTCAGCAACGGGTTCCAAATGCATATATCGGGCCATCTCTAGGTTACGGGTAGGTAAATTGCTTGTAACCTGAGTGAGGATAGACGCAACAAACGGGATAGTTCTTCCGGTGGGGGTTCGCAACTGTATCATGACAGTACCTAATTTTGGAGTAGTGACGTGGCCCACCCCTCTTATTGTCTCATTGACCCTTTTAAACGGGATTCCCAATCGGTGTACTAAAGCAAGGTCGATTAAATTGACGGAGGCCCCAGTATCCATTAGGGCCCTACATTTAACGGATTTATCCCCTTGGCAGGACGTAGCTTCAACTTCAGCGGTGGGTAGTACCCCGGATTCCCTACGCCTCAAGCATGAACGGAGGCGGGTAATATATCGGTCATTCGCACAGGTTCGTGTTGAGCGGCCTAACCCTAATTCGGAACACTCAACACTGGAAAACGGGCCCCTGTGAAGGTTAAAACTAACCGGAGTGGAAGTGCAATGTGCTAATCGGTACCTACGTATAACACCGCTAGGTTTCAACGGTACCGACTCACACGTATCCTCAACGGTCCTAGGTACTAACGTGCAATAATTGCTACCTAGCGAATGACCGGAAAATTCGAGAGCTCTAAGATTTATTTTAGTAAAAGAGGTTTTAATCGGGGGAGAAGATGAACACCTGAATTTGTACCTATCGGGGAATCTACTACTGGCGTCACCTGACCCAACACTCACCTCTCGAGACTGGATCGGTGATCGGGGGGCAACATTTCAGGTGGAGGAATTTGAAAGTCGCATCCCCTGTACATTTTCAACTAAGTTGATGGAGGCGGCTTCTTCTTGCGGTTGGTCTTGATTCCGGGTAGGCGAAGGTCGGGGTGGAGTAGCGGATCTGGTAGCGGGGTATTCGTGCAATAAAGTGTGATGCCGCAGACCGCAATGACAGCGGCGATCGGCGGTACAAGCACTTAATTGATGAAGAGATGAGAAGCAATTAGGGCAAACTCCAATTTCTCGTATGAATTGTCTTCGGCGCTGAACCGGGAGGGCCTTAAATTTCGGGCAGCGGAACATAAAATGTTCGTCGCGACAATAATTACACCGCCCCCTTTTGGGCTGCGGAAGCGGTGTGCGGGGGGGGTGAAACCCGAACGGATGCCAACGGTAGACCAACAGGGGAGTTAGGTCGCCGAGGCGCAGCGGGAGAAATGTGTCGGGGGGGGGGGGGGGGGGGGGTACATGAGCGGAAGGAGTCACTCTGGCTAGGCGCAGTTGATTCTCCAAAAACTCTATGCATTCGGTAGCGGTGGGAATTTCGGCCGGTTCTCTTCGGGTATTATTAAACAGTGTCTGCAACGCCGGGGGAAATCGGGCGAATAAATCTTCAAACATGAGAAATTCCCCTAAATCGGTGGGGAGATTTTTCATCAACGCTACCCATTGTCGGGCTTGGGAGACAAAGTTATCCAAATTCGCTAACGGGACGATCGGGGAATAAGGGGAACTTGACGTGAGACGCGGTATCGCGCAACCCTTTTGGTGAGCAGCTCTCGCCAAACGGTAGTTGGAAGTGTATTCCAACACCACTGCGTCATAAATCGTGTTATAATCGGTGTTAAGTTGATTGGCTGAGGCGAATCGGGATCGGAGCTCGGGGGAAAGCTTAGACAGGAATTTCTCCTTTTTTATCTCTTCGGGCAAATTAGGTATTAGATGAACTGCGCGGTCAAAACAACTTTTAAATTGTGTGAAGGTTGTGATATCTCCATTAAATACGGGAACGGTGTGAATGAGCTCACTCATGTATTTTATGGCAGAGAAAGCGGCTTCATCGGTTGTGGGACCTGGATGAGGTGCGGGAGTTGCAGCGGCGGAAAGGGGGGGCAGGGAACGCAACAGAAAATTGATGTCTCGAGTAAGTTCCTCCTCCACCTCCAGCGTGAATCGGGCTGTCTCGATATCCGAGATCAATTTCGGGCCTTGAGTACGACAATCAAATTGTACGGGGTTCTCTACGCCTATATCGGGGTCCTGGCGCAACAATTTGACTCTATTGACCCATCTACGGACGTCTCTATATACGTTCATCTGCCCCTCAGTGAAATCATCCGTTTGATAACGGTCCATATCAATTCTTCCCGGCGACGCAACGGAGGTTCTTCCTCGCGTGCGGGTTTTCGGGGTATCGGACTTTTCTTTATTCCCTCTCTTGGGCATATCGGATGTATGTACCACAAGTATAATCAGAAGGAAAACGGTGTACTTATGGTTTGGAGAACGGGGTGATGCGACGGTCTGGACGCAGCGCTCAAACCGAGGCGAACGGATTTCCCGGGTTTCGGCACCAATGAATAAACGGGTGAATAAATACGCACGAACGCACGATTAGATCAAACGGGATCAAACGGGTATACTTTTAACTTTCACAAACGGTATGGTAAGTGAATTTAAACGGGTATAATGATAATATATGGTGAGCACAAGTTAGCTTTTTAACTGTTAGAAACAGAGTAAAGACCAATATGGCGAAACGGAGAGTGGCGTCGACAAAGAACGGGAGGGGATGCGAACGGTGTGATTCTATTGGACAACGGGACGCCAGCGTCATCGGTCCCCTCGGAGGGGAAGTGAGGGGAAGGTGCCGCCAGCACGTCTAAGGGAAATTCCTAACGGTTTATTGAAGCCTCAGGCTGAACAGCCAGGACCCCCCTCGTTTGATCCGTTCAACTTACTGTTAAGGCAGGCTTAACTGTACTTACAATAATTACAAATTATAAAAGAGTGCCTCTTGTTAATTTCAAAAGGCCGCTTAATTGATAACTTCCCACGGTGAATGTCCGCACCCGACTCGTACATCAGAACCCGCTCAACAGATCCGGTGGGCTTTGATCTCGCCAATTATCACGTTTATCGCGAGAAACGCGCGATCGCACGTGTAATTTACAATTCCAGCGTATTTGATTTCAAACCCCCGGCCCATGGTTCGACACCTAAAAACCTCTAATTAAGTCCGGCGACGAACAAAGGCCATACGGGCACCTTGCTTCATTAGTCAAAACCGCCCTCTGCCGGTGAAAGGCACTTAATCATGCTTGACAATGGGATGACTGCGCCAGAATTGTGCACGGAGGTTGTTATGACACACAGTAGCACCGTCTCTCAATAAATTCAACAACACTGATAGCCCGGCAGTACCTTGTTTTACAGCCCTCTTTTTATGCGGTATTAATTTGTACATTCTAACTACTGACCAAAAGTACTAATCTCATCTTGCTCTTATGCAAGTAGCTAGAATACAATTTTGTAATAACATCGATCTCCCCTACAAGCTAAATCACGAATAGTTATCCGGTGTTCGAATGGTACCGTCCTCCACCAATCATTCAGCCACCTTCTACAAACGGTTGTGGTTACCACATCAAGACACACACGAGTAATCCACCATTTTTACGGTATATTAATGGTTTGTCACCCTACCAAGTTACAAGAATTATTTAGCTCTACAACTGCGACTATTACAAAACGAGAAGAAAAAAACCTCTGCAAATTATTACAGAACGGTTTATTATATACATGTGTAGATGCTCCTTCTGCGTAGATCACTGTTGTCTGTGGTCAACACCCTCGAGTTCCCCTCAGGAAAGCCCTAAACGGAGTACTGGAGCCGGCCCGGGAATTAAAGTTTCATAAAAATGCGCGGGATTCAATAATTCGGTCATTAATTATTTGTTTATTCATGAAACATAGGTAAATAATAAACCGTTGCGTAATAATTTACCTGCATAGATGCCCCTTCTACGTAGATAGTATAATAAACCGTTGTGTAATACTTTACCATAGGCAACGCTGAAGTATTATTGGGCAAATTATTACACAACGGTTTATTATACAATCTACGCAGAAGAGGCAATGTGCTGAGCGGAGTTGAGGGAGTGGTTTGGATGGCTAACGCCTGGTGGTTATCACCACAGCAAGCGTTACAGGAAGAGGCGTCCCGCGGTTACATATTATCACACCAGATGCCAGGGAGTCACGAGATTATCACCACAGCAGATGCCAGGGAGAACAGGGCTATCACCCTGTGGTCATCACCACAGTGAGTGCTAGATGAAGGAGCCTCCCCCGGTTGTCACCACAGCAGACGCGCAAGGAGAGAGGCTCTAGCGCCTTGCGGTTACCACCACAGCAGGCGCTAGAGGAAGGAGCATCCCGCGGTTACCACCACAGCAGATGCGAAGGGAGACAAAAGGTTAGGAGAGCGGGAGTGAGAGAAAGAGCGAGAGAGGGCGAAGGGTGAAAGGCCCTAGGTATGAGAGCGGTCCGTCGAATGAACAGCTGGGCGAGCAGGGCGGTATATAAAGGTGCCTCCACCTCGCCTCTCGTCTGTCAACGGCCGTGACGACCGTTGAGTCGTTGGGGCGGTCGAAGGAACCCTTCCGGTCCTTTTCCCGAGGCGCCGCACAGCTCGTCTTTCTCTGTATTTATTGGTAAAATCTATAAAGCATGTGAGTGGTATAGCGGCTGAGGGGTACCACGACAGGCATCTATACAGGTAAATTATTACATAACGGTTTATTATTTACTTTATGCTTCATGAATAACTACAAATAATAAGTGACTGAATTATTAAATCCTGCGCATTTGTATGAAAGTCCCCAGTACTCCACATAGGGCTTTCCTGGGGGGAACTCGAGGGCAATGACCACAGACAACAGTGATCAACGTAGAAGGGGCATCTATACATGTAAATAGTAAACCGTTGTGTAATAATTTGCAGCGCTTTTTATTATATTTTCGGATTCTACATACCTTAAGAAGTAAATGAAAAAAGAAAATTAGATTAAAGCAACCCGACTGCCGCCTGCAAAACCACTACCCCACCTTCACAGCACCCCGCTTCTTAACAAGCCCTGTAAAAGCCGCTTTCAACTTCTTTTCCTTCCAATTATTTCTCCCCACACCCGACCAAAGTTCACCACTGTACGTAGTTCTCGGGTAAAAATTAGCACTTTGCGTCGGTTTTCTCGTTTGTCGTTTCATCTCGATTTTCTTTTTGCAGTTATAATACAGATACGTATCAAGGGGAACCTTTATGGAAGAGAGATTTCAATCCTTCCACGAGGAAACACTCATCACCTTCCGCAATGATTCTTTTTGAAAGCCGTTCTCGCCAACGCCCGAGAATAACTGCCCGCTAAACGACGGATTTCAAAACCATTTATGATTCAAATTTTGTTTTCGACAGAACCTGATGCCTTTATACACATTTTTTGCGATTTTATAACCATTTTTCACCTATTCTCGACCCACAAAAACTCAAAGTCGACTCACTTGACTCACTTGTTGATTCTGAAAATTGCTCAACGAAGACAACCCAAATGTTAAGGTCATAGGACCCATTTGGACGGCTGGTTTTCGCGGAGTATATGCACACTGTGTGACAATGTTTCCCGAGCCTAAGTAAGAAATTTACAAGTGTACCATTCATTTTGCCTACAATGTATTTTTACTGTATTTCCAGAAACTCCTAAGATGAGCACAGGGCCTAATCAATGCCGCCATTCGTTCCTATTTTCATCTGGCTTTGGTTTCCAGTTATGACTTCCCTGCTAGTCTTGCCTATGCGACTTGCCAAGACTAGCGGGGAACTCATAGCTGGAGACCAAAGCCAGATGAAAATAGGAACGAATGGCAGCATTCATCAGGGCATTGATCTTAGGAGTTTCTGGAAATACAATAAAAATACATTGTAGGTAAAATGAATGGTGCACTTGTAAATTTCTTACTTAGGCTCGGGAAACATTGCCACACAGTGCGCATACTCCGCGAAAACCAGCCGTCCAAATGGGACTTATGACGAACATTTGACGTGATGTTCACCCTTGTGGGTTCCAGTCCAGCGCCTGCCGCTCCACTGCTCCCTCAGGTTTTCTTAATAGTGTGAGGCCAATCCATTTCCTTTTAGCAAATTTTCAAGGAAAATGAAGCTATTTGCAATAGGTCAAAAATTTTCAAACATGCATTTTTGGAATTTTACAGTAGCCAAATCCGTTGCACAGCATACTGAATTCATCCCTAGATTTTAACAAAAATTTACGTTTGTGTCACTCCAGACGATATCTGTCCCGGAATAATGATAAAAATTCCAAATTTCGCAAAAACGTTCGTATTGCCAAACAAAAGGATGAGTTTGGAGAAGAGCAATTTTGAAAAACTCTAAGGGGTCAAATTTGAGTTTTTAGGGATAAAAACCGGTAAAAAAGGATAAAATTGCGACCAACAGAGATATATATAAAGAGACTGGAAGTGGTGTATGACAGGGTGAGTAAAGACATGAAAAATACTATTTCAGTTGTTTTCGTACAGAATAGGGGTCAAATTTGAATTTTTGGGGCCAAAAATAATCAATATTAATTCATCTGCCGTTGTGTGGGATGTTGAATCACGAAGGAGGGACTGTTTTGTTTGTGGAAATATTTTTCTCAAAAAAGAGTGGGTCAAATTTGACTGCCAGTTCGAGTAGACAGTGCAGCTTCCTCATCTGAATCACACGAACGTATAGAATACGTCACATGCTAATATGCAGGACCATCTGCGATCCATCCCGCGTGTACCCTCAAAATTTCAGCTCTCTAGACTATTTTTCGCGTAGTTACAAGGTCAACATTTCATGTTCGAGCATGCGCAGACGAAAGTTACAGTGCGATTCCATTGAAATTCATAAGGAACTATCAAAGTATTATTCCTGATCGACCGTCCAAGTTTGAACTCATCTCAACGATACTAATTTAAGGTAGTTACGGGCGTTTCAAGTATTCCATGTTTGCGCAAGTGCAGACGAAAGTTACGGTACGATTTCAACAATTTTGATATGGGACCATGCGCGATCCCACCCGCACCTACCCTCCAAATTTCAGCCCATTATTTCGGGTAGCTATGGGCGTTACAAGGCACTGACCACAGACAGACCGACGCGGAACCAAAAATGTTCCTTGATGTCTGAAACGCGAAGTGGTAGTGGACATTTTAATTTTAGAGGACATACTTTCAATCACAAATCCAAGGCTTCCCTACCTTCCAGTAGTGAGGAAGCAAAATTATATAATTTTCCGAAAAGCGGTATGGTTTCTTGCTATGCCATCTATTTACAAAACAGCACGAATAGGTTTTTAAAATTCGCTCTTATAGCAATGCTGCATGACAGGAACTTTTTGATTGTTATTTCAGCAGAGATTTGCTGGATTTCCACAGCAGGTGAAGCAGAGGAGAAGAAACAAACTCAGTTAGGAGACCAACAGTCCCACCGAGGCAAGGAAAGGTCAAGAACAATAACAATAGCCGATTTTTCGGCATTTTAGGAAATAGGCGGGAAAAGTCTTCTCCCATGACATGACCCCCCCACACCTGCCCTGCATTAACACAGGACCGCTCTAACCTGCTTCTTGGTCAGAAGTGGAACCGATGGGCTCACTGAGTTGGCATCCCTGCACACACTGCTCCTAGCTGCCCTCGCTGTTTGAGCCTTCCTTTTCAAATGTTTACTACCGAAATAAACATAATATTCACTGACAATCTAAATAAACTGGTTGCCCCTCAAATAACCACTCCTCAATTAAATTCGACAGACCTTTTTTTTTATTCCATTTTCGGATTCTACATACCTTTAAACGGAAACCATCAAATATTGAGGAAGGGGCCGGAGGGAGACTAATTAATTTTTGTTTTCATACTTTTATTTTGAAAAAATGAACCAAAAAGTTCATCAACGGAAAAATGTAGGTATGTCACGTAGGGCATTGCTTCAAAAAACTTCAACCGATTCACATAATTCGTTTGATGTATCCTCAATCAATATGTTGCATCTACCCATGTAGGAACCACACCTTCGATCACCTATAAAACTGTAAGCCGGTGCACTCAATGTGTGCCAACTGACACGAATAACTTATGTGAGACAAGGATTCCAGGAGGAGAAAGAGAACACAGTATCGACTGTTTCGACAACATGCAACACAAATGTAAAGCCGTGAACCTGCCGACTTGAAAGATATTGTGGTCCTGAAAAGGACCGGTGATATGGTCCCCTGAAGTACGGGACGAGGATAGGGTAGTCCTCTCACTCACATTACTGAACTTGGTCGAACATGTTACTCCAATCGCACACATATATGTATGTACATTTTTTATATGATCCAATCTGAATGGCTCTTGAAAACTTCTTCAGAATTGACCTAACATAACAGGAGATTAAACTATATATCAAGCACTCCTCAAATCACAACGGAATCCTGCGCGAACCTTCCGGAATCCAACCTGCATGGTCCATGAAAATTTCTGTGAAATCGGTTGAATAGAACCGGAGATTTTTTCGCTGTTCACACAATATTTTCGTTGTTCACCCATGCACAAATGCACGAGTCAGGAATTTTATGCTTGAGCACGCGCGGTCGAAATTTACGGTCAGATTTTCATTAAATTCATAATACGGCACCATCTGTGGACATAAACCACATAAACTACTCGACGGTAAAACAGCGAGTTCCACCTTTTTCGGAAAATTACTTTTTTACACCGAAGATCATGTGTTCAGCAGTTGTACAACTACCCGTAAAAAGGGCGAAGTCACTACGACTTCAAAAATGCGAAAACGTACCTATTCGCCTTTTCAACCAACTTGTGCAGGAGCAACCTCTTATGTCAGAAAGGCAAAATAATTTATGAATATGATTATCTCGATGCTCTTTGCAAAGATCTTGTAATTCCACGAATCCACCATAAAAATTTCTTTGAATGTCAGGTACACCAAAAGAAAATAAGAAAACAGCGAAAGAAGAAAACTAACTCATGTCATTGATCAATCTTCATAAGATTTTTCTCTTTCAACTCAATCAAAAAATTTTATTATGAGTTTGTTAGTACCGTCTACTAACAATTTATTAACAATTGGGTTGCAATCTTTAAAAAAATGAAATAAAATATAATTTTTTTTTGCATGTAAGTAATTATTGAGTTGTTTCTTCTTTGTTTTATTTTGAGTTAGTACCGTATTAAGAGTTAATACGTTTAATTATGACGTTGTGCACCGTATTATGAGTTAGTACCGTCTAAGTTACTAACAAACCGGTAATAATCTTCTTTTTTTTTAAATGCAATTTTTTACATATATATACGTGATTATTGTACTGTAATTATTGTACTGTTTCTTCTTCGTTTTATTATGAGATAGTACGTTTAATTATGACGTTGTGTACCGTATTATGAGTTTTTTAAATTTATTTATTCACTTTTTAAGAAAACTCGCTAAAACTCAAAGCGTTGTACAGAAATACAGAGAAGAAACACAGTACAATAATACGCATAAGTAAAAAATTGTATTTTTTTTAGAAGACTGTTACCCAATTTTTAGAAAATTGTTAGTAGACGCTCTTAATAAACACAAAGTCATAATTAAACGTACTAACTTATAATGCGTGGTACTAACTCATTAAACGTACAAACTCATAATACGGTACTAACTCATAAACGTACTGAGTTGATAAATAAATAAATAAATAAATAAAAGCTGATAAGTACGACTGTTGTAAAATTTCCAGTTGAAATTTACGAAGAAAACACTATTAACTAGGTGTATAATCCAACAGCAAAACATATTCTGGGAAACATTCATAATTCTAAACTTCATTTTTGGGTAGGTACCTAGGAATATAAACGTATCACTCTATACAATATGATGAAACTAATATTTTATTTGGTTCTTTTCGCTTGTAGAACTAGCGAAATATTACAAAATAATGAAATTCATGGCCAGGAGAATCGACCGAAAATTACTTCTATTTACGGAAGATCTCTTCACAGGAGCAGGAAAATTATATCACGAATTCATAAATCCCAAAAATATTCTTAACTCCACAAGTCCCTTGACCTACCAACCCGCCATTCCAAAAATATGTCCGTATTTTGAAAATTTGTTACAAATTAAAAAAAAAAATTACTTATTTATAGTAATGCATGTATTTCAGGGGAAGTCCCTTTAGATTGGGAATAGAAATACAACCTCCAACCAGCTTACCTATTAATAACTCCTAGTACTATAGTTCTGTAGGATTATATACATAGTTAATAGTGTTTTCTTCGTAGTTCTGTTGTACTATAGGCTTCACAAAATATGTAAGCTTTTATGCTGAGTAGGTGCTAGGTGATAGTGACTAGCCAATCGTTTTGTCTTGATTTAGATTTTCTTATTGTTCTAAGCTCTGTATTAGTTGCGTTCCTCTACTTCAGATTACTCATAGAATGGAGGTTCTCGATTACTATCTCCTTTATAATCTTCGAAAATATTATTGTTTTGTGCACTTTTTTCTTGATACCTAAGATCCAATGTCCACAAAACCATCAACTTTAACCTTGTAGAATAACGAACACCTTGAATGGTATTTCAACGCCATTCTCATCTACCAGCTCCAGTGGTTCTTCTTTTCATGTCGGAAAATATGGTCACTAGTTGTCTTATTGATGAGAGATAAACTAATAACTTACGTTTACCAACAAGGTGTTGTCCGCGTTAATTTCTGACAGCATCTCCAATGGACGCCCATGAATAGCAGAGAACAATCACTACCTGTCCAGCTCATCGCACACGATCATTTAAACTGCCCACCCATAAGTAAACCAGAGAAACTGGCCGGGGAAAATATATCGAGAAGAAACACTGGGAAACATATTCAAACGAGTAAACACGGCAAACCGTTGACAATTCACTGGGTTCACCAACTAAAAACTGGTAAAAGTTTGTAACAACCACAACTAGTCGCGACGAAAAACGAAAACTGAGCTGTTCCCCACTCAGGCCTGCCGCCTGCGGAAAGGGTTCGTACCAATTATCGATTTTTACGATCGATTTTCAAAGACCGATTTGTTGATTATCGATTGTATGTCAACTGTACAATCCCACCTACCAACCTCGGGTTTTTTACTTTTTCTAAATTTTCATCAAGATCAAGTTGACTGGAAAACGCTGCAAAGTCCTTGCCAAATGGGTTTATTATTCTACTGGACATACGTACAGAAATGCTGGCTGTTCATTTACTGTTTTTTTGGTGTGCTACAATTGAAATGGCTATTTTTGATGGTTTCTACCGATTTTGGCCCCCAAAAACACCAGTTAGGCTCGGCTTTTTTTTACAGATTATCTTTGATCATTGATAGTAGCATTTAATTGTATTGATTCAACTGTTGATACTACTTCTAGTGTTATTATACAAATTTATGGTGATTTCAGACAATTTCCCAGGTTTTTTGATTAATAAAAAATTAA